>CM077647.1:176408662-177008662 GCA_039707465.1 Rhabdophis nuchalis | reverse complement strand
TTACACTCCCAAAAGATACATCTGATAGGTTTGTTGAATAACAGAATAATGGAATACAATACAATACAATACAATACAATAGCAGAGTTGGAAGGGACCTTTAGGTCTTCTAGTCCAACCCCCTGCGTAGGCAGGAACCTTATACCATTTCCGACAATGGCTATCCAACATCTTCTTAAAGACTTCCAGGGTTGAGGCATTCACAACTTCTGGAGGTAAGCTGTTCCAGAGGTTAATTGTTCTAACTGTCAGGAAATTTCTCCTTAGTTCTAAGTTGCTTCTCTCCTTGATTAGTTTCCACCCATTGCTTCTTGTCCTGCCCTCGCGTGCTTTGGAGAATAGTTTGACTCCCTCTTCTTTGTGGCACCCTCTGAGATATCAGAACACTGCTATCATGTCTCCCCTGGTCCTTCTTTTCATTAAACTAGACATACCCAGTTCCTGCTTCATATGTTTTAGCGTCCAGTCCCCTAAACATCTTGGTTGCTCTTCTCTGCACTCTTTCCAGAGTCTCCGCATCTTTTCTACATCGTGGCGACCAAAACTGTATGCAGTATTCCACGTGTGGCCTTACCAAGGCATTATAAAGTGGTATTAACATTTCACGTGATCTAGATTCTATCCCTCTGTTTATGCAGCCTAGAACTGTGTTGGCTTTTTTGGCAGCTGCTGCACACTGCTGGCTCATATTTAAATGGTTGTCCACTAGGATTCCAAGATCCCTCTCACAGTTGCTACTATTGAGCAAGGTACCACCTATACTGTACCTATGCATTTTGTTTTTCTTGCCTAAATGTAGAATCTTACTTTTTTCACAATTGAATTTCATTTTGTTAGATAGTGCCCAATGTTCAAGTTTATCAAGATCCTTCTGTATCTTAAGCCTATCTTCTGGAGTGTTGGCTATTCCTGCCAGCTTGGTGTCGTCTGCAAATTTGATGAGTTCCCCATTTATCCCCTCATTCAAATCGTTGATGAAGATGTTGAAGAGTACTGGGCCTAAAACAGAGCCTTGGGGTACTCCACTGCATACTTCCTTCCATGTAGATGCAGTTCCATTGAGGACTACACGTTGAGTGCGGTTGGTCAGCCAGTTTATTTTTTATTTATTTATTTATTAAATTTATACCCCACCCTTCTCCTTGTTGTTGTTTGAATAGAAAGGAACTTGGATGTCCCTTTCCAAGCGTCTTCTATACCATTTCAGACAAATGGTTATCCACTCTCTTCTTCAAAACCTCCAATGATGGACCACCCACAACAGTCGCTCCACTGCTTAATTGTTCTTGCTGTCAGAAAATTTCTCCTTAGTTCTAGGTTGCTTCTCTCCTTGATTAGTTTCCACTCATTGCTTCTTGTCCTGACTTCAGGTGTTTTGGAGAATAGCTTGACTCTCTCTTCTTTGTGGCAGCCCCTCAAATATTAGAACAATGCTATGATGTCATCAGTAGACTTTCTTTTATTAAACTAGACAATTTCCAATTCCTGCAAACATTATTCATATGTTTTAGCCTACAGGCTCCTAATCATCTGTGTTGCTATTCTCTGCACTCTTTCTAGAGTGATAAAATGACACTGGCCTCCCAATCTCCATATAAAGATTTAACTATTGGCCTTTGATGGAATTCAGTTCTGGGAGACATGTTAAGTCATGACATAACATTTTGCTTTTGAATCTAATTTTTTTGGATTGCAGATATCCACTACTAGCCACAATGATGTCAG
The DNA here is from genome assembly GCA_039707465.1 of Rhabdophis nuchalis. Lineage (NCBI taxonomy): Eukaryota > Metazoa > Chordata > Lepidosauria > Squamata > Natricidae > Rhabdophis > Rhabdophis nuchalis. The sequence continues at coordinate 177,006,937 of CM077647.1, read as the reverse complement.
TATGTTCACAGATGCACCAATTTTGTCTCTGCTATGGAAGCCCATCAAACAGAATAATAGACTTGGAAGGGACCTTGGAGGTCTTCTAGTCCAATCCCCTGCTTAAACAGGAAACCCTACACCACTTCAGACAAAAAAGCCAACACAGTTCTAGGCTGCATAAACAGAGGGATAGAATCAAGATCACATGAAGTGTTAATACCACTTTATAATGCTTTGGTAAGGCCACACTTGGAATACTGCATTCAGTTTTGGTCACCACGCTGAAGAAAATATGTGGAGACTCTAGAAAGAGTGCAGAGAAGAGCAGCAAAGATGATTAGGGGACTGGAGGCTAAAACATATCAAGAACGGTTGCAGGAACTGGGTAGATCTAGTTTAATAAAAAGAAGGACTATGGGAGACATGATAGCAGTGTTCCAATACTCAGGGGTTGCCACAAAGAAGAGGGAGTCAAACTATTCTCCAAAGCACCTGAGGGCAGGACAAGAAGCAATGGGTGGAAACTAATCAAGGAGAGAAGCAACTTAGAAATGAGGAGAAATTTCCTGACAGTGAGAACAATGAATCAGTGGAACAGAAGTTGCCTCCAGAAGTTGTGAATGCCCCAACACTACAAGTGTTCAAGAAGATAGCCATTTGTCTGAAACGGTACAGGGCTTCCTGCCTAGGCAGGGAGTTGGACTAGATGACCTCCAAGGTCCCTTCCAACTCTGCTATTGTATTGTATCGTATTGTATTGTAGTTAAATGGTTATCCAACATCTTCTTGAAGTTGCACAGTGTATCATGGTTAAGTGTTAGTCATGTGTAAAACTGACTGACAAAAATCAGTGGGAGTTAAATAATGCCGCTTTCATTTCTATAGATACAAATTTGAGGAAATCTTGAGGTAATCCATGTTTTGCTTATTTTATCCCCTCTTATTTCTATCTTGTTTTTTTCATCTTATTTATTCCTTTTTGTTTTTATTTAGCTTCACTGGTTTCTCCAAGGCCTTTCATTCAACAATTCAGTTGGAGAAACCGTGTCCATCAACCCTCATGGAGAAGTGTTTTCTGGATTTGATATGATAAATGTGATCATGTTTCCAAACAACTCCTACCGCAAAATGAAAATTGGAAAGATGGATCCCACAGCACTGGAAGGAAAAAGATTTGTGATTCATGAAGATTTAATTGTGTGGCACAAAAATTTTAAACAGGTATGGATTTTAATGTGTTTTATTATTTCGGATAAATGATTTGGAGATCAGGGATGAGTTTCATGGTCTGCTTTCTAATCTTTTAATCAGGTAAAACTTTGCACTTTGTATTGAAGGTATGGCTGCATTTTCCTTCTTGGGAAATTGTAATTGGCAAATAATTTACAAGGTTTTTTAATATAGGGAAGATGGGGAATTATGGGGAAATGGGAATGTTATCATCCCAACCCTGTGAAATAAATTTCAAGAAAATTAAATAATAAATATGATAATAAATATAAAAATAATTGAGAACATAATTAAAAAAGATAAGTCATCAGAAATTTGAGAATTAGTGGACTAACGTTTTTGTGTATGCTGGCTTTATTGTGGTTGGCACAGCAAAGCTTTTTATTTTATTTTATTTATTTTTATTTTTTCACATTTATAACCCGCACCTTCTCCTAAAAAAGGACCCAGGGCGGCGCACAGGAAATGTAAAAACTATATATATACATAAATATACATCTTAAAATATGCTTTATTATACGATTATTAAAAACCTATTAAACTATAACCCTGTGCTAAAACATTTTAAAATTCCCCTAATTAAAATTTGCAGCTAATAAAAGTCAGTATCGGGAGGTTGTTGAAATAGATGCGTTTTGAGATGCTGACGGAAAAGGCGGAGGCCCGAGATGGTGCGTAGGTTGTATGAATAACAGTGCAAAAAGGGAACAATTGACTCCTTATGTCATGATTGGTAGAAGATCATCTGAAAGTCCATCAACCGGAAGTATAAGAGGAAAATAGCCAACTTTAATCCTTGCAACTAGTGCTCGGAGACACGCTTAAAGGCGTGATTTTTAATTTGTTGCCTGCTTGTTCTATGCTAAGTACTGAGTGTCACCGCAGGTATTGTTTAAACTATATTTTTTCCAGTTAATCCAGGGTGGGGAAGGGAAGGAATAACGTGGAAACAACCATAGGAAATGTTGAGGAAGTCTTGGAGATTTCCAGGTGGTGCTATCCATTTCATGATCCTTTAACTCCCAGTACTCTATTTATGCTGGTAGATTAGAGGATCAGGATTACTCAAATCTTCAGACATGAATTCCACCCTTGTTTATCCAAAGGTCTTGCCCAAATCTCTATGTAATGACCCCTGTCCTGCTGGCTCTCAGAAGAAAAAGAAAGAAGGAGAGAAATTTTGTTGCTATGATTGTGATCCATGTTCTGAGGGGAAGATGTCAAATATGACAGGTAAATTATTTTCTATTTACTCTCTCTTCTCTTCTCCTCTCCTCTCTTCTCCTCTCCTCTCTTTTCTTCTCCTATTCTCCTCTCTTCTCCTCTCTTCTCCTCTCCTCTCCCCTCCTCTCCCCTCCCCTCCTCTCTTATTCTCATCTCTTCTCTCCACTCCTCTCCAGTCCACTCCATTCCCTACCCAACCCCCTCATCTCTGACATACATTGTTTGTGGCCAATACTTTTTAATTAGATACACAGCTGATTTACTTCCTTCATTTATTCTAGTAACAATTCTCATACTAGAAGATATCACAAGGTGGTGTTCATGATAATGACTAGCATGACTAGCATGAAAACCTTTCAATTAATTCCTATAACAAATATAAAAGTATGGTACAGGCTGGAATCAATAGATAGAAACATACACCCCAAAAATATCTTGGTGCCTATAGAAAAAAAAAAAGGCAAGTTTGACTATGCGATTGAAGCCCGATGCCTTTTTTTAATGAGTGTGTAATATAATTGAAAGGGATGTAGTGGCTCAGTGGCTAAGATGTTGTGCTTGTCGATCAAAAGGTCAGCAGTTCAGTGGTTTGAATCCCTAACACTGCATAAGTGAGTGAGCTCCCATTACTTATCCCAGCTTCTGCCAACCTTGCAATTCAAAAGCATGTAAAAATGCAAGTAGAAAAATTGGGACCAACTTTGGAGGGAAGGTAATGGTGTTCTGTTACCTTTAGTGTTTAGTCATGCCAGCCACATTTATTTATTTATTTTATTTTATTTGACTTTTATATCGCGCCTATCTCCCCGAAGAGACTCAGGGCGGTGCACAGGAAATTAAAACAAGTATAAACATATAAATAAATAGACATGCCATAAATAATACAACACAATAAAAACTAATTAAATTTGGAATACCCTGTGCTAAAAATCACTAAAAATCCCTTTAATTAAAACCTTATATCAATTTAAAACACAGTCTTATAAGATGGTCTCGGGGACTAGGCTAGGCTGGCTTGGTGGAAAAAGTGCGTCTTCAGATGCTGGCGGAAGAGGTGGAGGTCCGTGGTGGTCCGGAGTTCGGGGGGAAGTCGTTCCAGAGGGCAGGGCCCACCACGGAGAAGGCCCTTCCCCTGAGGGACGCCAACCGGCATTGCCCGGCCGACGGCACCTGAAGAAGACCCTCTCTATGGGAGCGGATCAGTCGAAGGGATGCGTGAGGTAGGAGACGGTCTCGCAAATAACTAGGCCCATGCCATGGAGCGCTTTAAAGATGGCTATCAGCACCTTGAAGCGCACCCGAAAGGCCACAGGCAGCCAGTGCAGCTCGCACAGGAGAGGTGTTACATGGGAATGCCGTGAGGCTCCCATAATCCCCCGTGCGGCCGCATGACCATGGAGATGTCTTTGGACAGTACTGACTCTTCAGCTTTGAAATGGAGATGAGCACTGCCCCCTAGAATCAGGACCGACTAGCACATATGTGCAAGGGGAACCTTTACCTTTACTAATATAATTGACAGCTCTATAAATGGGAAGAGCTTCAGTCACAGAGTTGGACCCAACAGTAAATGTCACTAATAGAAAAGATTCCCACCTCAATAAATTTACTTTTGGATCTCATCAGAGGTGGTATTCAGCAGATGCTGAGCAGTTCTGGATAACAGGTAACAGAAATTTTGAGTAATTCAGAGAACCGGTAAATACCACACCTGCTTGCCCATATCCCCATCTATTCTCTGCCTCCTGAGTCCCAGCTGATTGGGAGGGAATTGGAACTTTGCAGCAACCTTCCCCTTCCACGCCCACCAAGCCACGCCCACAGAACCAGTAGTAAAAAAAATTGAATCTCACCACTGGAGCTTATCTAATGAGCTGATCAAATGGTTTTCAACTTAGCTGCTTTAAGAGATGAATAAAACACCCAGAATTCTCCAGACAGAATTCTTAGAGTTGAAGTCCAGGCTTTATGTAATGGCCAAGTTTACAAAACACTGATTTAATCTAAATTATATATTTTACTTGGTGCTCCGTGCTAAGATGTGAATGCTTCAAAGCTTCTCTCTTATTTGCAGATATGATTTCCTGTTCTGAATGTCCAGAAGACCAATATCCAAGTAAGGACAAAGTTCGATGCCTCCCCAAAATCATAACTTTCCTAACCTTTGAAGAACCTTTAGGGATCAGTTTAGTTGTGGTTGCTGTTTTATTTTCAGTCATGACTATGTTCATACTTGCAATATTTATTAAGTACCAAGACACCCCTATTGTCAAAGCAAACAACAAGGACCTCACCTACACTCTCCTCATCTCCCTTCTGCTTTGCTTCCTCTGCTCTTTTCTCTTTGTTGGCAAACCTCTGAAACTGATTTGTTTCCTCCGACAATCCGTGTTTGGCCTTATCTTCTCTGTGGCCATTTCTTCTGTGTTGGCCAAAACCATCATGGTCATTGCAGCATTCATGGCCACCAAACCAGGATCTGGCATGAGAAAATGGTTGGGGAAAAAACTGTCCATCTCAATTGTTTTTTCTGGCTCCTTCATTCAAGCAAGCATTTGTCTGGCATGGATGATCACTTTCCCCCCCTTTCCAGAACTTAACACACGATCAATGACTGAAGAGATCATAGCAGAATGTAATGAAGGGTCTGTTGTGATGTTTTATCTCATGTTGGGCTATATGGGGTTTCTGTCTCTGGTTAGCTTCATGGTGGCTTTCCTGGCTAGGAACCTGCCAGACACATTCAATGAAGCCAAGTTCATCACTTTCAGCATGTTGATGTTTTGCAGTGTTTGGTTAACTTTTGTTCCCACCTATGTGAGCACCAAAGGAAAGTATATGGTAGCTGTGGAGATCTTCTCCATCTTAGCTTCCAGTGCTGGGTTATTGGCCTGCATCTTCTTCCCCAAGTGCTACATTATTCTGCTGAGGCCTGAGCTGAACAGCAAAGAGCAACTTGTAAAGAAAAAGAATTTCTGACTATTAAATTGTGTATTTCTATGGTGAAATGGAATTAGTAATTCTTTTCTTAGAATAAAAACTATGCTTGTTTATTATCTGTGGCAATTTTAATCTATTTGTATGACACAGTGACAGTGTTTGTTAAAATCTAATGGGCAGACCTGGAATATAAAACATTTCACTTTGTAATTAGTGATTCTGCTTTCAATAAAGCATTTTCTCTATTTAATGAATCAGATAAAAGGTCAACTTTGGTAAATATGAACAATGGTCTAATATAGACAATATGCTTTGGATCCTATCATCATGAAACTGAGAAGATAAAAAGAAAGGGAAGTAAAAAAAGAAAACATCATAAATAATGTGCTTCCAATCTTTTTTATAGCAATTACAAGTAAATGTCTAGTGTAAATCTATAGCACAATATATCTCTATCTCTCTCCATGGTTGCAACTTACATGTAGTCCTTAACCTAGGACCATAGATTAAGTGACTGTTCAAACCTATGACAAAAATATGGGTCAGAGTCAGGTGATTAAAGTGTGTGTGTGTGTGTGTGTGTGTATAGCCTCTAATAATGCTTTGAGCTCCAAGCAGATAGTGCTTATAAGCAGTATCCTGAATAACAGGAAGCGAGTGTCCTATACTTTTCTCAGCTGTCCTCACCACTCTCTGTATGGACTTTCTATCTGAGGCACTGCTGCCACCAAACCCATCAGTGATGCACTTTATTAAAATGCTCCCATTTGTGCCTCTGTAAAAACTGGTCAGAACAGAAGGAGAAAGATGTGCTCTCCTCATCCAATAAGGAAATTGCAGGTGCTGGTTTGCATGTTTCACTAAGGATGACATGTTGAGCAACCGATTCGTATTGTTAGTTATCTGCACCCCAGAGATACTTAAGACCTCTACTCAACTGAGGAAGTGATTCAGGAGTCCTAGTGGACAGTCACATGAATATGACCAGCAATGTGCTGCACCGGCCAAATAAGACAACCCAGCTTAATTGAAATGAGTTTGTGCATGTGCGAAGTATGGCGTTCTTCCCTTGAACGCGGCAGGCCATAGGGGTCTTATGGCCACAGGATGGACGTTTCCAGCCCTCCATGGACATCTAGGAGGGCTGGCCCTGCAAGTCGGCCACTCGCCGCCACGTCCGGAGCGCTTTGTTCGCGGCGGGGGCGACGGGCGAGTGAGGGAGCAGCAAAGATGCCCGGAGCGGCCCTGGCATGGCCCTGGCGTGGCCTGGTCCCAGCTGGAGAGGAGGTAGGCCGGGCGGCCAGGTGGCCTGGGCAGAGACGAGAGGAGCGCTTTGTTTGTTTGTGGCGGGGCCGACGGGCGAGCGAGGGAGCAGCGACAAGATGCCCGAGGCGGCCCTGCCACGTCCCGGTCCCGGCTGGAGAGGAGGTAGGCCGGGCGGCTGGGGCAAAGACGGGAGGGCCGAGCCGAGGCCGTGAATATTTTGTACTTGTCCCTTTAATTGTCGCTTTTACCATCTTTTACCATCTATTGTATTATAGGCTTTTATGCTCGCTGTTTAATTGTAAACTTGCAGTGTATCATCTTTGGGGATCCCCCCTTTTAGTGCCAGTGCCGTTTTATGTTTTTATCTTATTCAAGGTCAGTTCTCCTTTGCCTGCGGGAGTCTCCCCTCTCGCAGGCCTGGCCCCCTAGTTTAACACGGGCCCACCTCGAGTATGGACTTATTGCTCCTGAGAGGTGGGCGAAGCGCAAACTCAGGGGGTTCCTTTTTAACTTTTTAATTCGGCTTTTAGGGGGTTCCAGGGAGGAGGGGAGGGACAGTCAGGCGGGGGGGCGACAAACTACAGGGCCGGCCGGCGGAAGTAGAGAAATGGAGGAGGGGGAAGGGGGGGTCATTCCCACTGAGGTATCTTCCATCAGTTCGGTCTTGGGGAGGGGCAGGGGCGGTGGGAGATGGGATGGACATTACCGGTTGGAGGACCGTGGCCGCTGGCTACGGGCGGTCACGCGCTCCAACCCCCATGCTCCCATCGCAGACTAGGTGGGCAAGAACCACAGACCCGGGGCCCTAGGCTGATGTTATGCAATGCCAGGTCCGTGGTACAAAAAGCCCCCCTCATCTATGACCTTGTGTCAGAGCGGGACCCGGACCTGGTGGGTATCACGGAAACCTGGTTAGGCCACGAGGGAGGATTACCCTTCGTGGAAATGTGTCCACCAGGCTACCGAGCCTTCCATCAGCCCAGAGCCCTAGGGAGGGATGGGGGGTGATTATGGTTAGGGAAGGCCTCGAACCAAAGGAGACCACGATCCCTCAGATGACCGGGTGTGAGTCCCTCCTCGTGAAGTGGGGCCTAGGGAGGCAGTTGGGCATGTTAGTTGTATACCTGGCTCCTCGCTATGCAACAACAGCCCTGCCTGAGCTCCTAGAGGTGATAGCCGAGGTAGTGGTTGAGACCCCCAGACTTCTGGTCATGGGGGATTTCAACCTGCCGTCGGTAGGCAAAACCTCTGGTGCAGCTCGGGAGTTCATGGCTTCCATGAGAGCCATGGACCTGACCCAGGTAGTTTTAGGCCCTACCCACGAGGGTGGACACACCCTGGAACTTATCTTCGTCTCGGGACAGTGGAGTCGTGATCTGGGAATAGGGGATTTAGCCATCACACTCCTTGGTTTACCGAGGAGCTTAGGGAGATGAAACGCCACAAGAGACGCCTAAAGAGTAGGTGGAAATCCTCTCACTCCGAAGCCGACGGAACACTAGTGAGAACCTATATTAGGACTTACATAGTGGCGATTAGGGTGGCCAAGCGTGAATATTGTGCCACCCTTATTGCATCCGCAGATAACCGCCCTGCCGCCCTGTTTGGGGTGACCCGCTCCCTCCTTCATCAGAGGCCGCGTTCATCAGAGGCCACCAGAGGCCTCCTTCATCAGAGGCCACCAGAAACCCCTTTGCAGGGTTGAGCAGAGGAATTTGCTATTTATCTGCAGGAGAAAATCACTCGGATTCGGAATGAGCTACCCTCCATCGAGAGTGGTCCAGTCGGACTGTCCGAGGCTGTTCTTGTGAAACCAACCTGGGAGGAGTTTGACTTTGTTACTACCGAGGATATGGACAGGTTGTCAAAGAGACGTAAGGCTACCACATGTTTATTGGACCCGTGTCCCTCCTGGCTTGTACTGGCATCCTGGGAGACGACATGAGGCTGGCTCCAGGGCATTGTCAATGCATCTCTGAGTGAGGGGTCCTTGCCTGCCGTCTTGAAAGAGGCGGTAGTAAGGCCCCTCCTCAAGAAGCCATCCCTGGATCCAGCATTGTTAGAGAACTATCGTCCGGTCTCCAACCTTCACTTTTTAGTGAAGGTTGTTGAGAGTGTGGTGGCCCAACAATTTCTGCGACACCTGGAGGAAATTGATTATCTAGACCCGTGCCAGTCCAGCTTCTGACCCGGTCACAGCACCGAGACGGCATTGGTCGCGTTGGTTGATGATCTCTGGAGGGTGCGGGATAGAGGATATTCCTCTATCCTAGTCCTGTTAGACCTCTCAGCGGCTTTTGATACCATCGACCATGGTATCCTATTGCACCGACTGGGGGGATTGGGGCTGGGAGGCACCGTTTTACGGTGGTTCTTGTCCTACCTCTCTGGTCGGTCGCAATATGTGTTGACAGGGGGGCAGCGGTCAGCCTCGAGACCCCTCTTATGTGGGGTTCCTCAGGGGTCGGTCCTCTCGCACCTACTATTCAACACATATATGAAGCCACTGGGCGAGATCATCCGTGGTTTTGGGGTGGGATATCATCTGTACGCTGATGATTCTCAGCTGTACATATCCATCCCAGACCACCCCAACGATGCCGCCGAGGTGATGTCCCGGTGTTTGGAAGCTGTACGGATCTGGATGGGTAGTAACAAACTCAAGCTCAACCCGTCCAAAACTGAGTGGCTGTGGCTCCCGGCACCCTGGTTCAGCCAGATTACTCCAACGCTAGCCATAGGGGGCAAAACACCAGCCCCTGTGGAGAGGGCGCACAATTTGGGTGTCCTCCTGGATTCCCGGCTGTCCATGGAGGACCATGTGGCAGCCGTGGCCAGGGGGGCGTTTCATCAGGTACGCCTGATGCGCCAATTGCGCCCCTTACTGGACCGGGCTGCCCTGCGCACAGTCGCTCAAGCACTCGTGACATCCCGACTCGACTACTGTAATGCTCTCTACATGGGGCTTCCCTTGAGGTGCACTCGGAAGCTACAGTTAGTCCAGAATGCAGCCACGCGGGTGATTGCGGGAGCTCCTAGACACTCCCATATAACACCAATCCTCCGCGAGCTGCATTGGCTTCCTGTGGTCTTTTGGGTGCACTTCAAGGCTTTGATGACCATCTTTAAAGCGCTCCATGGCTCGGGACCTAGTTATATGCGAGACCGCCTCCTGCCCCATACATCCCTTAGACCGATACGCTCCCACAGAGAGGGCCTTCTCAGGGTGCCGTCGGCCGGACAATGCCGACTGGTGACACCCAGGGGAAGAGCCTTCTCTGTGGCGGGCCCTGCCCTTTGGAACAACCTACCCCCTGAATTTCGCACCATCTCCGACCTCCGCCACTTCCGCCAGTGTTTAAAGACACATTTGTTCCATTTAGTCGGCCTAGCATGACCTCCACAAATGACTATTTTAGACAGTTTTACATTTGGGGATTTTAATTTGTTTTTAGCGCAGGATGGTATCAAATACGTTTTTTAAATTTCTTACTTGATTTTGTATTGTATTTTAAATTCCTGTGCGCCGCCCTGGGTCCTTTTGGAGAAGGGCAGGGTATAAATTTAGTAAAACAAAATAAATAAAATAAAGTCCTGGGCTGCATTAACAGAAGGATTGGTTGCCACAGTATAAAAAATGTTTTTGAGACTCTAGAAGGAGTGAAAGGAGCAACAAGATGATTAAGATATTGAAGGTTAAAATGTATGAGGTACAGTTGTGGGATTTGGGTATGTCTAGTTTAATGAAAGAAGGACTAGTGGTGACATGCTACTTCCATTCCAATATCTAATGTGCTCCTTCAGAGAGGAGGGGTTCAATCTATTTTCCAAAGCACCTGCAGGTAGGTCAAGAAACAATGAATGAAAGCTCACCAAGGAGAGGACAAGTTCAAATGTCATGATGGAACAATTATCAGTGGAAGGACAAATGTCCTGATGGAACAATTATCAGTGGAATGACTTGTCTCCAGAAGTTGTAGATGCTCCAACACTAGGAAGTTTTTAAGAAGAGATGAGACATTTATCTGAAAATGGATAGGGTTTCCTATTTGAGCAGGAGGTTGCACTAGAAGGACAAAAAGATCCCAACCTCCTCTGTTATTCTGCTATTCTATTATTCCTAACTCTACCTGATCAAGGTAATCCCTTTAAGGCTTACTGGGGGATTTGATAGAATCCACACAAAACTTGTCCTTCAAGCTCTTGGAGGAAATTTGGGATGGGTCTTAATAATAATAATAATAATAATAATATTTAATTTATAGACCGCTTCCTCTCCCTAAAGGGACTCGGAGCGGTGCACAGAAGAATTAAAAAATACAAACATAAAAATACATAAATAGATAAAATAGAAAATTAAACAATTTATCCCTGCGCTAAAAACCCACAATACTAAAAAGTTAAACCCCTTAAAAACCCAATTAATAAACGGAGGACTAACCAAGGCCGGCCAGGCAGAAAAAGTGTGTTTTCAGTTTTTGATGGAAGGAGCGGAGGTCCGTCGTTGTTCTAATTTCGGGGGGAAGGTCATTCCAGAGGGTTGGGCCCGCCACAGAGAAGGCCCTTCCCCTGGGCGTCGCCTGCTGGCATAGCCTAGTGGACGGCACCCGGAGAAGTCCCTCTCTGTGGGAGCGAATCGGCCGCAGGGATGTATGTGGCAGAATCCGATCCCGCAGATAGCTAGGTCCCGAGCCATGGAGCGCTTTAAAGATGATGACTAACACCTTGAAGCGCACCCGAAAGACGACAGGCAGCCAATGCAGCTCGTGCAAGAGCGGTGTTACGTGGGCAAACCTCGAGTTTCCCATAATTGCTCGCGTGGCTGCATTCTGGACAAGCTAAAGTCTTCGGGTGCACATCAAGGGGAGCCCCATGTAGAGGGAATTACAGTAGTCCAGTCGGGATGTCACGAGGGTATGAGTGACTGTGCATAGGGCATCTCGATCCAATAGGGGACGCAACTGGCGTATCAGGCGAACCTGGTAGAATGCCCTCCTGGCCACAGCTGTCACTTGATCTTCCATGGACAGCCGGGTATCCAGGAGGACGCCCAAGTTGCATGCCCCATCCACAGGGGTAAGATGTTCGTCCCCTATGGCCAGTGATGGAGTCAACTGGTTGTACCAGGATGCCGGAAACCACAGCCACTCGGTCTTGGACGGGTTGAGTCTGAGTCTGTTACTTCCCATCCAGGCCCGCACGGCTTCCAGGCACTGGCACATCACCTCTATGGCATCGTTGGCGTGGTTTGGGGTAGATATATACAGCTGCGTATCATCAGCGTAGAGATGGTACTCTACCCCAAAACCACGGATGATCTCGCCCAGCGGCTTCATATATGTGTTGAACAGGAGAGGCGAGAGGACCGACCCCTGAGGCACCCCACAAGTGAGGGGTCTCGAGGTCGATCTCTGCTCTCCTGCCAACACAAATTGCGATCGACCGGAGAGATAGGAGGAGAACCACCGTAATACGGTGCCCCTCACCCCCAACCCCTCCAGCCGATGCAATAGGATACCATGGTTGATGGTATCAAAAGCCACTGAGAGGTCTAATAGGACCAGGATGGAGGAACAACCCCCATCTCTGGCCCTCCAGAGATCATCCACCAGCGCGACCAATGCTGTCTCGGTGTTGTGCCCAGGTCGGAAGCCAGACTGGCGCGGGTCCAGATAATCAACTTCCTCCAGATGACGGGGAAACTGTTGTGCCACCACACTCTCTACAACCTTCGCCAAAAAGTGAAGGTTGGAGACCGGACGGTAATTAACCAACAATGCTGCGTCCAGAGAGGGCTTCTTCAGGAGGGGTCTCACCATAGCCTCTTTAAGGGAAGCAGGCAAGAACCCCTCACTAAGAGAAGCGTTGACCACCTCCTGGAGCCAGCCTCGTGTAACCTCCCAGGATGCCAGTACAAGCCAGGAGGGAAACGGGTCCAATAAACATGTGGTAGCTCGCAGTCGCCCACGTAACCTGTCCATATCTTCGGAAGTAACAGAGTCAAACTCTTCCCACAAAACTGTCTCAAGATCTGCCTCGGGGCATCCCACTGGGCCACTTTCGATGGAGGCTAACTCGCTCTGAATCTGAGCGATTTTATCCTGCAGATAAATCCCAAATTCCTCTGCTCTTCCCTGTAAAGGGACTTCCCGCACCCTCTGTTGAAGGAGGGAGCGGGTCACCCTTAACAGGGCGGCAGGGCGGTTATCTGTGGATGCGATGAGAGTGGCACAGTGATGGCGTTTAGCCACTCTCAACGCCACAAGGTAAGTCCATAAATGGGCTCTCACCTGTGTTCAGTCAGATTCAGACTGTGTGGATCTCCATCTCCTCTCTAGGCATCTCTTGTGGCGCTTCATCACCCTCAGCTCCTCGGTAAACCAAGGAGCCTGGGTGGTTCGTCGCCGCAAGAGAGGCCGCAAGGGCGCGACCCGATCCAAGGCCCCCGTGGCCGCAGTATTCCATGCGGCCATGAGGTCCTCCATCGGGGCGCGGGTCAGGGACACAGGAAGTGGCCCAAGCGCCACCTGGAATCCATCAGGGTCCATCAGGCCTGGGGCGGCACCATATAGATGACTCAGGTTCCGCCTCCCCGCGGTGGGGTGTAGCGATTGGAAAGTCGAGCCGGAGAAGTGAGTGGTCTGACCATGACAGGGGTTATGGCCAGCTACAGAATTGAATAGGGGGTTGTGTTTAGGATGTTTGTGGCTCTTTGAGGTTTTTTGTTTTTTTTTAATTGAAATTTTTATAATATTTTACAATATTTCACCCAGTGCTGTACAAAACAAAAGGAAGAGTTGGTTTCAAGTATCTTCTATTGTCTTTAAGATCTCCAAAATCCACGTTCTCTAGGTACAGGCGTCGAGGCATCCAAAGTTCCAAGTGCAAAGTCCACAAATGGCTTCCAAGTCTTCCAAAAGGTATCTTTTTTATAAGCCCCCTCTCTAAATTTAATATCACACGTCATTTTATCATTTAAGGCTAATTTCCACATTTCACAATACCATTCTTCTATTTTAATATTTACCTCTATTTTCCAATATCTTGCTATTACAATCCTACCCATTATAATCATAATTCTAATCAATTCTTTCTCATGTTTTGTTAACTCAGGTTCATTAATTATCAATAGCAATATAGTTTCTGATCTCAATATTATTATTCTTTTCATCATTTCACACATCATTCTTTCTAATTGCTGCCAAAACTTTTTAATTTTCACACATTTATACCACATATGTTCATAAGTTCCCACTTCCATATTACATCTCCAACATTTATCACTCATTTTTTTATCTATCAATGATAATCTTAATGGGGTCCAATACCATTTCCAAACAACCTTAAAATTATGCTCTTTAATCCTTATAGACAAAGTCCTCATGATTCGACTCTTCCAGTTCTCATTCCAATCCAAATCCAATATTTTAATCTTAAGGTCTTCCTCCCAATTCCTTTTCATTACCATTTGTGGATTTCCATCGAAGTTTATAATCTTATATATCTTACTAACGAGTCCTTTTAACCCAATTTCATCCTTAATAATTTGAGATACTAAACTTTCAAATTTAGTTTTACTTCTATCTATTTTACATATTCCCTTTATTTTCATGGTCCATTTTTCTACCTGTATTTTTTCGAACCAATTCAGCTCCAATTTTTGAATTACTTTTTTTTTTCTACTCTCAATTCCTAGAGCTCTTAACCAATTTACTATATTTCCTATATTTTCATCCTCAATTACTTTATCCCGACTTATATTATTTTTAATCGGCCAGCTTTCAGTTGTCTTCCCCAAGAAGGCTATATCCGGGATCAATTTTTTAACAAATTTATTCCAAATTTTACTCAGCCCCTTTAACCAATAACTATTAATTACCTTTGTTTTTGCTCTATCTAAAAACCATATAGTCCCAAATCTCTTAATATCTTTTAGCTCCAGATCTCCCCAATGACCGTCTCCACCTTTAAGTATTTTTATCACGGTTCGAATATTATACGCCCGATAATAATTAAGTAGATTGGGAATTCCCAATCCACCCTCTTTTTGATTTTGATACCACGTTTTCTTCATTAGTCTTGGTTTTTTCCCACCATTACAGAATTTATCCAATTTCTTCTGATATTCTTCTATATCTTTCTCTATCAAATTTAATGGTAGCATCTCAAATAAAAAAATAAACTTTGGTAACAACATCATTTTACACATTGCAATTCTACCAAACCAAGACAACTTTATCTCTTTATATTTATCTATCTTTCTCTCTACTTCCTTCAACATCACCTCATAATTAATTTTTTTCAATTCTCTAACTTTAAGTGAAAGTGTTATCCCCAAATATTTCAATGTATTCTTAACTTTTATCCCAAATTGTTCTTGCATATTCTCCCACTCCTTACCATCTTTATTCATTAGTAATTCAGATTTTGACCAATTTACCTTTAAACCTGTCATTTCTTCAAATTCTATCAAATGTTTATTTATCCTCTTTAAATCTTTCTCTATATCTTTCAAAATAATCAAGGTATCATCCGCATACAAATTTATCTTATATCCCTTGTACCCTTCCAATTCTTCATCTACTTCTATCAATTTAATCAGAACCTCCATAACTAACAAGAATAATGTTGGGGACAAGGGACATCCTTGTCTCGTACCTGCTTCCAATTTAATCTCTCCCGTCATTGTTCCATTCACCTTTACCTTTGCACTACTTTTTGATACAATTTTGAAATAACATGTATAAATTTATTGCCAAAGCCTAATGCCTCAATGATTACCTTAATAGTATCCCATTGTACAGAATCAAAGGCTTTAAAAATATCTAACGATATTATACCTATTTCATCACCATTATTTTCAGCTACATCTATAATATTCAATACTCTTCTAATTATATCACTCATATATCTACCTTTAACAAAACCTACTTGATTATAACTTATATATTTATCTATAAAACTATTTAATCTATTACTTATAATAGCTGTAAATATTTTTGCATCTTGGTTGATTAAGGAAATGGGTCGGTAGGACTCGATCCTCTCAAGATCCTTATCAGGTTTAGGAATTATAGATATTACTGTCTTATTCCATGACATCGGGACATCTCCACCATGTAAAATTCCATTAAATAGTTTTTGCAGTCTTGGTATTATTAGTTCTTTAAATTCTTTATAGAATTCAGCGGGTAATCCGTCTTCTCCTGGGGTCTTCCCTAATTTTAACCCTTGTATTATTTCATTAATCTCCTCCTGTGTTATATCTCCTTCCATCAAATCTTTATATGTTTGATCTATTTTCATAGCATATTTTCCAAGATGATTCTTCAATTTTTCTAAATTAATTGATTTCTTTAAATATAATTTTTGAAAAAAATTCCTAGCTACTTCACATTTCTCCAATCTCTTATAACACCTTGTACTTTTTTCATCTATCAGAGAACCAATTTCTCTCTTTTGAGTTTTATTTTTCGCCATCTTTGCCAATAACCTAGAATTTTTATTACTAAATTTAAAAAAATCCCTATTTAGATACCTTAAATTTTTTTTAACCAATTCAATATCTTCTTCTATCAATTTAGTTTTTAATAAATTCAATTCCTCCAAACATTTTTTATCTTTTGTAAGTGAGAATTGGTTCTCTAATATCTTAATTTGTCTTGTATCCTGATCTATTTTAGTCTTATATTCTCTATATTTCCTACTTGACAATTTAATACTTTCTCCCCTAAATATTGCTTTCATCGTATCCCAAACAATTTCAAATTTAACCTCTCCATTATCATTCAATCCCCAACTTTCCTCCCATTTTTTAAATATCCATATTTTTTCCTCCTCCTTTTTATACAATTTTTCATCATATCTCCAACCTCTTTCCTTTTTCTCAAAATTAAAATCTATTTCCATCGTAACTTCTGCATGGTCAGAATCCTTAAAAATTCCCACATCTACTCTATCTACATTATTCAACAAATCTTTAGAAACAAAAATATAATCAATTCTTGAATAAGTATTGTATACCTTGGAACAAAAGGTATACACCCTTTCGGAACCTTTCAACTCCCTCCAAACATCTACCACACTATTTCGAAACATCCATTTATTTAAAATTTCCCCTTTATTTGTTTGTCTAAAGCGGGTGGGATTATTACTATCAATTCTATCCCTAATTAAATTAGAATCCCCCGCCACAATTACTTTCCCTACACTTTCTATTTCCAAAATCTTAGTAATTTTATCAAGAAATCCCTTTTGTTTTTCATTCGGTAGATATAAATTAACCAATGTCACTTTTTGCTCATTAATATTCCCTATAATTATTAAATATCTTCCTTCTTCATCTCTAATTACTTGTTTTTTCTCAAAATATACCCTATTTGATATCAATATCGCAACTCCTCTAGCTTTAGAAGTCCCAAAAGATTTTTCATAAATCTGCATACCTTTAATATTCATTCTATTAAAATCCTCAGATTTTTGGTGAGTTTCCTGCAAAAATAATATATCAGGTGAGTCCCTTTTAATTTTAAGCTCCAATCTTTTTCTTTTTATATGATTGCCTGTACCCTTCACGTTCCATGTCATTATTTTTATAAACCGCATTTAAACGGTAACTTTTTTATTCCTGACCCCTCCTCTTCCTTTATGTGCACACCCAACACCAAACAAAAAAAACATACAAAAGACACAACAAAGACAAACTTAAAACACAACAACAACAAATAACAATTAATCTTCACCCCCCACATCCTCATTCGAGTTACGCCTCTATGTAAAGAGTGTGTGGGGGGGGAACATGCCCATGGTCGGGTCATTTCTTTCGGGTTATTCTTGTGTTCCACTTTCAAAAAAAGAAGATAACACTGGCTTGTCCCCGCACTCAGCTTCCTGCTTTCTTTTAAGATCCTCCTCCTTGGCTAACGCTCTCTTAGATTCTTCACGACTTTTCTTATGTTCGGACATTGCCGGAGAGATTTCTTTCCGTTTTAAACTTTGAGGATCTCCACCAACTGCTCCTTTTTCCTCCAATGTTGGAGATTCCACTTGTATTCCACCCATCTTAAGCATATGATCTTTAATTTCTTCTAAATCCTCGTCTTTCTCAATCAGCCCGAGCTCCCGTATCAATTTTATGGCATCCGTTTCCGGAGTAATAGTTTGCATTCTCCCTTTGTAAAAAAATTTCAGCTGTTGTAACGGTCTCCAACTGTACTTAATATCATTGTCTCTAAGAACTTTTGTAATTGGTTTTAGGAAAAATCTCCATTCTCTTTCTTCTCTAGAAATATCTGGAAACACTTGAATTTCCTTCCCCTCAAATTTTGGGGGTTCTCCCAATTCTCTTATTTTTCCCATAACTTCTAATTTATCTCCAAGGTTTGCAAATCTCACAAGAACATTTCTAATAGCTCCACTTTGTCTCTTGTAACCAATTCTAAAAACACTTACTAAGTCCGCTGCCGTATATACAATTGATGCATCAAGTTCATTCAGCCATTTTAACATTCTTTGCTTCAAATTATCCACCCTCTCCTCCGGAATCCCGCGAATAACATTATATTTTCTTGCATCTTCTTCCAAAAGACTGATTCTCCTATCTTGTTTCTAGTTTTTCAAAAAGATCCCTTCAAACTTACGATCAGACTGTTCCTCATGAACAAAAATCTGTTTAATATCATCCTTTATAGAATTAATTTCCACGTTTTGCTTTTCAAAGTTAACATTGATGTTATTAACCTCTTCTTTGGTTTTTTGGATCTCCAATGTCAAATTGTCTAAACGATCAGTTACAACAGTTAATTTTTCCGCAATTGTATTTAATGCCCCTATAATTCGTTCAAGTTCAGAAGGCTGTTGAGTCATCGTGTCGAATCAGTAATCTCTTAAAAAAAAATAAACCTGCCAAGAGGGTCTTTATTGAAGAAAAAGAGCAAAAAAAACCACCAATAAAATAGAGCTGAGACGGCTTTTAAAGCACCAAAGAAGCCAGGACAGAAGTAAAAAGGCTGGAATCCAAGTTCATAAAACACAGAGTCTGTATCTTTTTAGGCCAGAAGCTCACTCGCTACATTCAGCATAAACAACCCACTTAGAAAGTTCAAAGGTTCAGAAGCTTGCAATCCACATAACTCAGCTAATCTTTCCGCTGTCTTAATTTTCAAGCCTGTGTTTATGCCTAGTAGCAAATAAAAAAAAACTTACAAATCACTGTGCTTGTCAGAACAAAGGCAAACTGCCATCTCCGCCGCTCCGCTGCTTCGATCAAACCTCTGCTCTCCACGAAGAAACGAAACTTTAAAATTCAAGCAGTCCAGTTTGATCTATCGGTGTGAAAATCAGTTTACACAATCCTCCGCCTTTCCAACCCCGTTGTAAACAATCTTGGCTTCTAACGGTGCATTTAATCACTTTTAATCCACAGTTTATATAAGAAAAACAACCCTACGAAATGGAGGAATGTCCTCTCGCTACTCGGCCATTAGCCACGCCCCGCTCTTTGAGTTTTTAAGATTGCCAACCCCTGCCTTAGACAACTATCCCCACTGACTCCTTTGAGGTTTATTGTGTTCAATATTTTCCTACAGAAATACTTTAGGGAAATGCAGAGAGTTCAGCTATGAATATTTGGCTGGGAAGGATCCGAAGAGTGATGGTAAATTTACCAGAAATAATGATATATAATTCTTTGATGAAGCACCTCTTTAAAAAACTAAGATTATTGTCTTCAAAGGTGTAATATGGAAATGAAACAATTGCTCTCCAAACCCAAGAGATGCCACTTGCTAGAGGTGACTATTTATGTGCAATTAAGCTAAAGGACCCAAATTGATGTTTTATGGCACAGTTCCAGCAGCTTTCCAGAAAATACAGAGAAATAATTGAAAAGTCAGTCTGGAAGAGGTTATAAAACCTTTCACCTCTGCAGCTGAAGAAAAAAACAGGCGGGCAGGATCTTGTCCCTTAGGAGTCTGGTAGTGGCTTCCATTCACTGGAATGTGCTTGTCCATCAGAGCTTGCTTTGCAAAGCGTGTTCATTTCAACCAATGAAGTGGGAGAGCCTTCTAGACAGTAAGAAATAAGGCTCCACTAGAAAACATGTTGAATTTAGCGATCCTACTGTGGTTGCTGGTGGACATGAAGTGCCCAACCGATGCTACATCTTGCCCCAGAAGTGATCCTTCTCGTCTCCTTCACGAATGGTATAAACCAGGAAACCTCCTCATCGGTGGGATCACAGCTCAGACTATATACGTACTGGAGGAACATTTCTTTGAAGAGCATCCTTCTCAGAAGTCGTTCATGCCACCTCTGTAAGAAATTTACTTTTCCTTCATTCCTGCAAAAAAAAAAAAAAAGAGGCTCAAGTGTGCAGAGTAAATTGCAAGGTTTCAGACCAACTTTTCACTAGTGCTACTGGTAATCGGAACTTCCAACCCGTAGACCATGTCATCTCCAGACATTTTATACTAGCAATGGAGGAAGATCACTAATGTAATGCAAAACCTCAAAGTTCAGCTAGCCTCCTTAAGATTAAAGTTATGGGGGTTTGAGGATGTAACAACAGAGTTGAGTAGTGCATTCCAGGCACTGACCACTCTGTTGCTGAAATCATACTTTCTGCAATTAAGTTTGGAGCAGTTTACCTTGAGTTTGTATCAGTTGTTTGCCTGTTTATTAATGCGGTTCAATCTGAAGTAGTCATTGACAGGTAGGACATGGTAGCAGACAATTCTGTGAACTATGCTTAGGTCAGATCTTTGTTGGCGTAGTTCTAGGTTGTCCAAGCCCAAAATTTCAAGCCTGGTGGCATAAGGTATTCTATTTTGAGCAGAGGAGTGGAGGACACTTTTTGTGAAATACCTCTGGACTCGCTCAATTGTGTTAATGTCCAAAATACAGTGTGGATTCCAGGCAGATGAGCTGTATTCGAGGATTGGTCTGGCAAAAGTTTTGTATGCTCTAGTTTGCAGTATAATGATACCAGAGAAAAAGCTTTTCAAAATTAGGTTAATAAGTCTTAATGACATTTTGGGAATGCTGTTACAGTGAGCTCTGGGGCTTCTATCGTTGAGTACTTCTAGGTCTTGACTGAGTCAGTGTCATCTATGTTCAGGCAGTTTCAAAGCTTCTCTTGCTATGGAAGTGCCAGATTTATGATTCAGATCCAGGAGTCATGTGCCACTCAATCAAGGTCAAATATTAAAATTTCCTGCCATAGCCAGGACTGTGAAATGTGGTGTCAAGCTTTGTTAAAAACCACAGCACTGTGTGGAGGGGATCTTCTGCCTGGAATGTAGCATTAGGTATTGTGGAAAGCGGTCAGTCATGGACTATCTCTGTTGCAAATTCTAAGTAGTTCCTGGCAGCATTTAAGATCCTTGAGTGTTATCTTGCTAGGTATATTTTTTATGTTCTGTTTTTCAATCTGTGTTAGCTAATGAATATTGATAGTCTTATTCTAACTAGTAAGTATTGTGATCTGCTTGTTATTAAGTTCTTCATATTACTATTATTGCCTTATTAAATATATTTTACTTCCATCTCTCCCTCCCTCCCTCCCTCCCTCTCTCTCTCCCCCTCTCTCTATTTCATTTATCCCTCAATGACATTTACAGAGCTGTTTTAAAGTTGTACCAGCACTCTCTGAGTTTGGCATTTGCGGTGGAACAGATCAACTCAAACCCAAGACTCTTGTCTAACATTACCCTGGGATTTTTCATCTCTGACAACTATTTTGATGCCCAGCTGACTTACCGTTCCACTTTGGAACTGCTCTTCCGATCCGATCAGTTGTTTGTCAACTACAGATGTGACATCAAAGAGACTCTCATTGTGGCCATTGTTGGAGGATTCGGAGCTGATATCTCATTCTTCATGTCAGATATCATAAGTCGTTATAAAATCCCACAGGTAAAATACAGGAATTGATTTGTAGGGAAACTCATTCATAGGTGAAAATTAAAGGGAATTGGGAGCCATTATTTTTCAAGGAGTGGTTAGATTACAATTGGATGATGCAGAAAAAGAGCCTGATAAAATTTAGGAGTTGGATTTACAATACAATACAGTAGCAGAGTTGGAAGGGACCTTGGAGGTCTTCTAGTCCAACCCCCTGCCTAGGCAGGAAACCCTATAACATTTCAGACAATTGGCTATCCAACATCTTTTTAAAGACTTCCAGTGTTAGAGCATTCACAACTTCTGGAGGCAAGTTGTTCCACTGTTTAATTGTTCTAACTGTCAGGAAATTTCTCCTCAGTTCTAAGTTGCTTCTCTCCTTGATTAGTTTCCACCCATTGCTTCCTGTTCTGCCCTCAGGTGTTTTGGAGAATAATTTGACTCCCTATTCTTTGTGATAGCCTCTGAGATATAGGAACAGTGCTTTTCATTAAACTAGACATGAAAAGAAGGACTAGGAGAGATTTAAGCCCTCTCTGATCCATCACTTTGGAAATGGTGGCGTCTGAAAAAGGGGAGCAGAAGGTAACAATTTAAGATGCTCATTTAGTTGCAAGCTAAACTTTATTGTGCCCATCGAATGCTCTCAACCAAATCTATGGGGTTGCTTAGAGAGCTGCAAATGTCTTCTTATGTGCCCAAAGAGAAAGCAAGATGTGAACTTAAAAGAGATAAATGAATACCTTTTATTTACCTTTTAGTTGATAGCAATCATAACGTTGCAAGTTTCAATTGCAATTGGACATATCACCCCTTATAATACTGGACAACACAGTATCAACAGTTGAGACCTTCAGGTTTCTAGGTTCTATCATATCTCAAGACCTAACATTAAAAACATCATCAGAAAAGCACAACAACGAATGTTCTTTCTGCACGAACTAAGAAAGATCAAATAACCCAAAGAGTTGTTGAGAAAGTACTACAGGGGAATACTTGATTCTGTCATCTGCACCTCTATAACTGTCTGGTTTGGTTCTGCAACCCAACAAGACAGGCACAGATTTCAGAGAATAATCAGAACTGCAGAAAAAAATAGTCTTCCATTGAGAACCTGTACACTGTACGAGTGAAAAAGTGGGTTGTGAAAATATTTACAGACCTCTCACATCCTGGACATAAATTGTTTCAACTCCTACAATCAAAATGACGCTATAGGGCACTCCACATCAGAACACCTACAGTAGTTACAAGGAGAGGGTTTTCCCAAACGCCATCACTCTGCTAAACAAATAATTCCCTCACCACTACCAAACTAGTTACTAAGTCTGCATTACTATTGTTATTACTACTCAGCTTCCCAGCATTCCTATCACCCACCTCCTCCCACATATGACTGTATGATTGTAACTTTGTTGTTTCTATCCCTACGATTTTTATTGATTTTTTCCTAATATGATTTGATTGCTTATTTGTACCCTATGTCTTTTATTAAGTGTTGTACCTTATGATTCATAATGAATGTATCTTTTAATTTGTGTACATTGAGAGCATATGCACCAAAGACAAATTCCTTGTGTGTCCAATCAGACTTGGCCAATAAAGAATTCTATTCTATTCTACCTGGAAGCTCATGCAAAAAAAGAGCTTTGAAAAATGTATCTGTGTATTGTTGAAGAAAATGCATTTCTCAACTCAAGGAATACCAGCCATAAAAAACCAAGTGTATGTTGTATTTTAGCTCTCCTATGGCTCCTTTGTTCCGAAGAAGCACAAAAGAAAGAGGGCTACTTCCTTCTACCGCATGGCTCCCAATGAAAGCCTTCAGATTGGGGGTTTCTGGGTGCTTTATCCTTGGGGTGGACAAGCTTCTGCCTTAATGTATTCTTGGGTTTCAGGTGTGCATGTATGTTGTGTTGGCTGAAGATCCTCCTGAGCTTTTTCGATATTCCTGCAGCATATGGAATGACAACGTTGCTTTGTTTACTGCTCTCCTCATTATCGGTTATGAAGGTGCTCCTGTAGGGTCTTTTTTGAGATTTGATGAAGGCCCACTTGGGACAGCCATATGTTCTGAGGGCTTCCTTGATGTGCCTTTCATTCTCCACCGCCCAGTCAGAGCTGAAGAAGCTTCTTGCTTGGATGAGAAATGAAATGTCTTCAAAGAAAAACAAGAAAGTCCTGTGGCTTCTTGAAAAAAAGCAGCTTTGTGGTATCTGTGCGTTGCTGAAGAAACTACATTTCTCAGGTGAGTTGAGGCACATCAACCATAAGAACCATGTGTGCATTGTATTTTAGCTAGCCTATGGCTCCTTTGCTCCGAAGAAGCACGAAACAAAGATGGCTGCTTCCTTTTACTGCTTGGCTCCCAATGAAAGCCTTCAGATCATGGGGATCATCCATTTGCTGAAGCACTCTGGATGGACGTGGGTTGGCCTTTTAATTATGGATGATGAAAGTGGAGACAATTTTCTCCAAGCCCTGGAACCACTTCTGTCAGAGAACGGGGTCTGCTCTGCCTTTGTGGAGAGAATGCCCAAACAAGTATTTTTTTCTATGTTTCAGAATGAAATAGTGGATAGGATACATGTTTATTTTGTGTACCCTGAAATAAATATATTCCTCTTCTATGGGGACAGCACCACACTAATGCTTCTGTTAACGTTCCTTAAATATAATGACAATTGGATAGAAGTGGGAAAAGTGTGGATTCTCAGTGCTCAGATGGATCTAATGTTAACAAGCTTCCATCGCCCCTCAGATCTGCAATTGTTCGATGGAGCAATTTCCTTTGATATTCACTCCAATGAATTGCCGGGGTTTGATGAATTCCTTGGTGCCACCAAACCATTCCAGACCCAACGAGATAGTTTGGTGAAAGAATTCTGGGAACAAGCCTTTGATTGTACCCTTTCAGAGAAAAAACAACCAGTGGAAAGTGGTGAAGCATGTACTGGGAAGGAAGATCTGAAAAACCTTCCTGCACATTTATTTGAAATGACCGGACATAGCTACAGTATCTACAATGCAATCTATGCTGTAGCGCATGCTGTTCACGGCATAAACTTACTCAGGTCTAAATACAAAAGAATAACAGAGAGTAGAAGAGTTGAACTGAAAGATCAAGACACATGGAAGGTATGTTATTATTATTATGATATTTATCAGGTATATGAATACATTTATTCAGGTATGTGAATAAATGATTTTTATTTCCAGGAGTAGATTAGTTCAATTTAAAGATATACCGAGTTTCCTACTCATTCTCAATTTATTGAGGAGGTAGTGATGTGGGAGTGAAATTCAGTAGCTTCTGGCAGGTTCTGGGCAACCAGTAGTGGAAATTTTGGGTAGTTCAGAGAACCAGCAAATACCACCTCTGGCTGGCCCCAGAGTGGGGTAGGAATGGAGATTTAGCAGTATCCTTCCCTCAGGAGTGGGGCATTGTTAGGAAACTTTACATTGTTCTTAGTTCTTGGCCTTTTGACCAGGAACCCTTTCCCTTGGAGTACTCCAATAAAAAGCAATCAGAAAACCTGCACCTCGTGTCTGGCATCCATCATTGGTTTCGGCACCATCCTCAGACCCGAATTGGGGACAACAATGATGCCACCCCTAGTCTTTCTTTTATTAAACCAGACATATCAAATTCCTGCAAACATTATTCATATGTTTTAGCCTCCAGCCTCCTAATCATCTTTGTTGCTTTTCTCTGCACTTTTTCTAGAGTGATAAAATGACAAAAATACTGGCTTCCTTTTTTTTTATTTTATTAAATTTATACCCCGCCCTTCTCCAAAAGGACCCAGAGCGGCGCACAGGAATTTAAAATACAATACAAAATCAAGTAAAAAATTTAAAAAACTTATTTGATACCATCCTGCGCTCCATATAACGTTTTAACTATTGGCCTTTGATAGAATTCAGCTTTGGGAGAGATGTTAAGTCATGACATAACATTTTGCTTTTATATCTATCCCTTACCCTATCCTTTTGGAAAATTGTAAAAACCAATAAAACGTTTTCAATATAAAAAAAAGCATATTAAATTACTAGAACCAATCCTATGCTAAAACCAGATTAAAAACCCCAATTTAAAATAGCCCCAGTGGGAGGTTAGGCTAGGCTGGCTTGCTGAAAAAGATGTGTCTTTAGACAATGGTGGAAGAGGCGGAGGTCCGAGATGGTACGTAGTTCAGGGGGGAGGTCGTTCCAAAGGGCAGGGCCTGCCACAGAGAAGGCTCTTCCCCTGGGTGTCGCCAGACGGCATTGCCCGGCCGACGTCACCCTGAGAAGGCCCTCTCTGTGGGAGCAGATCGGCCGTAGGGATGTATGGGGCAGTCATGATAGTGATAGTCATGCTTAAAAATGGCTGACAAAAATCAGTGGGAATTAAGTAATGCCATTTTCATTTCTATAGATATAAATTTCAGGAAACCTTGAGATAATCCACTTTTTGCTTCCCCTTATTCTTCTCTCCCTCTTCTTTTTATTTAGTATCACTGGTTTCTCCAAGGACTTTCGTTCAACAATTCACTTGGAGAAATTGTGTCCATCAACCACCATGGAGAAGTTCTTTCTGGATTTGATATTACAAATGTGATCATGTTTCCAAACAATTCCTACCACAAAGTGAAAATCGGAAAGATGAATCCCAAAACACTTCTTGGAGATGAATTTGTGATTCATGAAGATTTAATAGTGTGGCACAAATATTTTAAACAGGTATGGAGTTTAAGGTTCTTTTATTAGACTACTGGACTACTGTAACGCTCTCTACATGGGGCTCCCCTTGAGGTGCACTTGAAGACTGCAGCTTGTCCAGAATGCAGCCGCGCGGGCAGTTATGGGAACCTCCAGGTTCTCCCATGTAACACCACTCCTGCGCGAGCTGCATTGGCTGCCTGTCGTCTTTCGGCTGCGCTTCAAGGTGTTGGTCATCATCTTCAAAGCGCTCCATGGCACGGGACCTAGCTATCTGCAGGATCGCATCCTGCACCATACATCCCTGCGGCCGATTCGCTCCAACAGAGAGGGACTTCTCCGGGTGCGATCCACTAGGCTATGCCAGTGGGCGACGCCCAGGGGAAGGGCCTTCTCTGTGGTGGGCCCGACCCTCTGGAACAACCTTCCCCCCGACATTAGAACAACTACGGACCTCCGCTCCTTCCGTCAAAAATTAAAAACACATTTCTTCTGCTTGGCCGGCCTGGGGTAATTGAACTGTTTTTTAGGGTTTTTAAGGGTTTAGTTTTAGTTTGGGATTTTAGCGCAGGGTTTTAGTTTAATTTATTTTAATATTGTATTATGCTTGTGGTTTTATACATGTAGTTTTAAATTCCCTGTGCACCGCCTCGAGTCCCTTCGGGAAGAGAGAGTGATTTATAAATTAAAATTATTATTATTATTATTATTATTATTTCAGCTAAAATATTTGGAGGTCAGAGATGAGTTTCATGGTATGGTCTGCTTTCTGATCCTTTAATAAGGTACCCACAGAGTGCTAATGTGCTCCTGTGTTTTTGGCTGCATTTTCTTTCTATAGCAAATTACAATTGGCAAATAATTTACAAGGTTTTTTAATATAGGGAAGATGGGGAATTATGGGGACATGAGAATGCTATCATCCCAGCCAAGTGAAATAAATTTCAATAAAATTGTTGTCCCCAATTCGGATCTGAGCCTGGTGCCGAAGCCAATGATGGACGCCAGACATGAGGTGCAGGTTTTCTGATAGCTTTTTATTGGAGTATTCTGAGGAAAAGTGTTCCTGGTCAAAAGGCCAAGAACCAAGAACAAAGGATTAAGTGAACCTTATACATTTTCACTAAAAGAGAAGGCAGGACAAGATGGAATAATAAGAAATATCATCTAGTAAACATTTTAGCAATAATTCCACAATTTGTTCTATTGTTCTCTAGCTGTCCCTATTCCTAAACTTTGGCTAATGAATGCCCCAGGAATTATTTAATACACATTTCAATTACTGCAAGTCATTCCTAACTTTTAGCTGAGGTCTGCAAGTTGTCTAACTACTCATAATTGCTACAAGATTTATACATACATATTTCCTGTTGATAAGCATTCTTTGTTCTTGCCCCACAATTACAGTCTTCCTGATTTAATTTCAAGAGTGTGCCATGACCTTGCTTTAGCAGCCCATCAGTAAATCTAATAAACACGATAATAAGAAATGTTGTGTATCCTGGCTTTATTGTGGTTGACAAGAATAACAGTGCAAAAAGGGAACAATTGATTCCTCAAGTCATGATTGGGAGAAGATCATCTGAAAGTCCATTGACTAAAAAGAGTAGAAGGAAAATATCCAACTTTCATTATTGCAGCTAGTGCTTGGGGATACGGTTTTTAATTTGTTTGTATGGAAGGGAAAAGAAGTAATAGTTTGAAGCTCCCTCAGGCAATATTGAGGAAAGTTGAGATTTCAAGGCAGGGCAAATCATTTCATGATCCTATGACTCCCACTACTCAATGTATGCTGGCAAATTCCAGGATGATTGTCCAGGATTACTCTGATCTTCATCCTCATTTATCCTGAATTCCATCCTCATTTATTCACAGGTCTTGCCCCGTTCGCTGTGTAATAATCCCTGTCCTGCTGGCTATCAAAAGAGAAAGAAAGAAGGGGAGAAATTTTGCTGCTATGATTGTGACCCATGCTCTGAGGGGAAGATGTCAAACATGACAGGTAAATTATTTTCTATTTACTCTCTCCTCTCCCCTTCCCTCCACCTTAAGAGGTGAATTAAACTCCCAGAATTCTCCAGAGTTTAAGTCCAGGTTTTA
The DNA here is from genome assembly GCA_039707465.1 of Rhabdophis nuchalis. Classification (NCBI taxonomy): domain Eukaryota; kingdom Metazoa; phylum Chordata; class Lepidosauria; order Squamata; family Natricidae; genus Rhabdophis; species Rhabdophis nuchalis. The sequence continues at coordinate 176,978,590 of CM077647.1, read as the reverse complement.
TGTAATTTACAAAACACTGATTTAATCTAAATTATATGTTTTTCTTGGTGGTCCATGCTAAGGTTTGAATGCTTCAAGGCCTCTCTCTTCTTTGCAGATATGATTGCCTGTTCTGAATGTCCAGAAGACCAATATCCAAATAAGGACAAAATCCGATGCATCCCCAAAATCATAACTTTCTTAACCTTTGAAGAACCTTTAGGGATCAGTTTAGCTGTGGTTGCTGTTTTATTTTCAGTCACAACCATCCTCATACTTGCAATATTTATTAAGTACCAAGACACCCCTATTGTCAAAGCAAACAACAAGGACCTCACCTACACTCTCCTCATCTCCCTTCTGCTTTGCTTTCTCTGCTCTTTCCTTTTCATTGGAAAACCTCTCCAACTGATTTGTTTCCTCCGACAATCCGTGTTTGGCCTTATCTTCTCTGTGGCCATTTCTTCTGTGTTGGCCAAAACCATCATGGTCATTGCAGCATTCATGGCCACCAAACCAGGATCTGGCATGAGAAAATGGTTGGGGAAAAAACTGTCCATCTTAATTGTTTTTTCTGGCTCCTTCATTCAAGCAAGCATTTGTCTGGTGTGGATGATCACAACTCCCCCCTTTCCAGAACTTAACATGAAATCAATGACTGAAGAGATCATAGCAGAATGTAACGAAGGGTCTGTTGTGATGTTTTATCTCATGTTGGGCTATATGGGGTTTCTGTCTCTGGTCAGCTTCATGGTGGCTTTCCTGGCTAGGAACCTGCCAGACACATTCAATGAAGCCAAATTCATCACTTTCAGCATGTTGATGTTTTGTAGTGTTTGGTTATCATTTTTCCCCACCTATTTGAGCACCAAAGGAAAGTATATGGTAGCTGTGGAGATCTTCTCCATCTTAGCTTCCAGTGCTGGGTTATTGGCCTGCATCTTCTTCCCCAAGTGCTACATTATTCTGCTGAGGCCTGAGCTGAACAGCAAACAGCAACTTGTAAAGAAAAAGAATTTCTGACTATTAAATTGTGTATTTCTATGGTGAAATGGAATTAGTAATTCTTTTCTTAGAATAAAAACTATGCTTGTTTATTATCTGTGGCAATTTTAATCTATTTGTATGACACAGTGACAGTGTTTGTTAAAATCTAATGGGCAGACCTGGAATATAAAACATTTCACTTTGTAATTAGTGATTCTGCTTTCAATAAAGCATTTTCTCTATTTAATGAATCAGATAAAAGGTCAACTTTGGTAAATATGAACAATGGTCTAATATAGACAATATGCTTTGGATCCTATCATCATGAAACTGAGAAGATAAAAAGAAAGGGAAGTAAAAAAAGAAAACATCATAAATAATGTGCTTCCAATCTTTTTTATAGCAATTACAAGTAAATGTCTAGTGTAAATCTATAGCAAAATATATATATATATCTCCATGATTGCAACTTACATGTAGTCCTTAACCTAGGACCATAGATTAAGTGACTGTTCAAACTTATGACAAAAATATGGGTCAGAGTCAGGTGACTAAAGTGTGTGTGTGTGTGTGTGTGTAGCCTCTAATAATGCTTTGAGCTCCAAGCAGATAGTGCTTATAAGCAGTATCCTGAATAACAGGAAGCGAGTGTCCTATACTTTTCTCAGCTGTCCTCACCACTCTCTGTATGGACTTTCTATCTGAGGCACTGCTGCCACCAAACCCATTAGTGATGCACTTTATTAAAATGCTCCCATTTGTGCCTCTGTAAAAACTGGTCAGAACAGAAGGAGAAAGATGTGCTCTCCTCATCCAATAAGGAAATTGCAGGTGCTGGTTTGCATGTTTCACTAAGGATGACATGTTGAGCAACCGATTCGTATTGTTAGTTATCTGCACCCCCAGAGACAATTAAGACCTCTACTCAACTGAGGAAGTGATTCAGGAGTCCTAGTGGACAGTCACATGAATATGACCAGCAATGTGCTGCACCGGCCAAATAAGACAACCCAGCTTAATTGAAATGAGTTTGCGCATGTGCGAAGTATGGCGTTCTTCCCTTGAACACGGCAGGCCATAGGGGTCTTATGGCCACAGGATGGACGTTTCCAGCCCTCCATGAACATCTAGGAGGGCTGGCCCTGCAAGTCGGCCACTCGCCGCCATGTCCGGAGCGCTTTGTTCGCGGCGGGGGCGACGGGTGAGTGAGGGAGCAGCAAAGATGCCCGGAGCGGCCCTGGCACGGCCCTGGCGCGGCCTGGTCCCAGCTGGAGAGGAGGTAGGCTGGGCGGCTAGGCGGCCTGGGCAGAGACGAGAGGAGCGCTTTGTTTGTTTGTGGCGGGGCCGACGGGCGAGCGAGGGAGCAGCGACAAGATGCCCGAGGCGGCCCTGCCACGTCCCGGTCCCGGCTGGAGAGGAGGTAGGCCGGGCGGCTGGGGCAAAGACAGGAGGGCCGAGCCGAGGCCATGAATATTTTGTACTTGTCCCTTTAATTGTCGCTTTTACCATCTTTTACCATCTATTGTATTATAGGCTTTTATGCTCGCTGTTTAATTGTAGACTTGCAGTGTATCATCTTTGGGGATCCCCCCTTTTAGTGCCAGTGCCGTTTTATGTTTTTATCTTATTCAAGGTCAGTTCTCCTTTGCCTGCGGGAGTCTCCCCTCTCGCAGGCCTAGCCCCCTAGTTTAACACGGGCCCACCTCGAGTATGGACTTATTGCTCCTGAGAGGTGGGCGAAGCGCAAACTCAGGGGGTTCCTTTTTAACTTTTTAATTCGGCTTTTAGGGGGTTCCAGGGAGGAGGGGAGGGACAGTCAGGTGGGGGGGCGACAAACTACAGGGCCGGCCGGCAGAAGTAGAGAAATGGAGGAGGGGAAGGAGGGGTCATTTCCACTGAGGTATCTTCCATCAGTTCGGTCTTGGGGAGGGGCAGGGGTGGTGGGAGATGGGATGGACATTACCGGTTGGAGGACCGTGGCCGCTGGCTACGGGCGGTCACGCACTCCAACCCCCATGCTCCCATCGCAGACTTGGTGGGCAAGAACCACAGACCCGGGACCCTAGGCTGATGTTATGCAATGCCAGGTCCGTGGTACAAAAAGCCCCCCTCATCTATGACCTTGTGTCAGAGCGGGACCCGGACCTGGTGGGTATCACGGAAACCTGGTTAGGCCACGACTGAGGATTACCCCTCGTGGAAATGTGTCCACCAGGCTACCGAGCCTTCCATCAGCCCAGGGCCCTAGGGAGGGGTGGGGGGTGATTATGGTTAGGGAAGGTCTCGAGCCAAAGGAGACCACGATCCCTCAGATGACCGGGTGTGAGTCCCTCCTCGTGAAATGGGGCCTAGGGAGGCAGTTGGGCGTGTTAGTTGTATACCTGGCTCCTCGCTATGCAACAACAGCCCTGCCTGAGCTCCTAGAGGTGATAGCCGAGGTGGCGGTTGAGACCCCCAGACTTCTGGTCATGGGGGATTTCAACCTGCCGTCGGTAGGCAAAACCTCTGGTGCAGCTCGGGAGTTCATGGCTTCCATGACAGCCATGGACCTGAACCAGGTAGTTTTAGGCCCTACCCACTAGGGTGGACACACCCTGGACCTTATCTTCGTCTCGGGACAGTGGAGTCGTGATCTGGGAATAGGGGATTTAGCCATCACACTCCTTGGTTTACTGAGGAGCTTAGGGAGATGAAACGCCACAAGAGACGCCTAGAGAGTAGGTGGAAATCCTCTCGCTCCGAAGCCGACCGAACACTAGTGAGAACCTATATTAGGACTTACATAGTGGCGATTAGGGTGGCCAAGCGTGAATATTGTGCCACCCTTATTGCATCCGCAGATAACCGCCCTGCCGCCCTGTTTGGGGTGACCCGCTCCCTCCTTCATCAGAGGCCGCGTTCATCAGAGGCCATCAGAGGCCTCCTTCATCAGAGGCCACCAGAAACCCCTTTGCAGGGTCGAGCAGAGGAATTTGCTATTTATCTGCAGGAGAAAATCACTCGGATTCGGAATGAGCTACCCTGCATCGAGAGTGGTCCAGTCGGACTGTCCAAGGCTGTTCTTGTGAAACCACCCTGGGAGGAGTTTGACTACCGAGGATATGGACAGGTTGTCAAAGAGACTTAAGGCTACCACATGTTTATTGGACCCGTGTCCCTCCTGGCTTGTACTGGCATCCTGGGAGACGACACGAGGCTGGCTCCAGGGCATTGTCAATGCATCTCTGAGTGAGGGGTCCTTGCCTGCCATCTTGAAAGAGGCGGTAGTAAGGCCCCTCCTCAAGAAGCCATCCCTGGATCCAGCATTGTTACAGAACTATCGTCCGGTCTCCAACCTTCACTTTTTAGTGAAGGTTGTTGAGAGTGTGGTGGCACAACAATTTCTGTGACACCTGGAGGAAATTGATTATTTAGACCCATGCCAGTCCAGCTTCTGACCCGGTCACAGCACCGAGACGGCATTGGTCGCGTTGGTTGATGATCTCTGGAGGGCGTGGGATAGAGGATATTCCTCTATCCTAGTCCTGTTAGACCTCTCAGCGGCTTTTGATACCATCGACCATGGTATCCTATTGCACCGACTGGGGAGATTGGGGCTGGGAGGCACCGTTTTACGGTGGTTCTCGTCCTACCTCTCTGGTCGGTCGCAATATGTGTTGACAGGGGGGCAGAGGTCAGCCTCGAGACCCCTCTTATGTGGGGTTCCTCAGGGGTCGGTCCTCTCGCCCCTACTATTCAACACCTATATGAAGCCGCTGGGCGAGATCATCTGTGGTTTTGGGGTGGGATATCATCTGTACGCTGATGATACTCAGCTGTACATATCCATCCCAGACCACCCCAACAATGCCGCCGAGGTGATGTCCCGGTGTTTGGAAGCTGTACGGATCTGGATGGGTAGTATGAATGAATGAATGAATGAATGAATGAATGAATGAATGAATGAATGATTTAATTTATAGACCGCTCCTCTTCCCGTAGGGACTCGGAGCGGTGCACAGGGAAAACTAAAACCACAATACAATAAATATACAAATACAATTAAAAACAAATTAAAAACAAATTAAATCTGGGCCTGTGCTAAAATCCCCTTAACCTGCTAAAATACCCAATTAAAACAGCTAGACCCTGTAGAGAGAGGCTACCCAAGGCCGGCCAAACGGAAAAGATGAGTTTTTAGTTTCAGACGGAAGGAGCGGAAGTCCGTGGTTGTTCTGATGTCAGGGGGAAGGTCGTTCCAGAGGGCTGGGCCCGCCACAGAGAGAGCCCTTCCCCTGGGCGTCGCCCGCTGACAGAGTCTAGTGGACGGCACCCGGAGAAGTCCCTCTCTGTGGGAGCGAATCGGCCGTGAGGATGTATGAGGCAGGATCCGATCCCGCAGATAGCTAGGTCCCGAGCCATGGAGTGCTTTAAAAATGATGACTAATACCTTGAAGCGCACCCGGAAGACGACAGGCAACCAGTGCAACTCGCGCAGAAGTGGAGTTATGTGGGCAGATCTGGAGGTACCCAAGATTGCCCGCGCGGCTGCATTCTGAACCATCTGAAGTCTCCGGGTGCACCTCAAGGGAAGCCCCATGTAGAGAGAGTTACAATAGTCCAGTCGCGATGTCACGAGAGCATGAGTGACTGTGCGAAGGGCGTCCTGATCCAATAGGGGGCGCAACTGGCGAACCAGGCGAACCTGGTAAAACGCCCTCCTGGCCACGGCTGTCACTTGATCTTCCATGGACAGCCGGGCATCCAGAAGGACACCCAAGTTGCGCGCCCCATCCACAGGGGCAAGATGTTCGCCCCCTATGGCCAGCGATGGAGTCAGCTGGTTGAATCGGGCAGCCGGAAACCACAGCCACTCGGTCTTGGTCGGGTTGAGCCTGAGTCCTTTACTTCCCATCCAGATCCGCACGGCTTCCAGGCACTGGCACATCACTGCTACGGCATCGTTGGGGTGGTTTGGGGTAGAAATGTGCAGCTGTGTATCATCAGCGTACAGGTGGTACTCTACCCCAAAACCACGGATGATCTTACCCAGCGGCTTCATATATGTGTTGAACAGGAGAGGCGAGAGGACCGACCCCTGAGGCACCCCACATGTGAGGGGTCTCGAGGTCGACCTCTGCTCTCCTGTCAACACAAATTGCGATCGGCCAGAGAGGTAGGAGGAGAACCACCGTAAAACGGTGCCTCCCACCCCCAATCCCCCCAGCCGATGCAATAGGATACCATGGTCGATGGTATCAAAAGCCGCCGAGAGGTCTAATAGGACCAGGATGGAGGAACAACCCCCATCTCTGGCCCTCCAGAGATCATCAACCCACGCGACCAATGCCGTCTCAGTGCTATGCCCGGGCCGAAAGCCGGACTGGCGCGGGTCTAGATAATCAACTTCCTCCAGGTGACGGGGAAACTGTTGTGCCACCACACTCTCAACAACCTTCGCCAAAAAGGGAAGGTTGGAGACTGGACGATATTTGTTTAATAAAGCTGGGTCCAAAGAGGGCTTCTTAAGGAGGGGCCTCACCATAGCCTCTTTTAGGGAAGCAGGCAAGGAACCCTCACTTAAGGATGCGTTGACAACCTCTTGGAGCCAGCCTCGTGTCACCTCCCATGATGCCAGTACAAACCAGGAGGGACACGGGTCCAATAAACATGTGGTGGCTCGCAGTCGCCCACGTAGCCTGTCCATATCCTCGGAAGTAACGGAGTCAAACTCCATATCCTTGAGTAACAAACTCAAGCTCAACCCATCCAAGACTGAGTGGCTGTGGCTCCCGGCACCCTGGTTCAGCCAGATTACTCCAACTCTAGCCATAGGGGGCAAAACACCGGCCCCTGTGGAGAGGGCACGCAATTTGGGTGTCCTCTTGGATTCCCGGTTGTCCATGGAGGACCATGTGGCAGCCGTGGCGAGCGGGGCCTTTCATCAGGTACGCCTGATGCGCCAATTGCGCCCCTTACTGGACCGGGCTGCCCTGCGCACAGTCGCTCAAGCACTCGTGACATCCCGACTCGACTACTGTAATGCTCTCTACATGGGGCTTCCCTTGAGGTGCACTCGGAAGCTACAGTTAGTCCAGAATGCAGCCACGCGGGTGATTGCGGGAGCTCCTAGACATTCCCATATAACACCAATCCTCCGCGAGCTGCACTGGCTTCCTGTGGTCTTTTGGGTGTACTTCAAGGCTTTGATGACCATCTTTAAAGCGCTCCATGGCTCGGAACCTAGTTATATGCGAGACCGCCTCCTGCCCCATACATCCCTTAGACCGATACGCTCCCACAGAGAGGGCCTTCTCAGGGTGCCGTCGGCTGGACAATGCCGACTGGCGACACCCAGGGGAAGAGCCTTCTCTGTGGCGGGCCCTGCCCTTTGGAACGACCTACCCCCTGAACTTCGCACCATCTCCGACCTCCGCCACTTCCGCCAGTGTTTAAAGACACATTTGTTCCATTTAGCCGGCCTAGCGTGACCTCCACAAATGACTATTTTAGACAGTTTTACATTTGGGGATTTTAATTTGTTTTTAGCGCAGGATTGTATCAAATAAGTTTTTTAAATTTCTTACTTGATTTTGTATTGTATTTTAAATTCCTGTGCGCCGCCCTGGGTCCTTTTGGAGAAGGGCGGGGTATAAATTTAATAAAACAAAATAAATAAAATAAAGTCCTGGGCTGCATTAACAGAAGGATTGGTTGCCACAGTATAAAAAATGTTTTTGAGACTCTAGAAGGAGTGAAAGGAGCAACAAGATGATTAAGATATTGAAGGTTAAAATGTATGAGGTACAGTTGTGGGATTTGGGTATGTCTAGTTTAATGAAAGAAGGACTAGTGGTGACATGCTACTTCCATTCCAATATCTAATGTGCTCCTTCAGAGAGGAGGGGTTCAATCTATTTTCCAAAGCACCTGCAGGTAGGTCAAGAAACAATGAATGAAAGCTCACCAAGGAGAGGACAAGTTCAAATGTCATGATGGAACAATTATCAGTGGAAGGACAAATGTCCTGATGGAACAATTATCAGTGGAATGACTTGTCTCCAGAAGTTGTAGATGCTCCAACACTAGGAGGTTTTTAAGAAGAGATGAGACATTTATCTGAAAATGGATAGGGTTTCCTATTTGAGCAGGAGGTTGCACTAGAAGGACAAAAAGATCCCAACCTCCTCTGTTATTCTGCTATTCTATTATTCCTAACTCTATCTGATCAAGGTAATCCCTTTAAGGCTTACTGGGGGATTTGATAGAATCCACACAAAACTTGTCCTTCAAGCTCTTGGAGGAAATTTGGGATGGGTCTTAATAATAATAATAATATAATAATAATAATAATAATAATATTTAATTTATAGACTGCTTCCTCTCCCCAAAGGGACTCGGAGCGGTGCACAGAAGAATTAAAAAATACAAACATAAAAATACATAAATAGATAAAATAGAAAATTAAACAATTTATCCCTGCGCTAAAAACCCACAATACTAAAAAGTTAAACCCCTTAAAAACCCAATTAATAAAAGGAGGACTAACCAAGGCCGGCCAGGCAGAAAAAGTGTGTTTTCAGTTTTTGATGGAAGGAGCGGAGGTCCGTCGTTGTTCTAATTTCGGGGGGAAGGTCGTTCCAGAGGGTTGGGCCCACCACAGAGAAGGCCCTTCCCCTGGGCGTCACCCACTGGCATAGCCTAGTGGACGGCACCCGGAGAAGTCCCTCTCTGTGGGAGCGAATCGGCCTCAGGGATGTATGTGGCAGAATCCGATCCTGCAGATAGCTAGGTCCCGAGCCATGGAGCGCTTTGAAGATGATAACTAACACCTTGAAGCGCACCCGAAAGATGACAGGCAGCCAATGCAGCTCGTGCAAGAGCGGTGTTACGTGGGCAAACCTCGAGGTTCCCATAATTGCTCGCGCGGCTGCATTCTGGACAAGCTAAAGTCTTCGGGTGCACATCAAGGGGAGCCCCATGTAGAGGGAATTACAGTAGTCCAGTCGGGATGTCACGAGGGCATGAGTGACTGTGCATAGGGCATCCCGATCCAATAGGGGACGCAACTGGCGTACCAGGCAAACCTGGTAGAATGCCCTCCTGGCCACGGCTGTCACTTGATCTTCCATGGACAGCCGGGTATCCAGGAGGACGCCCAAGTTGCATGCCCCATCCACAGGGGTAAGATGTTCGTCCCCTATGGCCAGTGATGGAGTCAACTGGTTGTACCGGGATGCCGGAAACCACAGCCACTCAGTCTTGGACGGATTGAGTCTGAGTCTGTTACTTCCCATCCAGGCCCGCACGGCTTCCAGGCACTGGCACATCACCTCTACGGCATCGTTGGGGTGGTTTGGGGTAGATATATACAGCTGCGTATCATCAGCGTAGAGATGGTACTCTACCCCAAAACCACGGATGATCTCGCCCAGTGGCTTCATATATGTGTTGAACAGGAGAGGCGAGAGGACCGACCCCTGAGGCACCCCACAAGTGAGGGGTCTCGAGGTCGACCTCTGCTCTCCTGCCAACACAAATTACGATCAACCGGAGAGGTAGGAGGAGAACCACCGTAATACAGTGCCCCTCACCCCCAACCCCTCCAGCCGATGCAATATTGTTGTGCCCAGGTCGGAAGCCAGACTGGCGCGGGTCCAGATAATCAACTTCCTCCAGATGATGGGGAAACTGTTGTGCCACCACACTCTCTACAACCTTCGCCAAAAAGTGAAGGTTGGAGACCGGACGGTAATTAACCAACAATGCTGGGTCCAGAGAGGGCTTCTTCAGGAGGGGTCTCACCATAGCCTCTTTAAGGGAAGCAGGCAAGAACACCTCACTAAGAGAAGCGTTGACCACCTCCTGGAGCCAGCCTCGTGTAACCTCCCAGAATACCAGTACAAGCCAGGAGGGAAACGGGTCCAATAAACATGTGGTAGCTCGCAGTCGCCCACGTAACCTGTCCATATCTTCGGAAGTAACAGAGTCAAACTCTTCCCACAAAACTGTCTCAAGATCTGCCTCGGGGCATCCCACTGGGCCACTTTCGATGGAGGCTAACTCGCTCTGAATCTGAGCGATTTTATCCTGCAGATAAATCCCAAATTCCTCTGCTCTACCCTGTAAAGGGACTTCCCGCACCCTCTGTTGAAGGAGGGAGCGGGTCACCCTAAACAGGATGGCAGGGTGGTTATCTGCGGATGCAATGAGAGTGGCACAGTGATGGCGTTTAGCCACTCTCAACACCACAAGGTAAGTCCATAAATGGGCTCTCACCTGTGTTCGGTCAGATTCAGGCTGTGTGGATCTCCATCTCCTCTCTAGGCATCTCTTGTGGCGCTTCATCACCCTCAGCTCCTCGGTAAACCAAGGAGCCTGGGTGGTTCGTCGCCGCAAGAGAGGCCGCAAGGGCGCGACCCGATCCAAGGCCCCCGTGGCCGCAGTATTCCATGCGGCCATGAGGTCCTCCATCGGGGCGCGGGTCAGGGACACAGGAAGTGGCCCAAGCGCCACCTGGAATCCATCAGGGTCCATCAGGCGCCTGGGGCGGCACCATATAGATGACTCAGGTTCCGCCTCCCCGCGGTGGGGTGTAGCGATTGGAAAGTCGAGCCGGAGAAGTGAGTGGTCTGACCATGACAGGGGTGTGATGGCTATATCCCCTATACCCAGATCACCCTTCCATTGCCAAGAGACAAAGATTAGATCCAGCGTGTGTCCTCCCTCGTGCGTGGGGCCCTGAATTACTTGGGTCAGGTCCATGGCCGTCATGGAGGCCATGAACTCCCGAGCTGCCTCTGATGATTCGCCCACTGATGGCAGGTTAAAGTCCCCCATGACAACTAGTCTGGGGGTCTCAACCGCCAGCGTGGCGATCACCTCAAGGAGCTCGGCCAGGGCTGCTGTTACATAGCGGGGAGCCAGGTATACAACCAGCATGCCCAACTGCCTCCCTAGGCCCCACTTCACGCAGAGGGACTCACAACCGGTGGTCTGTGGCACGATGGTCTCTCACGGCTCAAGGCCTTCCCTAACAATAACCGCTACCCCTCCACCCCTGCCTAGGGCCCGGGGCTGATGAAAAGCGCTGTAACCTGGCGGGCACATTTCAATGAGAGGGAGTCCTCCCTCGTGGCCCAGCCAGGTCTCCGCAATTCCCACCAGGTCCAGCTCCCCCTCCGACACAAGGTCGTGGATGAGGGGGGCTTTGTTGACCACGGACCTTCAAAAAACAAAGTTGCCCAATGAAGAAACAGCCAGTTTAAGTATGTATTATGCATGGACTTATCATTCATCTTCATATTACACAAAAGAATAAGGAACCCTTAGACCAGGGGTCAGCAAGCTTTGGCTCTGGAGACGCATGTGGCTCTTTCATCCCTCTGCTGCGGCTCCTTGTGGCCAGTTGGCTTTCAGTTAGGACAGGTAGAGGAAAAAGGATGCCATTCTAGGTGGAGAATTTATGGTGGGGGAATTGGACTTCTGGTCAGCAGAGGAAACAGGACGCCACAGTAGAAGGATACTATGTGGTGGGGGAATCAGATGTATGGTCAGCTCCAGAATTGAATAGGGGGCTTGTGTTTAGGATGTTTGTGGCTCTTTGAGTTTTTAAGATTGCCAACCCCTGCCTTAGACAACTATCCCCACTGACTCCTTTGAGGTTTATTGTGTTCAATATTTTCCTACAGAAATACTTTAGGGAAATGCAGAGAGTTCAGCTATGAATATTTGGCTGGGAAGGATCCGAAGAGTGATGGTAAATTTACCAGAAATAATGCTATATAATTCTTTGATGAAGCACCTCTTTAAAAAACTAAGATTATTGTCTTCAAAGGTGTAATATGGAAATGAAACAATTGCTCTCCAAACCCAAGAGATGCCACTTGCTAGAGGTGACTATTTATGGGCAATTAAGCTAAAGGACCCAAATTGATGTTTTATGGCACAGTTCCAGCAGCTTTCCAGAAAATACAGAGAAATAATTGAAAAGTCAGTCTGGAAGAGGTTATAAAACCTTTCACCTCTGCAGCTGGAGAAAAAAACAGGCGGGCAGGATCTTGTCCCTTAGGAGTCTGGTAGTGGCTTCCATTCACTGGAATGTGCTTGTCCATCAGAGCTTGCTTTGCAAAGCGTGTTCATTTCAACCAATGAAGTGGGAGAGCCTTCTAGACAGTAAGAAATAAGGCTCCACTAGAAAACATGTTGAATTTAGCGATCCTACTGTGGTTGCTGGTGGACATGAAGTGCCCAACCGATGCCACATCTTGCCCCAGAAGTGATCCTTCTCGTCTCCTTCATGAATGGTATAAACCAGGAAACCTCCTCATCGGTGGGATCACAGCTCAGACTATATACGTACTGGAGGAACATTTCTTTGAAGAGCATCCTTCTCAGAAGTCGTTCATGCCACCTCTGTAAGAAATTTACTTTTCCTTCATTCCTGCAAAAAAAAAAAAAAGAGAGGCTCAAGTGTGCAGAGTAAATTGCAAGGTTTCAGACCAACTTTTCACTAGTGCTACTGGTAATCGGAACTTCCAACCCGTAGACCATGTCATCTCCAGACATTTTATACTAGCAATGGAGGAAGATCACTAATGTAATGCAAAGCCTCAAAGTTCAGCTAGCCTCCTTAAGATTAAAGTTATGGGGGTTTGAGGATGTAACAACAGAGTTGAGTAGTGCATTCCAGGCACTGACCACTCTGTTGCTGAAATCATACTTTCTGCAATTAAGTTTGGAGCAGTTTACCTTGAGTTTGTATCAGTTGTTTGCCTGTTTATTAATGCGGTTAAATCTGAAGTAGTCATTGACAGGTAGGACATGGTAGCAGACAATTCTGTGAACTATGCTTAGGTCAGATCTTTGTTGGCGTAGTTCTAGGTTGTCCAAGCCCAAAATTTCAAGCCTGGTGGCATAAGGTATTCTGTTTTGAGCAGAGGAGTGGAGGACACTTTTTGTGAAATACCTCTGGACTCGCTCAATTGTGTTAATGTCCAAAATACAGTGTGGATTCCAGGCAGATGAGCTGTATTTGAGGATTGGTCTGGCAAAAGTTTTGTATGCTCTAGTTTGCAGTATAATGATACCAGAGAAGAAGCTTTTCAAAATTAGGTTAATAAGTCTTAATGACATTTTGGGAATGCTGTTACAGTGAGCTCTGGGGCTTCTATCGTTGAGTACTTCTAGGTCCTTGACTGAGTCAGTGTCATCTATGTTCAGGCAGTTTCAAAGCTTCTCTTGCTCTGGAAGTGCCAGATTTATGATTCGGATCCAGGAGTCATGTGCCACTCAATCAAGGTCAAATACTAAAGTTTCCTGCCATAGCCAGGACTGTGAAATGTGGTGTCAAGCTTTGTTAAAAACCACAGCCCTGTGTGGAGGGGATTTTCTGCCTGGAATGTAGCATTAGGTATTGTGGAAAGCGGTCAGTCATGGAGTATCTCTGTTGCAAATTCTAAGTAGTTCCTGGCAGCATTTAAGATCCTTGAGTGTTATCTTGCTAGGTATATTTTTTATGTTCTGTTTTTCAATCTGTGTTAGCTAATGAATATTGATAGTCTTATTCTAACTAGTAAGTATTGTGATCTGCTTGTTATTAAGTTCTTCATATTACTATTATTGCCTTATTAAATATATTTTACTTCCATCTCTCCCTCCCTCCCTCCCTCTCTCTCTCCCCCTCTCTCTATTTCATTTATCCCTCAATGACATTTACAGAGCTGTTTTAAAGTTGTACCAGCACTCTCTGAGTTTGGCATTTGCGGTGGAACAGATCAACTCAAACCCAAGACTCTTGTCTAACATTACCCTGGGATTTTTCATCTCTGACAACTATTTTGATGCCCAGCTGACTTACCGTTCCACTTTGGAACTGCTCTTCCGATCCGATCAGTTGTTTGTCAACTACAGATGTGACATCAAAGAGACTCTCATTGTGGCCATTGTTGGAGGATTCGGGGCTGATATCTCATTCTTCATGTCAGATATCATAAGTCGTTATAAAATCCCACAGGTAAGATACAGGAATTGATTTGTAGGGAAACTCATTCATAGGTGAAAATTAAAGGGAATGGGGAGCCATTATTTTTCAAGGAGTGGTTAGATTACGATTGGATGATGCAGCAAAAGAGCCTGATAAAAGTTAGGAGTTGGATTTACAATACAATACAGTAGCAGAGTTGGAAGGGACCTTGGAGGTCTTCTAGTCCAACCCCCTGCCTAGGCAGGAAACCCTATAACATTTCAGACAATTGGCTATCCAACATCTTCTTAAAGACTTCCAGTGTTAGAGCATTCACAACTTCTGGAGACAAGTTGTTCCACTGTTTAATTGTTCTAACTGTCAGGAAATTTCTCCTAAGTTCTAAGTTGCTTCTCTCCTTGATTAGTTTCCACCCATTGCTTCCTGTTCTGCCCTCAGGTGTTTTGGAGAATAATTTGACTCCCTATTCTTTGTGACAGCCTCTGAGATATAGGAACACTGCTATCATGTCTCCCTAGTCCTTCTTTTCATTAAACTAGACATGAAAAGAAGGACTAGGAGAGATTTAAGCCCTCTCTGATCCATCACTTTGGAAATGGTGGCGTCTGAAAAAGGGGAGCAGAAGGTAACAATTTAAGATGCTCATTTAGTTGCAAGCTAAACTTTATTGTGCCCATCGAACGCTCTCAACCAAATCTATGGGGTTGCTTAGAGAGCTGCAAATGTCTTCTTATGTGCCCAAAGAGAAAGCAAGATGTGAACTTAAAAGAGATAAATGAATACCTTTTATTTACCTTTTAGTTGATAGCAATCATAACGTTGCAAGTTTCAATTGCAATTGGACATATCACCCCTTATAATACTGGACAACACAGTATCAACAGTTGAGACCTTCAGGTTTCTAGGTTCTATCATATCTCAAGACCTAACATTAAAAACATCATCAGAAAAGCACAACAACGAATGTTCTTTCTGCGCCAACTCAGAAAGCTCAAATAACCCAAAGAGTTGTTGAGAAAGTACTACAGGGGAATACTTGATTCTGTCATCTGCACCTCTATAACTGTCTGGTTTGGTTCTGCAACCCAACAAGACAGGCACAGATTTCAGAGAATAATCAGAACTGCAGAAAAAAATAGTCTTCCATTGAGAACCTGTACATTGTACGAGTGAAAAAGTGGGTTGTGAAAATATTTACAGACCTCTCACATCCTGGACATAAATTGTTTCAACTCCTACCCTCAAAATGACGCTATAGGGCACTCCATATCAGAACACCTACAGTAGTTACAGGGGGAGGTTTTTCCCAAACGCTATCACTCTGCTAAACAAATAATTCCCTCACCACTACCAAACTAGTTACTAGTCTGCATTACTATTGTTATTACTATTCAGCTTCCCAGCATTCCTATCACCCACCTCCTCCCACATATGACTGTATGATTGTAACTTTGTTGTTTCTATCCCTACGATTTTTATTGATTTTTTCCTAATATGATTTGATTGCTTATTTGTACCCTATGTCTTTTATTAAGTGTTGTACCTTATGATTCATAATGAATGTATCTTTTAATTTGTGTACATTGAGAGCATATGCACCAAAGACAAATTCCTTGTGTGTCCAATCAGACTTGGCCAATAAAGAATTCTATTCTATTCTACCTGGAAGCTCATGCAAGAAAAGAGCTTGGAAAAATGTATCTGTGTATTGTTGAAGAAAATGCATTTCTCAACTCAAGGAATACCAGCCATAAAAAACCAAGTGTATGTTGTATTTTAGCTATCCTATGGCTCCTTTGCTCCGCCCTTCACACAGTCACTCATGCTCTCGTGACATCCCGACTGGACTATTGTAACTCTCTCTACATGGGGCTCCCCTTGAGGTGCACCCGAAGACTTCAGCTGGTCCAGAATGCAGCCACGCGAGCAATAATGGGTACCGCAAGGTATACCCATGTAACACCGCTCTTTCGCGAGCTGCACTGGCTACCTGTCGTCTTTCGGGTGCGCTTCAAGGTGTTAGTTCTCATCTTTAAAGCGCTCCATGGCTCGGGACCTAGCTATCTGCGGGATCGGATTCTGCCCCATACATCCTCCCGGCCGATTCGCTCCCAGAGAGAGGGACTTCTCTGGGTTCTGTCCACTAGACTCTGTCAGCGGGCGACGCCCAGGGGAAGGGCCTTCTCTGTGGCGGGCCCAGCCCTCTGGAACGACCTTCCCCTCGACATTAGAACAACTACGGACCTCCGCTCCTTCCGTCAGAAATTAAAAACTCACTTTTTCTGCTTGGCCGGCCAAGATTAGTCTCTACCTCAGGGGTTAGGATTTGTTAATTTTAAAATGGGAATTTTAGTGCAGGAATAGTTAGATTTAATTTGTTTTTATTGTATTTATGTATGTATATATTTTACGTTGTTTTTAATTTCTCCCTGTGCACCGCTCCGAGTCCCCTCGGGGAGAGGACGCGATTATAGAAATAAATATTCTATTCTATTCTAAAAGAAAGAGGGCTGCTTCCTTCTACCGCATGGCTCCCAATGAAAGCCTTCAGATTGCGGGTTTCTGGGTGCTTTATCCTCGGGGTGGACAAGCTTCTGCCTTAATGTATTCTTGGGTTTCAGGTGTGCATGTATGTTGTGTTGGCTGAAGATCCTCCTGAGCTTTTTCGATATTCCTGCAGCATATGGAATGACAACGTTGCTTTGTTTACTGCTCTCCTCATTATCGGTTATGAAGGTGCTCCTGTAGGCTCTTTTTTGAGATTTGATGAAGGCCCACTTGGAACAGCCATATGTTCTGAGGGCTTCCTTGATGTGCCTTTCATTCTCCACCACCCAGTCAGAGCTGAAGAAGCTTCTTGCTTGGATGAGAAATGAAATGTCTTCAAAGAAAAAAAAGAAAGTCCTGTTGCTTCTTGAAAAAAAGCAGCTTTGTGGTATCTGTGCGTTGCTGAAGAAAATACATTTCTCAGGTGAGTTGAGGCACATCAACCATAAGAACCATGTGTGCATTGTATTTTAGCTAGCCTATGGCTCCTTTGCTCCGAAGAAGCACGAAACAAAGATGGCTGCTTCCTTTTACCGCTTGGCTCCCAATGAAAGCCTTCAGATCATGGGGATCATCCATTTGCTGAAGCACTCTGGATGGACGTGGGTTGGCCTTTTAATTATGGATGATGACAGTGGAGACAATTTTCTCCAAGCCCTGGAACCACTTCTGTCAGAGAACGGGGTCTGCTCTGCCTTTGTGGAGAGAATGCCCAAACAAGTATTTTTTTCTATGTTTCAGAATGAAATAGTGGATAGGATATATGTTTATTTTATACACACTGAAATAAATACATTCCTCTTCTATGGGGACAGCACCACACTAATGCTTCTGTTAATGTTCCTTAAATATTATGACATTTGGAGAGAAATGGGAAAAGTGTGGATTCTCAGTGCTCAGATGGATCTAATGTTAACAAGCTTCCATCGCCCCTCAGATCTGCAATTGTTCGATGGAGCAATTTCCTTTGATATTCACTCCAATGAATTGCCGGGGTTTGATGAATTCCTTGGGGCCACCAAACCATTCCAGACCCAACGAGATAGTTTGGTGAAAGAATTCTGGGAACAAGCCTTTGATTGTACCCTTTCAGAGAAAAATCAACCAGTGGAAAGTGGTGAAGCATGTACTGGGAAGGAAGATCTGAAAAACCTTCCTGCACATTTGTTTGAAATGACCGGACATAGCTACAGTATCTACAATGCAATCTATGCTGTAGCGCATGCTGTTCACGGCATAAACTTACTCAGGTCTAAATACAAAAGAATAACAGAGAGTAGAAGAGTTGAACTGAAAGATCAAGACACATGGAAGGTATGTTATTATTATTATGATATTTATCAGGTATATGAATACATTTATTCAGGTATGTGAATAAATGATTTTTATTTCCAGGAGTAGATTAGTTCAATTTAAAGATATACCGAGTTTCCTACTCATTCTCAATTTATTGAGGAGGTAGTGATGTGGGAGTGAAATTCAGTAGCTTCTGGCAGGTTCTGGGCAACCAGTAGTGGAAATTTTGGGTAGTTCAGAGAACCAGCAAATACCACCTCTGGCTGGCCCCAGAGTGGGATAGGAATGGAGATTTTGCAGTATCCTTCCCTCAGGAGTGGGGCATTGTTAGGAAACTTTACATTGTTCTTAGTTCTTGGCCTTTTGACCAGGAACCCTTTCCCTTGGAGTACTCCAAGTACGCTTTTCTCTGCACTTTTTCTAGAGTGATAAAATGACAAAAATACTGGCTTCCTTTTTTTTTTAAATTAAATTTATACGCCGCCCTTCTCCAAAAGGACCCAGGGCGGAGCACAGGAATTTAAAAAACAATACAAAATCAAGTAAAAAATTTAAAAAACTTATTTGATACCATCCTGCGCTCCATATAACTATTGGCCTTTGATAGAATTCAGCTTTGGGAGAGATGTTAAGTCATGACATAACATTTTGCTTTCATATCTAATTTTTTGGATTGCAGATATCCGCTACCAGCCACAATGATATCAATATGTTCACAGATGTCCCAGTTTTGTCTCTGCTATGGAAGCCATAATTAAGAGTTTTGCAGTTTACCATGGCTGTTTTTTATTTATTTATTTATTTTTTTTATTCGATTTATATCCCGCCCTTCTCCACGAGGGACCCAGGGCGAAGCACAGGAATTTAGAAGCATATAAGACAAAATATACAAAATTTAAAAGCATATTAAATTATGAATTAGTTGAATTAGTTTTTTAAATTTTATATGATGTTTTGTATGTATTTTTAATTTTCCTGTGCGCCGCCCTGGGTCCGTTTGGAGAAGGGCGGGGTATAAATTGAATAAATATAAATATACTAGAACCAATCCTATGCTAAAACCAGATTAAAAACCCCAATTTAAAACTATCCAAAATAGCCGCAGTGGGAGGTTAGGCTAGGCCGGCTTGCTGAAAAAGATGTGTCTTTAGACACTGGTGGAAGAGGCGGAGGTCCAAGATGGTACGTAGTTCAGAGGGGAGGACGTTCCAAAGGGCAGGGCCTGCCACAGAGAAGGCTCTTCCCCTGGGTGTCGCCAGAGGGGATTGCCCGGCCGACGTCACCCTGAGAAGGCCCTCTCTGTGGGAGCGGATCGGCCGTAGGGATGTATGGGGCAGTCATGATAGTGATAGTCATGCTTAAAAATGGCTGACAAAAATCAGTGGGAATTAAGTAATGCCATTTTCATTTCTATAGATATAAATTTCAGGAAACCTTGAGATAATCCACTTTTTGCTTCCCCTTATTCTTCTCTCCCTCTTCTTTTTATTTAGTATCACTGGTTTCTCCAAGGACTTTCGTTCAACAATTCACTTGGAGAAATTGTGTCCATCAACCACCATGGAGAAGTTCTTTCTGGATTTGATATTACAAATGTGATCATGTTTCCAAACAATTGCTACCACAAAGTGAAAATCGGAAAGATGGATCCCAAAACACTTGTTGGAGATGAATTTGTGATTCATGAAGATTTAATAGTGTGGCACAAATATTTTAAACAGGTATGGAGTTTAAGGTTCTTTTATTAGACTACTGGACTACTGTAACGCTCTCTACATGGGGCTCCCCTTGAGGTGCACTCGAAGACTGCAGCTTGTCCAGAATGCAGCCGCGCGGGCAGTTATGGGAACCTCCAGGTTCTCCCATGTAACACCACTCCTGCGCGAGCTGCATTGGCTGCCTGTCGTCTTTCAGGTGCGCTTCAAGGTGTTGGTCATCATCTTCAAAGCGCTCCATGGCACGGGACCTAGCTATCTGCAGGATCGCATCCTGCACCATACATCCCTGCGGCCGATTCGCTCCAACAGAGAGGGACTTCTCCGGGTGCCGTCCACTAGGCTATGCCAGTGGGCGACGCCCAGGGGAAGGGCCTTCTCTGTGGTGGGCCCGACCCTCTGGAACAACCTTCCCCCCGACATTAGAACAACTATGGACCTCCGCTCCTTCCATCAAAAATTAAAAACACATTTCTTCTGCTTGGCCGGCCTGGGGTAATTGAACTGTTTTTTAGGGTTTTTAAGGGTTTAGTTTTAGTTTGGGATTTTAGCGCAGGGTTTTAGTTTAATTTATTTTAATATTGTATTATGCTTGTGGTTTTATACATGTATTTTTAAATTCCCTGTGCACTGCCTCAAGTCCCTTCGGGGAGAGAGAGTGGTTTATAAATTAAAATTATTATTATTATTATTATTTCAGCTAAAATATTTGGAGGTCAGAGATGAGTATCCTGGCTTTATTGTGGTTGACAAGAATAACAGTGCAAAAAGGGAACAATTGATTCCTCAAGTCATGATTGGGAGAAGATCATCTGAAAGTCCATTGACTAAAAAGAGTAGGAGGAAAATATCCAACTTTCATTGTTGCAGCTAGTGCTTGGAGATACGGTTTTTAATTTGTTTGTATGGAAGGGAAAAGAAGTAATAGTTTGAAGCTCCCTCAGGCAATATTGAGGAAAGTTGAGATTTCAAGGCAGGGCAAATCATTTCATGATCCTATGACTCCCACTACTCAATGTATGCTGGAAAATTCCAGGATGATTGTCCAGGATTACTCTGATCTTCATCCTCATTTATCCTGAATTCCATCCTCATTTATTCACAGGTCTTGCCCCGTTCGCTGTGTAATAATCCCTGTCCTGCTGGCTATCAAAAGAAAAAGAAAGAAGGGGAGAAATTTTGCTGCTATGATTGTGACCCATGCTCTGAGGGGAAGATGTCAAACATGACAGGTAAATTATTTTCTATTTACTCTCTCCTCTCCCCTTCCCTCCACCTTAAGAGGTGAATTAAACTCCCAGAATTCTCCAGAGTTTAAGTCCAGGTTTTATGTAATTTACAAAACACTGATTTAATCTAAATTATATGTTTTTCTTGGTGGTCCATGCTAAGGTTTGAATGCTTCAAGGCCTCTCTCTTCTTTGCAGATATGATTGCCTGTTCTGAATGTCCAGAAGACCAATATCCAAATAAGGACAAAATCCGATGCATCCCCAAAATCATAACTTTCTTAACCTTTGAAGAACCTTTAGGGATCAGTTTAGCTGTGGTTGCTGTTTTATTTTCAGTCACAACCATCCTCATACTTGCAATATTTATTAAGTACCAAGACACCCCTATTGTCAAAGCAAACAACAAGGACCTCACCTACACTCTCCTCATCTCCCTTCTGCTTTGCTTTCTCTGCTCTTTCCTTTTCATTGGAAAACCTCTCCAACTGATTTGCTTCCTGAGACAATCCGTCTTTGGCCTTATCTTCTCTGTGGCCATTTCTTCTGTGTTGGCCAAAACCATCATGGTCATTGCAGCATTCATGGCCACCAAACCAGGATCTGGCATGAGAAAATGGTTGGGGAAAAAACTGTCCATCTTAATTGTTTTTTCTGGCTCCTTCATTCAAGCAAGCATTTGTCTGGTGTGGATGATCACTTCTCCCCCCTTTCCAGAACTTAACACACGATCAATGACTGAAGAGATCATAGCAGAATGTAACGAAGGATCTGTTGTGATGTTTTATCTCATGTTGGGCTATATGGGGTTTCTGTCTCTGGTCAGCTTCATGGTGGCTTTCCTGGCTAGGAACCTGCCAGACACATTCAATGAAGCCAAGTTCATCACTTTCAGCATGTTGATGTTTTGTAGTGTTTGGTTATCATTTTCCCCCACCTATTTGAGCACCAAAGGAAAGTATATGGTAGCTGTGGAGATCTTCTCCATCTTAGCTTCCAGTGCTGGGTTATTGGCCTGCATCTTCTTCCCCAAGTGCTACATTATTCTGCTGAGGCCTGAGCTGAACAGCAAACAGCAACTTGTAAAGAAAAAGAATTTCTGACTATTAAATTGTGTATTTCTATGGTGAAATGGAATTAGTAATTCTTTTCTTAGAATAAAAACTATACTTGTTTATTATCTGTGGCAATTTTAATCTATTTGTATGACACAGTGACAGTGTTTGTTAAAATCTAATGGGCAGACCTGGAATATAAAACATTTCACTTTGTAATTAGTGATTCTGCTTTCAATAAAGCATTTTCTCTATTTAATGAATCAGATAAAAGGTCAACTTTGGTAAATATGAACAATGGTCTAATATAGACAAGATGCTTTGGATCCTATCATCATGAAACGGACAAGATAAAAAGAAAGGGAAGTAAAAAACGAAAACATCATAAATAATGTGCTTCCAATCTTTTTTATAGCAATTACAAGTAAATGTCTAGTGTAAATCTATAGCACAATATATATATCTCTCTCCATGGTTGCAACTTACATGTAGTCCTTAACCTAGGACCATAGATTAAGTGACTGTTCAAACTTATGACAAAAATATGGGTCAGAGTCAGGTGATTAAAGTGTGTGTGTGTGTGTGTGTGTAGCCTCTAATAATGCTTTGAGCTCCAAGCAGATAGTGCTTATAAGCAGTATCCTGAATAACAGGAAGCGAGTGTCCTATACTTTTCTCAGCTGTCCTCACCACTCTCTGTATGGACTTTCTATCTGAGGCACTGCTGCCACCAAACCCATCAGTGATGCACTTTATTAAAATGCTCCCATTTGTGCCTCTGTAAAAACTGGTCAGAACAGAAGGAGAAAGATGTGCTCTCCTCATCCAATAAGGAAATTGCAGGTGCTGGTTTGCATGTTTCACTAAGGATCACATGTTGAGCAACCGATTCGTATTGTTAGTTATCTGCACCCCCAGAGACAATTAAGACCTCTACTCAACTGAGGAAGTGATTCAGGAGTCCTAGTGGACACTCACATGAATATGACCAGCAATGTGCTGCACCGGCCAAATAAGACAACCCAGCTTAATTGAAATGAGTTTGCGCATGTGCGAAGTATGGCGTTCTTCCCTTGAACGCGGCAGGCCATAGGGGTCTTATGGCCACAGGATGGACGTTTCCAGCCCTCCATGGACATCTAGGAGGGCTGGCCCTGCAAGTCGGCCACTCGCCGCCACGTCCGGAGTGCTTTGTTCGCGGCGGGGGCGACGGGCGAGTGAGGGAGCAGCAAAGATGCCCGGAGCGGCCCTGGCACGGCCCTGGCGCGGCCTGGTCCCGGCTGGAGAGGAGGTAGGCTGGGTGGCCAGGTGGCCTGGGCAGAGACGAGAGGAGCGCTTTGTTTGTTTGTGGCGGGGCCGATGGGCGAGCGAGGGAGCAGCGACAAGATGCCCGAGGCGGCCCTGCCACGTCCCGGTCCCAGCTGGAGAGGAGGTAGGCCGGGCGGCTGGGGCAAAGACGGGAGGGCCGAGCCGAGGCCGTGAATATTTTGTACTTGTCCCTTTAATTGTCGCTTTTACCATCTTTTACCATCTATTGTATTATAGGCTTTTATGCTCACTGTTTAATTGTAGACTTGCAGTGTATCATCTTTGGGGATCCCCCCTTTTAGTGCCAGTGCCGTTTTATGTTTTTATCTTATTCAAGGTCAGTTCTCCTTTGCCTGCGGGAGTCTCCCCTCTCGCAGGCCTAGCACCCTAGTTTAACACGGGCCCACCTCGAGTATGGACTTATTGCTCCTGAGAGGTGGGCGAAGCGCAAACTCAGGGGGTTCCTTTTTAACTTTTTAATTCGGCTTTTAGGGGGTTCCAGGGAGGAGGGGAGGGACAGTCAGGTGGGGGGGCGACAAACTAAAGGGCCGGCCGGCGGAAGTAGAGAAATGGAGGAGGGGAAGGAGGGGGTCATTTCCACTGAGGTATCTTCCATCAGTTCGGTCTTGGGGAGGGGCAGGGGCGGTGGGAGATGGGATGGACATTACCGGTTGGAGGACCGTGGCCGCTGGCTACGGGCGGTCACGCACTCCAACCCCCATGCTCCCATCGCAGACTTGGTGGGCAAGAACCACAGACCCGGGGCCCTAGGCTGATGTTATGCAATGCCAGGTCCGTGGTACAAAAAGCCCCCCTCATCTATGACCTTGTGTCAGAGCGGGACCCGGACCTGGTGGGTATCACGGAAACCTGGTTAGGCCACGAGGGAGGATTACCCCTGGTGGAAATGTGTCCACCAGGCTACCGAGCCTTCCATCAGCCCAGGGCCCTAGGGAGGGGTGGGGGGTGATTATGGTTAGGGAAGGTCTCGAGCCAAAGGAGACCACGATCCCTCAGATGACCGGGTGTGAGTCCCTCCTCGTGAAGTGGGGCCTAGGGAGGCAGTTGGGCGCGTTAGTTGTATACCTGGCTCCTCGCTATGCAACAACAGCCCTGCCTGAGCTCCTAGAGGTGATAGCCGAGGTGGCGGTTGAGACCCCCAGACTTCTGGTCATGGGGGATTTCAACCTGCCGTCGGTAGGCAAAACATCTGGTGCAGCTCGGGAGTTCATGGCTTCCATGACAGCCATGGACCTGACCCAGGTAGTTTTAGGCCCTACCCACTAGGGTGGACACACCCTGGACCTTATCTTCGTCTCGGGACAGTGGAGTCGTGATCTGGGAATAGGGGATTTAGCCATCACACTCCTTGGTTTACTGAGGAGCTTAGGGAGATGAAACGCCACAAGAGACGCCTAGAGAGTAGGTGGAAATCCTCTCGCTCCGAAGCCGACCGAACACTAGTGAGAACCTATATTAGGACTTACATAGTGGCGATTAGGGTGGCCAAGCGTGAATATTGTGCCACCCTTATTGCATCCGCAGATAACCGCCCTGCCGCCCTGTTTGGGGTGACCCGCTCCCTCCTTCATCACAGGCCGCGTTCATCAGAGGCCACCAGAGGCCTCCTTCATCAGAGGCCACCAGAAACCCCTTTGCAGGGTCGAGCAGAGGAATTTGCTATTTATCTGCAGGAGAAAATCACTCGGATTCGGAATGAGCTACCCTGCATCGAGAGTGGTCCAGTCGGACTGTCCAAGGCTGTTCTTGTGAAACCACCCTGGGAGGAGTTTAACTACCGAGGATATGGACAGGTTGTCAAAGAGACTTAAGGCTACCACATGTTTATTGGACCCGTGTCCCTCCTGGCTTGTACTGGCATCCTGGGAGACGACACGAGGCTGGCTCCAGGGCATTGTCAATGCATCTCTGAGTGAGGGGTCCTTGCCTGCCGTCTTGAAAGAGGCGGTAGTAAGGCCCCTCCTCAAGAAGCCATCCCTAGATCCAGCATTGTTACAGAACTATCGTCCGGTCTCCAACCTTCACTTTTTAGTGAAGGTTGTTGAGAGTGTGGTGGCCCAACAATTTCTTTGACACCTGGAGGAAATTGATTATTTAGACCCATGCCAGTCCAGCTTCTGACCCGGTCACAGCACCGAGACGGCATTGGTCGCGTTGGTTGATGATCTCTGGAGGGCGCGGGATAGAGGATATTCCTCTATCCTAGTCCTGTTAGACCTCTCAGCAGCTTTTGATACCATCGACCATGGTATCCTATTGCACCGACTGGGGAGATTGGGGCTGGGAGGCATCGTTTTACGGTGGTTCTCGTCCTACCTCTCTGGTCGGTCGCAATATGTGTTGACAGGGGGGCAGAGGTCGGCCTCGAGACCCCTCTTATGTGGGGTTCCTCAGGGGTCGGTCCTCTCGCCCCTACTATTCAACACATATAGAAAGCCGCTGGGCGAGATCATCCGTGGTTTTGGGGTGGGATATCATCTGTACGCTGATGATACTCAGCTGTACATATCCATCCCAGACCACCCCAACGATGCCGCCGAGGTGATGTCCCGGTGTTTGGAAGCTGTACGGATCTGGATGGGTAGTATGAATGAATGAATGAATGAATGAATGAATGAATGATTTAATTTATAGACCGCTCCTCTCCCCGTAGGGACTCGGAGCGGTGCACAGGGAAAACTAAAACCACAATACAATAAATATACAAATACAATTAAAAACAAATTAAAAACAAATTAAATCTGGGCCTGTGCTAAAATCCCCTTAACCTGCTAAAATACCCAATTAAAACAGCGAGACCCTGTAGAGAGAGGCTACCCAAGGCCGGCCAAACGGAAAAGATGAGTTTTTAGTTTCAGACGGAAGGAGCGGAAGTCCGTGGCTGTTCTGATGTCGGGGGGAAGGTCGTTCCAGAGGGCTGGGCCCGCCACAGAGAGAGCCCTTCCCCTGGGCGTCGCCCGCTGACAGAGTCTAGTGGACGGCACCCGGAGAAGTCCCTCTCTGTGGGAGCGAATCGGCCGTGAGGATGTATGAGGCTGGATCCGATCCCGCAGATAGCTAGGTCCCGAGCCATGGAGCGCTTTAAAAATGATGACTAATACCTTGAAGCGCACCCGGAAGACGACAGGCAGCCAGTGCAACTCGCGCAGAAGTGGAGTTATGTGGGCAGATCTGGAGGTACCCAAGATTGCCCGCGCGGCTGCATTCTGAACCATCTGAAGTCTCCGGGTGCACCTCAAGGGAAGTCCCATGTAGAGAGAGTTACAATAGTCCAGTCGCGATGTCACGAGAGCATGAGTGACTGTGCGAAGTGCGTCCCGATCCAATAGGGGGCGCAACTGACGAACCAGGCGAACCTGGTAAAACGCCCTCCTGGCCAGGGCTGTCACTTGATCTTCCATGGACAGCCGGGCATCCAGGAGGACACCCAAGTTGCGCACCCCATCCACAGGGGCAAGATGTTCGCCCCCTATGGCCAGCGATGGAGTCAGCTGGTTGAATCGGGCAGCCGGAAACAACAGCCACTCGGTCTTGGTCGGGTTGAGCCTGAGTCCGTTACTTCCCATCCAGATCCGCACGGCTTCCAGGCACTGGCACATCACTGCTACGGCATCGTTGGGGTGGTTTGGGGTAGATATATACAGCTGTGTATCATCAGCGTAAAGGTGATACTCTACCCCAAAACCACGGATGATCTCGCCCAGCGGCTTCATATATGTGTTGAACAGGAGAGGCGAGAGGACCGACCCCTGAGGCACCCCACATGTGAGGGGTCTCGAGGTCGACCTCTGCTCTCCTGTCAACACAAATTGCGATCGGCCAGAGAGGTAGGAGGAGAACCACCGTAAAACGGTGCCTCCCACCCCCAACCCCCCCAGCCGATGCAATAGGATACCATGGTCGATGGTATCAAAAGCCGCCGAGAGGTCTAATAGGACCAGGATGGAGGAACAACCCCCATCTCTGGCCCTCCAGAGATCATCAACCCACGCGACCAATGCCGTCTCAGTGCTATGCCCGGGCCGAAAGCCGGACTGGCGCGGGTCTAGATAATCAACTTCCTCCAGGTGACGGGGAAACTGTTGTGCCACCACACTCTCAACAACCTTCGCCAAAAAGGGAAGGTTGGAGACTGGACGATAGTTGTTTAATAAAGCTGGGTCCAAAGAGGACTTCTTAAGGAGGGGCCTCACCATAGCCTCTTTTAGGGAAGCAGGCAAGGAACCCTCACTTAAGGATGCGTTGACAACCTCTTGGAGCCAGCCTCGTGTCACCTCCCAGGATGCCAGTACAAGCCAGGAGGGACACGGGTCCAATAAACATGTGGTGGCTCGCAGTCGCCCACGTAGCCTGTCCATATCCTCGGAAGTAACGGAGTCAAACTCCATATCCTTGAGTAACAAACTCAAGCTCAACCCGTCCAAGACTGAGTGGCTGTGGCTCCCGGCACCCTGGTTCAGCCAGATTACTCCAACTCTAGCCATAGGGGGCAAAACACCGGCCCCTGTGGAGAGGGCACGCAATTTGGGTGTCCTCTTGGATTCCCGGTTGTCCATGGAGGACCATGTGGCAGCCGTGGCCAGGGGGGCCTTTCATCAGGTACGCCTGATGCGCCAATTGCGCCCCTTACTGGACCGGGCTGCCCTGCGCACAGTCGCTCAAGCACTCGTGACATCCCGACTCGACTACTGTAATGCTCTCTACATGGGGCTTCCCTTGAGGTGCACTCGGAAGCTACAGTTAGTCCAGAATGCAGCCACGCGGGTGATTGCGGGAGCTCCTAGACATTCCCATATAACACCAATCCTCCGCGAGCTGCACTGGCTTCCTGTGGTCTTTTGGGTGTACTTCAAGGCTTTGATGACCATCTTTAAAGCGCTCCATGGCTTGGAACCTAGTTATATGCGAGGCCGCCTCCTGCCCCATACATCCCTTAGACCGATACGCTCCCACAGAGAGGGCCTTCTCAGGGTGCCGTCGGCTGGACAATGCCGACTGGCGACACCCAGGGGAAGAGCCTTCTCTGTGGCGGGCCCTGCCCTTTGGAACGACCTACCCCCTGAACTTCGCACCATCTCCGACCTCCGCCACTTCCGCCAGTGTTTAAAGACACATTTGTTCCATTTAGTCGGCCTAGCGTGACCTCCACAAATGACTATTTTAGACAGTTTTACATTTGGGGATTTTAATTTGTTTTTAGCGCAGGATTGTATCAAATAAGTTTTTTAAATTTCTTACTTGATTTTGTATTGTATTTTAAATTCCTGTGCGCCGCCCTGGGTCCTTTTGGAGAAGGGCGGGGTATAAATTTAATAAAATAAAATAAATAAAATAAAGTCCTGGGCTGCATTAACAGAAGGATTGGTTGCCACAGTATAAAAAATGTTTTTGAGACTCTAGAAGGAGTGAAAGGAGCAACAAGATGATTAAGATATTGAAGGTTAAAATGTATGAGGTACAGTTGTGGGATTTGGGTATGTCTAGTTTAATGAAAGAAGGACTAGTGGTGACATGCTACTTCCATTCCAATATCTAATGTGCTCCTTCTGAGAGGAGGGGTTCAATCTATTTTCCAAAGCACCTGCAGGTAGGTCAAGAAACAAAGAATGAAAGCTCACCAAGGAGAGGACAAGGACAAATGTCGTGATGGAACAATTATCAGTGGAAGGACAAATGTCCTGATGGAACAATTATCAGTGGAATGACTTGTCTCCAGAAGTTGTAGATGCTCCAACACTAGGAGGTTTTTAAGAAGAGATGAGACATTTATCTGAAAATGGATAGGGTTTCCTATTTGAGCAGGAGGTTGCACTAGAAGGACAAAAAGATCCCAACCTCCTCTGTTATTCTGCTATTCTATTATTCCTAACTCTATCTGATCAAGGTAATCCCTTTAAGGCTTACTGGGGGATTTGATAGAATCCACACAAAACTTGTCCTTCAAGCTCTTGGAGGAAATTTGGGATGGGTCTTAATAATAATAATAATATAATAATAATAATAATAATAATAATAATAATAATAATAATAATAATAATAATAATAATAATAATAATAATAATAATAATAATAATAATAATAATAATAATAATAATAATATTTAATTTATAGACTGCTTCCTCTCCCTAAAGGGACTCGGAGCGGTGCACAGAAGAATTAAAAAATACAAACATAAAAATACATAAATAGATAAAATAGAAAATTAAACAATTTATCCCTGCGCTAAAAACCCACAATACTAAAAAGTTAAACCCCTTAAAAACCCAATTAATAAAAGGAGGACTAACCAAGGCCGGCCAGGCAGAAAAAGTGTGTTTTCAGTTTTTGATGGAAGGAGCGGAGGTCCGTCGTTGTTCTAATTTCGGGGGGAAGGTCGTTCCAGAGGGTTGGGCCCGCCACAGAGAAGGCCCTTCCCCTGGGCGTCGCCGGCTGGCATAGCCTAGTGGACGGCACCCGGAGTAGTCCCTCTCTGTGGGAGCGAATTGGCCGCAGGGATGTATGTGGCAGAATCCGATCCCGCAGATAGCTAGGTCCCGAGCCATGGAGCGCTTTAAAGATGATGACTAACAACTTGAAGCGCACCCGAAAGACGACAGGCAGCCAATGCAGCTCGTGCAAGAGCGGTGTTACGTGGGCAAACCTCGAGGTTCCCATAATTGCTCGTGCGGCTGCATTCTGGACAAGCTAAAGTCTTCGGGTGCACCTCAAGGGGAGCCTCATGTAGAGGGAATTACAGTAGTCCAGTCGGGATGTCACGAGGGCATGAGTGACTGTGCATAGGGCATCCCGATCCAATAGGGGACGCAACTGGCATACCAGGCGAACCTGGTAGAATGCCCTCCTGGCCACGGCTGTCACTTGATCTTCCATGGACAACCAGGTATCCAGGAGGACGCCCAAGTTGCATGCCCCATCCACAGGGGTAAGATGTTTGTCCCCTATGGCCAGTGATGGAGTCAACTGGTTGTACTGGGATGCCAGAAACCACAGCCACTCGGTCTTGGACGGGTTGAGTCTGAGTCTGTTACTTCCCATCCAGGCCCGCACGGCTTCCAGGCACTGGCACATCACCTCTATGGCATCGTTGGGTTGGTTTGGGGTAGATATATACAGCTGCGTATCATCAGCGTAGAGATGGTACTCTACCCCAAAACCACGGATGATCTCGCCCAGCGGCTTCATATATGTGTTGAACAGGAGAGGCGAGAGGACCGACCCCTGAGGCACCCCACAAGTGAGGGGTCTCGAGGTCGACCTCTGCTCTCCTGCCAACACAAATAGCGATCGACCGGAGAGGTAGGAGGAGAACCACCATAATATGGTGCCCCTCACCCCCAACCCCTCCAGCCGATGCAATAGGATACCATGGTCGATGGTATCAAAATCCGCTGAGTGGTCTAATAGGACCAGGATGGAGGAACAACCCCCATCTCTGGCCCTCCAGAGATCATCCACCAGCGCGACCAATGCCGTCTCTGTGTTGTGCCCAGGTCGGAAGCCAGACTGGCGCGGGTCCAGATAATCAACTTCCCCCAGATGACGGGGAATCTGTTGTGCCACCACACTCTCTACAACCTTCGCCAAAAAGTGAAGGTTGGAGACCGGACGGTAATTAACCAACAATGCTGGGTCCAGAGAGGGCTAATTCAGGAGGGGTCTCACCATAGCCTCTTTAAGGGAATCAGGCAAGAACCCCTCACTAAGAGAAGCGTTGACCACCTCCTGGAGCCAGCCTCATGTAACCTCCCAGGATGCCAGTACAAGCCAGGAGGGAAACGGGTCCAATAAACATGTGGTAGCTCGCAGTCGCCCACGTAACCTCTCCATATCTTCGGAAGTAACAGAGTCAAACTCTTCCCACAAAACTGTCTCAAGATCTGCCTCGGGGCATCCCACTGGGCCACTTTCGATGGAGGCTAACTCGCTCTGAATCTGAGCGATTTTATCCTGCAGATAAATCCCAAATTCCTCTGCTCTACCCTGTAAAGGGACTTCCCGCACCCTCTGTTGAAGGAGGGAGCGGGTCACCCTAAACAGGGCGTCAGGGTGGTTATCTGCGGATGCGATGAGAGTGGCACAGTGATGGCGTTTAGCCACTCTCAACGCCACAAGGTAAGTCCATAAATGGGCTCTCACCTGTGTTCGGTCAGATTCAGACTGTGTGGATCTCCATCTCCTCTCTAGGCATCTCTTGTGGCGTTTCATCACCCTCAGCTCCTCGGTAAACCAAGGAGCCTGGGTGGTTCGTCGCCGCAAGAGAGGCCGCAAGGGTGCGACCCGATCCAAGGCCCCCGTGGCTGCAGTATTCCATGCGGCCATGAGGTCCTCCATCGGGGCGCGGGTCAGGGACACAGGAAGTGGCCCAAGCGCCACCTGGAATCCATCAGGGTCCATCAGGTGCCTGGGGCGGCACCATATAGATGACTCAGGTTCCGCCTCCCCGCGGTGGGGTGTAGTGATTGGAAAGTCGAGCCAGAGAAGTGAGTGGTCTGACCATGACAGGGGTGTGATGGCTATATCCCCTATACCCAGATCACCCTTCCATTGGCCAGAGACAAAGATTAGATCCAGCGTGTGTCCTCCCTCGTGCGTGGGGCCCTGAATTACTTGGGTCAGGTCCATGGCCATCATGGAGGCCATGAACTCCCGAGCTGCCTCTGATGATTCGCCCAATGATGGCAGGTTAAAGTCCCCCATGACAACTAGTCAGGGGGTCTCAATCGCCATCGTGGTGATCACCTCAAGGAGCTCGGGCAGGGCTGCTGTTACATAGCGGGGAGCCAGGTATACAACCAGCACGCCCAACTGCCTCCCTAGGCCCCACTTCACGCAGAGGGACTCACAACCGGTGGTCTGTGGCACGATGGTCTCTCACAGCTCAAGGCCTTCCCTAACAATAACCGCTACCCCTCCACCCCTGCCTAGGGCCCGGGGCTGATGAAAAGCGCTGTAACCTGGCGGGCACATTTCAATGAGAGGGAGTCCTCCCTCGTGGCCCAGCCAGGTCTCCGCAATTCCCACCAGGTCCAGCTCCCCCTCCGACACAAGGTCGTGGATGAGGGGGGCTTTGTTGACCACGGACCTTCAAAAAACAAAGTTGCCCAATGAAGAAACAGCCAGATTAAGTATGTATTATGCATGGACTTATCATTCATCTTCATATTACACAAAAGAATAAGGAACCCTTAGACCAGGGGTCAGCAAGCTTTGGCTCTGGAGACGCAGAGAAAGAGCATGTGGCTCTTTCATCCCTCTGCTGCGGCTCCTTGTGGCCAGTTGGCTTTCAGTTAGGACAGGTAGAGGAAAAAGGATGCCATTCTAGGTGGAGAATTTATGGTGGGGGAATTGGACTTCTGGTCAGCAGAGGAAACAGGACGCCACAGTAGAAGGAAACTATGTGGTGGGGGAATCAGATGTATGGTCAGCTCCAGAATTGAATAGGGGGCTTGTGTTTAGGATGTTTGTGGCTCTTTGAGTTTTTAAGATTGCCAACCCCTGCCTTAGACAACTATCCCCACTGACTCCTTTGAGGTTTATTGTGTTCAATATTTTCCTACAGAAATACTTTAGGGAAATGCAGAGAGTTCAGCTATGAATATTTGGCTGGGAAGGATCCGAAGAGTGATGGTAAATTTACCAGAAATAATGCTATATAATTCTTTGATGAAGCACCTCTTTAAAAAACTAAGATTATTGTCTTCAAAGGTGTAATATGGAAATGAAACAATTGCTCTCCAAACCCAAGAGATGCCACTTGCTAGAGGTGACTATTTATGGGCAATTAAGCTAAAGGACCCAAATTGATGTTTTATGGCACAGTTCCAGCAGCTTTCCAGAAAATACAGAGAAATAATTCGAAAGTCAGTCTGGAAGAGGTTATAAAACCTTTCACCTCTGCAGCTGGAGAAAAAAACAGGCGAGCAGGATCTTGTCCCTTCAGAGTCTGGTAGTGACTTCCATTCACTGGAATGTGCTTGTCCATCAGAGCTTGCTTTGCAAAGCGTGTTCATTTCAACCAATGAAGTGGTAGAGCCTTCTAGACAGTAAGAAATAAGGCTCCACTAGAAAACATGTTGAATTTAGCGATCCTACTGTGGTTGCTGGTGGACATGAAGTGCCCAACCGATGCTACATCTTGCCCCAGAAGTGATCCTTCTCGTCTCCTTCACGAATGGTATAAACCAGGAAACCTCCTCATCGGTGGGATCACAGCTCAGACTATATACGTACTGGAGGAACATTTCTTTGAAGAGCATCCTTCTCAGAAGTCGTTCATGCCACCTCTGTAAGAAATTTACTTTTCCTTCATTCCTGCAAAAAAAAAAAAGAGAGGCTCAAGTGTGCAGAGTAAATTGCAAGGTTTCAGACCAACTTTTCACTAGTGCTACTGGTAATCGGAACTTCCAACCCGTAGACCATGTCATCTCCAGACATTTTATACTAGCAATGGAGGAAGATCACTAATGTAATGCAAAGCCTCAAAGTTCAGCTAGCCTCCTTAAGATTAAAGTTATGGGGGTTTGAGGATGTAACAACAGAATTGAGTAGTGCATTCCAGGCACTGACCACTCTGTTGCTGAAATCATACTTTCTGCAATTAAGTTTGGAGCAGTTTACCTTGAGTTTGTATCAGTTGTTTGCCTGTTTATTAATGCGGTTCAATCTGAAGTAGTCATTGACAGGTAGGACATGGTAGCAGACAATTCTGTGAACTATGCTTAGGTCAGATCTTTGTTGGCGTAGTTCTAGGTTGTCCAAGCCCAAAATTTCAAGCCTGGTGGCATAAGGTATTCTGTTTTGAGCAGAAGAGTGGAGGACACTTTTTGTGAAATACCTCTGGACTCGCTCAATTGTGTTAATGTCCAAAATACAGTGTGGATTCCAGGCAGATGAGCTGTATTCGAGGATTGGTCTGGCAAAAGTTTTGTATGCTCTAGTTTGCAGTATAATGATACCAGAGAAGAAGCTTTTCAAAATTAGGTTAATAAGTCTTAATGACATTTTGGGAATGCTGTTACAGTGAGCTCTGGGGCTTCTATCGTTGAGTACTTCTAGGTCCTTGACTGAGTCAGTGTCATCTATGTTCAGGCAGTTTCAAAGCTTCTCTTGCTATGGAAGTGCCAGATTTGTGATTCAGATCCAGGAGTCATGTGCCACTCAATCAAGGTCAAATATTAAAGTTTCCTGCCATAG
The DNA here is from genome assembly GCA_039707465.1 of Rhabdophis nuchalis. Lineage (NCBI taxonomy): Eukaryota > Metazoa > Chordata > Lepidosauria > Squamata > Natricidae > Rhabdophis > Rhabdophis nuchalis. The sequence goes on along the minus strand of CM077647.1, from coordinate 176,944,296 downwards.
CCAGGACTGTGAAATGTGGTGTCAAGCTTTGTTAAAAACCACAGCACTGTGTGGAGGGGATCTTCTGCCTGGAATGTAGCATTAGGTATTGTGGAAAGCAGTCAGTCATGGAGTATCTCTGTTGCAAATTCTAAATAGTTCCTGGCAGCATTTAAGATCCTTGAGTGTTATCTTGCTAGGTATATTTTTTATGTTCTGTTTTTCAATCTGTGTTAGCTAATGAATATTGATAGCTACCTCCCTCCCTCCCTCCCTCTCTCTCTCCCCCTCTCTCTATTTCATTTATCCCTCAATGACATTTACAGAGCTGTTTTAAAGTTGTACCAGCACTCTCTGAGTTTGGCATTTGCGGTGGAACAGATCAACTCAAACCCAAGACTCTTGTCTAACATTACCCTGGGATTTTTCATCTCTGACAATTATTTTGATGCCCAGCTGACTTACCGTTCCACTTTGGAACTGCTCTTCCGATCCGATCAGTTGTTTGTCAACTACAGATGTGACATCAAAGAGACTCTCATTGTGGCCATTGTTGGAGGATTCGGGGCGGATATCTCATTCTTCATGTCAGATATCATAAGTCGTTATAAAATCCCACAGGTAAGATACAGGAATTGATTTGTAGGGAAACTCATTCATAGGTGAAAATTAAAGGGAATGGGGAGCCATTATTTTTCAAGGAGTGGTTAGATTACTATTGGATGATGCAGCAAAAGAGCCTGATAAAATTTAGGAGTTGGATTTACAATACAATACAGTAGCAGAGTTGGAAGGGACCTTGGAGGTCTTCTAGTCCAACCCCCTGCCTAGGCAGGAAACCCTATAACATTTCAGACAATTGGCTATCCAACATCTTCTTAAAGAATTCCAGTGTTAGAGCATTCACAACTTCTGGAGGCAAGTTGTTCTACTGTTTAATTGTTCTAACTGTCAGGAAATTTCTCCTCAGTTCTAAGTTGCTTCTCTCCTTGATTAGTTTCCACCCATTGCTTCCTGTTCTGCCCTCAGGTGTTTTGGAGAATAGTTTGACTTCCTCTTCTTTGTGGCAGCCTCTGAGATATAGGAACACTGCTATCATGTCTCCCTAGTCCTTCTTTTCATTAAACTAGACATGAAAAGAAGGACTAGGGGAGATTTAAGCCCTCTCTGATCCATCACTTTGGAAATGGTAGCGTCTGAAAAAGGGGAGCAGAAGGTAACAATTTAAGATGCTCATTTAGTTGCAAGCTAAACTTTATTGTGCCCATCGAATGCTCTCAACCAAATCTATGGGGTTGCTTAGAGAGCTGCAAATGTCTTCTTATGTGCCCAAAGAGAAAGCAAGATGTGAACTTAAAAGAGATAAATGAATACCTTTTATTTACCTTTTAGTTGATAGCAATCATAACGTTGCAAGTTTCAATTGCAATTGGACATATCACCCCTTATAATACTGGAAAACACAGTATCAACAGTTGAGACCTTCAGGTTTCTAGGTTCTATCATATCTCAAGACCTAACATTAAAAACATCATCAGAAAAGCACAACAACGAATGTTCTTTCTGCACGAACTCAGAAAGCTCAAATAACCCAAAGAGTTGTTGAGAAAGTACTACAGGGGAATACTTGATTCTGTCATCTGTACCTCTATAACTGTCTGGTTTGGTTCTGCAACCCAACAAGACAGGCACAGATTTCAGAGAATAATCAGAACTGCAGAAAAAAATAGTCTTCCATTGAGAACCTGTACACTGTACGAGTGAAAAAGTGGGTTGTGAAAATATTTACAGACCTCTCACATCCTGGACATAAATTGTTTCAACTCCTACCCTCAAAATGACGCTATAGGGCACTCCATATCAGAACACCTACAGTAGATACAAGGAGAGGGTTTTTCCCAAACGCCATCACTCTGCTAAACAAATAATTCCCTCACTGCTACCAAACTAGTTACTAAGTCTGCATTACTATTGTTATTACTATTCAGCTTCCCAGCATTCCTATCACCCACCTCCTCCCACATATGACTGTATGATTGTAACTTTGTTGTTTCTATCCCTACGATTTTTATTGATTTTTTCCTAATATGATTTGATTGCTTATTTGTACCCTATGTCTTTTATTAAGTGTTGTACCTTATGATTCATAATGAATGTATCTTTTAATTTGTGTACATTGAGAGCATATGCACCAAAGACAAATTCCTTGTGTGTCCAATCAGACTTGGCCAATAAAGAATTCTATTCTATTCTACCTGGAAGCTCATGCAAGAAAAGAGCTTGGAAAAAATGTATCTGTGTATTGTTGAAGAAAATGCATTTCTCAACTCAAGGAATACCAGCCATAAAAAACCAAGTGTATGTTGTGTTTTAGCTCTCCTATGGCTCCTTTGCTCCGAAGAAGCACAAAAGAAAGAGGGCTGCTTCCTTCTACCGCATGGCTCCCAATGAAAGCCTTCAGATTGCGGGTTTCTGGGTGCTTTATCCTTGGGGTGGACAAGCTTCTGCCTTAATGTATTCTTGGGTTTCAGGTGTGCATGTATGTTGTGTTGGCTGAAGATCCTCCTGAGCTTTTTCGATATTCCTGCAGCATATGGAATGACAACGTTGCTTTGTTTACTGCTCTCCTCATTATCGGTTATGAAGGTGCTCCTGTAGGGTCTTTTTTGAGATTTGATGAAGGCCCACTTGGGACAGCCATATGTTCTGAGGGCTTCCTTGATGTGCCTTTCATTCTCCACCACCCAGTCAGAGCTGAAGAAGCTTCTTGCTTGGATGAGAAATGAAATGTCTTCAAAGAAAAACAAGAAAGTCCTGTGGCTTCTTGAAAAAAAGCAGCTTTGTGGTATCTGTGCGTTGCTGAAGAAAATACATTTCTCAGGTGAGTTGAGGCACATCAACCATAAGAATCATGTGTGCATTGTATTTTAGCTAGCCTATGGCTCCTTTGCTCCGAAGAAGCACGAAACAAAGATGGCTGCTTCCTTTTACCGCTTGGCTCCCAATGAAAGCCTTCAGATCATGGGGATCATCCATTTGCTGAAGCACTCTGGATGGACATGGGTTGGCCTTTTAATTATGGATGATGACAGTGGAGACAATTTTCTCCAAGCCCTGGAACCACTTCTGTCAGAGAACGGGGTCTGCTCTGCCTTTGTGGAGAGAATGCCCAAACAAGTATTTTTTTCTATGTTTCAGAATGAAATAGTGGATAAGATATATTTTTATTTTATGTACACTGAAATAAATACATTCCTCTTCTATGGGGACAGCACCACACTAATGCTTCTGTTAATGTTCCTTAAATATTATGACATTTGGAGAGAAGTGGGAAAAGTGTGGATTCTCAGTGCTCAGATGGATCTAATGTTAACAAGCTTCCATCGCCCCTCAGATCTGCAATTGTTCGATGGAGCAATTTCCTTTGATATTCACTCCAATGAATTGCCGGGGTTTGATGAATTCCTTGGTGCCACCAAACCATTCCAGACCCAACGAGATAGTTTGGTGAAAGAATTCTGGGAACAAGCCTTTGATTGTACCCTTTCAGAGAAAAACCAACCAGTGGAAAGTGGTGAAGCATGTACTGGGAAGGAAGATCTGAAAAACCTTCCTGCACATTTATTTGAAATGACCGGACATAGCTACAGTATCTACAATGCAATCTATGCTGTAGCGCATGCTGTTCACGGCATAAACTTACTCAGGTCTAAATACAAAAGAATAACAGAGAGTAGAAGAGTTGAACTGAAAGATCAAGACACATGGAAGGTATGTTATTATTATTATGATATTTATCAGGTATGTGAATACATTTATTCAGGTATGTGAATAAATGATTTTTATTTCCAGGAGTAGATTAGTTCAATTTAAAGATATACCGAGTTTCCTACTCATTCTCAATTTATTGAGGAGGTAGTGATGTGGGAGTGAAATTCAGCAGCTTCTGGCAGGTTCTGGGCAACCAGTAGTGGAAATTTTGGGTAGTTCAGAGAACCAGCAAATACCACCTCTGGCTGGCCCCAGAGTGGGATAGGAATGGAGATTTTGCAGTATCCTTCCCTCAGGAGTGGGGCATTGTTAGGAAACTTTACATTGTTCTTAGTTCTTGGCCTTTTGACCAGGAACCCTTTCCCTTAGAGTACTCCAATAAAAAGCAATCAGAAAACCTGCACCTCGTGTCTGGCATCCATCATTGGTTTCAGCACCATCCTCAGACCCGAATTGGGGGCAACAATGATGCCACCCCTAGTCTTTCTTTTATTAAACCAGACATACCAAATTCCTGCAAACATTATTCATATGTTTTAGCCTCCAGCCTCCTAATCATCTTTGTTGCTTTTCTCTGCACTTTTTCTAGAGTGATAAAATGACAAAAATACTGGCTTCCTATTATTTTTTTTATTAAATTTATACCCCGCCCTTCTCCAAAAGGACCCAGGGCGGCACACAGGAATTTAAAATACAATACAAAATCAAGTAAAAAAATTAAAAAACTTATTTGATACCATCCTGCGCTCCATATAACGTTTTAACTATTGGCCTTTGATAGAATTCAGTTTGGGAGAGATGTTAAGTCATGACATAACATTTTGCTTTCATATCTAATTTTTTGGATTGCAGATATCTGCTACCAGGCATAATGATGTCAATATGTTCACAGATGTCCCAGTTTTGTCTCTGCTATGGAAGCCATAATTAAGAGTTGTGCAGTTTACCATGGCTAAGTTTGTTTTTTTTTTTTTAATTTTTATTCGATTTATATCCCGCCCTTCTCCACGAGGGACCCAGGGCGACACACAGGAATTTAAAAGCATATAAGACAAAATATACAAAATTTAAAAGCATATTAATAATAATAATAATTTTTTTAATAATTTTAATTTCTTGACCGCTCCTCTCCCCATAGGGACTCGGAGCGGTGCACAGGGAAACTAAAACCATAAATACAATCAAAACATCTTAAAAACAAATTAAACAAAACCTGTGCTAAAATACCCATTTAACTAAAATTCCCTACACAACTAAAACCCCATAGAGAGAGACTACCCCAGGCTGGCCAAGCAGAAAAAATATGTTTTTAATTTCAGACGGAAGGATTAAATTACTAGAACCAATCCTATGCTAAAACCAGATTAAAAACCCCAATTTAAAACTATCCAAAATAGCCCCAGTGGGAGGTTAGGCTAGGCCGGATTGCTGAAAAAGATGTGTCTTTAGACACTGGCGGAAGAGGCGGAGGTCCAAGATGGTATGTAGTTCAGGGGGGAGGTGTCAGTCTCGCTAGTTCCTGCTTCGCTGCCATGGAAACGGGGAGGGTGGGGGGTTTGGGGTGAATGTGTTCTGCTGGTGGACAATGTTGATGTTTCGTGTTATCTCCTGTTTAACGGACCTGCATTCCAGGATGGTGAAGACCTGCCCACCTGATGTTGGAGATGGCTGCATATTGGACAATGCACAGGGGGGGTTTGGGGATTGGGATGGGCTTAAGCTTAATACTTTCTGTTCGCGCCTAAACTATTCATTCTCAGCTTTACTTGGTCTGTACGCTATCGTAACTTAGTAAAAGGAGCCTTAACATTTCAAAATAATGTCTAAGTGTGGTCTTTCCTGAGTCAACGAAGAAACAGGCCTGACATTAAGCTGAGAATCAACAAAACCAAAAACCTGCCCTGATGTCGGACCCTTCACAAGAGGAGCCTCCGTTGGTAGAGGTCCTGCCTGAAACAATTTTGGGAGCTGAAGCATCGCATCCTCCTGCTCAATCTGAAGGGATCAGGTCAGTGATGGAAGGTTTGGCTGGCCTAGATCTAAATCTGCCAGCTGAAGAATCAGTCAAACCTAAACGTTGGTCTGAAGGGGTTGGAATGAGTGGGGTAAACGTCTCCAGACGTCGAATTTCCCCAAAGAAAGTCATTCCGGAGCTCTTAAGAGAAGAAAGGGAACTAAGGGAGATGGCTCAGGACTTACTCCGCCAGGCAGATGAGAAAAGTTTAGCCCTGGAAAAAATCTGGGGGAGGGAGGCGGATCGCCCACAGCCAAGAGGTTCACAGGCAGCTCCGGGCAGACGAAGCAGGGTTTCAACACCATCCCCCCCTCCTCAAGCCGGCAGGGAATTGCGAAGAGAGGCGGCTTCTGCCAGGAAAAGCAGGAGAGCAACTCCCTCCCCCCCCTCAGGCCGGAAGAGAAGCCAACCCCATTAACCCCCGCCGACTTGCAAAACTGCCTCCTTTGGGTGTGAAATACAACGGAAGTGCCGACAAACTGGCGTTTTTTCTAATTCACGTCGACAATTACATGCAGTTTTACGCAGCTGATTTGGACGATGAAATCAAAATCAGAATTGTATCTATGACCCTAGAAGATCAAGCTTCTAATTGGTTGGTTTCATTACATAATTGCCGCTCACCGGCACTGCGCGATTTCGATCGCTTCATGAATGCTCTTAGAAGGCGTTTTGAAGACCCCCGTGTTGAGAGGAAAGCAAAAATGAAACTAAAAAGTTTGCAGCAGGGGGACATGTCTATTCAGGCTTACACGCAGATTTTCCAGGAGCTATCAGTGTTTATGATTGGTTATAGTGAACAGGCCCTAATGGACATTTATGTTGAAGGGCTGAATAAAGATATTTATCAAACATGTGTGAACAGATTTCGCCCCGAAACTTTGAATGACTGGATAGATCTAGCTTCGGATGTCGAATTGGATCATGCCCACTTGCAGGATCCAGTCCGCTTGGAGAAAAAAACACAGGAAGATAGCCCCAAATCTCACCCCCCTGCAAGGGAGAAACGCATGCAAAAGGGGGAGGGGAGAACAACCCAGCCTCGTTCAGGCAGCTGTTATCGCTGTGGGAAGGAGGGGCACTGGGCAGACAAATGCCGATCAAAACCACCTCCACGCCCACTTTCTTCCTTGGACCGGAAACAGCCTAGGACGCCAACTGTGCGCGCCAAACCGGCTATGAGTGGGATGGAACCCATCAACCTCTCTGCTGACCAGCCCTCCCCAGGACCTGATGATTGGGAAGCGTCTTCAGACTCTTCTGACGACAACCTGGTGAGTCATCGCTCCGGGCCCCTCTATATTAATTTAATGCTTTTAGCTCCATCTACTGGACGTACATGCAATGTGCAGGCTCTCATTGACTCTGGTTGTTCAAAATGTCTCATAAGCCAAGACATCGTGTCTAAAATGGGTTTCCACCTTAAAACCTTGAAAACTCCTTGAAAAAATTTGGATAGCCCCCAAAAATGCAAGAAGCTGGGTCCCAAATTTATTGGACCTTTCACGATCACCAAAATTATCAGCTCTGTGTCGGTCCGTTTGGATCTCCCCAAGACCTATCGGCGGCTATACCCTGTATTCCATGTTCACTTACTGAAACCTGCTCGTACCTCTCATCTCCGCAAAAGATTGCCTGATGCTCCTACACCTACCTTGGTGGATGGTCATCATCATTACGAGGTGCGAGACATTTTGGACTCCAGGATCCGCAGAAATAAAACTCAGTTCCTGGTCATGTGGAAAGATTTCCCCCCTTCTCACAACGAATGGGTGGATAAAGAGCATCTCAAAGCTCCTAAACTGGTACGCCAGTTTTATGCCAAGTATCCACACAAACCTTGACTCTTTTTCTTTCTCCTCTCCGTTGTTTTGTCTCTCCCTTCTTCTCTTTCAGGTGTAGCCTCTCGTATGCCTATTGCTGCCCTGGATTTCCCGCTATTCCTGGAGGAGGTCCGGATGTCAGTCTCGCTAGTTCCTGCTTCGCTGCCATGGAAACGGGGAGGGTGGGGGGTTTGGGGTGAATGTGTTCTGCTGGTGGACAATGTTGATGTTTCGTGTTATCTCCTGTTTAACGGACCTGCATTCCAGGATGGTGAAGACCTGCCCACCTGATGTTGGAGATGGCTGCATATTGGACAATGCACAGGGGGGGTTTGGGGATTGGGATGGGCTTAAGCTTAATACTTTCTGTTCGCGCCTAAACTATTCATTCTCAGCTTTACTTGGTCTGTACGCTATCGTAACTTAGTAAAAGGAGCCTTAACATTTCAAAATAATGTCTAAGTGTGGTCTTTCCTGAGTCAACGAAGAAACAGGCCTGACAGGAGGTCGTTCCAAAGGGCAGGGCCTGCCACAGAGAAGGTTCTTCCCCTGGGTGTCGACAGACGGCATTGCCCGGCCGACGTCACCCTGAGAAGGCCCTCTCTGTGGGAGCGGATCGGCCGTAGGAATGTATGGGGCAGTCATGATAGTGATAGACATGCTTACAAATGGCTGACAAAAATCAGTGGGAATTAAGTAATGCCATTTTCATTTCTATAGATATAAATTTCAGGAAACCTTGAGATAATTTTAATATTCAATATTAAAGGTTGGGGTCAATATTAAAGGCTGGGGGGGGAATGATATTGTCATAGGTCTATACTACAGGCCACCCAACCAAGCAGAGGAAGTGGATGTACTTTTTGCTAACCAGCTAACTAAGGTATGTAGGAAGCACACTGCAATAGTAATGGGAGATTTTAACTACCCTGACATCAATTGGGAAACAAACTCTGCACCAAGTGGAAGATCCAACAGGTTCCTAACAAACCTAGCAGACAACTTTGTTTCCCAAAAGGTAGAGAAGGGAACAAGGGGATCAGCAATATTGGACTTAATTCTCACTAACAGAGAGGAAATGATAGAAGGTGTAGAAGCTACAGGAACTTTGGGGGCAAGCGATCATGAAATACTGGAATTCAACATTATGCAAACAAAAGTAGTTGAACAAAGTCAAACTAGAGTCTTAGACTTCAAGAGAGCTAATTTCAATAAACTCAGAGAGAGCTTGGGAAGGATTCCATGGATGAGAATCCTCAAGGGGAAAACAACTCAAGAAGCTTGGGAAATTTTGAAAAATGAGATTATAAAAGCCCAGTCCAGCGCAATACCAATGAAGAAGAAAAATAACAGTTCCCAAAAGAAACCAGCATGGCTGCATAAAGAACTCTCTGACAAATTGAAAGACAAAAAGGATAAATATAAAAAGTGGAAAAAGGGGGACATAACCAAGGCAAAATATCAGCAAATAGCCCGAGCCTGTAAAGATGAAGTGAGGAAAGCCAAGGCTCACAATGAAGAAAGGCTTGCCAAAAAAGTAAAAAATAACAAAAAAAGCTTCTTCCAACATGTTAAAAATAAGAAAAAAGTTAAGGAAACAATTGGTCCACTGCTGGGAGAAAATGGCAAGAAGATGATAAGCAACAGGGGGAAAGCAGAACTATTTAACTCTTTTTTTGCATCTGTCTTTACACAAAGGGATAAAACAGTCCAATCAATCAAAAACAGCACCACAAATATCAGATTAGGAACACAAGTTGAAATAGGGAAGAAAATGGTAAGTGAGCACCTGTCTGCCCTGGACGAGTTCAAATCACCAGGACCGGATGGATTACACCCCAGGGTTCTGAAGGAACTGGCAGACGAGATCTCAGAACCACTGAACTATATCTTTCAGAGATCCTGGAGCACCGGGGAACTGCCAGAAGACTGGAAAAGAGCAGATGTGGTTCCCATCTTCAAAAAAGGGAAAAAAACAGATCCAGGAAACTATAGACCCATCAGCCTGACCTCAATACCAGGAAACATTCTGGAAAAGATAATTAAACAACAAATAAGTGAACACCTAGAAGCAAACAAAGTAATAGCCAAAAGCCAACATGGGTTTGTCAAAAACAGATCATGCCAGACGAATCTAATTGCATTCTTTGACAAAGTAACAAAATCAGTGGACCAGAGGAATGCTGTTGATATAATTTACCTGGACTTCAGTAAGGCATTTGATAAAGTAGACCATAACCTACTATTAGATAAAGTAGAAAATTATGGGTTAGACAGCAGCACCACCAAATGGATTCGTAACTGGCTGACCAACCGCACTCAACGTGTAGTCCTCAATGGAACTGCATCTACATGGAAGGAAGTATGCAGTGGAGTCCCCCAAGGAATCTAGATCGTGTGAAGTGTTAATGCCACTGTATAGTGCCTTGGTAAGGCCACACTTGGAATACTGCATACAGTTTTGGTCGCCACGATGTAGAAAAGACGTGGAGACTCTGGAAAGAGTGCAAAGAAGAGCAACCAAGATGATTAGAGGACTGGAGACTAAGACATATGAAGAACGGCTGCAGGAGCTGGGTATGTCTAGTTTGATGAAGAGAAGGACCAGGGGAGACATGATAGCAGTGTTCCGATATCTCAGAGGGTGCCACAAAGAAGAGGGAGTCAAACTTTTCTCCAAGGCACCTGGGGGCAGGACAAGGAGCAATGGGTGGAAACTAACCAAGGAGAGAAGCAACTTAGAACTAAGGAGAAATTTCCTAACAGTAAGAACAATTAACCTCTGGAACAGCTTGCCTCCAGCAGTTGTGAATGCCCCAACCCTGGAAGTCTTTAAAAAGATGTTAGACAGCCATTTGTCTGAAATGGTATAAGGTTCCTGCCCATGCAGGGGGTTGGACTAGAAGACCTACAAGGTCCCTTCCAACTCTGCTATTGTATTGTATTGTATTATTGTATAATCCACTTTTTGCTTCCCCTTATTCTTCTCTCCCTCTTCTTTTTATTTAGTATCACTGGTTTCTCCAAGGACTTTCGTTCAACAATTCACTTGGAGAAATTGTGTCCATCAACCACCATGGAGAAGTTCTTTCTGGATTTGATATTACAAATGTTAACATGTTTCCAAATAATTCCTACCACAAAGTGAAGATTGGAAAGATGGATCCCAAAACACTTGTTGGAGATGAATTTGTGATTCATGAAGATTTAATAGTGTGGCACAAATATTTTAAACAGGTATGGAGTTTAAGGTTCTTTTATTAGACTACTGGACTACTGTAACACTCTCTACATGGGGCTCCCCTTGAGGTGATCTCGAAGACTGCAGCTTGTCCAGAATGCAGCCGTGCGGGCAGTTATGGGAACCTCCAGGTTCTCCCATGTAACACCATTCCTGCGCGAGCTGCATTGGCTGCCTGTCGTCTTTCGGGTGCACTTCAAGGTGTTGGTCATCATCTTCAAAGCGCTCCATGGCACGGGACCTAGCTATCTGCGGGATCGCATCCTGCCCCATACATCCCTGCGGCCGATTCGCTCCCACAGAGAGGCTATGCCAGCGGGCGATGCCCAGGGGAAGGGCCTTCTCTGTGGCGGGCCCGACCCTCTGGAACAACCTTCCCCCCGACATTAGAACAACTACGGACCTCCGCTCCTTCCGTCAAAAATTAAAAACACATTTCTTCTGCTTGGCCGGCCTGGGGTAATTGAACTGTTTTTTTAGGGTTTTTAAGGGTTTAGTTTTAGTTTGGGATTTTAGCGCAGGGTTTTAGTTTAATTTGTTTTAATATTGTATTATGCTTGTGGTTTTATACATGTATTTTTAAATTCCCTGTGCACCGCCTCGAGTCCCTTCGGGGAGAGAGAGTGGTTTATAAATTAAAATTATTATTATTATTATTATTATTATTATTATTATTATTATTATTATTATTATTATTATTATTATTATTATTATTATTATTATTTCAGCTAAAATATTTGGAGGTCAGAGATGAGTTTCATGGTATGGTCTGCTTTCTGATCCTTTAATAAGGTACCCACAGAGTGCAAATGTGCTCCTGTGTTTTTGGCTGCATTTTCCTTCTAGAGCAAATTACAATTGGCAAATAATTTACAAGGTTTTTTAATATAGGGAAGATGGGGAATTATGGGGACATGAGAATGCTATCATCCCAGCCAAGTGAAATAAATTTCAATAAATTTAAATAGTATGTTGTCCCCAATTCGGATCTGAGCCCTGCACCGAAGCCAATGATGGACGCCAGACATGAGGTGCAGGTTTTCTGATAGCTTTTTATTGGAGTATTCTGAGGAAAAGTGTTCCTGGTCAAAAGGCCAAGAACCAAGAACAAAGGATTAAGTGAACCTTATACATTTTCACTAAAAGAGAAGGCAGGACAAGACGGAATAATAAGAAATATCATCTAGTAAACATTTTAGCAATAATTCCACAATTTGTTCTATTGGTCTCTAGCTGTCCCTATTCCTAAACTTTGGTTAATGAATGCCCCAGGAATTATTTAATACACATTTTAATTACTGCAAGTCATTCCTAACTTTTAGCTGAGGTCTGCAAGTTGTCTAACTACTCATAATTGCTACAAGATTTATACATACATATTTCCTGTTGATAAGCATTCTTTGTTCTTGCCCCACAATTACAGTCTTCCTGATTTAATTTCAAGTGTGTGCCATGACCTTGCTTTAGCAGCCCATCAGTAAATCTAATAAACATGCTAATAACAAATGTTGTGTATCCTTTCTTTATTGTGGTTGACAAGAATAACAGTGCAAAAAGGGAACAATTGATTCCTCAAGTCATGATTGGGAGAAGATCATCTGAAAGTCCATTGACTAATAAGAGTAGGAGGAAAATATCCAACTTTCATTGTTGCAGCTAGTGCTTGGAGATACGGTTTTTAATTTGTTTGTATGGAAGGGAAAAGAAGTAATAGTTTGAAGCTCCCTCAGGCAATATTGAGGAAAGTTGAGATTTCCAGGCAGGGCAAATCATTTCATGATCCTATGACTCCCACTACTCAATGTATGCTGGCAAATTCCAGGATGATTGTCCAGGATTACTCTGATCTTCATCCTCATTTATCCTGAATTCCATCCTCATTTATTCACAGGTCTTGCCCCGTTCGCTGTGTAATAATCCCTGTCCTGCTGGCTATCAAAAGAAAAAGAAAGAAGGGGAGAAATTTTGCTGCTATGATTGTGACCCATGCTCTGAGGGGAAGATGTCAAACATGACAGGTAAATTATTTTCTATTTACTCTCTCCTCTCCCCTTCCCTCCACCTTACGAGGTGAATTAAACTCCCAGAATTCTCCAGAGTTTAAGTCCAGGTTTTATGTAATGGCCAAGTTTACAAAGCACTGATTTAATCTACATTATATGTTTTTCTTGGTGGTCCATGCTAAGGTTTGAATGCTTCAAGGCCTCTCTCTTCTTTGCAGATATGATTGCCTGTTCTGAATGTCCAGAAGACCAATATCCAAATAAGGACAAAATCCGATGCATCCCCAAAATCATAACTTTCTTAACCTTTGAAGAACCTTTAGGGATCAGTTTAGCTGTGGTTGCTGTTTTATTTTCAGTCACAACCATCCTCATACTTGCAATATTTATTAAGTACCAAGACACCCCTATTGTCAAAGCAAACAACAAGGACCTCACCTACACTCTCCTCATCTCCCTTCTGCTTTGCTTTCTCTGCTCTTTCCTTTTCATTGGAAAACCTCTCCAACTGATTTGCTTCCTGAGACAATCCGTCTTTGGCCTTATCTTCTCTGTGGCCATTTCTTCTGTGTTGGCCAAAACCATCATGGTCATTGCAGCATTCATGGCCACCAAACCAGGATCTGGCATGAGGAAATGGTTGGGGAAAAAACTGTCCATCTTAATTGTTTTTTCTGGCTCCTTCATTCAAGCAAGCATTTGTCTGGTGTGGATGATCACTTCTCCCCCCTTTCCAGAACTTAACACACAATCAATGACTGAAGAGATCATAGCAGAATGTAACGAAGGATCTGTTGTGATGTTTTATCTCATGTTGGGCTATATGGGGTTTCTGTCTCTGGTCAGCTTCATGGTGGCTTTCCTGGCTAGGAACCTGCCAGACACATTCAATGAAGCCAAGTTCATCACTTTCAGCATGTTGATGTTTTGTAGTGTTTGGTTATCATTTTTCCCCACCTATTTGAGCACCAAAGGAAAGTATATGGTAGCTGTGGAGATCTTCTCCATCTTAGCCTCTAGTGCTGGGTTATTGGGATGTATCTTTTCCCCCAAATGTTTCATTATTTTGCTGAGGCCTGAGTTGAACAGCAAAGAGCAACTTGTAAAGAAAAAGCATTTCTGACTATTACATTATGGTTATAAGTATTTCTGCTCTGGTTAGTAATCCTCTTCTATGTAAAAAAAGTTATTTATCGGCTCTGCCAACTTGACCACTTTTGGCACATGTAAGTGTATGTGTGAAATTCTTATTAATATCAAAGGAAAATAAACTCTTTCTCTCTATTATGAGAGACTTGCTTTTAATAAAGTATTTTCTTTTAGTTCTGATTATTTTCAAGACTTACTTAATGAAGAAAGTAATTAGGCCTTCTCTCAAAAGAGGCCTGCTGGTTGTTTGTAACCATTAATAATTATTTAACGTCTGGGTAATGTATTTTGGATCTTACCCATCATCAAGCAGCAATAAATATTGCTGAGTTCTAATTGTTGTGTTGTACTTTAAATCATTGAGCTAAGAGAACATTAGATTATCTAAGCAATTCGAAATGAATCTGATTGATTTTTCCCCAAATCTAATTTATTCTTACATCCCCTTCAATTACTTTTCAACTTTATGAGTTTGAAGAAAATAAACATTATTGGTGTTTTATTTTTTATTTATATTCTCATTAACATCAGAAAAAAATGCAGTTAAGGCAATGATTTTACACATGTATTTTTTCATTAACCCATAACCACAGACTTACAGTCATAGTGACTGCAATGGTTTTCCAAAATGTTCAGAACACCCCTATTTTTAGAAATGGATGATTCTGATTTCAAATAGCTTTTGTTTTCCCACCAATGCCGCAATGCAGCATGGCACTTGCATCAGTTATTTGGTGTTTTCTGCAGTGGTGTTTGAATTTGAACTTTGGTCATTTTAACCACAGATCTTTGGCAATGTTTTTTTTTAAAATAATGTCAGGACCAAGTTTTCCACCAAAAAGAGTGTGAAAACATCAAATGTTTCAGTTGCAAAGAACAGTTGCTGGAATTGGGTATGTCTAGTTTGACGAAAAGAAGGACTAGAGGTGACATGATAGCAGTCTTCCAAAATTTAAGGGGTTGCCACAAAGAAGAGAGAGTCAACCTATTTCCCAAAGCACCCGAAGGCAGGACAAGAAGCAATGGGTGGAAACTAATCAAGGAGAGAAACAATCTAGAACTAAGGAGAAATTTCCTGACAGAACAATTAATCAGTGTAACAATTTGCCTCCAGAAGTTGTAAATGCTCCAACACTGGAAGTTCTAGGGGTTTGAACTAGAAGATCTCCAAGGTCCCTTCCAACTCTATTATATTATTCTATTCCATAACCCTTACTGACTCCTTTGAGCAATATTGTGCTCAATGGTTCTCTAAAGATGTATATTTGGAGAACGTCAAGATTTCAGGGATAAGTCATGTGGTCATCTGGAAGAATTTGGGCCAGGCATTCTCTTTCATGCCCAATCCACCTCATAGAATTATTACTGTGGGAAAATTAGGAGGAGAAATGGTATATAATTTCTTTCCTGAGCAGGGGGGCGGGGTTGGATTAGAAGACCTGTTCTGTGCTGTGCTGTGCTGTGCTGTTCCATTCTGTTCCATTCCATTCCATTCCATTCCACTCCACTCCACTTCATTCCATATTTTTCAATTCAATTCAATTCAATTCTAATTCTATTTTTATTTTGTGTTGGATACGGCTGCTGCCTTGGGTTATTTGTAAAAATAATAAAGGCAGGGACCACAGCAAGAAATAATTATTTTATGTAGTATCCTCTTCAAGAGCCACAGAGATGTTTGTCTCCAATGGTACAATGTGGAAGGGAAATAATAGCTCGAAACCCAGGGGTTTCATTTGGCAAAGGTGACTATTTATTGGCAATTAAGCTAGATGACGCGGGGGATTTTGGGAGTTTCAAAATACTCCCATGTAACACCTCTCCTGCGCGAGCTGCACTGGCTGCCAGTAGCCTTCCGAGTGCGTTTCAAGGTTTTAGTGACCATCTTTAAAGCGCTCCATGGCAGTGGGCCTGGCTACTTGCAGGTCCACCTTCTAACGCATACCTCCACTCGACCTGTCCGCTCCCACAGGGAGGGCCTCCTTAGGGTGCCGTCCGCTGGACACCCAGGGGAAGAGCCTTCTCTGTGGCAGACCCCGCCTTTGGAATGACCTCCCCCCAGACCTCCAGACTATCACCGACCTTCGCCTCTTCCGCCGGACTTTAAAAACCTATTTTTTCCATATGGCCGGCCTGGCATAGCTGCTACAACCATATTTTATTAGATTTGGGTTTTAAATTGATTGTCTCTTTTAGCACGGGTTAAACGGTTTAATAGTTGTTTTAAATTTTGTAGATTTTGTACTTTTTGTATTGTTGGTTTTTAAGTCCCTGTGAGCCGCCCAGAGTCCCTCTTTTGGGAGATAGGGCGGGATAGAAATCTAATAAATGAAATGAAATGAAACGAAATAATAGCTCGAAATCCAGGGGTTTCATTTGGCAAAGGTGACTATTTATTGGCAATTAAGCTAGATGACTATCATTGATCATTTCTGACACAGCTCCAGCAGCTTCCCCCCCCCCCCAATATTGAGAAAGCATTCAAAAGAGGTTTTAAGTGGTTTTATATCTGCAGTTCAACACAAAGAGATGGGCGGGATCTTGTCCCTTTGAATTGTGCAAGGGATTGCAATCTACTGGACTGTGGTTGTTCTCATCAGTGAATGCTTTGCTGACTAGTTGATGTTACCCTGTTGGATGAGAGAACTGATACCATTACAAGTGTCAGCCGTTAATGGAAAAGAATCACTGAACAGAAAATGTGAACATGTGCAACATAGCAATTATAATGTGGTACCTGTGTGACATCAACGGCTGGACTGAGGCCATAACTTGTCCCAGAAGTGATGCTTCTCCTGTCCTTCATGAATGGTATCATCCAGGAAGCTTCCTCATTGGTGGAATCACAGCTCAGGTTGTATATGTACTTGAGGAACATTCCTTTGATGTGCATCCTTCACAGAAGTCATTTATGCCACCTCTGTGAGTAATTCTTTTCCCCTTTTATTTCCTTCACACACAAAATAGAAGTCTCAAAATTGTTGCAAATTAAGCAAAGAATATTGTGAGATTTCACACCAATTATTAACCCATTTTATTTGTAACGAGCTGATAACCCAACGCTGCCTGTGTATTTATTTATGCTAATCCTGTATTAGACAGAATAAAAGTACTGTCATTTCACCAGCCCAGGCATTCCAGAGTTATGCTGGTACACACACACATAGACAGAGGGGTGTTATGGGTGTCCTTCCCCCACAGTATTTGTTTCCCGAGAGTAAGTCCAAGTTTGGTTGAAATTACTCAAGGCATTCCAACAGATGCTGGAACACACACACACACACACACAGAGTGATAGATAGATAGATAGATAGATAGATAGATAGATGGATGGATGGATGGATGGATGGATGGATGGATGGATGGATGGATGGATGGATGGATGGAGGGATGGAGGGATGGAGGGATGGATGGATGGATGGAGAGAGAGAGAGAGAGAGAGAGAGAGATCAGGGTTTCCTCTGTAGAACTGAATCAGCAGCTCCTTGGGTAGTTTGAGGTTTCTGAGTTGGTGCAGAAAGAACATTCGTTGTTGTGCTTTTTTATGACATTTTTGATGTTAAGTGTCCATTTTAAGAGCAGTGCCTTTTGGGTAGTGTTTCACCACCTCTCCCCCATGGAACCTCCAATTCCTTCCTTGTACTCATATTCCAATATCTTCATCAGATTCTCGTTGTCCACATCAAAGCTTGCCAATTAAATACTCTAAATGAATCATCTTTGTTCTTTCTAAAAACCTCCAGATGTCACCTTCCATCTTGAAAATCTATGGGGGTTTACAAAGTCAGCATTAGATTCCTATGCATCTCTTGTCTTTTAATGTTGAAAGAAGCAGAGTAATTTTCAAAAATATATCATGTCCTCCAGAAGTTTTAAGATTGCTAGTCTAACCAAGGGAGTTGCGATCTCAATCCCTTAAATAAGATACCAGTTTGGAGAAGGTTAAACAAAATCAAAAGAAAGTCAGATCAGGTGAAATATTAATACCATTTTATCATGCCTTGGTAAGGCCACATTTGGAATACTGCATCCAGTTTTGGTCGTCATGATGTAAAAAAGATGTTGAGACACTAGAAAGAGTGCAGAGAACAGCAACAAAGAGGATTAGGGGACTGGAGGCTAAAACATATGAAAAACGGTTGCAAGAAGTGGGTATGTCTATTTTAATGAAAAGAAGGCTGATAGCAGCCTTCCAATATCTCAGGGGCTGCCACAAAGAAGAGGGAGTCAAACTATTCTCCAAAGCACCTGAGGGCAGGAGAAGAAGCAATGGGTGGAAACTAATCAAGGAGAGAAGCAACTTAGAACTAAGGAGAAATTTCCTGACAGTGAGGAGAATTAATCAGTGGAACGACTTGCTTCCAGAAGTTGTGAATGCTCCAACACTGAAGGTTTTTAAGAAGAGGTTGGATAACCATTTGTTTGAAGTGGTGTGGAGTTTTCTGCCTAAGCAGGGGGTTGGACTAGAAGACCTCCAAGATCCCTTCCAACTATTCTATTCAGTGATATGATTCCTATGGCTCTCTTCTTTAATGTTGAATGTGAGGAGATGTTTTGAGATTGTCCATGTGAACAAAGGGGCTGCAATCCCAACCCTTTAAACTAGAGATTAGTTGGTATCTTCATGAAAATAATGCAATACTGCCTTAATCTAGGATAACTTTGACTTTCTGATCTAGTCTACAGCTTTTTTGATGGAAACTTATTGTAGCATCAAATCCTGCAATCAATATATTCTAAACCCCCATTGGGATAGTTGAGTTCTGAAGAGTTCTCCTTTAAGTAGAAAAAACTTTAAACAGTCTGGCCAACATAATTCAATTACATAGTGTTACATATTCTGGTGACCATATTACAAAAAAAGTTGTTGAGTCTTTGGAAAAAGTTCAGAGAACAGGGACTAAGATAATCCTAAAATATATGAAGAATGGCTGCAGGATTTGGGTTTGTCTAGTCTAAAGAGAAGGAGAATTAGGGGTGACATGATACCAGTATTCCAGTATTTGAGGGGCTTCCACAAAGAAAAGGGGGTCAAATTCTATTCTATTCTATTCTATTCTATTCCATTCCATTCCATTCCATTCCATTCCATTCCATAGGGTTTGACTCATGTATCACAGATGTTCATTTAAAACATCAACAGAAAAAAAACTATATAATTAGATAAAAGTATTGCAAGAATAGTAAACCAATATAATAAATGTTTTGTGTGAATAAGGGCAAAGAAGAAGTAAGATTTATCAAGAATCAATAGCAGAGTATAAAAATGCTGTAATTGCTTCTGGCTTTAACTGATCTTGCATTAATAATATGTCAGAGTTATATGCGAGACCGTCTCCTGCTCCATACATCCCTTCGACCGATCCGCTCCCATAGAGAGGGCCTTCTCCGGGTGCCGTCGAAGGGGCAATGCCGGTTGGCGGCACCCAGGGGAAGGGCCTTCTCTGTGGCGGGCTCTACCCTCTGGAACGAACTGCCCCCCGAATTACGCACCATCTCAGACCTCCGCCTTTTCCGCCAGCGTCTTAAAACGCACCTATTTCAAAAAGCCGGCCTAGCATAACCTCCCGTTTCTGACTATTAGCTGTAAATTTTAATTAGGGGGGTTTTAAATTGTTTTAGCACAGGGTTATAGGTTTAATAGGTTTTTAATGATGGTATTTTGTATATATGTATTGTTTTTTAAAAATTTCCTGTGCGCCGCCCTGGGTCCTTTTTTAGGAGAAGGTGCGGGTTATAAATTCGATAAAATAAAATAAAAAATAAGTTTTGACAGCATGACTATTAATATGACGTCATCCCAGGAGCACAACATAACACACAGCACACAGCACACAAAGCCTTTAGACAATGAATAGTGGTTTATATATACAGACATACAGACATACAGATGATAGATAAATCCCTTACCACTCAGCTACAGACACAAGGAAAGAAATGAGATACACGATGAGAGAGAAACACTCTCTAAAGCCACCTACATATAGACACCTCACAAAAGGGTAAATAACTTGTATGGACCCCATCAGAGTCTGAAATAGGCAATACATGTATTGCTGAATCATCCTCATTGCATCAGCTTACAGTTTACAGCTTACAACCTTACATCAGCTGACAGCTATTAAATTCTCATTACCTGACATAATATAAGAAAATCTACCTGCATTGTTGCCCTACAATTTTCCTTCAGGTTAGTCCAGTTGCAGATCTTCCTTTCATGATGGATCAAGTGCTCTTTGTTGTTTTTATATCTGATGCCTACTACAATTGGAAAATTTCATATTGTGGCTAAATAGATTCTTCTTGTCTCAAGATTCTCTATTTCATTGTATTTCACTGTATTTCATTTGTGTTGCCAGAGCCATTTTAAAGTTGTACCAGCACTCTCTGAGTTTGGCATTTGCAGTAGAAAAGATCAACTCAAATCCAAGATTCTTGTCTAACATTACTTTGGGATTTTTCATCTGCGACAACTATTTTGATGCCGTGCTGACTTACCGTTCCACTTTGGAGCTGCTCTTCCGATCCGATCAGTTGGTTGTCAACTATAGATGTGGAATCAAAGAGAATCTGGTCGTGGCCATCATTGGAGGATTTGGTGCTGATATCTCCTTCTTCATGTCAGATGTTATCAGTCTTTATAAAATCCCACAGGTAAGATACAATATGTTTTGACTTGTATGAAAATGCATCCATAGGGCAAAATGTATTTATTTTATTTATTTAATTTGTCGAACATGTACTAGATAACAGATATAAGCATAAACATGAACATGAAGAAGTAATGAGTACAAGTAAAAGGGACAGTAGGACAGGGACGGTAGGCACGATGGTGCACTTATGTACACTCCCATTTACAGATCACTTTGGAATGGGGTGAGGTCCATGTTAGACAATTTTAGACTGAAGCTGTGAGGGTTTGAGGATGTAACAATGGAGTCAGGTAGAGCATTCCAGGCATTGACCACTCTGTTGCTGAAGTCGTATTTTCTGCAATGCTCTCTACATGGGGCTTCCCTTGAGGTGCACTCGAAAGCTACAGTTAGTTCAGAATGCAGCCGTGCGGGTGATTACGGGAGCTTCGATATTACACCGATCCTGCGCGAGCTGCACTGGCTTCCTGTGGTCTTTCGGGTGCGCTTCAAGGTTTTGACGACCATCTTCAAAGCGCTCCATGGCTCGGGACCTAGTTATATGCGAGACCGTCTCCTGTCCCATACATCCCTCAGACTGATACGCTCCCACAGAGAGGGCGTTCTCAGGGTGCCGTTGGCCGGACAATGCCGACTGGCGACACCCAGGGGAAGGGCCTTCTCTGTGGTGGGCCCTGCCCTATGGAACGACCTACCCCCAGAACTCCGTACCATCACTGACCTCCCCCTCTTCCGCCAGTGTTTGAAAACACACCTTTTTCATCAAGCCGGCCTAACATAACATAACCTCCGCTGGGACTAATGTAGATAGTTTTAATTGGGGATTTTAATTGGTTTTAGCACAGGGCTGATATTTAATAGGTTTTGTAAAAAGTTTTTATTATTTTGTATGTATTTTAAATTCCTGTGCGCCACCCTGGGTCCTTCTGGAGAAGGGCGGGATATAAATCAAATTTTAAAAAAATCGAGTTTGGAGCAGTTTACCTTGAGTTTGTATTGATTTTTTCCCCATGCATTACTGAGGTTGAAGCTGAAGAAGACATTGAAAGTTAGGGCATTGTAGCAGGCAATTTTGTGTACTACACTTAGTTCAGATCACAGGTGGTGTACTTCTAGGTTGTCTAAGCCCAATATTTCAAGCCTGGTGGCATAATGTATTCTGTTGTTGGCCGAGGAATGGAGTACTCTTCTCGTGAAAGGGACTGGGAAATATTTATCAAGCAGAGGTTAGATTATGTTGTAATGATGTATCCAAAAAGCCAGATGAAATCTGGGACCTGGAATTAACCCTTATCTACATTAAATCATTGCAGAACCTGAGAATGTCAGGTGGTGGTCTCGGTGTGAATTAATTCTGATCCATGGAAGCTAACTGGGGACTGTGTCCAATAGCCTCTCTCAGCCAAACCTATGAGGTTGTTTAGTGTCCTGTGTAGATCATTTTTGGTGCCTGAAGAAAGGGCAGGATATGAAACTAACCAAGAAATAAATAATGTAGTGTCCCATTTATTTATGAACTGTGGTGGCGCAGTGGTTAGAGTGCAGCTAGTTCTGCTGACTGCTGGCAGCCTGCAATTTGGCAGTTCAAATCTCACCAGGCTCAAGCTGTATACTTTTCTCAACTGAGTCATGGCATTCCAACTCTAACCAACCAACTACTCATATTATTTCAGCTCGCTTATGGCTCCTTTGCTCCCAAGAAGCACAAAACAAAGATGGCTGCTTCTTTTTACCACATGGCTCCCAACGAAAGCCTTCAGATTGTGGGGCTCATCCATTTGCTGAAGCATTTTGGATGGACGTGGGTTGGCCTCTTAATTCTAGATGACGACAGTGGAGACAATTTCCTTGAAGCTCTGGATCCGCTTCTTTCTGAGAACAGGATCTGTGCTGCTTTTGTGGAGAGGTTTCTCAAACAAGCCTTTTTCTTAATGTTTCAAGTTGACCTAGTGTCCAGGATACAATTTTATTTCAACCACTCCAAAGTGAACACATTCGTCTTCTACGGAGAATGTCTCACAGCAATCCTTCTGTTTACCTTCATGAAATATATAGACGTCAGCCGTGGGAAGATGTGGATTCTGACAGCCCAGATGGATCTCGTGTTAACAAGTCTTCACCGCCCCTCAGATTTGCAAGTGTTTGATGGAGCCATTTCCTTTGCTATTCATTCCAAGGAACTGTCGGGGTTCAAGGAATTCCTTGGGGCCATCAAACCATTCCAGACGCAACGAGATACTTTGTTGAAAGAGTTCTGGGAACAAGGTTTTGATTGCTCCTTTTCAGGAAGTAATAAACCAACTAAAAGTGATGAAGCATGTACTGGGTTGGAAGAATTAAAAGCCCTTCCCCAGCATTTATTTGAAATGACCGGCCACAGCTACAGTATCTACAATGCAGTCTATGCTGTAGCACATGCTTTTCGCGGCATGAGTAGGCCTAAACACAGAGTAGTAGGAGGGAATTCAAGGGCCAAACTTCAAGATAAAGGCACCTGGAAGGTAACAATTTGTGAATCAAACATCTTCATTGCCAGGAGCAGATTTGTACCAGGGTTGGGATTTAACAACTGGTTTGTCACTTTGCGCACACGTGCTGGCTTAGTTCACATATGGGCCTGACATGGGCTGCATACGTGTACACAGTTTACAGAGAAATCACCTTCTACATTACTGGTGGGGAGGAAAACAGCTGAGGCATGGCAATTCACTCTGCTGTGCCTGACAGCTGGGCTACAGAAAAGGGAATATAGGCGGGCCCAGCTGAAAGTCCAAATGAAGCAGTTCACCCAAACCAGTCCAAACCGGTAGAATCCCACCCCTGATTAGTTCTAAAGCAGGGGTGTCAAACTCTGGGCCCACAGGCTGGATGCATGCTGGCCCCACCCCTGCCCAGTTTAGCGAAGAGGGAAAAATCCTGATATGTCACATGCCACTGCCAGGAGGACGCAAGTTTGACACCCCTGATCTAAAGGTATACAAAGTCTCTTCTTATTTCTTAAATTAGTGAGGACACTTTGTAGGAAAGTGATTTACTCACTACTCGGAAAGCAGCTGATGATGAACATTGAAACAATTCTCCTCATTCAAATAAAGCAGTGTTGGATTCACTGCCACAAAGTAATTCACCATGCTGTAAGCAAGGCTGGGATTCTATCGGGTTGGAGTGGTTCGAGCAAACTGGTAGCTTCAAAGATTGGCTGGAAGTAAAAGGCGAAAGATTTATACGATCTGAAGAGAAACCAAAGTATGAAAGAATGTCTTACTTTTTAAGGTTTCAAAATGTTCCTGAAGTAAGCTCTGAGAATTTAAAAGATTTAATGTGTACGATGTTAGCAGACTATACTAAAAGGAGCAAAGAAGATATTTGGGGGGACATTGATTTGATTTATAGAATTAATTCAGCATATGCCAGAATAAATGAAGTACCCAGAGAGATACATATTAAATTTGTAAGAAGGTCGACAAGGGATGAGATCCTGAGAGCACAGAGAGACGGTCCCTGGATATATCAACAGAGTGATATAACAGAGTATATACAATACAATAGCAGAGTTGGAAGGGACCTTGTAGGTCTTCTAGTCCAACCCCCTGCATGAGCAGGAACCTTATACCATTTCAGACAAATGGCTGTCTAACATCTTTTTAAAGACTTCCAGGGTTGGGGCATTCACAACTGCTGGAGGCAAGCTGTTCCAGAGGTTAATTGTTCTTACTGTTAGGAAATTTCTCCTTAGTTCTAAGTTGCTTCTCTCCTTGGTTAGTTTCCACCCATTGCTCCTTGTCCTGCCCCCAGGTGCCTTGGAGAAAAGTTTGACTCCCTCTTCTTTGTGGCACCCTCTGAGATATCGGAACACTGCTATCATATTCCGAAACAGATCCCGAAAAAGATTCGAGAGAAAAGAAGGAAGTATTCCTTTTTATCCAAAAGATTATATTAAAAAAGGGGTGTGGTTCAGGTGGTCGATGCCCGAAGGAATGTTAGTGTTCTGGGAGGGGGGAAGAGTAAGAATTAAAACAATTGCAGAGGCGGAAGCCTTTCTTAAAAAACATTCCTCAATCCTGGAGGATGAAAATGGGGGAGCGGGGGGGGCACGACTCCGCCCACTGGCAGCAGGGGAGAAGAGGATACAATAGCTAAAAGACTCAGATCTCACAAATGACTTTCTATTATATATAACTCTTATCTGGATGTTTATAGAAATAAATGATTGATTGCATGAAGTTGGGAAATGATATATGTACGTATCTCACTCCACTTTGTAGAGAAATGGAAAAATTATTGTATTGTTGTTGTTTTTTGTATGAAGCCTCGGAGGGGGCCGACACCTCCGACATAGATGTCCTCAACATGTCTTAATAATACCTTATACCCTTTTCCTACAAAAAAATTTGTAAAAACCAATAAAACCTTTTTTGATAAAAAAAAAAAAAAAGATTGGCTGGAAGTGAACTGGTTCGCTTCCACTAGCAAGCGTGAAGTGCGCATTCAGCTAACCAGTTTGTAAACTGGTAGGATCCCACCCCTGGTTTTAAGTGAAGTCCTTTCTCCATCCTCCGCAGCAATCCTAGCTGCAGGCACTCATTGCAGGATGGATCTGACACAAATCTGGAATTAATTCTGTTTCTTTGTTTTTAAATTATTAAGAATGTATTAATCATGATGCATCTGCTAAAAGCAGAACTCCGAGGCATGTAGATTCCTCAAAGAACAGGTTTATTGGATACATCAGTTCGGCAGAGTTAGTGAAAACCAACTCTGAAAATTTCTGTGGTTTTTCCCTTATTAAAAAGAGCAAATATTTTTCCTTCAGATGTCACCGGTCACATTGTCCAATGAAAGTAGCTGGCAAGGTGCTTGGTCACTCCTCTCCTCCTTCAACTGCCACCAGTTGTGATGACCTTGGTTCCCACAAGAAAACGTTTTGTTTTGACTATTAGCAAGTCTATCTACTTCGCCCTCTCAGAGTTTGTGGCAACTATGTAGCCACACAAGATGGTTTTCAGCCAGGTTCACTTCAGAGTTGACACATGGTTTTATGAATTGGTACATGACCAATTCATATGGAAGCCAGCGTTACATTGTGCTTTTGCATTTAGTTGTTTTTAACAAGGAAACTTTTTTATTGGTGGATCAAAATATAAATTATAAAATATAAAATATAAAAGGGCTCGCTCGCCGCTTTGTTTCTTTTCCTGCCCCCCCACGAGGGCGAGACGCCCCGTTTTTGGGGGTCTCCCGTAAAGCCGGCTTGCCTGGGTCGTCCTCCCCCAGCGGCAGCTGGGAAGCGACCCTTGTCTTCGGCTTAGGTGGAGGAGCACATGCTGCGGGGGCTTTTCCCTTCGCCAATGGCGGGCGGCATCGTTCTGAAAATATGAAGAGAGCTGGCCATCTGAGTCGGAAGGCTTCCCGGGGCTTCGGCTGCGAGGGTGAAAGTGAGTGGTTTTAAACATTTTTTTTCCTGCTGTCAGCCTGGGCTGAAAGAACTTGGAGGGGGGTGTCTACTTGTTAAACCCCCCCTCGGACTAAAGCGGCACTTAAGAATGGCTCCTCGCTGCGAGGAAGCGGATATCTTTAATCTGGACTGTTTGAAACAAGGGAAAGTGGTCTGCGGTTTGTCTTTGAAACAATGTATCTAGGTCTGGCTGATTTGAAACATTTTTTTTTACCACTCTCTCCTTCTGGCTCTGAGTCTGGGTGGTGGAAAATGGCTTCTCTTTGTCCCTGAATGACTATTTTGCTTATGGAAAATTTCCAGCATCTCTTTGTGATTTAAACTCCCTCTGGTTACTAAAGAAGAATTTTTTTTTGGATTTGTGATCTTTTTTCTGGAGTGCCTTCGTTATTATACTTATTGACTTGGAAAATTGTTTCTCTCTTGGTTCCTGAACTTTACAACCCTGAACTGAACTTTTGGCTCCTGACTTGCCTCAACAGCCCCACCCAAAAAACGCCATTTTAGTGGCACTGACTTTAACAGCTAACCATGGCACAAGAATCAGCACTGGCAAGTTTAGAACTAAGGATGGCCTCTCTTGAATCTGTTATACAAACTTTGGTACAAGAAATCAAGGCCCAGAGGGCAAAAAATATCAACTTTAAAAAGGAATTATTGGACACACGGAAACAAGTGCTGGAGAACACACAGAAGAATGAAGAACTGGAAGGGGGGCTGGCGGGGGCTAAGGGAGAGATTAAAAATGTTACTAATGAGGTTGTGGAAATAAATGGGCATGTGTCTAGGATTGATATGGAAAGGATGACATATTTTTTGAGATTTCAGAATGTTTCTGAGGAAACTGGTGAATGTCTCCCTGAACTCATGAGCACAATTATAGCAGACTATTTACATAAACCTAAGGATGAGATCAGGGGGGACATTGACCTAGCCTACAGAATTAACTCTGCATATGCCAGGATAAATGAAGTACCCAGAGAGATACATATTAAGTTTGTTAGAAGGTCAACCAGAGAGGAAATCTTGAAAGTGCAAAGAGGAGGTCCGTTAATTTACCAACAAAAGGAGGTTGCTATCCTAAAGCAGATTCCAAGAAAGATTAGAGAAGCAAGAAGGAAATTTTCCTTCTTGTCCAAAAAATTGTTTGACCACGGGATCTGGTTTAGGTGGGTGATGCCCGAAGGGATGCTGGTGTTCTGGGAAGGAGGAAGAGTGAGGATTAAAACAGTTGCTGAGTCGGAAGCCTTTTTAAAAAAAACATTCCTCTGTCCTGGGGGAAGATCCAGGGGGGGGCAGGCGGGGCCATGGCCCCGCCCGCTGGGGGCCTGGAAGGAGAGATAGAAGATACAATTGCCAAGAGACTTAGATCTAAAAAATAACTTTGCCTTGGTTTTTTGAATAATATTGTATAATATAACATGTGCATCTGGATTTTTGTAAATGACTGACAGCATAGAACTGAGAACTTAGAAATATGTACTTGCTTTTACTTTGTAGTGTATGGAAAATGTTTTTTATTAATGATCTATTTTGATGTCCCGGTAGGGCCGACGACTTTGACGTGAATGCTCTCAAAATTTCTTTGTATCCCTTACCCTATCCTATTGAAAAACTGTAAAACCAATAAAACTTTTTCAATAAAAAATATATATATATATAAAATACAAAGAAAAATTCAAAAAAAGTAATAGAAAACTAGGAGGAGCAAGAGGGAAAAGAAGAAAAAATGATGTAAAGAGGGAAAAGGAAACAAAAAGGTACCAACTCCTGACTCTCTTTAATACAGTAGAAGATAACATTATAACACAACTTTTTTACTTTTACACAACAATACGTGTGAGCCATTTAATTCTCTTAGAGGTCCTTGGTGTTCCTGAACTTGATTGTTTTCTTGCAGACATTCCACTGCCCAAACTAGGTAACATCATCAGTGCTAGTAAGGGGTTTGGCATTATATCATTTTATAAAAGTTCTTTTTATGATTATAATTCAGCATATATTTCAATTCTTTGGCCAACATTTCTTTTACATTGGCCCAACATTATATTATAGTCAAAATTTCTCACCGTTGAATCATATAATGCTTAACACACTCACTTTCTTTTTTTAAATGTTTTTATTATACATTTTCCTTTATAATACATTTTCCATTTTACAATGACAGCCGATCTCTCTCTGTCTCTTTCCTTTTCCTTCCCTCTCTCCTTCTCCTTCCCTCTCTCCTTCTCCTCTCCCCTCTCTCCTTCCATCTCCTCCCTTTTCCTCTCCTTCTCTCCCCTCTCCTCTTCTCCACTTCCCTTCTCTTCCCTTCCCTTTCTCTTACTCATCCCCTCCCCTCCACTTCCCTCTTACCTTTCTAAATGTAATCTCAGCAGCATTTTATAAGCCTTACCTATAAGGTGTTCATTATTAGTACACATTATAGTTTCAACTTCATTTTTAACACTGCCAAAATCTTACTTGATTCCTAGTCTTCTTTTGATTTAAAGGTGGGTGTCAGGCCTGCAGCCATCTTTTCTTTTGGATCTTTGGCCTGCCACACTTTCTATTATTCTACTAACCAATTTCATTGTAATTTTTACAATGACAATAAAGATGATGATGATGATGATGATGATGATGATGATGATGATGATGATGATTTCGATAGTGGGAAAATGAGAGGGGGGATTGTACGGAGTTAGATGTTATGTAGCCATAACAAAATTCTTTCTAGAAAGTCAAGGTCATCCTTTGTCTCTGCACCTCTGCAGGAACTGGATAGGTGGAAGCTGCTAGCATGACAGTGGAAGATTGGACCATGTGATGGACTTGTGGGTGTGGGGGCAAGATCTTGGACTTTCAACCGGGTGGGGAAAACCGGGAAGCTTTCAGATTCGGGTTTCCCCAGATGTGCCAACATGGGTCTTTTAATAAATAGGATCTTTGAGCAATACTTTGCCTTGGATTCTGATTTACTTTTGGATGGGTTCACCTTGAATAAAATATATTATTTCACCATATGTCCACCGCTTCCACTTTGCAGTCATTTCCTTTTTAAAGGAGACCTCCTGGGGTGTTAAGTAATGCCATTTTCATTTTTATGGACATACTTTTCAGGAAATCTTGATTTTCCTCTTATTTATTCTCCTTTGTTTTTATTTAGCTTCACTGGTTTCTACAAGGCCTTTCATTCAACAATTCTCTTGGAGAAACTGTGTCCATCAACCATCAGGGAGAAGTGCTTTCTGGATTCGATATTGTAAATGTGGTCATGTTTCCAAACAATTCGTACCATAAAGTGAAAATTGGAAAGATGGATCCCACAACACACAAAGGGAACGAATTTGTGATTCAGGAAGATTTAATTGTGTGGCACAAGTATTTTAAGAAGGTACGGTTTTGAGCTATTTTATTATTTTGGATTTGGGGATCAGAGATGAGTTTAATTGTGCAGCCTGCTTTCTGATCCTTTAATCAGGTCAAATTTAGAACTCTGTATTCAAAGGATAAGTATTCCTTGACTTACAACAGTTCATTTAGTGACTGTCCAAAGTTACAATGACACTGAAAAAAGTGACTTACGGCCATTTTTCACAGTTACAACTGTTGTAGCATCCCCATGATCACGTGATCAATATTCAGAGGCTTGGCAACTGGTTCATACCTATGACCGCCACTGTGTCTCAAGGTCATCTGATCCCCTTTCACCATCTTCTGACAAGCAAAGCCAGATTCACTTAACAACAGGCATTGTGTAATGGGCTTCAGTAGGCAAGAATCAAACCAGCATAGCTGCAATAGCTTTTACTGACTCAAAAATGGAACTGAGGAACTGCAGGTAAATGCCTGTGACTTATACCCTAGGCCCACAGGACCTTAACCAATCATAGAACTAGAAAAAGCCCACCCAAATATAAATGTTCTATATTTCCCTGCAAAACAGTTGGGGTCATCTAAAGGTTAGTTTCACTTTAGCACCTTTAACAGTTAGGGTCATCTAAAGGTTAGTTTCATTTTAGTACAGTTAACAGTTAGGGCCATCTAAAGGTTAGTTTCATTTTAGTACAGTTAACAGTTAGGGTCATCTAAAGGTTAGTTTCATTTTAGTACAGTTAACAGTTAGGGCCATCTAAAGGTTAGTTTCATTTTAGTACAGTTAACAGTTAGGGCCATCTAAAGGTTAGTTTCATTTTAGTACAGTTAACAGTTAGGGCCATCTAAAGGTTAGTTTCATTTTAGTACAGTTAACAGTTAGGGCCATCTAAAGGTTAGTTTCATTTTAGTACAGTTAACAGTTAGGATCATCTAAAGGTTAGTTTCATTTTAGTACAGTTAACAGAAAGGGTCATCTAAAGGTTAGTTTCATTTTAGTACAGTTAACAGTTAGGGTCATCTAAAGGTTAGTTTCATTTTAGTACAGTTAACAGTTAGGGCCATCTAAAGGTTAGTTTCATTTTAGTACAGTTAACAGTTAGGGTCATCTAAAGGCTAGTTTCATTTTAGTACAGTTAACAGTTAGGGCCATCTAAAGGCTCGTTTCATTTTAGTACAGTTAACAGTTAGGGTCATCTAAAGGCTAGTTTCATTTTAGTACAGTTAACAGTTAGGGCCATCTAAAGGTTAGTTTCATTTTAGTACAGTTAACAGTTAGGGCCATCTAAAGGTTAGTTTGATTTTAGTACAGTTAACAGTTAGGGCCATCTAAAGGTTAGTTTCATTTTAGTACAGTTAACAGTTAGGGCCATCTAAAGGTTAGTTTCATTTTAGTACAGTTAACAGTTAGGGTCATCTAAAGGTTAGTTTCATTTTAGTACAGTTAACAGTTAGGGCCATCTAAAGGTTAGTTTCATTTTAGTACAGTTATATATATATTATATATATATATATTATATTTATATTTATTCAATTTATACCCCGCCCTTCTCCAAACGGACCCAGGGCGGCGCACAGGAAAATTAAAATACATACAAAACATCATATAAAATTTAAAAAACTAATTCAATAGAACCTGTGCTAAAACCAGATTAAAATCCCCAAATTTAAAAACTATCTAAAAGTCAGTATAGGAGGCTACGCTAGGCCGGCTAGATGGAACAAATGTGTCTTAAGACACTTGCGGAAGAGGCGGAGGTCAGAGATGGTGCGAAGTTCAGGGGGTAAGTCGTTCCAAAGGGCTGGACCCGCCACAGAGAAGGCTCTCCCCCTGGGTGTCGCCAGTCGGCATTGTCCGGCCGACGGCACCCTGAGGAGGCCCTCTCTGTGGGAGCGTATTGGTCTGAGGGATGTATGGGGCAGGAGGCGGTCTCACATATAACTAGGCCCCGAGCCATGGAGCGCTTTAAAGATGGTCGTCAGAACCTTGAAGCGCACCCAAAAGACCACAGGAAGCCAGTGCAGCTCGCGCAGGATAGGTGTTATATGGGAGTGACTAGGCGCTCCTGTAATCACCCGCGCGGCTGCATTCTGGACTAACTGCAGCTTTCGAGTGCACCTCAAGGGAAGCCCCATGTAGAGAGCATTACAGTAGTCAAGTCGAGAGGTCACGAGGGCCTGAGTGACTGTGCGAAGGGCAGCCCGGTCCAGTAAGGGCCGCAATTGGCGCATCAGGCGTACCTGATGGAAAGCCCCCCTGGCCACGGCCGCCACATGGTCCTCCATGGACAGCCGGGAATCCAGGAGGACACCCAAATTGCACGCCCTCTCCACGGGGGCCGGTGTTTCGCCCCCAATGGCCAGAGTTGGAATAATATGGCTGAACAGGGGTGCCGGAAGCCACAGCCACTCAGTCTTGGACGGGTTGAGCCTGAGTTTGTTACTACCCATCCAGATCCGTACGGCCTCCAAACATCGGGACATGACCTCGACGGCATCGTTGGGGTGGTCTGGGGTGGATATGTACAACTGAGTATCATCAGCGTACAGATGATATCCCACCCCAAAACCACGGATGATCTCGCCCAGCGGCTTCATGTATGTGTTGAACAATAGGGGCGAGAGGACCGACCCTTGAGGTACCCCACATACGAGGGGCCTCGAGGCCGACCTCTGCCCCCCTGCCAACACATATTGCGACCGACCAGAGAGGTAGGAAGAGAACCACCGTAGAACGGTGCCTCCCAGCCCCAACCCCCCCAGTCGGCGCAATAGGATACCATGGTCGATGGTATCAAAAGCCGCTGAGAGGTCTAATAGGACTAGGATAGAGGAATATCCTCTATCCCGCGCCCTCCAGAGATCATCAACCAACGCGACCAATGCCGTCTCGGTGCTATGCCCGGGTC
Source organism: Rhabdophis nuchalis (assembly GCA_039707465.1). NCBI lineage: Eukaryota > Metazoa > Chordata > Lepidosauria > Squamata > Natricidae > Rhabdophis > Rhabdophis nuchalis. The sequence continues at coordinate 176,911,942 of CM077647.1, read as the reverse complement.
GGAAGCCGGACTGGCGCGGGTCTAGATAATCAACTTCCTCCAAGTGTCGCGGAAACTGTTGGGCCACCACACTCTCAACAACCTTCCCTAAAAAGTGAAGGTTGGAGACGGGACGATAGTTCTCTAGTAATGCTGGATCCAGGGATGGCTTCTTGAGGAGGGGCCTTACTACCGCCTCTTTCAAGACGGCAGGCAAGGACCCCTCACTCAAAGATGCGTTGACAATGCCCTGGAGCCAGCCTCGTGTCGTCTCCCAGGATGCCAGTACAAGCCAGGAGGGACACGGGTCCAATAAACATGTGGTAGCCCTAAGTCTCTTTGACAACTTGTCCATATCCTCGGTAGTAACAAAATCAAACTCCTCCCAAGATGGTGTCTCAAGAGCTACCTCGGACCGCTCAGCTGGACCACTGTCGATGGAGGGCAGCTCGCTCCGAATCCGAGTGATTTTCTCCTGCAGATAAATCCCAAATTCCTCTGCTCGACCCTGTAGAGGGGCTTCCCGCGGCCTCTGTTGAAGGAGGGAGCGGGTCACCCCAAACAGGGCGGCAGGGCAGTTATCTGCGGATGCAATAAGAGTGGCACAATACTCACGTTTGGCCACTCTTATCGCCACCAGGTAAGTCCTAATGTAGGTTCTCACTAGTGTTCGGTCGGCTTCGGAGCGAGAGGATCTCCATCTGCTCTCTAGGCGTCTCTTGTGGCGCTTCATCTCCCTAAGCTCCTCGGTGAACCAAGGAGCCCGGGTGGATCGTCGCCGCAAGAGAGGCCGCTCGGGCGCGACTCGGTCCAAGGCCCCCGTGGCCGCACTTAACCATGCGGCCACTAGGTCCTCAGTCGAGTCGCGGGGCAAGTCCACAGGAATTGGCCCAAGCTCCCTTTGGAACCTTACCGGGTCCATCAGAAGCCTGGGGCGGAACCATATAGGAATATCCAGTTCCGCCTCCCCGCGATGGGGTGTAGCGATCGGAAAGTCGAGCCGAAGGAGAGCGTGATCTGTCCATGACAGGGGTGTGATGACTAAATCCCCTATTCCCAGATCACGACTCCACTGTCCCGAGACGAAGATGAGATCCAGGGTGTGTCCACCCTCGTGGGTAGGGCCCAAAACTACCTGGGTCAGGTCCATGGCTGCCATGGAAGCCATGAACTCCCGAGCTGCACCAGAGGTTTCGCCTACCGATGGCAGGTTAAAGTTAACAGTTAGGGCCATCTAAAGGTTAGTTTCATTTTAGTACAGTTAACAGTTAGGGTCATCTAAAGGTTAGTTTCATTTTAGTACAGTTAACAGTTAGGGACATCTAAAGGTTAGTTTCATTTTAGTACAGTTAACAGTTAGGGCCATCTAAAGGTTAGTTTCATTTTAGTACAGTTAACAGTTAGGGTCATCTAAAGGTTAGTTTCATTTTAGTACAGTTAACAGTTAGGGTCATCTAAAGGTTAGTTTCATTTTAGTACAGTTAACAGTTAGGGTCATCTAAAGGTTAGTTTCATTTTAGTACAGTTAACAGTTAGGGCCATCTAAAGGTTAGTTTCATTTTAGTACAGTTAACAGTTAGGGCCATCTAAAGGTTAGTTTCATTTTAGTACAGTTAACAGTTAGGGTCATCTAAAGGTTAGTTTCACTTTACCACAGTTAACACAACTATATACATTCAATATATAACAACTGGGTTACTAACTTATCAACCACATTTAACATTAACTTAGCCACTGAAGCAAGAAAGGTGATAAAATGGGGCAATCCTCATTTAACAAATGTCTCATTTAACCACATAAATTTTGGACTGCATTATGATTATAAGTCGAAGACTACCTATATTGCTGCTCTTGGGGAAATGGAATTGGTCAATAATTTACATGGGTTCTTTTGAAAGGAAGATAGGAAATTTGGCTATTATTCCCGCATCAAGGACACAGTTAAATAAAAACCAGGAAGAATTAAATAAATATTAACAAATGCTTCAGAAAAACATGACAAATTGCTCACACAACAATAAAGGTAAAAGTTCCCCTCACACGTGTATGCTAGTCATTCCTGACTCTAGGGGGCGGTGCTCATCTCCGTTTCAAAGCCAAAGAGTCAGCGCTGTCTAAAAATGTCTCTGTGGTCATGTGGCTGGCAGGACTAAATACCGAAGGTGCATAGAATGCTGTTACCTTCCCACCAAAGGTTGTCCCTATTTTTCTACTTGCATTTTTAAGGTTGGCAGAAGCTGAGACAAGTAACTGGGAGCTCACTCTGTTACATGACACTAGGGATTTGAACTGCCAAACTTGCTGATCAACAAGCTCAGTATCTTAGCCACTGAGCCACTGCATCCCTACCCAACAATAGATCATGATTTGATAATCTGTGATTAAGACATGTTCTATATCCTGGCTTCATTGGAGTTGAGAAAGCAAAGCTTCTGATTCAGTTGTATGAATAATAGTGTAAAATAATAATAGTGTAAAAAGTATACAACTGACTGCTCATGGTTGAGAAAAGGATATTCTATTCTATTCTATTCTATTCTATTCCATTCCATTCCATTCCATTCCATTCCATTCCATTCCATTCCATTCTAATCTATTAAAATCTATTCTATACATCCTACGTTAGCCAATCAAGTCCATGCAAGATATTAAATTTACAAGAAGGTCAACAAGAGATGAGGTTCTGAGAGCGCAAAGGGGAGAGCTCCTGATATATCAGCAGAACGAGATAGCCATATTAAAGCAAATCCCAAAAAAAATCCGAGATATAAGAAGGAAATATTCCTTCTTATCTAAAAAATTACATAAAAAGGGGGTTTAGTTTAAATGGTTGATGCCTGAAGGAATGTTGGTGTTCTGGGAGGGAGGAAGAGTTAGAATGAAAACGGTAGATGAGGCCCAGGCCTTTCTTAAAAAGCACTCCTCAATCCTAGACGGCGATGATACGGGAACGGGAGGGGCCACAGCTCTGCCTACCGGTGGGGTGGAAGAAGAAGAAACAGTAGCAAAGAGACTCAGATCACAAAAATGATTCTCTTTGGTTTGTTTTTTATATATAGTAATCCATGTTAAGGATGTTTATAGAAACAAAGTACCGTATTTATTCGAGTATAACGCGCAAAATTTTCTACCAAAAAAAGAACTCAAAGTTTGGGTGCGCGTTATAAACGAGGGTGCACGTTATAAACGATTTTTATCATGGCCGCACGTGTTCAACAACGTTTGTCACTTACAATGCTTGGTCTGAGCCGAGAAAAAGTGAAACAAAATTTTATACCGATTTTAAATCGAAAATTAGGGGGTGCGCGTTATACACGTGTGCGCGTTATACTCGAATAAATACGGTAACTGAATGTATGAATGTTCAGATTATAAAATTTGCGATTTGAAATGTATGTACCCCTTCCTATATTTTTTTATTCTTTAATGGAATCGATATGGTAAGAAGCCTCGGAGGCGGTCATCAGCAACGATATGGAAGCTCTGAAATATTGTTAAGAAACACCCTATTTACCCTTTTCCTATTATAAAATTGTAAAACCAATAAAAATTATTTTACAAAAAAAAAAAAATGCAAGATATTTTCCTAATGGTCAGACCAGGCTCAGCTTGGTATGCAGTTCCCTCCTTCTTCTAGATGGTTGAATTTGGGGTAGAGTCTTGAAGAAAGACAGTCTCTAGTGTTGATTTCCCAAGAATCCCCTCCTCATCCCACAGTTCATAGTTCATGGAAGTCTGTGACTGCATAACAGCAAAGCACAGCAAGCATAAGGTGACAGCTGATATTCTGCCCTTCTACCCTAACTAGAAACAGCATAAGGTAAATTCAAAACTTTAATCCCTGAAGCTGGTGCTCAGAGGCACATTAAAGGTAGTGATTTCTCATTTGTCATCTGCTTTTACTAAGATAAGTATTAAGTCATACTTCATACTGCCCTGGGTCCTTTTTGGAGAAGGTGTGGGGTATAAATTTGATAAAAATGAAATAAAAATAAATAAAAATTCATGCATTTTTTAAAACAAATTTTCCTTTGTTTTAGTTATCTTATTTTTCAGAGGACAGTGGTACCTCGGTTCACGAACTTAATTCATGAACTGACTCTGGTCGTGAACCGAATTGGTCGCGAACCGAGGCACACACTCACAGTGTACTTTTTTCTGTGTCTCCTTCTCTCCACGATCTTCCTACAGGAAGTCACAACCATGTGACAGCCAGGAAATAGCATTAAAATGGCCGCGGCTCCTGTTCATGAACCGAAGCGGAGTTCGTGAACCAGAGCATATTTTGATGAACTTTTCTGTTTGTGAACCGAGTTGTTCGTGAACAGAAGCGTTCGTGAACCGAGGTACCACTGTATAAGACACACTTCCCCCCTTCCCAAAAAAGTGGGTAGAAATGTTTGTGTGTCCTATACTCCGAATATTGTGGCAGGGGGGGAGGGGCAGTGTGGCATCAATCAGCTGTTCTAGAACTGGCCATGGTGGTGGCAGCAAACGGGCCACACAGAACAGGCCGCTCAGAATAAGTTGCGCCAAACAAGCCACACTGAATGGGCCGCACCAAACAGGTGGCAGCGGGGGTGCCAAATGGGCTGCGATGAACAGGCAGCGACAAATGGGTTGTGCTGAATAGGCAGTGGCAAACGGGCCACGCCAAAGAAGCCAGAGTGATCGGACAGCAGTGGTGGTGCCCGAAAAGTGGCAGCAAAACAGGACAGATGAACACCAGATGGATGCTGGGAGGCAGATTTTTTCTCCCTTGTTTTCCTCCCCAAAAGCTAGGTGCATCTTATAGTCTGAAAAATACGGTGATTCACAGAGGACAAAAGAGGAAACAACGTGGGTGCTAAACATCTCCAATATTTAGGAATTATCTTAGAGATTTCCATGTATGGCTCTTAATCCCATGATCCTATGACCTCTGCTCTTCTATTTGTGCAGGTGGAGCAGAGGATGACTGTCCAGTATTACTCAAGTCTTCAGTCTTAAATTCCACCCTCATTTATCAACAGGTCTTGCCCCTTTCAGTGTGTAATGACCCCTGTCCTGCTGGCTATCAGAAGAAAAAGAAAGAAGGGGAGAAATTTTGCTGCTACGATTGTGATCCATGTTCTGATGGGAAGATGTCAAACATGTCAGGTAAATTATTCTATATTTTATACTACTCTCTTCTGTTCTCTTCGGTTCTGTTCTGTTATCTTCTGCTCTCTTCTCTTCTCTTCTCTTCTCTTCTCTTCCTTTCTCTTCTCTTCTACTCTACCCTACCCCACCCCACCCTACCCTACCCTACCCTACTCTACTCTACTTTACTCTATTCTACTCTACACTACTCTATGACATCTTACATTTTTCACTGCAACATTCACCAGATGGTAAATTATTTTTATTTACAGATGGTGCTGATTTGCTTGTTTCATTTATTCCAATATCAATTATCATACTAGAAGATTTCAGTTGGCTGGAAACATAAAATTCAGTAATACCAGTGAAAAACTTTCAGCAAATTCCTAAAATGAACAAAAACAACATTGGATAGATTCCCTGGATTAAATTGTGCCCATGCAACTCTCTTTTCTCTAAGATTCCAGCAACCTGTCTAGTTTACAGAGGATCTGAGGGAACTGAAACTGGATCTAGAAGAAAGATCTAGAACATTGCTAGCACTCAACAAAGTATGAACTTGATCCAACAAGGGTTGCAATTAAGATGTACCTTCTGATACTTAGGGCTGTGAAGTGCCAGTACTTATCCACACTTATTGCAATCTGCAGATGGCTTCCCCACAATCTTAGTCTTGTTTCAGACCACGCAGCCCAACTAGTGAGGAGGAAACAAATAAAATATTGCAGGATTTGCAGAGGAAATTTGTCAGATGCCATTCCTCACTGGACATTGCACTTGAGGAGAATTCTTGCATGATTATTTAGGAATGGCTCAAGCCTGTTGGAGTTGAGGAAGCGGGGAGGGTTCTTGGGATTGGGAGATTAATCACCTGTTTTCTAGATTGGTTGTAAAAGTGGCCCCAAAACAAACAGACAGACAACCAGAGGGAAGGGTGAAAGAGAGAGAGAGAGACAGAGACAGACAGACAGACAGACAGACAGACAGACAGACAGACAGACAGACAGACAGACAGACAGGCAGACAGGCAAACAGAAAGAGACAGGGAAAGACAAACACACACACATACACACACACACAAACACAAACACAGAGAGAGAGGTGGGGAGAGAGAGAGAGACAGTTCCAGTGTTTTAAAAAATGGAAGAGCTTCAACCAAACCTTTGTGCTTACTATTTGGCATTTTGAAATACCTCTTGTATGCATCCATACCTAAGACTTAGAGAAGGAAAGACTGAAAAAAGCTTACAGTGCTACCGAAGTTTGATTACCACTAACTACTAACACAGAATATTCCTATCTCAATCGCTTACTTTTATTCCATCTAATTATTAAATACAGTCCTTTTCAAAATGAACTATTTTAACGAGGGGGAGATTCAAATCTGTGAATTCCAAAACCAAATTCTGACCCTTTTAGACTTTGTGTGGTTAGCTTTGAAAATTACTGATCTAATCTAATATTTCATTTGGTACTGCATCAATTATGATGATTAACCTTCATCTTATTTGCAGACACGATTGCCTGTTCTGAATGTCCAGAAGACCAATATCCAAGTAAGGACAAAGTTCAATGCATCTCGAAAACCATAACTTTCCTAACCTTTGAAGAACCTTTAGGGATCAGTTTAGTTGTGGTTGCTGTTTTATTTTCAGTCATGACTATGTTCATACTTGTGATATTTATTAAGTATAAAGACACCCCTATGGTTAAAGCAAACAACAAGGACCTCACCTACACTCTCCTCATCTCCCTTCTGCTTTGCTTTCTCTGCTCTTTTCTCTTTGTTGGCAAACCTCTTAAACTGATTTGCTTCCTGCGACAATCCATGTTTGGCCTTATCTTCTCTGTGGCCATTTCTTCTGTGTTGGCCAAAACCATCATGGTCATTGCAGCATTCATGGCCACCAAACCAGGATCTGGCACGAGAAAATTGTTGGGGAAAAGACTGTCCATCTTAATTGTTTTTTCTGGCTCCTTCATTCAAGGAGGCATTTGTCTGGCATGGATGATCACTTCTCCCCCCTTTCCAGAACTTAACATGCAATCAATGACTGAAGAGATCATAGCAGAATGTAACGAAGGGTCTGTTGTGATGTTTTATCTTGTCTTGGGCTACATGGGGTTTCTGTCTCTGGTCAGCTTCATGGTGGCTTTCCTGGCTAGGAATCTGCCAGACACATTCAATGAAGCCAAGTTCATCACTTTCAGCATACTGGTGTTTTGTAGTGTTTGGTTGTCTTTTGTTCCCACTTATTTGAGCACCAAAGGAAAGTATATGGTGGCTGTGGAGATCTTCTCCATTGTAGCTTCTAGTGCTGGGTTATTGGGATGTATCTTCTTCCCCAAGTGTTACATTATTTTGCTGAGGCCTGAGCTCAACAGCAAAGGACAACTTGCAAAGAGAAAGCATTTCTGACTTTTAAATTATGGTTATAAGTATTTCTGCTCTGATCAGTAATCTTCTAATTATAAAAACAGGAACTGTTTATCAGCTCTGCCAACTTGTCCAATAGTGTATATCTTTGGCACATGTAAATGTATGTGTGAAATTCTTATTAGTGTCAAAGAAAATAAACTCTTTCACTCTATTATGAGAGACTTGCTTTTAATAAAGTATTTTCTTTTAGTTCTGATTATTTACGAGACTTACGTAATGAAGAGAGTAATCAAAACAGGCCTGCTGCTTTTTGTAACTGTTAATAAATATTTAATATCTGGGTAACATATTTGGGATCTTAGCCATTATCAAGCAGCAATAAAAATTGTTGTGTTGTACTTTAAATCATTGATCTAAGAGAATTTTAGAATATCTAAGCAATTAGAAATGAATCTGATTGTTTTTTCCTCAAATATTCTTACATCCTCTTCAATTACTGTTCAACTTTATGAGTTTAAAGAAGACAAACATTATTAATGTTCTATTTTTTTATTTATGTTCTCACTTATATCTGAACAAAATGCAGTTAAGACAATGATTTTATGCATGTATGTTTCATTAACCCATAACCATAGACTTGTGGTCATAGTGACACAAATGTTTTACAAAATGTTTGGAACACCCCTATTTTTAGAAATGGACCATTCCGGTTTCAAATAGCTTTTGTTTTCTCACCAATAAGAATGTATGCAGCATTGCACTTGTACCAGTTATTTGGTGTTTTCTGTAATGGTGTTTTAACTTGAGCTTCAGTCATTTTGATCACAGGTATTTGGTAATGTTTTTTTTTAATAATGTCAGGGCAAAGTTTTCTGCCAAAAAGAGTGTGATTTGGTGATCTGAACTTCAAACAAATTATTCTAAAACTAGCAGTACTCAGCCACGCATTGCTGTGGCCCAGTCTGGTTAAATGCCCAACCAACCTGTGTACACACAACCACCGTATAACCCCCAATCTACCTACCTACTTTATTTCTTACTCTCTCCCTCTACCTACCTACCTACCTACAGTACATACCTACATACCTACTGTATTTCTCCCTCTCTCTCTCTCTATCCCTCTACCTACCTACCTACCTACCTACCTAACTGCCTGCCTGCCTCCTGTATTTCTCCCTCTCCCTCTCTCTCTACCCCTCTACCTACCTAACTACCTATCTCCTGTATTTCTCCCTCTCTCTCTCTATCCCTCTACCTGCCTACCCCCTGTATTTCTCCCTCTATCCCACTACCTACCTACCTACTGTATTTCTCCCTCCCTCTCTATCCCTCCACCCACCTACCTTCTGTATTCCTCCCTCTCTCTACCCATGTACCTACCTATCTACCTACCTACCTACCTTCCTACCTACCTCCTGTATTTCTCCCTGTCTCACTCTATCCCTCTACCTACCTAACTACCTACCTACCTATTGTTTGCAGCTTCTAAAGAAATGATTCACACCATCATTCAGTGGACCAATGAAAAACTTAGAGAAGCAAGATTGAAGTTCAAGGATGGAGAAACAAAAAGTGACCTGCACGATGTGGATGTACTTTACTTTACTTTACTTTACTTTACTTTACTTTACTTTACTTTACTTTACTTTACTTTACTTTACTTTACTTTACTTTACTTTACTTTACTTTACCTCACCTCACCTCACCTCACCTCACTTCACCACTTCACTTCATTTCATTTCATTTATCAACAAGTACAAGGAAACAAGTATGAAAACACAAGAAAACATGGCACAAATAAATAGAGATAAATAAGCAAAGCATAGCCTAAAACACATAAAAGAGTACATATAAATGGGACAGTAGGACAGGGATGGTAGGCATGCTGGTGCGCTAATGCATGCCCCCTTTACAGACCTCTTACGAAATGTGTAAGGTCCACAGTAGGCAGTTTAAGGTAAAAGGCATGGAGTTTAGAGCAACTAACAATAGGATCTGGTAGGGTGTTCCACACATTTAGTACTCTATTACAATACAATACAATAGCAGAGTTGGAAGGGACCTTGTAGGTCTTCTAGTCCAACCCCCTGCATGGGCAGGAACCTTATACCATTTCAGACAAATGGCTACCTAACATCTTTTTAAAGACTTCCAGGGTTGGGGCATTCACAACTTCTGGAGGCAAGCTGTTCCAGAGGTTAATTGTTCTTACTGTCAGGAAATTTCTCCTTAATTCTAAGTTGCTTCTCTCCTTGGTTAGTTTCCACCCATTGCTTCTTGTCCTGCCCCCAGGTGCCTTGGAGAAAAGTTTGACTCCCTCTTCTTTGTGGCACCCTCTGAGATATCGGAACACTGCTATCATGTCTCCCCTGGTCCTTCTCTTCATCAAACTAGACATACCCAGCTCCTGCAGCCGTTCGAATTGCTGAATATTGCTGAAATCGTTTTTCCTGCAATCAAGATTAGAATGGATTACATTTAGTTTGTATCTATTGATAGCCCTTGTGTTATTGCAGTTGAAGTGAAAGTAGTCATTAACAGGTAGGATGCAGATTATTTTGTGCACTAAACTCAGGCCAGAATGTCAGATTTGATCGAGATCAATCCCTTTCTTTTCTTTTTTTTGCTTTACTGCTTTATACAACAATTTTTAAATCCAATCATGAAAACATCAAATGTCTTTTTGCTACTGAGGTCATTGTGACCGCATGTCTGTAATAGTGTAGCCAAAACAGTATGTCTGTGGTTAAGGGTTAAAGAACATCTTCAACAATACGAATTTTGAAAGAAGAAAGTAATAAAAAAGAAAGAAAGACCTAAATGAAACCCATGCAAAGAAAGAGAAAAATAGAATCCCTTCGGCTGATTCGCTCCCACAGAGAGGGACTTCTTCAGGTGCTGTCCACTAGGCAATGCCAGCGGGTGACGCCCAGGGGAAGGGCCTTCTCTGTGGTGGGCCCAACCCTCTGGAATGACCTACCCCTCGAAATCAGAAGAACGACGGACCTCCGCTCCTTCCGCCAGAAGTTAAAGACTCACTTCTTCCATGAGGCCGGCCTGGCCTAACTTTTTATACCTAGCCGCAGAAAGAAATTGCTTAATTAGAATTTTGAGGGGTAATTGTTAGGGTTTTAGGGTTTTTAATATTGATTTTAGCACAGGGGTAATTTAATTTGGTTTTAATATTTTGTATATTGTCGTATTTATTAGATTTTTATTAGATTTTTTATTTCCTGTGCACTGCGGGCACCTCTGCATGGGGCAGAGGGGGTGGCCTATAAATTTAATAAAATAAAATAAAATAAAATAATAATAGAATAGGGAGAAAAGAAAAGGTTATAAAGAACAAGCATTTTCCAATCTCCTTGTAAATGTAATTGTATATTGTAAATGTACAATATACAGCACATTTCTCTCTGTTGAACACCTTTTGGGTAATATGATCAAAAGACTAAGATGATTAAGGGCCTGGAGACAAAAATATATGAAGAACAGTTGCAGGAATTGGATATGGCCACTCTAGAGAAAAGAAGAACTGGAGTGACATGATAGCAGTATTCCAGTAAGGAGCTGCCAAAAGGAAGAAGTGATCAACTTATTTTCCAAAGCATGAGAAGGCAGGAAAAGAAACAATGGGTTGAAACTCATCGGGGAGAGAAGCAAAATGGAATGAAGGGGAAACTTCCCAACACTGAGGACTATCAACTGATGGAAAAGTTTGCCTTCAGAAGTTGTGGGTGATTTATCACTGGAGATTTTAAAAAAGAGATTGAACAGCCACCTATCTGAAAATTGTTATAGGGGCTCCTGCTTGAGCAGGGAGTTGGACTAGAAGACTTCCAAGATTCTTCTCAGCTCTATTCTAATCATATGTGTTAGGGGTAAAACACTCCCGTTGGGGGAAAAAAACAGGCGGAATAGTGGAATACACCGGACAGCAAGAGATACGTTGCTTAAACCACACAAAAACTCTCAAACACTGATAGTAGAAAAATAAATAGTCTTTACTCTTGATGTAACTAAAATTCTTCTTCCAAACAGTGATACTAGCTCCTCCAAAAATAAACAGTCCTTCACCAAAGCACAGTTATCTTACAGTCAGTCAAAACAATGATTTTTCTTCCATCTTCAGTTTCAGCTCCTTCCCCAGTGGCAATCAAGAAGCAAGGAAAAGCAAAAAAGGAATGAACTGTGTTTCCTGCTGCTTTTTATGATTACACTGGGAAGCACAGCCAATCAGATTCCACATAGTCTTTAAAGATACATATGCACATGAGCGAACCAGCAGTAGTGCTTACCAGAACCCGTCCATGCTCTCCTTTGCTCTACTCTACTCTATTCCATATTTTCAATTCAATTATAATTCTATTTCTATTCTGTGTTGGATACGGCTGCTGTCTTGAGTTATTTGTAAAAACAATAAAGGTGGGGAACCAAAGAAATGAATAATTCTTTTATGTAATATCCTCCTAAAGAGCCACAGAGATGTTTGTCTCCAATGATGTAATGTGGAAGTGAAATAATAGCTCTAAACCCAGGGGTTTCATTTGGCAAAGGTGACTATTTATTGGCCATTAAGCTAGATAACTATTATTGATTTTTTCTGACACAGCTCCAGCAGCTTTCCCCTCAACATATTGAGAAAGAATTCAAAAGAGGTTATAAGTGGTTTTATATCTGCAGTTGAACACAAAGAGATGGGCGGGATCTTGTCCCTTTGAATTGTGCAAGGGATTGCAATCTACTGTGGTTGTTCTCATCAGTGCATGCTTTGCTGACTAGTTGATGTTACCCTGTTGGATGAGAGAACTGTTACCATTGCAAGTGTCAGCCGAATGTCTTCCTAGATTTTGCCGTTGATGGAAAAGAATCGCTCAACAGAAAATGTGAACATGTGGAAGATAGCGATTATAATGTGGTACCTGGGTGACATCAAGGGCTGGACTGAGGCCATAACTTGTCCTAGAATTGACCCATCTTCTATCCTTCATGAATGGTATCAACCAGGAAACCTCCTCATTGGTGGGATCACAGCTCAGGTTGTACTTGTACTGGAGGAACATTCCTTTCAAGAGCATCCTTCACAGAAGTCAATTATGCCACCTCTGTAAGAATTTCTCTTTTCCTTTTCTTTTCTCTCTGCATGTTGTTGGAGGCTGCAAATAACTATGAGTAGACTAGAATAGAGTAGAGTAGAGTGGCGTGGCGTGGCGTGGCGTGGCGTGGCGTGGCGTGGCGTGGCGTGGCGTGGCGTAGCGTAGCGTAGCGTAGCGTAGCGTAGCATAGCATAGCATAGCATAGCATAGCATAGCATAGCATAGCATAGAATAGAATAGAATAGAATAGAATTCTTTATTGGCTAAGTGTGATTGGACACATAAGGAATTTGTCTTTGGTCTCAGTGTACATAAGAAGAATAAAGTACATTCATCAAGAATAAACACTGATAGTAGAAAAATAAATAGTCTTTACTCTTGATGTAACTAAAAATTTTCTTCCAAACAGTGATACTAGCTCCTCCAACAATAAACAGTCCTTCACCAAAACACAGTTATCTTACAGTCAGTCAAAACAATGATTCTTCTTCCGTCTTCAGTTTCAGCTCCTTCCTCAGTGGCAATCAAGAAGCAAGGAAAAGCAAAAAAGGAATGAACTGTTTTTCCTGCTGCTTTTTATGATTAAACTGGGAAGCACAGCCAATCAGATTCCACGTAGTCTTTAAAGATACATATACCCTTATACATATACCACAGCTCAGGTTGTACTTGTACTGGAGGAACATTCCTTTCAAGAGCATCCTTCACAGAAGTCAATTATGCCACCTCTGTAAGAATTTCTCTTTTCCTTTTCTTTTCTCTCTGCATGTTGTTGGAGGCTGCAAATAACTATGAGTAGACTAGAATAGAGTAGAGTGGCGTGGGGTGGCGTGGAATGGCGTGGAGTGGCGTGGCGTAGCGTAGCATAGCATAGAATAGAATAGAATAGAATAGAATAGAATAGAATAGAATAGTATAGTATAGAATAGAATAGAATAGAATTCTTTATTGGCTAAGTGTGATTGGACACATAAGGAATTTGTCTTTGGTCTCAGTGTACATAAGAAGAATAAAGTACATTCATCAAGAATAAAAGATACAACATTTAGTGATTTACTGAAATGGTATAAGGTTCCTGCCCATGCAGGGGGTTGGACTAGAAGACCTACAAGGTCCCTTCCAACTCTGCTATTGTATTGTATTGTATTGTATTGTATTGTATTGTATTGATAGCCATGATTCGCTCCCACAGAGAGGGACTTTTCCGGGTGCCGTCCACTAGACTTTGTCAGCGGGCGACACCCAGGGGAAGGGCTCTCTCTGTGGCGGGCCCAGCCCTCTGGAACGACCTCCCCCCCGATATTAGGACCACCACGGACCTCCGCTCCTTCTGTCTTAAATTGAAAACACACTTTTTCTGCCTTGCCGGCCTGGGATAGCTACTCCTCTGTCGTTAGGGTTTATTGGGGATCTCTAGTTAGATAGTTTTAACGGGTATTTTAGCACAGGTCACTTAATTTAATGTATTTTTAATGAAATATGTATATAGTTATTGTTCTTATTCCTCCTGTGCACCGCCCCGAGTCCCTGTGGGGAGAGGGTGCGGTTTATAAGTAATAAATTTTTATTATTATTATTATTATTATTATTATTATTATTATTATTATTATTATTATTATTACTAATAAGCTAGGAAACAAATGAAAACAATATAAATTGAAAGATACAAGCAACATGGTTATACTACATACATACATATATATGAGAAGAGATGGGTACTAGGAAAGCGAAAGGTACTAGGAAGGAAGAGAAGAATAATAGTAATACAGTCTTAGTTGATAATTGGATAGTGTTGCGGGGATTAATTGTTTAGCAGAGTTATGGCTTTTGGGGAAAAACTGTCCTTGTGTTTAGTTGTTCTGGTGTGCAGTGCTTGTACCGTCATTTTGAGGGTAGGGGTGGAAACAATTTATATCCAGAATGTGAGGGCTCTGTAGATATTTTCACAGCCCTCTTTTTGACTCGTGCAGTATACAGGCCCTCAATGGAAGACAGGTTGGTAGCCATTGTTTTTTCTGCAGTTCTAATTACCTGTTGAAGTCTGCCATAACTGCCAAATCAGATAGTTATGGAGGTGCGGATGACAGACTCAATAATTCCTCTGCAGAACTGAATCAGCATAGAACTGAATCTATTGTCTCTCCATCTGTCTCTCCATCTTCCCTCCCTCTCTCATCCACCCACCCATCCATCCATTTATCTCCTGGCTGTTTTTATAAATTAAGGAGAGAATATTGCAAGCAATATTGCAAGCCAGATCTTCAAAGATTCTTAGTTCTTTAAGACACCCAATTATGCTTTTGTGGTCCAAGTTGTCTAATCTGTTAAATATTATACAATAATCCAATGGTCAGTTCATAAGAGTCTCTTGTGATGAGCATGATCCAGGGCATTAGATATCTTGTGTGTTGTGTTGGGAAGTGATAGTGATTGGCTGTTTACTGAATCAGCCATTGCATAAAATTAATTAAAAAAAAACCCCTTCTTTGAAATTCATGTTAAATTCTATGTCGTCAATCCAGCAAGTTTAAAGCAGATCACCATATTTGCCTCATGGGACCGCAAGTTCCTTCTTTGCTACTCAAATCTCACTGTGCCTATTTTCCAGTGGTGGGATTCAACAACCAGTTCTCTGCCCTAATGATTTCTTCCAACAGCCAGTTCACCAAACTGCTCAGAAAGTTAACCACCGGTTTTCCTGAAGTGGTGCGAACTGACTAAATCCTACCACTGCCATTGTCCACATCAAAACCTCCCACTTACGCACTCCAGGTGAATCATCTTTTCTCTCTTGAAGAACCTCTCTTGAAGTGTCCTCTTGCATCTTGGAAAATCTAGGCAGGGTTACAGAGATTTGCTTCCTATTCACCCTTTCTCATTTAAAGTTGAACGTAAAGAGATTGCCGCTGTAAGCAAAAAACTTGCAATTCCAACCCTGGAAAAAAAAGATACCAGATTGGAGAACACAAAAGGTAATTCAAGGAGATTAGTTGGTATCTTAACAAAAGCAGTACACCACTGTATTAATTTAGGATAAGATTTGACCTCCCTGTTTAGTCTTCAACTCTGAGATTTCCTGATGGAAATCTATTGTAACATCAAATCTTTGAATCAATATATTCTAAAACCCCATTGGGACCACCAATGAAATCTAAAGATTGCTCTTATGGAAAAAAAAAATACTCTAATCAGCATGACTAATCTAAATGGATTTGTTTATTTTATTTATATATTAAAGAAATGTATACACTTGCCCAAGTAACATAAAGACTTACAATACAGTGATACCTTGGTACTTAACGGCTTTGAAACTCATCAAACTTGGTATTCAGACTCAATGCATTGTGATATGAACATTTTGTCCCAATATTCATCATTTGTTTAATACTCAATGCACTACAGTGCTTTCCCAAAAGTAAGACAGGCTCTTTTTTTTTGACCTTTGAAATAAGCACTTGGCATTATTTTCAGGGAGGTCTTATTATTTTTGAGGTCCAGGAGGTGGAGAGTGTGTCACCTCATGGCTGCTGCTGTGTTGCAATATTTTCAGGGAGGGCTTATTTCAGCACATGCGCTCAAAAACCCTCGGGTTTATTATCTGGGGTGATCTTATTTTCAGGGGGAAATGGTAGCTAGTCAGTATCAGCTGCCTTGTGACTCACTACATTATTCTTTATGGGAAAAACCTGTTTGGTACTCAACATTTTTGGTACTCATCATGCTTCCTGAAACCAGTCAATGGTGAATAATAAGGTACCATTGTATTTTAAAAATCCACTGTATAAAGAAAGCTCATAACCCCAGACTTGTCAGAGATGTTCACTAAAGCAGCAGACCTGAGAACTATATAATTACATATAAGGATTTCAAGAATGGCAAAGCAATGTTATGAACATTATATATGGGAAAAGGGAAAACAACTGATGAGAATTAGCAGGAAAAAACAATGCATGTGTAAGGTCCAAATTGTACTTAAGTCATCAAAATGCACGAAAAAGTAACCGCTTTTATTTCGGCCAAAGCAAAACAGCTGAGTGGACAATTTTCATAGCATACAGGCAGAAAGCATGCAGGGAAAAAGCCACACCTAGAAAAAGGGTGGCTAGGAACTTATACACTCATGTAACCAATCAGAGACAAAAGTTTGTTACCCAACCCTGGCCCATGCCTTAAAGCATTCCTTGTAGCCCTGCACATCCATGGTCTCCTTATCAGTCTTAACTCATACTGGTGCAAGTATACTGGTGCAAAGAACAGTGGTCTGGGTACTTAGTAACACAGGTATTTGCCCAATGTCTCAACACTGACATTGAGATATGCACTGGGTTATTTAAAAAAAAAAAAGATAGCAGAAGTTACTAGCAGATGGAATTCTTACAGAAGCGAAATAGCAAGTTAAAGTAATTCTATTATTATATCTCTTCACACTGTAAAAATGAAGTCAAAGTATGCACTTGGGCTTCAGCTGGACCTTGCATTCGTCATAATAAAAATAATAACCTCCTGTCTGGTTTCCAACTCTGCAGTTAAATTGCACATCACATTTTCCCACAAGCTAGTCCAGTTGTAGACATCTGACACAAGATGCACCAATTATTTCTCACTATTTTTACACAGTGTCTACTGTCTATTACAATTTGCAAATTTTGTATTTTTATTGTTGCATCTCTGAATATATTCTCCTTTCCTCAATCAGTTTCGTTTTACTTGTCTCCAATTATGTTCTCAGAGCTGTTTTAAAGTTGTATCAGCATTCCTTGAGTTTGGCATTTGCAGTGAAACAGATCAACTCAAACCCAAGGCTCTTGTCTAACGTTACCCTGGGATTTTTCATCTGTGACAACTATTTTGACGCCCGGCTGACTTACCGATCCACTTTGGAGCTGCTCTTCCGATCCAATCAGTTGGTTGTCAACTACAGATGTGATATCAAAGAGAATCTCATTGTGGCCATCATTGGAGGTTTTGGTGCTGATATCTCATTTTTCATGTCAAACATCATCAGTCTTTATAAAATCCCCCAGGTAAGATACCATATGTATTGACAGGTATGAAAACCCATCCATGTGGCCAAAGTATAAGGAACTGGAAATTATCACATATCAAGTACAGGTTAGATTCCAGTGGTAATAACTTAACCCTAATGACCAGCTGAGTAGCTGTGGCTGGATGGTCCTGTGACTGAGTGGGCATGGCCAACTTGACATCACTCACATTGAGTGGCACGTCACCTCATCCAGCCTCTCATGACTGTGGGGATGCTGCAACAGTCATAAGTGTGAAAAACAGTCATAAGTCACTTTTTTCAGTTGATCATTCTATTAAAAACTCCAGCATGGGAATATTTCCTCACAACAGCAGTGTAAAAAGTTTAAAACAACCCTTCCCCTTTAAGAAAGTCAAGCATCTAATGAAGCAAAACAAAGTACCAGCAAAGGGGAAAATATTCCAGAGAAGTCTGGGTGTACTGCCAAGAACCTTTAGCTGTTACAATGTAATAAGGCTTAACTAAGAGACAGTTTTTATAAGCGGGGCAATAAAGATTAGGCTAGAAACAACACCAGAATGCTTCCTTCCTGCCTTACAGGATTAGCCCTCTAAAGGGGGGGGGGGAGATTTCTTCCAACAACCAGTTCTCTGAACTGCTCAGAAAGTAAAGAAATGGTTCTCCCAAATAGGTGCGAACCGGCTGAATCCCACCAGTGTTAGATTCTGCTTGAATGATTTATTTATTAAATTTATACCCCGCCCTTCTCCAAAAAGGACCCAGGGCAGCGCACGGGAATTAAAAACATACAAATATAACAAAATATAAAATTTAAAAAGATATTAAATACCCACCCTGTGCTAAAATCAATTTTAAAAACCCCAAATTAAAACTGTCTAAGGGCAGTCACAATGGAAGGTTACGCTAGGCCGGCTTGATGGAAAAGGTGTGTCTTTAGACACTGGCGGAAGAGGCAGAGGTCAGAGATAGTATGTAGTTCAGGGGGTAGGTCGTTCCAAAGGGTGGGGCCCACCACAAAGAAGGCCCTTCCCCTGGGTGTCGCCAACCGGCATTGCCCAGCTGACGGCACCCTGAGAAGGCCCTCTCTGTGGGAGCGGATAGGACGAAGGGATGTATGGGGCAGGAGACGGTCTCGCATATAACTAGGTCCCGAGCCATGGAGCGCTTTAAAGATGGTCGTCAAAACCTTGAAGCGCACCCGAAAGGCCACAGGTAGCCAGTGCAGCTCGCGCAGGAGCGGTGTTATGTGGGAGCATCTAGAGGCTCCCGTAATTACCCGCGCGGCTGCGTTCTGGACTAGCTGTAGCTTTCGAGTGCACCTCAAGGGAAGCCCCATGTAGAGAGCATTACAGTAGTCAATGATGCATAAAAGGTCTTGAAGAACGCTGGGAGATAGAATCGAGCCATATTTGATGCATCACTTTGCAGAAGGTGAGAACGTATGGTTCTGATTTTGGTGTTAATCCATTCTGATCCATGGTAGCTAACAAAAAACTATGCCCATCACCGTGTTGCAGACAAACCTATGTGTTTGCTTAGACCCTGTATATATGTGCTCTTGACTGCCTGAACAAAAGGCAAGATATGGATCTAACAAAGAAATCAATAAGGTAATGATTACAAGATATATTTGATATTGAAAACGGAATCCCATGTAAGGAGAGAGTTTGGGGAAAAATGCACCTATCTGTTCTTTAAGAAATACATTTGGGTATCCTACTGGAGAAATATAATAAAAGAAATATATATTGAATTTTACATGTGGTAACAGCTGTGAGAATGGTGTATGCACAAAACTGGAAAAATGAAAATATACCCATAGAGGAAAATGTAATAAAGAACATACTAAAATGTGCTGAAATGGGTAGATTAACATTGAAAATTATGGATAAGGAGGAAACAGAATATTTTTTAACTTGGGAATTATTTTATAAATAGTTAGAAAATAGAAGCAGAAGTTGGAAATTTAGAATCCAGGAGGATATGTAAATAAAAATGAAGGGAAACGGCAATTAAATAATGAATATTGACTAATGAGGATAAGTAAAGGTGCTTGTTACCATCTTTAAATCGCTCCATGGCACGGGGCCTAGGTATTTGTGGGACCGTCTCCTGCCGCACACCTCCCATCGATCGATCCACTCCCATAGGGAGGGCCTCCTCAGGGTGCCAACCGCTGGTCAATGCCGGCTGGCGGTGCCCAGGGGAATGGCCTTCTCTGTGGCAGGGCCATCCCTCTGGAACGACCTACCCTCCAAACTTCACACCATCACGGACCTTCTCCTCTTTCGTCGCTCACTCAAGACGTATCTTTTCCACCAAGCCGGTCTAGTTTAGAGCTTAGAGTTCAGACACGATATTATCTTAGCTAATTAGTAAATGGATTTTAGAATTTTAATGGGAATATTTTTAGCACAGGTTCTTAATTTAATTTAATTTTAATTATTATTATTCTATTTATTGCTATTTATTGATGGTTTTTAATCCCCTGTGCACCGCCCTGAGTCCATCTCGATGGAGAAGGAGCGGTATATAAATCGAATATAAATAAATAAATAAATAAATAAACATTATGATTAACAGACTTGGACGATAATGGTTACAAATTTGATGGTTATCTGATCTTTGATATTATTAACTAAATATAAATAAAACCAAAGAGAGCGTTAATTAAATAATGGAAAATGTTTTAATAAGGATGCGTGAAGAATATGATGAATAGATTTTGAGAATAATAATGATTGCTACTGTATGCATAAGAGTTATTGTTTGTCTTTAAAAGAGATTATACCCAGTGAGTACAATTTTATATATAGCAAAAAAAAATTATAATAAAAGTAATATTAATAGAAAAAAGAGAAAATACATTTCTCAGGTTAGTTGAGGCACTCCAACCAGAAGTACCAACTGCACATTTTATTTTAGCTCTCTTATGGCTCCTTTGCTCCCAAGAAGCACGGAACAAAGATGGCTGCTTCTTTTTACCACATGGCTCCCAACGAAAGCCTTCAGATTGTGGGGATCATCCATTTGCTGAAGCACTTTGGATGGACGTGGGTTGGCCTCTTAATTCTGGATGACGACAGTGGAGACAATTTCCTTGAAGCTCTGGATCTGCTTCTTTCTGAGAACAGGATCTGTGCTGCTTTTGTGGAGAGAATGCCCAAACAAGCATTTTTTTCTATGTTTCAAAATGAAATCGTGGATAGGATAAATATTTATTGGCTGGATATCAAAATCAATACCTTCCTCTTCTACGGGGAAAGCACCACCGCGATGCTTCTGTTTATGTTCCTTAAATATACGTTTTCTTTGAAACTGTTGGGGAAAATGTGGATTCTAACAGCTCAAATGGATTTGACCTTGACCAGTCTTCACAGACCGTCAGATCTGCAAATGTTTGATGGAGCGATTTCCTTCGCTATTCATTCCAATGAACTACCAGGTTTTGAAGAATTCCTGGGGGATGTCAAACCATTCCAGACGCAACGAGATAGTTTGTTGAAAGAGTTCTGGGAACAAGGCTTTGATTGCTCCCTTTCGGGAAGTAATAAACCAGCGGAAAGTGATGAAGCATGCACTGGGTTGGAAGAATTAAAAGCTCTTCCCCGGCATTTATTTGAAATGACTGGTCACAGTTACAGTATCTACAATGCAGTCCATGCTGTAGCACATGCTGTTTATGGTATGAACATATATACATCCAAATATAAAAGAGTAGCTGAAAGTATGAGGAACGAACTTCAAAATCGAGGGACATGGAAGGTAATAGGTAGTGAATCAAAGTTCATTGTCAGCATAAGAATAGAACAGAACAGAACAGAGAATAGAATAGAACAGAACAGAACAGAACAGAACAGCACAGAATAGAATAGAATAGAATAGAATAGAACAATAATAAGTACAGTAGGGTAGGGTAGAGTAGAGTAAATTAGAGGGATAGGATAGGATAGGATAGGACAGGACAGGACAGGACAGGACAGGACAGGACTGGACTGGACTGGACTGGACTGGACTGGACTGGACTGGACAGAATAGAATCCCAAAGTCTGAAGAAGCTTCTTGGATGAGAAGTGAAACATCTTCAAAGAAAAACTAGAAGGTCTAGTTTGCATCTTGATAAAGCACCTTCAGTCTTTATAGAAATGGCTTTTTCATATTATTATGAAAAAGCAAGAAGCTATGATTTGATGTTAATGCCTTATTTTACTGGAACAGAGAGGATTGGAAGTCAATGCTTCTTTTTCTTTCTTATCTTTCCTCACCTCTCTTTCCCCTTTCCGCCCCAACTGCTTTTCTATTTACTTTGCATTTTGTATTTTATAATACTTGATTACTCAATAAAAATGGAAAAGCACTTTTGGGACAACCATGACTGAGAATCTCCATAGATATCTAGCAATAGAGTAGAGTAGGGTAGGGTAGGGTAGGGTAGGGTAGGGTAGGGTAGGGTAGGATTGGATAGGATAGGATAGGATAGGATATAGGAATAGAGTAGAGTAGAGTAGAGTAGAGCAGAGCAGAGCAGAGCAAAGCAGACCAGACCAGACCAGACCAGACCAAACCAGACCAGACCAGACCAGACCAGACCAGACCAGACCAGAACAGAACAGAACAGAACAGAATGGAATAGAATAGAATAGAATTCTTTATTGACCAAGTGTGACTGGACACAAAATTAATTTGTCTCTGGTGCCTATGCTCTCAGTGTACATAGAAACAACAAAGTAATATAACCCTAAAATGTCAATAGGAGAAGGTAGTAGGAAAGATGAGGATAATAATAACGCAGCCCTACTACATCTGGAAATATCCTTAGACACGAGACAGTGCTGTGGGAATTAGATGTTCAGCAGAGTGATGGCACCAGGCAAAATCTATATTTCTGCCTAGTTATTTTGGCCTACAATGCCCAATAACGGTGGTTGAAGGGTTGTTAGCTAGAAGAACGTGTGGGTCTATTCTCCATAACATCTGAGGGGACCCCAAGAATTTATCCATCTGCCTAATTTATATGACCATAAGTCCCCATTTCTTCCTCTGTTTTGCAACTTAATTTCCAGTACCAAAAGATAACTCTCATAGGTTAGGTCCGATGTCAAAAGAAGCAACAAAAATGCTTGCTTCCAAATCTCATGATCAAGTCTTCAATGGATTGGATTTTGATATCGTTCAGCTCCAGAAGTCATGCTCAGCTCTGGTGTGTCTTATTTTGCTTTTAAATATTAAGTTTGTGGACAGTAGGTATTGGTACAAGCCATTATGATATCAATATGATATCAGTAAAATGTGATTTATGACACACCCTGGGGGGAGGGGCGGAGACAGGATCATAATTGGGCTGCAAATTATGTGGGGTCAGAGCTGGCTTCACTTGGCTACGTGATGACATGTTTCTTCTAATAAATAACTGGATTTCTTTTGAAGTTTGGCTCGAGGCTCATGATTTAATTAGATCATCCGTCGGACCTCTGACAGACACGTTTTTTTCTCTTGTGAATATCCATAATGGTGAATTTTGCAAGTCCTGATTAAAACTGATTGATAGAAATGTCATGCCAGTTTCATTTTTATAGATATAATTTTCAGAAATACAGTGGTACCTCGCTTCACGAACTTAATTCGTGAACTGACTCTGTTCATGTTGCGAATTGGTCGTGAAGCGAGGCACAATTTCCCATAGGGTTCAATGTAAATCCGGTTAATCTGTTCTGACCTTGTTTTTTGGGTTCAATGTAAAGCAGCTGAGGGGCGATGGAGCAAGCCAGCATGACTTTCGCCCGTCTCTTTCTGGGCTCGGCCCTTCTGCTTGTCAGGACGCTTCCCGAAGCCAGCAGCCCAGCTTCGGGAAGCGTCCCGACAAGCAGAAGCGCCGAGCCCAGAAAGAGACGGGCGAAAGTCATGCTGGCAGCCGCGCGCGGTGTGTGTGTGGAAGCGAAGGCAGGGGGGAAGGAGCTGCCTTCCCGGCCGGGCTCCGCAGCTGAGGGGCGATGGAGCAGTTTGCGCGGTTTGCTCCATTGCCCCTCAGCTGCGGAGCCCGGCTGGGAAGGCAGCTCCTCCCCCCGCCTTCGCTTCCACACACACACCCGTCCCCTCACAACATTTGTTCGTAGATAAAATGTCCGTGGTTCCGGTACGTGAAGCGAGGCGGGGTTTGTGCAGCGGAGCACATTTTTTGGAAAATTTCTGGTCGTACAGCGAATTGGTCGTGAAGAGAGGCGTTCGTGGAGCGAGGTACCACTGTATGAATTTCTTGATGTTATTCATTGGTTCTCCCTGCCCCCACTTCTTTGTTTCCTGTCCTTTTAATTTAGCTTCACTGGTTTCTTCAAGGCCTTTCATTTAATAATTCACTTGGAGAATCTGTGTCCATCAACCACCATGGAGAAGTGCTTTCTGGATTTGATATTTCAAATGTGATCATGTTGTCAAACAACTCCTACTGTAAAGTGAAAATTGGAAAGATGGATCCTAAAGTAATCGAAGGAGAACAATTTGTGATACAAGAACATTTAATTGTGTGGCACAAAGATTTTGAGCAGGTATGGATTTTGAAGTACCTGTGTTTCCCCAAAAGTAAGACACTGTCTTATTTGTGTTTTCCTGAATATGAGATACTGTCCCCGCGAGCCTCTGTGGCAGTGGTGGGTTTCAATTTTTTTTAGAACCTACTCTCTAGGTGGGCCTATTTTGTGGGCGTGGCTTGGCAGTCATGTGACAGGGTGGGAGTGGCCAACTTGTAAAATGTGGTGAAACTCATTTAACAACGCTCTTGCTTAGCAACCAAAATTTTGGGCTCAATTGTGATAATAAATTCTTTCTTTCTTTCTTTCTTTCTTTCTTTCTTTCTTTCTTTCTTTCTTTCTTTCTTTCTTTCTTTCTTTCTTCCTTCCTTCCTTCCTTCCTTCCTTCCTTTTTTCTTTCCTTTCCTTTCTTTCCTTTCTTACTTTCTGCCTTCCTTTCCTTTCCTTCCCATTGGGTTACCAGCAGCGGCAGGCCAGACTTACTTCTGGGTCCGCCGGTGGAACCCCCTCTCACCGGCTCTCTAAATTTCACCATCCGGCTCTTGCGAGTAGGTGCGAGCCTGCAGAAACCCACCACTGCTCTGTGGTGCAATGGTTAGAGTGCAGTACTGCAGGCTACGTCTGCTTACTGCCGGCTGCCTTCAATTTAGCAGTTCAAATTTCACCAGGCTCAAGGTTGACTTAGCCTTCCATCCTTCCAAGATGGGTAAAATGAGGCTCCAGATTGCTTGGGTTAATATGCTGACTCTGTAAAGTGCTTAGGGAGGGTTGTAAAGCACTGTTAACTGGTAGACAAGTCTAAGTGCTATTGCTATTGCTATTTTTTTCGTCTTGGTTTATCAACAGATTTTGCCCCGTTCAGTATGTAATGATCCCTGTCCTGCTGGCTTTCAGAAGAAAAAGAAAGAAGGTGAGCAATTTTGCTGCTACGATTGTGATCCATGTTCTGATGGGAAGATGTCAAACATGTCAGGTAAATTATTCTATATTTTATTCTACTCTCTTCTGTTCTCTTCAGCTCGGTTCTGTTATCTTCTGCTCTCTTCCCTTCCCTTCCCTTCTTTCTACTCTACTCTACTCTACTCTACTCTACTCTACTCTACTCTACCCTACCCTACCCTACCCTACCCTACCCTACTCTACTCTACTCTACTCTACTCTACTCTACTCTATGACATCTTACATTTTTTCACTGCAAAATTCACCAGATGGTAAATTATTTTTA
The DNA here is from genome assembly GCA_039707465.1 of Rhabdophis nuchalis. Lineage (NCBI taxonomy): Eukaryota > Metazoa > Chordata > Lepidosauria > Squamata > Natricidae > Rhabdophis > Rhabdophis nuchalis. Next base: position 176,886,609 of record CM077647.1, on the reverse strand, counting down.
TTTACAGATGGTCCTGATTTGCTTGCTTCATTTATTCCAATATCAATTTTCATACTAGAAGATTTCAGTTGGCTGGAAACATAAAATCCAGTAATACCACAGTGAAAAGCTTTCAACAAATTCCTAAAATGAACAAAAAGAACATTAGATAGATTCCCTGGATTAAATTGTGCCCATGCAACTCTCTTTTCTCTAAGATTCCAGCAACCTGTCTAGTTTACAGAGGATCTGAGGGAACTGAAACTGGATCTAGAAGAAAGATCTAGAACATTGCTAGCACTCAACAATGGACGAACTTGATCCAACAAGGGTTGCAATTAAGATGTACCTTCTGATGCTTAGGGCTGTGAAGTGCCAGTACTTATCCACACTTATTGCAATCTGCAGATGGCTTCCCCACAATCTTAGTCTTGTTTCAGACCACACAGCCCAACTAGTGAGGAGGGAATGAATAAAATATTGCAGGATTGTGCAGAGGAAATTATGTCACATTTGTCAGATGCCATCACTGAGATTTATTCCTGATTGGACATTGCACAAGTTCAGGGAAGATTCCTGGGGAGAATTCTTGCATGATTATTTAGGAATAGTTCGAGGCCATAGCAGTTGAGGAAGTGGGGAGGGTTCTTGGGATTGTGAGATTAATCACCTGTTTTCCAAATCCATGCCCAACTTGGGTTGTAAAAGTGGCCCAAAGACAAACGGACAGACAGATAACCAGAGGGAGAGGAGATGGGGAGAGATAGAGACACACAGAGAGAGACACAGAGAGAGAGAAATGCAGAGACAGAAAGACAGAGACAGAGGGAGACACAGAGAAACACACACAGAGAGACAGACAGAGAAATTGAAGCCCAGACAAAAAAGTAAAGTAAAGTTTGACCACATGATTGATGTCCAATACCATGTTTTACATCCATGATCCAGATATGATCCCCCCATTTGAAAATGTGCTACTGATTTCAGTAGCAGTGTTTTAAAAAATAACAGGGCTTCAATCAAACCTTTGTGCCTACTATTTGGCTTTTTGAAATACCTCTCGTATGCATCCACGCCTAAGACCTGGAGAAGGAAAAATTGAAGAAAGCTTATTGCGCTAACAAATTGTGATTACCACTAACACAGAATATTTCTACATCAATAGCTTACTTTTATTCCATCTAATGATCAAAGTGAACTACATTAACGAGGGGAGGATTCAAAACTGAGAATTCCAAAACCAAAATTCTGAGCTTTGTAGGACAGACTTTGTGTGATTAGCTTTGAAAATTACTGATCTAATCTAATATTTAATTTAATTTAATTTATTTAGATTTATAGAACCGCCCTTCTCCATTGAAATGGACCCAGGACGGTGCACAGGAAATTAAAATCAATAAATAACAATAAATACAAAAACGGTAAGAATAAATTAAACTAAAAACCTGTGCTAAAAATCCCAATTAAAATTCTAAAATGCATTTACTCATTGGCTAAGCTAGACCGGCTTGATGGAACAAATAAGTCTTAAGTGAGCGGGGAAAGAGGGGAAGGTCTGAGATGGTCCGAAGTTCGGGGGGGTAGGTCGTTCCAGAGGGAAGGCCCAGCCACTGAGAAGGCCCTCAGAACCATTTAATTTGGTGCTGCATCAATCAGGATGATTAGATACCATGTTTCATAGCCTTTGTCTTATTTGCAGATATGATTGCCTGTTCTGAATGTCCAGAAGATCAGTATCCAAGTAAGGACAAAGTTCGATGCCTCCCCAAAATATTAACTTTCCTAACCTTTGAAGAACCTTTAGGGATCAGTTTAGTTGTGGTTGCTGCTTTACTCTCAATCATTACAATGTTCATACTTGTGATATTTATTAAGTATAAAGACACCCCTATGGTAAAAGCAAACAACAAGGACCTCACCTACACTCTCCTCATCTCCCTTCTGCTTTGCTTTCTCTGCTCTTTCCTTTTCATTGGGAAACCTCTCCAACTGATTTGCTTTTTGCGACAATCCGTGTTTGGCCTTATCTTCTCTGTGGCCATTTCTTCTGTGTTGGCCAAAACCATCATGGTCATTGCAGCATTCATGGCCACTAAACCAGGATCCGGCATGAGGAAATGGTTGGGGAAAAGACTGTCCATCTTAATTGTTTTTCCTGGCTCCTTCATTCAAGCAAGCATTTGTCTGGCGTGGATGATCACTTCTCCCCCTTTCCCAGACCTTAACATGAAATCAATGACTGAAGAGATCATAGCAGAATGTAACGAAGGGTCTGTTGTGATGTTTTATCTTGTCTTGGGCTACATGGGGTTTCTTTCTCTGATTAGCTTCATGGTGGCTTTCCTGGCTAGGAACCTGCCAGATGCATTCAATGAAGCTAAATTCATCACTTTCAGCATGCTGGTGTTTTGCAGTGTTTGGTTGTCTTTTGTTCCCACCTATTTGAGCACCAAAGGAAAGTATATGGTAGCTGTGGAGATCTTCTCCATCTTAGCCTCTGGTGCTGGGTTACTGGGATGTATCTTCTTCCCCAAATGTTACATTATTTTGCTGAGGCCTGAGCTCAATAGCAAGGGACAACTTGTGAAGAGAAAACATTTCTGACTATTAAATAGTAGCTGCATATATTTCCACTGTGAAATGGAAATGGAAATCCTTTTCTAAGAATAAAGCAAGGCTTATTAGCTCCAGCAATTTTACTGATATTTTATATGTATAACTTTATAACAGTGTTTGTCAAATTCTTATAGCAATATAAATAGTAACAGCATTTAGACATATATACCGCTTCATAGTCCTTTTCAGACATGTCTAACCAGTTTACAAAGACAGCGTGTTGCCCACACAATCTAGATCCTCATTTTACTGACCTTGGAAGGATAGAAGGCTGAGTCAACCTTGAGTCAACTGAACTACTGCCCATGGGCAGAGTTAGCTTGCAACACTGCATTCTAATTACTTCACCACCACAAATCCTCCTTCTGAAGAAAAATGGAAAATAAAATCTTTCACTGCATTATGAGTGATTCTGCTTTTAATCAAGTATTTTCTTTCAGTTTGGATTATTTCAATGGGCAACTGGTTCTTCTTCAAAAGCGATGTGCTTGGTAACTGCAAAAAAAGATGTAATATCTGGGTAATATACTTTGGCTTTTATCATCCTGAAGCAGAGAAGAGGAAAAAAGGAAGGGAAGGGGGGGAGAGAAAATGTTCTAAAGAAAGAGCTTCCGATCTTCTTCTCATCCAAGACCGAGTGCCTGTGGTTCCCGGCGTCATGATATAGCCAGCTGGTTCCATCTCTGGCTATCGGGGGCGAATCACTGGCCCCCGCGGATAGGGCTCGCAATCTGGGCGTCCTTCTGGATTCTTGGCTGTCATTGGATGACCACGTGGTGGCCGTGACCAGGGGGGGCTTTTATCAGGTTCACCTGATACACCAATTGCGCCCCTATCTAGATCGTGACGCCCTACGCACGGTCACTCATGCGCTCGTCACCTCCCGCCTGGACTACTGCAACACTCTCTACATGGGGCTCCCCTTGAGGTGCACCTGGAGGCTCCAGCTAGTCAGAATGCGGCCGCGCAGGGGATTCTGGGAGTGTCTCATTTTAAAATAAATAAATAAAGAGGCCAGCTTATCTTAGTTTTAATGGGTAAAATTTTAATTGATTTTAACCTTTTCCAATCCAAATTTTTAGCACAGACCCTAATTTAATTCATTTTAAACTGTTTTGTATTGTATTGTATTGTATTTGTTTTTTATATTTCTGGGCACCGCCCTGAGTCCCCTCGGGGAGATAGGGTGGTATATAAATTTAATAAAATAAAGAAAGAAAGAAATAGTAGCAGTTACAAGTAAATTGCTAAAGTTGACATTTAAACTATCATAAATACATGCCAGTAGTCAAGTGCCTGAGTTTGAATCACATGACTATGGGCAGAGGTGGTATTCAGCAGATTGTGACCAGTTCTGGAGAACCAGTAGCAGAAATTTTGAGTACTTCAGAGAACCGGCAAGTACCACCTCTGACTGGCCCGACCCTATCTATTTTCTGCCTTCCAAGTCCCAGCTGATAGGGAGGGAATGGAGATTTTGCAGTATCCTTCCTCTGCCACACCCACCAAGTCACTCCCACCAAACCACACCCACAAAAACCAGTGGTAAACATTTTTGAATTCCACCACTGACCATGGGGATGCTGCAATAGTTGTAAGTGCGAGGACCAGTTGTAAGTTACTTTTTTCAGTGTCGTTGTACTAGATGGCTGGCTGTTCTGTGTTTTTGTAGGGCATGCTGAACTTAGAGGATTTTGCATGATTTCCTAATTTAGTTGTCAGTTGAGAAGTCATGTTCAACCCCATGGACAATATTCCTCCAGGCCTTCCTGTCCTCTACAACCCTCTGGAGTCCATTTAACCTCACGCTGACTGCTTCAGTGACTCCATCCAGCCACCTCATTCTCTGTTGTCCCTTTCTTCTTTTGCCCTCCATTGTTCCCAGCATTCGCCTCTTCTCCAGTGAGCCTTTCATTCTCATTAGGTGGCCAAAGTATTTGAGTTTCCTCTTCAGGATCTGGCCTTCAAAAGCGCAGTCAGGGTTGATCTCCTCTAGAATTGACCAGTTGGATCGCCTTGCAGTCCAAGGGACTCGCAGGAGTCTTCTCCAGCACCAGAGTTCAAAGGCCTCCATTCTTTGACCCTCAGCCTTACTTATGGTCCAACTTTCACAGCCATCCATTGCAACTGGGAAAACCATAGCCTTGACTATACACACTTTTGTTGGCAGGGTGATGTCTCTGCTTTTTAGTATGCTGTCTAGATTTGCCATCGCTTTCCTCCCCAGGCCAAGCATCTTTTAATTTCTTGGCTGCAGTCCCCATCTGCAGTGATCTTGGAGCCCAGGAAAATAAAATCTGTCACTATCTCTGTTTCTTCCCCACCTATCTGCCAGGAATTGAGATGCCATGATCTTAGTTTCCTAACTCTAAACAGGATCAAAGAAATGAAGGCTCAAGTCTACCATAAAGCTTATGGGATGACTTAATAGAATTTGAACAAAGGGAGAACACCATGAAAGTTTCTTCAATCTCTTTCAGAAAAGCTGGGTTAGGTCTTCAAAAAAAAAAGTAAGTGAAGGGTCAACAAGGATGAGCCATGTATTGCACATGGACTATTTTTTATTTTTTTATTATTTCGATTTATATACCACCCTATTTTCCCTGGGGGGGGACTCAGGGCAGTGCACAGAAAGATAAAAACCCAACAACACATACAAAATATAAAAGACAATTAAATTATTAAATCTGTGCTAAAATCTGGATAATATAAAAATTAAAACCAATAATATCAAAATTTAAAATTATACCCTTAGTCTAAGATGTCAGGCCGGCTAGATAAAAGAAATGTGCTTTTAACATCCGACGGAAGAGGCGCAGGTCCATGATGGTATGGATATCGGGGGCAGGTCATTCCAGAGGGCCGGACCCGCCACAGAGAACGCCCTTCCCCTCGGAGCCACCAGCCGGCATTGACCGGCTGATGGCACCCTGAAGAGGCCCACTCTGTGGGAGCGGACAGATCGAAGGGAGGTATGTGGCAGGAGGCGGTCTCTCAAGTAACCAGGACCCGTGCCATGGAGCGCTTTAAAGATGGTGACTAACACCTTGAAGCACACCCAGAAGACCACAGGCAGACAGTGCAGCTCACGCAGAAGAGGTGTTACATGGGAGTAACAAGAGACTCCCAAAATCCCCCGCGCGGCCGCATTCTGCACTAGCTGGAGTCTCTGGGTGCACCTCAAGGGGAGCCCCATGTAGAGGGCGTTACAGTAGTCCAGGCGGCAAATAACGAGGGCTTGAGTGACCGTGCGTAGGGCATCCCGATCTAGAAAGGGGTGCAACTGGCGTATCAGGTGAACCTGATAGAAAGCCCCCCTGGCCACGGCCGTCACATGGTCATCCAAGGACAGCCGTGAATCCAGGAGGACGCCCAAGTTGTGAGCCCTTTCCGCAGAGTGGAGTTAACTGGCTATATCGAGATGCCAGAAACCACAGCCACTCGGTCTTGGATGGGTTGAGTCTGAGTTTGTTTCTCCCCATCCAGACCCGCACGGCCTCCAGACACCGAGACAGCACTTCCACGGCATCGTTGGGGTGGCCAGGGGTAGAAATGTACAGCTGAGTGTCATCAGCGTACTGATGGTATTCTACCCCAAAGCCATGGATGATCTCACCCAGCGGCTTCATATAGATGTTAAACAGGAGGGGTGAGAGGACCGACCCCTGAGGTACCTCGCATACAAGGGGCCTCGACATCGATCTCTGCCCTCCTGTCAACACACACTGCGACCAGTCGGAGAGGTAGGAAGAGAACCACTGCAATACAGTGCCTCCCAATCCCAACCCCTCCAGCCGGTGCAATAGGATACCATGGTCGATGGTATCGAAAGCCACTGAGAGGTCTAATAGGACCAGGACAGAGGAACAACCCCTGTCCCGGGCCCTCCAGAGATCATCTACCAATGCGACCAATGCCGTCTCCATGCTGTGCCTGGGACGGAAGCCGGACTGGCGCGGGTCTAGATAGACAGTTTCCTCCAGGTGTCGGGAGAACTGTTGAGCTACCACACTCTCTACAACCTTAGCAAGAAAGCTAAGGTTGGAGGCTGGACGGTAATTAACCAACAATGCTGGGTCCAGGAAAGGCTTCTTGAGGAGGGGTCTCACCACCGCCTCTTTCAAGGTGGCCGGAAGAGACCCCTCACTCAAAGAGGTGTTCACTATTTCCTGGAGCCAGCCTCGTGCGTCCTCCCGGGAGGCCAGTACCAACCAGGAGGGATACGGGTCCAATAAACATGTGGTAGCGTTCAGTCATCCCAACAACCTGTCCATGTCGTCTAGAGTCACAAAGTCAAATTCTTCCCACAAAACGGTCTCAAGACCTGCCTCCGATTGCCCGCCCGAGCCAACCTCATTGGAGACCAACTCGCTCCAGATCTGAGCGACTAATCTTGCACTTCATATAAATATTCTTTTCAAGAGAATAAGGAATACCTAGAAAACAGGTGTCAAACTCAAGGCCTGTGGGCAGGAACCAGCCCATGGGGTGCTTACATCTGGCCCACAGGACCATCCTGGAAACAGCAAAAGACCAGCCCATGGTTACTGTGCCAATGAAAATAGAGCTTGGGAGTATCACACATGGCCCTCCCAGGCTCTGTTTTTGGTTATGACGGCCTCCAGCAGCCCTTTGACAGTGAAAACCGAGCTCCACACGCTGCCCTCCGAGCTCTGTTTTAGCTGGCAGAGGGCTGCAGGAGGCTGCCATGGCCAAAAATGGGCCTGAGGAGCCTATGTGCACCCCCAGGCTCCATTTTTGCTGGCAAAAGGCTAGCAAAACAAACTTAAAACCAAAGGAGAAATGTTTCCCCTTTTGCATTTGTGCATTGGAAGAAGGGACAGGAAAAGAGAAAGGGAAAGAGGAAAGACAAAGAAAAAGAAGGAAAGATGGGAAGAGAGCAAAGAAGGAGAAAGAAGGAAAGAGGGGAAGGAAGAAGAAAGGAGAATGAAGAGGGAGGCAGGGAGGGAGATTATAATGAGAGGGAGGGAGGGTCTGAGGCAGTAGTGAAATTCAATTGTTTTTACTAGCGGTTCTGTGGGCATGGTTGGTGGGCATGTGGCTTGGTGGGCGTGGCAGGAGAATGCAAAATCTCCATTCCTACCCTACTCTGGGGCCAGCCAGAGGTGGCATTTGCCAGTTCTCCAAACTACTCAAAATTTCCACTATTGGTTCTCTGAACTACTCAAAATTTCCGTTAATGTCAGAACCTGCTGGATTTCACCCCCAGTCTGAGGGAAGTCCACCCTTAGCACGTGGCCACCACAGGGGCTCCTGGCTTCCCTTGAGGTGCACTCGAAAGCTACAGTTAGTTCAGAATGCAGCCGCGCGGGTGATTACGGGAGCGTCGAGGCACTCCAATATAACACCAATCCTGCGCGAGCTGCACTGGCTTCCTGTGGTCTTTCGGATGCGCTTCAAGGTTTTGACGACCATCTTCAAAGCGCTCCATGGCTCGGGACCTAGTTATATGCGAGACCGTCTTCTGCCCCATACATCCCTTAGACTGATACGCTCCCACAGAGAGGGCCTTCTCAGGGTGCCGTCAGCCAGGCAATGCTGACTGGCGACACCCAGGGGAAGAGCCTTCTCTGTGGCGGGCCCTGCCCTGTGGAACGACCTACCCCCAGAACTTCGTACCATCACCGACCTCCGCCTCTTCCGCCAGTGTCTAAAGACACATTTCTTTCATCAAGCCGGCCTAACATAGCCTCCGCTGGGACTAGCCATAGATAGTTTTAATTCGGGGATTTTAATTGGTTTTAGCGCAGGATGGTGATCTAATAGGTTTTTAAATTTTGTATTGTGTTTTTTGTATGTATTTTAATTTCCTGTGTGCCGCCCTGGGTCCTCTTGGAGAAGGGCGGGATATAAATTTAATAAAATAAATAAATAAATAAATAAATAAATAAATACATGAGTGAAGTTGAGTTGCCCCCATCCCCCGAAGTCAAACACAACCCTGATATAGCCCTCAATAAAATTGAGTTTGACACTCCTGACCTAGGTCATCATCCTCAGGGACTCCTTTGAGATTCATTATACTCCATGGTTCCCTACAGAGATATGATTGAAGAAGGTAGAGATTTCAGCCATAAGTATATATATTTGGGGAAGAATTCCATGTTAATGATTAAGTTTACAGAAATAATCATATACAATTATATATGTGGTATCCCCTTCAAAAGCTAAGAAGGTCGTTGTCTCCAAAGGTATAGTGTGGAAGTGAAATAATAGCTCTCCAAGCCCAGGAGGTTTCATTGGGTAGAGATGAGTGGTTTTGGGAAATGAATCTAAATAACTATCATTGATGCTTTATGACACAACTGCAGCCACTCCACAGAAAATGCCCAGAAATCGTTCACATTTCAGTGTAATAGAGATGATAAAACCTTTGATTTCTGCCGTTGAGAAGAAAGACAGGGCAGGGATTTGTCTCTTTCGATTCTGGCAGGATTTTTGTTCACTAAAATGTGCATGTCCATCAGGGCATGCTTGGCTAAGCTTGCTGATGCCAACCTTTTGGATAAGAGGAGTGATATAATGACATAGGTGAGCTGACCGTTCTTTTACATTTTGCAGTTGGTAGAATAGTGTCCTCATACTGTATGAATGCTGGGATTGTGGATAGCTACAACTAAGACTGTTGTTAGTTGCGAAGTTGTGTCTGACCCATCGTGACCCAATGGACAACGTTCCTCCAGGCCTTCCTGTCCTCTACCATCCTCTGGAGTCCATTTAAGCTCACGCCTACTGCTTTGGAGACTCCATCCAGCCACCTCTTTCTCTGTCATCCCATTCTTCTTTTTCCCTCCATTGTTCTCAGCATGAGGCTCCTCTCCAGTGAGTCTAAGATTAAGACAGCTAAGACTAACCGAGAGAAAATGTTGAGTGTAGTAATCATACGGTGGCTATTGATTGTCATGAAGTGCCAGACACAGGCCACACCTTACCGAAGAAGTGATGCTTCTCCTATCCTTCATGAATGGTATCAGCCAGGAAACCTCCTCATTGGTGGAATCACAGCTCAGGTTATATATGTACTAGAGGAACATTCCTTTGATGTGCATCCTTCACAGAAGTCATTTATGCCACCTCTGTGAGTAATTCTTTTTTTCCTTATCCTTCCTTCAAGTTGTTGCAAATTAAGGAGAGACTATTGAGAGATTTCACACCAATTTTAACCCATTTTATTTGTAACTAGCTGATAATACGGCATTGCTTGGGTATTTATTTATGCTAAACCTGAATTAAATAGGAAAATGAATGAATTTCATCTATAGTGTCAAGTCAAAGTAATGCTGGAACACACACACACACACACACACATACACACACACACAGACTTGAATCCAAAATGCACACTATCACTGTCAAAAGTACTGTGATTTGACATATAGATATAATTCATTCCTTTTCATTCCAGTGGCCCAGGCGTTCCAGAGTTATGTTGGTACACACACACACGCACACACATCAAGGGGTGTTAGGGGTGTCTTACCCTCATAGTATTTGTTTCCAGAGAGTAAGTCATCTGTGTACCAAGTTTGGTTGAAATTATTTGAGGTGTTCCAGAGTTATGCTGGACAAGAAGCAATGGGTGGAAACTAATCAAGGAGAGAAGCAACTTAGAACTAAGGAGAAATTTCCTGACAGTTAGAACAATTAACCTCTGGAACAGCTTGCCTCCAGAAGTCGTGAATGCCCCAACCCTGTAAGTCTTCAAAAAGATGTTAGATAGCCATTTGTCTGAAATGGTATAGGGCTCCTGCCCACGCAGGGGGTTGGACTAGAAGACCTACAAGGTCCCTTCCAACTCTGCTATTGTATTGTATTGTATACATACACACAAAACCATTTACAGATTAGATAGATAGGTAGGTAGGTAGGTAGGTAGGTAGGTAGGTAGGTAGGTAGGTAGGTAGGTAGGTAGGTAGGTAGATAGATAGATAGATAGATAGATAGATAGATAGATAGATAGATAGATAGATAGATAGATAGATAGATAGATAGATAGATAGATAGATAGATAGATAGATAGATAGATAAGAGTTTCTGAAGCATAGACAATATTGCAGCCAGACCTTTATAGAGTCTTTTGGAATCTTAAGGACCCCCAATTTAATGATTGCATATATTTTTGTGTATACATTGGCTAAACTATAAAATCTTATACCATAGTAGAATATTTAGTTCTTTTCATGAATATGGTCCAGGATGTTAGATCTGTTGTGTGTGGTTTGGTGACATGACAGCAACTAGCTAGCTGTTGAATCAGATGTTATATAAAATTACTGGGAACCTTCTATGTGCTTCAGATAATATTGCAAGTATTTTATTTATTTATTTATTTATTTTATTAAATTTATACCCCGCCCTTCTCCTTGTTAGGACCCAGGGCGGCGCACAGGCATTATTAAAACCACAAAATACAAAATACAAAATCGATTAAAATATATTAAATTATTAGACCCGTGCTAAAAACCCATTTTAAAACCATACCAAATTAATTTTAAATTTAAAAGTCAGAAGTAGGGGCTATCCTAGGCCGGCTTGTTGGAATAGATACGTCTTAAGACGTTGGCGGAAGAGGCGGAGGTCCGAGATGGTGCGAAGGTCGGGGGGTAGGTCGTTCCAGAGGGCCGGGCCCGCCACAGAGAAGGCTCTTCCCCTGGGTGTCGCCAGCCGGCATTGCCCCGCTGACGGCACCTGGAGAAGACCCTCTCTGTGGGAGCAGATCGGACGAAGGGATGTATGGGGCAGGAGACGGTCTCGTATATAGCTAGGCCCCGAGCCATGGAGCGATTTAAAGATGGTCGTCAGCACCTTGAAGCGCACTCGAAAGGCCACAGGCAGCCAGTGCAGCTCGCGCAGGAGAGGTGTTACGTGGGTTTGCCTTGAGGCACCCATAATCACCCGCGCGGCCGCATTCTGTACTAACTGTAGCTTTCGAGTGCACCTCAAGGGGAGCCCCATGTAGAGAGCGTTACAGTAATCCAGCCGGGATGTCACAAGCGCTTGAGTGACTGTGCGAAGGGCTACAATAGAATAGAATTCTTTATTGGCCAAGTGTGATTGGACACACAAGGAATTCGTCTTTGGTTCAGATGTTCTCAGTGTACATAAGGAGAATAAAATACACTCGTCAAGAATAAAAAAAATACAACACTTAGTGATAGTCAGGGTTACTAATAAGCTATCAAATCGTACTAGGAAACAAATAAAAACAATATAAAGTGAAAGATAGAAACAACATGGCTTTAGTCATAAGTGGGGAGAAAGAGATACTAGGAAGGAAGAGAAGAATAATAGTAATACATTCTTAGTAAATTATTGACAGCATTGTGGGAATTAGTTGTTTAGCAGAGTGATGGAATTTAGGGGAAAAAACCTCTCCTTGTGTCTAGTTATTCTGGTATGCAATGCCCTATAGCAGGGGTCCCCAACCCTTGGGCAGCAGACCGGTGCCGGTCCGTGGCTTGATAGGAACTGGGCTGCAGGGCCAGAGAGGAGGAGGAGGGAGGAGGGGGCAGCCCCCTAGGCAGAGCGCGCGCCAGATGTGGGAGAGCGCAGGTGCGGCCATTCGTGCCTTTGGAGGCCCTAGAGCAGCAGTCTGCAAAGTCGGCTCTGGCTGCTGCTGGCTGGGGAATTCTGGGAGTTGAAGTCCACCAGTCTTAAAAGAGCCGACTTTGTAGACCCCTGCCTTAGAGGGCCGAGTGAGCTGACTCCCCCCCCCCCCGTGTGCGCATGCGCAGTGCAGCCGTTCGAACTGTTGGAGGCCCTAGAGGGCCGAGTGAGCCGACTCCCCCTGCGTGCGCATGCGCTGCCTGTCCCCCTCCTGCTCCTCCTCTACGCCAGCCGGTCCGCAGAATTTTTTTTTAAATGAAACCGATCCCTGGTGCAAAAAAGGTTGGGGACCCCTGCCCTATAGCATCATTCTGGAATGACCTACCCACTGACCTACGCACGACCACGGACCTGCGCCTCTTCCGTCGGGCTTTGAAGACCTATCTATTTCGTGCGGCTGGCCTGGCGTAATTTTTTAAATGGTTTTAGTAGGTTTTATTAATGGTTTTAGAACAGGCATATTATTTAACATATTTTTAAATATATATTTCATGCATTTTTTATATTTTATATCACTGATTTTATTGCTGCCTGTACACCGCCCTGAGTCCCGGAAGGGAGAAATAGAAATTAAATTAAATTAAATTAAATTAAATTAAATTAAATTAAATTAAATTAAATTAAATTAAATTAAATTAAATTAAATTAAATTAAATTAAATTAAATTAAATTAAATTAAATTAAATTAAATAATTAAATTAAATTAAATTAAATTAAATTAAATTAAATTAAATTAAATTAAATTAAATTAAATTAAATTAAATTAAATTAAATTAAATTAAATTAAATTAAATTAAATTAAATTAAATTAAATTAAATTAAATTAAATTAAATTAAATTAAATTATAATAATAATAATAATTAATTATTATTATTATTATTATTGTTATTATTATTATTATTATTATTATTATTTTATTTTATTTTTTTATTTTATTTTTTATTTTTTTATTTTTTTTATTTATAACCCGCTCTCTCTCCCCGAAGGGACTCGAGGCGGGGCACAGGGAATTAAAAAACAGTTAAAACAGACAGAATACAAAGTTAAAAACAAATTAAACTGGCCCTGCGCTAAAAACTCCTATAAAACTAAAAACTATCCCTAAAACCCCTAAACAATTTAAAATTTAAATTACCCTAGGCCAGCCAAGCAGAAGAAGTGTGTTTTTAGTTTCTGTCGGAAGGAGTGAAGGTCTGTGGTTGTTCTGATTTCGCGGGGAAGGTCGTTCCAGAGGGTCGGGCCCACCACAGAGAAGGCCCTTCCCCTGGGCGTCGCCCGCTGGCACAGCCTAGTGGACGGCACCCGGAGAAGTCCCTCTCTGTGGGAGCGAATCGGCCGCAGGGATGTATGGGGCAGAATGCGATCCCGCAGATGCCCCAAATTAAATTTTGAGGGTAGAAGTTGAAACAATTTATATTCAGGATGTGAGGGGTTTGTAGTTATTTTCAGAGCTTTTTGATTACATTTTTGATGTTAGTTGTCCATTTTAAGCCTTGAGATATGATAGAACCTAGAAACTTGAAGGTCTCTACTGTTGATACTGTGTTGTCTAGTATTGTAAGAGGTAGTAGTATGGTAGGGTTTCTCCTAAAAATCCACCACCATTTCTACAGTTTTGAGTGTATTTCGTTCAAGATTGTTCTGGTTGCACCACAAGGCTAGTTGTTCAACCTCCTGTCTGCATGCCGATTGATCATTGTCTCGAATGAGACCAATCACTGTTGTATCATCTGCAAACTTCAGCATTTTACCAGAGGGATCTTGATGTGTAGAGAGAAGAGAGGTGGAGAGAGAACACCGCCTTGGAAGTGGGGGGAAGGGCTCTTGTGCTAATTGTACAGGTATCAAGTGTTCTTCGATGTTTTTATTGTCTCAGTGCTCTCTATTTCATCGTATTTCATCGTATTTCATTTATGTTGCCAGAGCCATTTTAAAGTTGTACCAGCATTCCCTGAGTTTGGCATTTGCGGTGAAACAAATTAACTCAAAGCCAAGATTACTTGGGTCTAACGTTACCCTGGGATTTTTCATCTCTGACAACTATTTTGATGCCCGGCTGACTTACCGTTCCACTTTGGACCTGCTATTCCGATCCGATCAGTTGGTTGTCAACTATAGGTGTGGTATCAAAGAGAATCTGGTTCTGGCCATCATTGGAGGATTTGGTGCTGATATCTCCTTCTTCATGTCAGATGTCATCAGTCTTTATAAAATCCCCCAGGTAAGCTACATGTATGAAAACGCCTCCAAAGGGTCAAATTTGTTTATTTTATTTATTTAACTTGTTGAACATGTACTAGATAACAGGTATAAGTATAAACATGGACAAGGAATGAGTACAAGTGAATGTGAACAGTAGGACAGGGGCGGTAGGCATGATGGCGCACTTATGCACGCCCCCTTTTATGGACCTCTTAGGAATGGGGTGAGGTCCATAGTAGACAGTTTAAGGTTGAAGCTGTGTGGGTTTGAGGATGTTACAATGGAGTCAGGTAGAGAATTCCAGGCATTTTCCCACTCCGATGCTGAAGTTGTATTTTCTGCAATTAAGTTTGGAGTGGTTTACGTATATCGATTATTTGCCTGTGTATTATTGAGGTTGAAGCTGAAGTATTCGTTGAAAGGTAGGACATTGTAGCAGACAATTTTGTTTACTACACTTAGGTCAGATCGTAGGTGGTGTAGTTCTACTGTTGGTCCGTGATGGCGAACCTATGGCACGCGTGCCACAGGTGGCACACGGAGCCATTTGTCAGGGCACGTGAGGTGTTGCCCTGTCAGCTCCAACGTGCATGCTGGCCAGCTGACTTTGGCCTTCTCTTGAGGCTTTCTTGAAGTCTCAGGAGTGCGAAAAACTAACCCTATGGGCTAACTGGAAGTTTGGGAAGTGACTTCCAGTTTAGCCATTAGGCCGTTTTTCGCCCTCAGGAGCCTTCAGGAAATCCTGCTGAAGCCTCTGGAGGGTCTCCAGAGGAGAGCAGGGGGTGGAAGAGAGCTGGTCACCCACACATGCATGCAGAGGATGACCCCCCCGTGCTCCCTCTGCTTTTGGCACGAGAGCCAAAAGCAGAGGTTCACCATCTCTGTTCTAGGTTGTCCAAGCCCAGCATTTCAAGCATAATGTATTCTGTTGTTAGCTGAGGAATGGAGTACTCTTCTCGTGAAAGGAATGGGAAATATTTATTAAGTAGAGGTTAGATTATGTTGTAATGATGTATCCAAAAAGCCAGATGAAATCTGGGACCTGGAATTAACCCGTATCTACATTAAATCATTGCAGAAGCTGAGAATGTCAGATGGTGGTCTCGGTGTGAATTAATTCTCATCCATGGAAGCTAACTGGGGACTGTGTCCATCAGCCTCTTTCAGCCAAACCTATGATGTTGTTTAGAGTCCTGTGTAGAAAAAAACCAAAGAAATAAATAAGGTAGTGTCCCATTTATTTATAAACCGCACAGTGGTTAGAGTCCAGTGTTGCAGGCTACTTCTGCTGCCTGCCGACTGCCTGCAATTTGGCAGTTCAAATCTCAACAGGCTCAAGGTTGACTCATCTCAACTGGCTCAAGGTTGACTCATCCTTCCAAGGTCAGTAAAGGGAGGACCCAGATTGTTGGGGGCAATATGCTGACTCAGTAAACTGCTTAGAGAGACCTATAAAGCACTGGGAAGCAGTATATAAATCTAAGTGCTATTGCTATTTAAAAGTTAATGCATAGCAACCTTAAAAGTCAAAGGTTTATTTTATTTATTTATTTTATTTATTTATTAAATTTATATCCCGCCCTTCTCCAAGAGGACCCAGGGCGGCGCACAGGAAATTAAAATACATACAAAAAACACAATACAAAATTTAAAAACCTATTAGATCCCCATCCTGCGCTAAAACCAATTAAAATCCCCAATTAAAACTATCTATGGCTAGTCCCAGTGGAGGCTATGTTAGGCCGGCTTGATGGAAGAGGTGTGTTTTTAAACACTGGCGGAAGAGGCGGAGGTCGGTGATGGTACGAAGTTCTGGGGGTAGGTTGTTCCACAGGGCAGGGCCCGCCACAGAGAAGGCCCTTCCCCTGGGTGTCACCAGTCAGCATTGTCCAGCCGACGGCACCCTGAGAAGGCCCTCTCTGTGGGAGCGGATCGGTCTAAGGGATGTATGGGGCAGGAGACGGTCTCGCATATAACTAGGCCCCAAGCCATGGAGCGCTTTGAAGATGGTCGTCAAAACCTTGAAGCGCACCTGAAAGACCACAGGTAGCCAGTGCAGCTCGCACAGGATTGGTGTTATATGGGAGTGCCTCGAAGCTGCCGTAATCACCTGCGTGGCTGCATTCTGAACTAACTGTAGCTTTCGAGTGCACCTCATTTTGTCCATCAGTTCGGTTAATTTAGTTAATTTAGATTTTAGTTAATTTAGATTTGAAAATGGAAACCCATCCAAGGAAAGGGTTTGGATAAAATGTACATATCTGCATGATCTTTCAGAAAATACAGGTAGTCCTGGACTTACGACCACAACTGAGCCCAAAATTTTTGTTGCTAAGTAAGATATTTGTTAGGTGAATTTTTTGTACGACCTATCTTCCCACATTTGTTAAGTGAATCACTTCACTTGCAAATTTAGTAACTGTTCTGACCTAGGCTTCACAAAATCACAAAGTAGACTCCTTGTCCCAACAAAACTCATTTTTATTAAACTCATGTGAATTCCTCTCATTCACATCCAGCAAAGTCACGGCAAACACTCTTTCAAGGGTGAATTTACAGCCACAGACCATATCAGGCTTGGAGAGCTGCCAGGCTGATATCTTCCAAATGCAATGCTGTACAAGAAAATACTTGGCAAGAAGTCTCTGAGAGTCATAGACAAATCTTCACACTAATTAAACAAACAAATTGTCTCCTGCAAACTCCACTCCCCTGGTGTCTGGAGACCGTGCGGGCCTGGATGGGGAGTAACAAACTTCGACTCAACCCGTCTAAGACCGAGTGGCTGTGATTTCCAGCGTCCTGGTACAGCCAGCTGACTCCATCGCTGGTCATCGGGGGCGAGACACTAGCCCCCGTGGAAAGGGCTCGCAACCTTGGCATCCTCCTGGATTCACGGCTTTCCTTGGATGACCAGGTGACGGCCGTGACCAGGGGGGCCTTCTACCAGGTTCGCCTGGTCCGCCAGTTGCACCCTATCCTTGACCGGGACGCCCTTCGCACAGTCACTCAAGCGCTCGTTACGTCCTGCCTAGACTATTGTAATGCTCTCTACATGGGGCTCCCCTTGAGGTGCACCCAGAGACTCCAGTTAGTGCAGAATGCGGCCGCACGGGGGATTTTGGGAGCCTCACGGTGCTCCCATGTAACACCCCTCCTGCGCAACCTGCACTGGCTGCCGGTGGCCTACTGGGTGCGCTTCAAGGTGTTGGTAACCATCTTTAAATCGCTCCATGGCACGGGGCCTAGTTATCTGCGGGACTGTCTCCTACCGCATACCTCTCTTCGACCGATCCGCTCCCACAGGGTGGGCCTCCTCAGGGTGCCGTCTTCCAGTCAATGCCGGCTGGCGACCCCCAGGGAGAGGGCCTTCTCTCTGGCGGGTCCAGCCCTCTGGAACGACCTGCCCCCCCGAACTCCGCAACATCACGGACCTTCGCCGCTTTCGCCAATCACTCAAAATGCACTTTTCCCACCTAGCTGGCCTAGCTTAGAGTTAGAGTTAGATTAGATATAATTTTAAACTGATTAGGTATGGGGATTTTAACATTTTAGTTTATATTTTAGCACAGGTTATTTCAATTGAATGCTATTTTAATGTTGTGATTGTATTTATTGTTTGTTGTGTCATTTTTAACTGCCTGTGCACCGCCCTGAGTCCAATTGGAGATAAGAGCGGTATATAAATCAAATAAAACCTAAAACCTAAAACCTAAACCTTTCGCTCCTCTTTATTCCCTCTGAGAAGGGTCATTCACCATCCACCTATGCCTTTACTCCTGAGTTGGCCTTTGTTCCTTAGCTGTTCCTTTCTCCTGGAAGCTCTGTGTATGTGCACATCAGGAACAGGCTCCAGCTGTTCTTCTGCCCCACTACTGTCTGACTCCAAAGGCAGCTGATAACTGTCAGATGGTCCTGGCCCCCTCTCTGCCTCTCCCTCTGACACAGAGCCCTCATCAGAACCTTCCCCAGAATTCCAGGACTGGCCCATGTTCCTCCCCAACCTCCTCCCTTTCTGAATCTGCTACCAGCTCCACTGGCGGGCCACAATAGTATCAGAGTTGTTAGGTGAATCTGGCTTCCCCATGGAACAGAAGGTCACAAAAGGTGATCACATGACCCTGGGATACTGCAACTGTCATGAAAATGAATCAGTTGCCAAGCATTTGAATTTTGATCATGTGACCATAGAGATGCTGTGACATTTGTAAGCTTGGGAAATGGCCCTAAGTCACTTTTTTTAGTGCCATTGCAACTTTGAACAGTTACTAAATGAACTGTCAGGCCTGCAGCCATATTTCCTTGTGGATCTCAGGCCAGCCACGCTTTCTATTATTCTACTAGGCACTTTCTATGGGAGGGGGGATTGTATAGAGTTAGATGATATGTAGCCAAAACAAAATTCTTTCTAGAAAACCAAGGTCGTCTTTTGTCTTTGCACCTCTGCACCTGACCGGAACTGGATGGGTGGCAGTGGGAGATTGGACCATGTGATGGACTTGTGGGTGTGGGGACAAGAACTTGTACTTTCAACTGGGTGGGAAAACCGGGAAGCTTTCAAATTCAGGTTTTCCCAGATGTGCCAACATGGCTCTCTTAATAAATTGTAACTTTGAGCAATACTTTGCCTTGGATTCTGATTTACTTTTGGATACTATTTGGAACCCTGACATGACCTGTTGTACAAACTGTTGTAAGTCAAAGTCCACCTGTATACTTTTCTCAACTGAGTCATGACATTCCAACTCTAACCAACCAACTACACATATTTTGTCAGCTCGCTTATGGTTCATTTGCTCCCAAGAAGCACAAAACAAAGATGGCTGCTTCCTTTTACCACATGGCTCCCAACGAAAGCCTTCAGCTTGTGGGGATCATCCATTTGCTGAAGCATTTTGGATGGACGTGGGTTGGCCTCTTAATTCTGGATGACGACAGTGGAGACAATTTCCTTGAAGCTCTGGATCCGCTTCTTTCTGAGAACAGGATCTGCGCTGCTTTTGTGGAGAGGTTCCCCAAACAAGCCTTTTTCTTCATGTTTCAAGGTGATATAGCATACAGGATACAATTTTATTTGAACCACCCCAAAGTGAACACATTCGTCTTCTACGGAGAATGTCTCACAGCAATCCTTCTGTTTACCTTCATGAAATATATAGACGTCAGCCGTGGAAAGATGTGGATTCTGACAGCCCAGATGGATCTCGTGTTAACAAGTCTTCACCGCCCCTCAGATTTGCAAGTGTTCGATGGAGCCATTTCCTTTGCTATTCATTCCAAGGAACTGTCAGGGTTCAAGGAATTCCTTGGGGCCATCAAACCATTTCAGATGCAACAAGATAGTTTGTTGAAAGAGTTCTGGGAGCAAGGCTTTGATTGCTCCTTATCTGGGACTAATAAACCAGCGGGAAGTGATGAAGCATGTACTGGGAAGGAAGAACTAAATCATCTTCCCTGGAACTTATTTGAAATGACCGGCCACAGCTACAGTATCTACAATGCAGTCTATGCTGTGGCACATGCTTTTCACGGCATGAGTAGGTCTAAACACAGAGTAGTAGCAGGGAGCTCAAGGGTCAAACTTCAAGATCAAGGCACCTGGAAGGTAACAATTTGTGAATCAAACAGCTTCATTGCCAGGATCAGATTAATACTATCTGAAGCAGGGGTGTCAATCTCCTGGCCCATGGGCTGGATGCATCATGTGCTGGCCCTGCCCCCACCCAGTTTATCAAAGGGGGAAAGAGTCCTGATATGTCACATGATGTGCTGTGATTCTGCTGTTGTGGCCCACCAGTGGCCAGCTGAGCTGGCAGCAGATTCGGAAAGTGAGGAGGTTGGGTAGGAACATGGGCCAGTCCTGGAGTCTGGGGAAGGCTCTGATGAGGGCTCTGTGTCAGAAGAAGAGAGGGGTCCAGAGCCATATGCCAGTTATCAGCTGCCTTCAGAGTCAGACATCTGTGAGGCAGAAGAGCAGCTGGAGCCTATTCCCAGTGTGTGCATGTGCAGAGTTGCCAAAGGAAGGGAGCAGCTAACAACAGGGGTCGACTTGGGAGTAAGGCCACAGGTGGATGATGAATGGCCCCTCCCAGAAGAAATAAAAGAGGAGCCAAAGGGGAGGGGAGTTTGCAGGAGACAATTAGTTCACTTCATTGGTTCGCGACTCTCCGAGACTCCTTGCCAAGTTTTGCAGAGATTGGCCTGTCAGCTCTCCAAGCCAGATAAGGTCTGTGACTGTAAATCCTCCATTGAAAGACTTTGCTGGATGTGAATGAGCAGAATTCACAGTAAATTAATAAAAGGGGGACAAGGAGTTTGCTTCATGCTCTCCAGAAACCTAGATCAGAAGCGAGTTTGACACTCCTTAGTGAGGAGACCTTGGAGGAAAATGATTTTTGCCGCCCTGGGTCCTTTTGGAGAAGGGCGGGATATAAATTTAATAAAATAAATAAATAAAAAATAAATTTACTCACTACTTGGAAAGAAGCTGATATTGAAAGCCGACATGATTTTCCCCATTGTGGCACTGCCACAAAGCAATACGCTGTGTTGTAAATTAAGTCTTTTCTCAGTTCTCCCCAGTAATCCTAGCTGGAGGCGTTCATTGCGGGATGGATTTGAAACAAACGTGGAATTAATTATCTCTTTTTGTTTTTAAATAATTTAGAATTTATTGATCATGATGTCAGCGTTCCGAGTAATACATCCCCTAAAAGTAGAACTCTGAGGCATGTAGATTCCTCAAAGAACAGGTTGATTGGATACATCAGATCGGCAGAGTTAGTGAAAACCAACTCTTAAAATTCCTGTGGTTTTTCCCTAATTAAAAAGAGCAAATATTTTCCCCTCAGATTTCACCCGTCACATTGTCCAATGAAAGTAGTTGTCAGGGTGCTTGGTCACTCCTCTCCTCCTTCAACTGCCACCAGTTGGGATGACCTTGGTTCCCACAAGAAAACTTTTTGTTTTGACTATTATCAAGTCTATCTACTTCGCCCTCTCAGAGTTTGTGGCAACTATGAGGCCGCACAAGATGGTTTTCAGCCAGGTTCGCTTCAGAGTTGACACATGGTTTTATGAATTGGTACATGGCCACTTCATATGGAAGCCAGCGTTACATTGTGCTTTTGCATTTAGTTTTTTTTTAACAATGAAACTTTTTTATTGGTGGATCAAAATATAAAACACAAAGAAAAATTCAAAAAAAGTAATAGAAAACTAAGAGGAGGTAGAGGGAAAAGAAAAAAAAATGATGTAAAGAGGGAAAAAGAAAAAAAGGCACCAACTTCTGACTCTCTTTAACACAGAAGAAGATAACATTATAACACAATTTTTCACTAAAATCTTACCCAATTCCAAGTCTTCTTTTGATTTAAAGGTGGGTTCACCTTTTATAAAATATATTATTTCATCATATGTCCATCACTTCCACTTCACAATTATTTCCTTTTTAAGGGAGGCCTCCTGGGGTGTTAAGTAATACCATTTTCATTTTTATGGACATACATTTCAGGAAATCTTGATTGTCCTCTTATTTATAGGTACAGTATAGGTGGTACCTTGCTCAATAGTAGCAACTGTGAGAGGGATCTTGGAATCCTAGTGGACAACCATTTAAATATGAGCCAGCAGTGTGCAGCAGCTGCCAAAAAAGCCAACACAGTTCTAGGCTGCATAAACAGAGGGATAGAATCTAGATCACGTGAAGTGTTAATGCCACTGTATAGTGCCTTGGTAAGGCCACACTTGGAATACTGCATACAATTTTGGTCACCACGATGTAGAAAAGACGTGGAGACTCTGGAAAAAGTGCAGAGAAGAGCAACCAAGAGGATTAGGGGACTGGAGGCTAAAACATATGAAGAACGGTTGCAGGAACTGGGTATGTCTAGTTTGATGAAGAGAAGGACCAGGGGAGACATGATAGCAGTGTTCCGATATCTCAGAGGGTGCCACAAAGAAGAAGGAGTCAAACTATTCTCCAAGGCACCTGGGGACAGGACAAGAAGCAATGGGTGGAAACTTATCAAGGAGAGAAGCAACTTAGAACTAAGGAGAAATTTCCTGACAGTTAGGACAATTAACCTCTGGAACAGCTTGCCTCCAGAAGTTGTGAATGGGGCGATGGCTCATATACCCACAGAGAGGGCTTTGCATGTCATCTGTGGCATGCGTGCCATAGGTTCACCATCATGGAGCTAGATCAAGCATGGTTTATAAATTCTATTAAGACCTACCTAGTGATGTCAAAAAAGGTGACACCCCAGTAATTATCTGCCCTTACTGCATCCTCAGATTTTTCACCCAATCCTGTTTCTAATGGTACAGGCCCTCCTGGGTAAGGAGGGGACAGCGAATATCCTGTAGTGAGGAACAGATGAAATTGCACCACGCTTGCCAGATTAAAAACACTCAGATTAAGCAATTGTGCGATCTTCTTATCACGGTGGGTGAAGGCTCTGAATGGCAGGATGGTGAACAATAGGCCTCTCCTGAACCCTCACAAGACTGGGTGGCTATGGGTTTAGGGCATCCCTCCCTGGTTCCATGACTATGCCATCTTTGGTGCTGAATGACTTTGCAGTACCTGGCCAGATTTGATGTACAATAGACAATGTGTATAACTCATATCTCCTTGATGAACAGTTGGCAATCTTGGCTAGATGAGCCTTTGCATGGTGTGCAATTCCATGGATTGGCAGGGTCTACTTATAGTCATTCATGTCCTAGTAACTTACAGATAGGACTACTATAATGTCGACTACTTGGGGCTGCCCTTGAAGAATATCCAGGGGTTCCATCCCTTTTTATATTCACTATTTGGGGGTGCCAAATGTAATGGAGAGTTACTGAGATGATTCTATTGTTGAAGTGACAATTTTTGTTTCCCTTACTTCCTAGGGTTTATACTGTATGTATCTTTTACTGTATTTATTGGAGTTTTACATTTTTATCAGGGGTGAAATCCAGCAGGTTCTGACAGGTTCTGGAGAACCAGTAATGGAAATTTTGAGTAATTCACAGAACTGGTAGCCGAAATTTTAAGTAGTTCAGAGAACTGGCAAATTCCACCTCTGGCTGGCCCCAGAGTGGGGTAGGAATTGAGATTTTTTCAGTATCCTTCCCCTGGAATGGGGTGGGAATGGAGATTTTGCAGTATCACATCCACCAAGCCATGCCAACCAAGCCACATCACGCCCACCAAGCCATGCCCACAGAACTGGTAGTAAAAACATTTGAATTTCACCACTGATTTTTATATTTGGGTTATTCACATTGTTATTTTATCTCATTGTTCTGCACTGGCCAGATATGTTTATTTGAGATGGGCAGTGACTGTGTTTCCTTGAAAATAAGCCCTATCCCAAAAATAAATCCTAGTGGAAGGGAGTGGGTGTGGCCAGCATAGGAGGTGATGAGTGCATGCAGGTTGACATTGTTTGGTGGCAGCTGCAGCCTGCACAACACAGGTGAGTTGAGTACCTGTGCAAACAGCAGGTGGAAGTAGAGGTGGGGGGTGGCAGGTGTTCTGAATGTGACCACATGGGCTGTGGGAAAGCTGAGCATCGATGGGCCAGAGCAGCAGACAGCCGCAGGAGGCTCATCTTTGTGTCTCACAGCTTGTCTGAATCCTGCATGGTGCATCAGAATTGCCTGCCTTCTGCTCCGTACCTTCTCTCTGTGTAGCCCCATGGGATCTCTTCTGATGATTTCCCCCCAAACGTAGCCATTTTAAGAGGTGAGGACCTCAACTCCCAGAATTCCCCAGCCAGAAAATAAATTATGATATGATACGATACGATAAATACAATACAATACAATGCAATGCAATGCAATACAATACAATACAATACAATACAATACAATACAATATTTACATTCCATGCTTCATACTCTTTTTTATTTTGCCTTTGTCTTATTTGCAGATATGATTGCCTGTTCTGAATGTCCAGAAGACCAATATCCAAGTAAGGACAAAGATCGATGCATCTCAAAAACCATAACATTTTTAACTTATGAAGAACCATTAGGGGTCAGTTTAGTTGTGGCTGCTGTTTTATTTTCAGTCATTTCTATAGTCACACTTGGAATATTCATTAAACATAAAGATACCCCCCTTGTTAAAGCTAACAACAAGGACCTCACCTACACTCTCCTCATCTCGCTTCTGCTTTGCTTCCTCAACTCTTTTCTTTTCATTGGAAAACCTCTCAAAGTTATTTGCTTCCTGCGACAATCCGTGTTTGGCGTTATCTTCTCTGTGGCTGTTTCTACTGTGTTGGCCAAAACCATCATGGTCATTGCAGCATTTATGGCTACCAAACCAGGATCCGGCATGAGAAAATGGTTGGGGAAAAGACTGTCCATCTTAATTGTTTTTTCTGGGTCCTTCATTCAAGGAGGCATTTGTCTGACGTGGATGGTCACTTCTCCCCCCTTTCCAGAACTTAACACACGATCAATGACTGAAGAGATCATAGCAGAATGTAACGAAGGGTCTGTTGTGATGTTTTATCTTGTCTTGGGCTACATGGGGTTTCTGTCTCTGGTCAGCTTCATGGTGGCTTTCCTGGCTAGGAACCTGCCAGACACATTCAATGAAGCCAAATTCATCACGTTCAGCATGCTGGTGTTTTGTAGTGTTTGGTTGTCTTTTGTTCCAACCTACTTGAGCACCAAAGGAAAGTATATTGCAGCTGTGGAGATCTTCTCCATCTTAGCTTCCAGTGCTGGGTTATTGGGATGTATCTTCTTCCCCAAATGCTACATTATTCTGCTGAGGCCTGAGCTGAACAGCAAAGATCAACTTGTAAAGAAAAAGCATTTTTGACTATTAAATTTTGGGTATATGTATTTCTGATGTGCAATTGGATTTGTAATATTCTTCTAAGAACATAAATTGTTTATTGGCTCTGCCAACATTATATAACTGCAACTCCTTGGAAGACATCAATGTGTGTGAAAATTCTTATGAACAAAGATGGAAAATAAAATAAAATAAATAAAACCTTCCACTGTACAATGAGTGACTTCACTCTTAATAAAGTAGATTTTTTTTAGTTCTCATTACTATTTCATGAAGAGAATGGCTCATCTTCCTAAGATATCTGCTGTTTTGTAACTATAAACCATGATCTATTATTTGGGTAATATAGTTTATTTATTTATTTATTTATTTATTTATTTTATTAAATTTATACCCCGCCCTTCTCCAAACGGACCCAGGGCGGCGCACAGGGATGTTAAAACACATATAAAACATATAAAATTTTAAAAAACTTATTCTAATAGACCCTGCGCTAAAAACCGAATGTAAAAACCCAAATTTAAAACTATCTAAGAGTCAGTAATGGGGGTTACGCTAGGCCGGCTAGATGGAATAGATGTGTCTTCAGACACTTGCGGAAGAGGTGGAAGTCGGAGATGGTGCGGAGTTCAGGGGGTAGGTCGTTCCAAAGGGCAGGGCCCGCCACAGAGAAGGCTCTTCCCCTGGGTGTCGCCAGTCGGCATTGTCCAGCCGACGGCACCCTGAGGAGGCCCTCTCTGTGGGAGCGTATCGGTCTGAGGGATGTATGGGGCAGGAGGCGGTCTCGCATATAACTAGGCCCCGAGCCATGGAGCGCTTTAAAGATGGTCGTTAAAACCTTGAAGCGCACCCGAAAGACCACAGGGAGCCAGTGCAGCTCACGCAGGATAGGTGTTATGTGGGAGTGTCTAGGCACTCCCGTAATCACCCGCGCGGCTGCGTTCTGGACTAACTGCAGCTTTCGGGTGCACCTCAAGGGGAGCCCCATGTAAAGAGCATTACAGTAGTCGAGTCGAGAGGTGACGAGTGCTTGAGTGACTGTGCGTAAGGCACAGATCAACATGAAGCAGAGAAGAAAAGAAAGGAAAGGGAAAGAAAACAAAAGGAAGATTACAAAAAAAAAAGCTCTTCCAATCTTCTTAATAGCAATTATAAGTACATTTCAATTGTAAATGTACAGTATTCATCTCTGTCTTTATGGTTACAACATACAAACAGTTTTGTCCATCCACTCAGTGAACCAGTTGTTAAACCAGTAGGTGGGATGTATGGATGCATACCAGGAGTATGTTGCTGCCAGTGTTGCTGCTGGTTTGCTTTGTGCACACTTCACATGTGCACAATTGATTATAAGTTTTTTTGTGCATGTGTAGAACATGAAAAATTTAGTTAAAAACATGACTGCAACAACTTCTCTGACCAGGGAACTGGTTCAGGGATGTGACCAGCCTGGGTTACTGCCAGTTTGGGCAACCAAGGTCCAAATACCACTATCAGTTTGCCCAAACTGGTGCGAACTGGTAGCAACCCACTTCTGACCCATACTCAAAGTTATGGCCATTGCAGAGCTTCTGGGTTCCCTTTATCAGTATTTGAGAGTTTGGCAGCTTGCCACGACCACTTAACAACCATAGGGCTATATCAACAAGGCCATCCATCTATTTCACCCCCAATATACACCCTTTTCGCCCTTACTTTTGGCTCATTTAGATACAAATTAGTTTAGTTTAGTTTTATTCAATTCGTATCCCGCCCTTCTCCAAAAGGACCCAGGGCGGCGCACAGGAATTTAAAATAACATACAAAAGTAATACAAAATACACAAATTTAAAACCTATTAAATATCAAAAACCTGCGCTAAAATCAATTAAAATCCCCCATTTTAAAACTATCTAATACTAGTCACAGCGGAGGCTATGTTAGGCCGGCTTGATGAAACAGGTGTGTTTTTAGACACTGGCGGAAGAGGCGGAGGTCGGTAATGGTACGGAGTTCAGGGGGTAGGTCGTTCCACAGGGCAGGGCCCGCCACAGAGAAGGCCCTTCCCCTGGGTATTACCAGCCGGCATTGTCCGGCTGACGGCACCCGGAGAAGGCCCTCTCTGTGGGAGCGTATCGGTCTAAGGGATGTATGGGGCAGGAGACGGTCTCGCATATAACTAGGTCCCGAGCCATGGAGTGCTTTGAAGATGGTCGTCAAAACCTTGAAGAGCACCCGAAAGACCACAGGAAGCCACTGCAGCTCGTGCAGGATCGTTGTTATGTGGGAGCATCTAGAGGCTCCCGTAATCACCCGTGCGGCTGCATTCTGCGCTAACTGTAGCTTTTGAGTGCACCTCAAGGGAAGCCCCATGTAGAAAGCATTGCAGTAGTCAAATAATACAATAGCAGAGTTGGAAGGGATCTTGTAGGTCTTCTAGTCCAACCCCCTGAGTAGACAGGAACCTTATACCATTTCAGACAAATGGCTATCCAACATCTTAAAGACTTCCAGGGTTGGGGCATTCACAACTTCTGGAGGCAAGCTGTTCCAGAGGTTAATTGTTCTAACTGTCAGGAAATTTCTCCTTAGCTCTAAGTTGCTTCTCTCCTTGATTAGTTTCCACCCATTGCTTCTTGTCCTGCCCCCAGGTGCATTGGAGAATAGTTTGACTCCCTCTTCTTTGTGGCACCCTCTGAGAAAAGTGATGTAAGAGAAAGCACCCTAAAAGCTCCCTCACATCCTTGGTGGAAAAAATGGAAATGAAGGGGCAATGTGTTACTCCTGGAGTAAATTTCCACTGTATGTAAATAATTTCAGAAAAGAACGAGGAATCCCTAGAGCACGGGTATCAAACTTGCCATGTTACATTGCTGTCATGTGACACTTTGTAACATTTTTCTCCTTTGTGGTGCTGGGGTGGGCATGGCCTGTAGTTGAGCCCCTTTATTAACGCCAACTGTGCCCCCAACGTCCTTTCAACTCTCTGGCCTGGAGAAAATCTCTTCCACAACCGTGTAACAGCCTTTGGCTGAAAATACTCAGTCCAAATGTTATAAGCAGAAAACTTCCAACTATAAATCCAATGAGACATGATAAGATCATTTATCTGGCAGGGCAAGCAAGATAAGGAGTTCCAGAAGTGAAGTAAATGAAACCTGGTTTTCTGCGGGACCACCTTCAATCACATACCTCCCTTAGACCTGTCCTCTCTCACAGGGTGGGCCTCATCAGGGCGCCGTCTGCTGGACAATGCCAACTGGCGGCCCTCAGAGCGAAAGCCTTCTCTGTGGCAGCTCCTGCCCTCTGGAATGGCCTACCACCTGACCTCCGCACGATCACGGACCTGCACCTCTTCGGCCGGGCTCTAAAAACATATCTCTTTCACGAGGCTGGCCTGGCATAGCTCTAAATTTTAATCTTATTTTAGAAATGGGTTTTAATTGGCAATTTTAGCACGGGTGCAATTTAATTTAATTTATTTTTAATACCCTGTATTTATTGTTTTTTACATTTTATTCCTTTCCTGGCGCCACCGTGAGTCCAATCCGGAGATAGGTGCGGGATATAAATTTGATAAATAAATAAATAAACCAGTTCAGAGGATGCAAGGAACTCAGGTAAGCAGTTAACACCAGATGAACTCAGCATTTGTTCCACCCCTCCCAACTACCCCTCCCATTGCTTCTCCTTTAAACTCCATCCCCAGGTGTGCCTTGTGATGGGAATTGGGGCCCTTTCCTCCCTTGTAAGCCACACAACCCTCGTTGCTCTCTCCACCATTCTTCCTTGCGTGTCCTAGGATGAGGAAGGGTTGGGCCTTGGTCTTCATCTGAACCCCCTCACCCTTGTTCTACCTCTCCCTTGCTCTGCCCAGCCTGACTTTGCCCTTCCCCATTTTCCTCAAAAGTCAACGGAGACACTCCCCCACTCTCTGTCAAGTGTTCATCTTGCCCCTTGGATTCAGACCCTAGAGCCCTAGAGTATCATTCTTGGTGACTCTTTTGTGGTATATTGTACTCCATGGTTTCTTCAAACTGGAGGTCATAGAGATTGTATCCATGAGTATTTGGTTTGGGAATAATCTCATGGCTAACAATTACATTTACCAAAAAGAATGATATGTAATTCTTTTATGTGGAGTCTCTCAAAACAGCTAAGAACATAGTTGTCCCAAAAGTTATTATGTAGAGGTGAAATAATAAACTCCAAATCCAGGAGCTTCCTTTCACAGAGATGACTGTTTATGGGCAATTAAGCTAAATGACTATCGTTGATGCTTTCTGACACCACTGCAACAGCTTTCCAAGAAATTCTGAAAAAATAATTTGTTAGTCAGTCTGGAAGAGATTATAAAACCTTGCAGTCAGAGGAAAAGAGTGAGGTAGGACCTTGCCCCTTCGGATTTTGGATTGTGGGTAGCTATTTCCATTCCCCAGGGTATGCTTGTCTATCAGGGCATGCTCTGCTAATCTTAATGATGTCAGTCTATTGGATGAGAGAAATGATTGTGTGTGTGAACTGACCGTGTTCCTGGATTTTGTAGCTGCTTTCCAAATAAAGTCCTGGAAGTGTGGATAGGCACAAGTAAACCTCCTCTGGAGGAAATGTTGAGGGTTGTGATACTAGTGTGGTTGCTGATTGACAAGAAGTGCTAGACAGATGCCACATCTTGCCTCAGGAGCGATCCTTCTCCCATCTTTCATGAATGGTATAAGCCGGGGAACCTCATCATTGGTGGGATCATAGCTCAGATTTTTCACATCCTTGAGGAATATTCCTTTGATGAGCATCCTTCGCAGAAGGTGTTAATGCCCCCTGTGTAAGAAATTCTCTTTTCCTTTTCCTTCCCTCTCCACCTGTTCTTGGAATCTTAAAAATCTCTCCAGGGTGCTCTTGTAAGTTGAGAGAATATTGGAAGGTTTCCAACCATTTTTTTTAACCAGGTTTGTGTGTCATTAGAGTTTCCAAAGCATAGACAATATTTCAGTCAGATGCTCAAGAGCTGTTTGGAATCTTAAGGACCTCCCAGTTTCATTATTGCATATGGGTTTGAGGATAAAATTGAGTGCAGACAAAACTGAGTGATATGTATTTGTGGATAAAGTTGAGTGATATTCACTCGCACATATGTGCTAGTTGTTCCTGACTCTAGGTGGTGGTGCTCATCTGTCAGGACCTGTTTCTTCGATTTCTTAGGAAAGACCACACTTAGACATTGTTTGAAAATGAATAAAGTTACTTTTACTAAGGATCGTAAGTGAACAGATCATTTGAAGCAGAGAGTGAATACTTTAGGCGCCAACATAGCGTATTAACCTTTAAGCCCAACCCAATACCCAACTCCCCCCAAAGCAGTGTCCAATATGCATTCATCTCCGACATCAGGTGGGCAGGTCATCACCAGCCTGGAATGTGAGACCGTTAGCCGAAGAGATAACACCGTCCATCACCGTTTTCCACCAGCACAACATTTGAATCCCAGCACCCCACCTTCCCCGTTTCCATGGCAGCAAAGCAGATAGCGAAGGCTGACATCCGGACCTCCTCCAGGAACAGCGAGAAAGCTCGGATATCCGCCGAAAGGGAGATGTTAGACCTGAAAAACAGACAAGGAGGACAAAACAAGAGAGAGAAAAGAGGGAAAGGGTCAAGGCTTGTGAGGATACTTGGCATAAAATTGCCGTAGTAGTTTAGGTGCTTTGAGATGGTCCTTATCAACCCATTCATTATGTGAAGGGGGAAAATCTTTCCAGCTGACCAAAAACTGAGTCTTATTTCTATGGATTCTGGAGTCCAAAATGTCTCGAACTTCATAATGTTGGTGACCGTCCACCATGGTAGGGGTAGGAGCATCAGGAAATGGCTTGCGAAGATGCGAAGTGCGTTCAGGTTTCAACAGATGAACATGGAACACCGGATACAGTCGACGGTAAGTTTTAGGGAGATCCAAGCGGACGGAGACAGAGCTGATGATTTTAGTGATAGTAAATGGACCGACAAATCTGGGTCCCAGTTTCTTACATTTCTGCGGGCTATCCAAATGTTTAGTAGAGACATATACCCTATCACCAACTTTGTAGGTCGGGGGAGCTGACCTCTTCTTATCAGCATACATTTTATGTGATTGATGGGCATCGTTCAAGGTTTTACGTATGATAGGCCAAACAGGAGACAGTCTAGAAGACCAATCGGCCAAAGAAGGAACAGTAGGTGAGACATGCGGTAATTCAGGAATGGGAACAAAATCTTGTCCATAGACAATACTGAAAGGGGTCATATTCGTACTAGAGTGAACTGAATTATTATAAGCCACTTCCGCATGCACCAGGAGATCAGCCCAATCGTCCTGCTGAAAATTAATGAAGCAGCGTAGATATTGTTCCAAAACAGAATTAAGCCTCTCACAAGATCCGTTCGTCTGGGGGTGGTAGGCGGAGCTTAAGCCTTGGGCGGAGCCAATCAGTTTCAAGAATTCCTTCCAAAAGACAGACGTAAATTGAGTGCCCCTGTCAGAGATAATGCGTTGGGGAACACCATGAAAACGGTAGATATGAGTGACAAACAACTTAGCCAAAGATTTGGAGGATGGAATTTTGGAACAAGGCACAAAATGTACTTGTTTGGAGAAAAGATCTGTAACCACCCAAATAACGGTATAGCCCTGGCTGGGTGGGAGATCCACAATAAAGTCCATCGAAATTTCTTTCCAAGGTGATTCCGGCATCGCCACAGACTGGAGAAGGCCTTGTGGCTTTCCAGGGGAAAATTTCGAAGCAGCACAAACAGGGCAACTGGCAATATAAGACTCAACATCCTTTTTAAGAGACGGCCACCAGAATTGACGTTTGACAAGGTGTACAGTTTTAACGAAACCAAAATGACCTGCCAAACGTGAATCGTGAGCGCGTTGGAGTACAAAAGGCCGTATGGTCGCAGGGACATAGATTTTGGAACCAATCCAAGGAAGATCGTCTCTAATGGTGCAATCAGCAGAGTGGGCGGAATACCACTCATCAGTAAGCAGTTCAGTCTTAATCCGAGCAATCAGCTCACCCGGAGGGGTAGTTTGAACAGTAGAACGAGTTCGAGCAGCAACCGGAGAAACCGGTAAAGTAAGAGGCATGAGGGGTTGTACAACGGTAAGTTTAGAAGCATCATATTGTGGTAATCTGGAGAGGGCATCAGCCATGAAATTTTTTCCTCCGGGAATAAATTTAAGATGGAAGTTGAACCGATGGAAATAATGCGCCCAGCGCAACTGTCTTGGCGATAGTTTACGCGAAGAGGTGAGAGCTTCCAGGTTCTTATGGTCGGTCCAGACCTCGAATGGGTGGGGAGCACCTTCAAGAAAATGACGCCAAGTCATGAGGGCCCAACGAACAGCAAAAGCCTCCTTCTCCCAAATGGCCCATCCACGTTCGGTCGTGGTGAGTTTCCGAGAGGTGTAGGCACACGGTTGTAATTGGCCATGGTTGTTGAGTTGCAACAGGACAGCCCCCACGGCGACATCACTCGCATCTGCTTGAATCACAAAAGGGGACGTGACATCGGGGTGTTTGAGAACCGGCTCAGCCGCAAATAAACGCTTAAGTTTCTCGAAAGCGGCTTGGCATTCCATGGTCCATTTAAGGGGCGTTCCTGGTCGAGGTTTCCCCTCGCCATTCGTTTTGAGAAGATTTGTTATAGGCAAAGCAATACTAGCGAATGATGGAATAAACTGGCGGTAAAAGTTTGCAAAGCCCAAAAAACTTTGGAGCTGTTTACGAGTACGGGGCGGGGCCCAATCTGTTACCGCCTTAACCTTTGCAGGATCCATTTCAATTCCTTCAGAAGAGATGCGATAACCTAAATAGTCAATTTTATCCTGGTGAAACTCGCATTTGGATAATTTGGCGTATAGCTCGGCGGAGCGAAGTTTCCGAAGGACGGAACGCACAAGCTTAACATGTTCATCACGTGTCTGCGAATATACGATGATGTCATCAATGTAGACTAAAACGCCTTTATAAAGGTGTTCGTGGAGGACTTCGTTTATCAATTGCATAAACACTGAGGGGGCACCTTGCAAACCAAAGGGGAGAACCTTAAATTGAAAACATCCAAGTGGGCAGTTAAAAGCAGTTTTCCATTCGTCCCCTTCCTTGATTCTAACTCTATAATAAGCCTCGCGCAAGTCCAGCTTAGTAAAAATCTTCCCAGTAGCCAGGTGAGCCAGCATGTCTTTCATAAGTGGGAGTGGGTAGACATTATGTTTGCAAATGGTGTTCAGATAAGAATAGTTTTGTACTAATCTGAGAGTGCCATCTTTCTTTTCTCGAAACATAACAGGTGCCGCTACACGTGGCCTAGCTGGTTCAATAAAACCCCTTTGAAGATTTTTGTCAATGAAGTTCCGTAGTTCATTCATTTCACGCTGCGTCATGGAATAAATGCGGGGTTTTGGCAACTGCACTCCCGGGAGGAAATCAATTGAACAATCAGTGGCCCTATGAGGGGGGAGGGAATCACAAGATTTTTCACTGAAAACTTCTTTGAGGTCCCAATATTCTTTGGGAATTCTTTCTTCTCCAGGGATGACCTCAGGAGAAGGAAATGCCAGTGATTGAGCAGCTGGTTCCGAAACAGGGGCCAGGTCAATGGGCGAAATATGCTCGTCCTCCGAAGGCAGGGAGGTGTGATCAGGCACTATCAAAGGAATTCGAACCCAACCCTCTTTCCAGTTAATGAGGGGGTTCCATTTACGAAGCCAATTAACACCCAGAATGACAGCATTTTCAGAAATGGTCGTTACAATGAAATTTATGGTTTCTGTATGGGCCTGCCCAATGGAGACACGAATAGGTTCAGTAATGAGAGAGGCAGGGGCTCCCCCAGCTACAGAACCATCCATTTGGCAAAACGCTATGGGAGTTTTTAGATTTTTTAGATGGAAACCCATAGAATACACAACATCTTGATTTATAAGGCACCGTGAGCAACCAGAATCAATTAGAGCCTGCACATTGCAAGTGCGGCCAGTAGATGGAGCCAAAAGCTTTAAATTAATATAAAGGGGGCCGGAACGATGACTCACCA
Source organism: Rhabdophis nuchalis (assembly GCA_039707465.1). NCBI lineage: Eukaryota > Metazoa > Chordata > Lepidosauria > Squamata > Natricidae > Rhabdophis > Rhabdophis nuchalis. The sequence goes on along the minus strand of CM077647.1, from coordinate 176,852,320 downwards.
AGTTGTCGTCATCCGACTCCTCCCAGTCATCCGGGCAGGCATTGGGCTGGGCAGACGAGAGGTCCAGTGGCTCCGCCCCACTCATCGCGGGTTTACTGCGCACGCTCAAAGGTTTCGGAGGTCTTCTGTCCCTCCCTCCTTCCCTCTCCGGAGAAGAATGTGGGCATGAAGAACGACTTGATCTGCATTTGTTAGCCCAATGCCCCTCCTTTCCACATCGATAACAAACAGTCGAGCGCGGTTGAGTAGGTCTTCGGGCCCCCCCACTTTTCTGGATGGGTGAAAACTTTTCAGGGGAATGAGGTCTGGGACTCTCTGCAGTTTCCGCTCATGACGGACTGAATCTTGTAATTGGGCTTGATCCAGCTCAACGTCACCCGCGAGATCTATCCATTCTTCTAAGGTTTCGGGGCGAAATCTATTCATGCACGTTTGATAAATGTTCTTATTAAGACCCTCAGTATAGAGGTCCATTAATGCCCGGTCACTGTAACCGGTCATGAACACGGCCAGTTCCTTAAAGTTCTGCGTGTATTCCTGAACTGAATTATCCCCCTGGCGTAAATTTCTCATTCTCATCTTAGCTTTCCCTTCAACACGGGGGTCCTCAAAGCGCCTTCTCAGGGCAGTCATGAAACGCTCAAAGTCACACAACACGGGTGAATGGCTATTATGCAGTGAGACCAACCATTGGGAAGCATTTTTTTCCAAGGCCATAGAGACAATTCTAATTTTGAATTCATCTTCAAGATCAGCTGCATAAAATTGTACAAAATTATCGACGTGCATCAGAAAAAATGCCAGGCCCTCGGCACTGCCGTCGAATTTCACACCCAGGGGAGGAAGCTTTGCAAGCCGGCGGGGAGAGGCTGGGCGGGCATCTCTCTGCATACCTCTGCTGGCTCGGGCAGGGGGGGATGGTGAATCTCTGATATCCTTAACAGCTGCAGCTCCCTGCATATTTAACTGTTTGCTTTCCTGCTGTTGTTCCCTCCCCAAAAGTTCATCCAGGGCCGCCCGCTTCTCAGCTGCCTGTTGAAGGTAATGCTGGCCCCATTCCTTAAATTCCCTTTCCTCTTTTAAGAGTTCAGGTATGAGTTGCTTGGGGGAAAGGCGACGCCTGGTTACAGTAACTCCTGAGGCTTTGCTTCCAGTCATTCCCACGCCCTCTGACCAGCGGCGAGATTTGGAAGAATCTTCGGCTGGCTGGCTTAAATCTAGGCCGGCTAAACATTCCAACACTGACCTCGTATCTTCTGTTGGTGCTTGAGCTCCCAGTTCCGTTTCGGGCCGGACTTCCACCAAGGGAATTTCTTGTTTCGTGGGGTCCGACATGGTGTAGGATTTATTTGTGACTCTCTGCTTAATGTCAGGACCTGTTTCTTCGATTTCTTAGGAAAGACCACACTTAGACATTGTTTGAAAATGAATAAAGTTACTTTTACTAAGGATCGTAAGTGAACAGATCATTTGAAGCAGAGAGTGAATACTTTAGGCGCCAACATAGCGTATTAACCTTTAAGCCCAACCCAATACCCAACTCCCCCCAAAGCAGTGTCCAATATGCATTCATCTCCGACATCAGGTGGGCAGGTCATCACCAGCCTGGAATGTGAGACCGTTAGCCGAAGAGATAACACCGTCCATCACCGTTTTCCACCAGCACAACATTTGAATCCCAGCACCCCACCCTCCACGTTTCCATGGCAGCAAAGCAGATAGCGAAGGCTGACACCACTGCAACAGCTTTCCAAGAAATTCTGAAAAAATAATTTGTTAGTCAGTCTGGAAGAGATTATAAAACCTTGCAGTCAGAGGAAAAGAGTGAGGTAGGACCTTGCCCCTTCGGATTTTGGATTGTGGGTAGCTATTTCCATTCCCCAGGGTATGCTTGTCTATCAGGGCATGCTCTGCTAATCTTAATGATGTCAGTCTATTGGATGAGAGAAATGATTGTGTGTGTGAACTGACCGTGTTCCTGGATTTTGTAGCTGCTTTCCAAATAAACTCCTGGAAGTGTGGATAGGCACAAGTAAACCTCCTCTGGAGGAAATGTTGAGGGTTGTGATACTAGTGTGGTTGCTGATTGACAAGAAGTGCTAGACAGATGCCACATCTTGCCTCAGGAGCGATCCTTCTCCCATCTTTCATGAATGGTATAAGCCGGGGAACCTCATCATTGGTGGGATCATAGCTCAGATTTTTCACATCCTTGAGGAATATTCCTTTGATGAGCATCCTTCGCAGAAGGTGTTAATGCCCCCTGTGTAAGAAATTCTCTTTTCCTTTTCCTTCCCTCTCCACCTGTTCTTGGAATCTTAAAAATCTCTCCAGGGTGCTCTTGTAAGTTGAGAGAATATTGGAAGGTTTCTAACCATTTTTTTTAACCAGGTTTGTGTGTCATTAGAGTTTCCAAAGCATAGACAATATTTCAGTCAGATGCTCAAGAGCTGTTTGGAATCTTAAGGACCTCCCAGTTTCATTATTGCATATGGGTTTGAGGATAAAATTGAGTGCAGACAAAACTGAGTGATATGTATTTGTGGATAAAGTTGAGTGATATTCACTTGCACATATGTGCTAGTTGTTCCTGACTCTAGGTGGTGGTGCTCATCTCAAATTCAAAGATGAAGTGCCAGGGCTGTCTGAAGACATTCTCCATGGTCATGTGGCCAGCAGGACTATATGCCTGGCCTGCAGGACTAAATGCACGGAACACTGTTTTCTTCCCACCAAAGGTGGTCCCTCTTTTTCCACTTGCATTTTTACATGCTTTCAAACTGCAGATTAAAAAGCCAATTCCAGTTTAAACAGTCTCTGTCTGTGTCACAAAGCACAGTCTGCCTGCCTTCCCAGCTCTATAAAAGAATTGAGTGGAATCATATTTTCCTGCGAGTGAGTACAGTTGTAGGCCAGTGTTTCATGATACACCGAATATTGTTCATTGGCCTTTATATCTGCCGCCTACCACAGTTTGCAGGTTTTATATGGTGGTGGTTGCTTCAACATATGTGCAGTGTTAATTCTTGTCTCAATAACTCTGTCATTTCATTTATTTCTCAATTATGTTTTCAGAGCCATTTTAAAACTATATCAGCATTCCTTGAGTTTGGCATTTGCAGTGAAACAGATCAACTCAAACCCACGACTTTTATCTAACGTTACCCTGGGATTTTTCATCTGTGACAACTATTTCATTGCCCAGCTGACTTACCGTTCCACTTTGGAGCTGCTCTTCCGATCCGATCAGTTGGTTGTCAACTACAGATGTGACATGAAGGAGAATCTCATTGTGGCCATCATTGGAGGATTTGGTGCGGATATCTCCTTCTTCATGTCCGATGTCATAAGCCTTTATAAAATCCCACAGGTAAGATACAGTATATTTTATGTATTTATTTTTATTGATTAGTTTGCCAAACATGTACAAGATAGCAGGTATAAGTATAAACATGGACATGGACAAAGGAAACGAATACAAATAAATGGGGACAGTAGGACCTGGACAGTAGGCACGCTGGTGCAGTTATGTACACCCTCTTTATGGATCGCTTAGGAATGGAGTGGGGTCCATGGTAGACAATTTGAGACTGAAGCTGTGAGGATTTGAGGATGTAACAATGGAGTCAGGTAGAGAATTCCAGACATTGACCACTCTGTTGCTCAAGTCGTATTTTCTGCAATTGAGTTTGGAACGGTTTACCTTGAGTTTGTATTGATTGTTTGCCACTGTATTATTGTGGTTGAAGCTGAAGTAGTTGTTGACAGGTAGGATGTTGTAACAGACATTTTTGTGGAATACGCTTAGGTCTGACAACAGGCGGCACAGTTCCAGATTGTCCAAACCCAAAATTTCGAGCCTGGTGACATAAGGGGGCTCTATTGTGAGCAGAGGAGTGGAGTACTCTTGTGAAATACTTCCAGACTTGCTCCGTCGTATTAATGTTCAATATACAGTGTGGATTCCAGGCAGATGAGTTGTATTCGAGAATAGGCATGGCAAAGGTTTTGTAATGGGGGGGTGGAGGTGGGAATCCATGAAGAAGAAGAAAAAATGCATGGATTCCCCCTTCCCTTGGAAATGAGACGGCTGTCAAAGAGAAGGGAGCGCATGCCATGTGGGCTTGTCCAACAGCCGAATCCTCATCTCCTGTTCCTTCTTTGGCTGTTGGACAAGGCCACATGGCGCATGATACTCCTTTCTCTTTGACAGCCACCTCGTTTCCAATGGGGAGGAGAAAATCCATGCAGAGGGAGGAAAAATGCATGGATTTCTTTCCCTCCATTGGAAACAAGGCAGCTATTAAAGAGAAGGGAGCACACACCATGTGGACTTCTCCCAATCCTCCGTTCAGGGAAAGGAAGTGGGTGGGAGGGTCAAGCCTGGTGTGGACAGGCAGGGTGAGCAAGCAAGTGGCAACTGCGCAGGCAGGCAGAGGGAGCAAGCAGGGGAGGGCAGGCCAGCGGAGGGAGCCTTCCAGTACAGGGCCTCCAGAAGATCAGGTATGGAAAGGCACACTAAATTTCTGGTATGCCCATACCGATGCGTAGCGGCTGAAACCCATCCCAGCTGAAGTGATGTAGGGTTTTCTGCCTAAGCAGGGGATTGGATTAGAAGACCTCCTAGATCCATTGCAAATCTGTTATTCTATGTATTTTATAAATCTGTTATTCTATGTATTCTATGTAGTCACACTACCCCTAATTGTCCTATTTGTTAAACTAGACATATATAGTTTCCTTAACTGTTCACTGTACAATTAGTACCCTAATCATAATTGTTCCTCTTCTCTCTACTCTTTTGATGGTCTCAATATCTTTTTTTTTTGTATTGTGGTATTAAGAACAGGATGCAGTATTCCAAGTATGGCCTCACTAACACAATATATATCCGCGACCGCCTCCTGCCCCATACATCCCTTCGACCGATCCGCTCCCACAGAGAGGGCCTTCTCAGGGTACCGTCGGCCGGGCAATGCCGATTGGCGGTGCCCAGGGAAAGAGCCTTCTCTGTGGCGGGCCCTGCCCTCTGGAACGACCTTCCCCCGATCTACGCACCATCGTGGACCTCCGCCTTTTCCGCCAACATCTTAAAACCTATTTAGTCCAACAAGCCAGCCTAGCATAACCCTGTTTCTGACTTTTTATAGGGATAATTTTTAAATTTTAGAGTTTTATTAATTTTAGCACAGGGAATATTTAATTAGTTTTTTAATAATTTTGGATTTTTGTATGTTTGTATGATTTTAATGATGCCGGTGCGCCGCCCTGGGTCCTTTTTTAGGAGAAGGGCAGGGTATAAATTTAATAAAATAAATAAATAAATAAATCAGTACAATCACTTTGTGTGATACTACCCTTATCTTTATGCAGCCTAGAACTACATTGGCTTTTTTGGCAGTTGCTGAACACTGCTGACTCATACTTAAGTCGTGGTCTACTGGGATACCTAGACCTCTCTCACAGTTACCACTTGTGAGCTCCAGGGCCACCTATCTATACTTGTGTATTTGGTGGCTAGATATGTCTTTAGACTGTTCTTCCAGTATCGTATTTTTCGGAGTATAAGACACTACTAGCTTTTGGGGAGGAAAACAAGGCTAGGAAAGTCTGCCTCTGCCTTCCAGCAATTTGCCTCCTTACAGCAAATAGCAAATAGTACAGAGTATATACACTGTTGGTGGTGTTACATTTCAGACTATACTACCTCCATGATGTTCGTCTCTTTTTCCATTATTTTCTTTTTCTTCTTGCAAATGCATCTAGTAGTTGAAAGGCAAGGTCTTATTCAGGCAGCATCTTGGTAACAATAATAATAATAATAATTTAATACTTATAAACCGCACCCTCTCCCCACAGGGACTCGGGGCGGTGCACAGGAAGAATAAAAACAATGACTATATACAACATTTCATATTAAAAATAGATTAAACAGCACCTGTGCTAAAATACCCGTTAAAACTAACTAAACTAAAAATCCCCAATAAACCCCAAAACAGAGGAATAACTATCCCAGGCCGGCAAGGCAGAAAAAATGCGTTTTTAGTTTAAGACGGAAGGAGCGGAGGTCCGTGGTGGTCCTAATGTCAGGGGGGAGGTCGTTCCAGAGGGCTGGGCCCGCCAAAGAGAGATCCCTTCCCCTGGGTGTCGCCCGCTGACAGAGTCTAGTGGACGGCACCCGGAGAAGTCCCTCTCTGTGGGAGCAAATCGGCCGTGAGGATGTATGAGGCAGGATCCGATCCCGCAGGTAGCTAGGTCCCGAGCCATGGAGCGCTTTAAAGATGATAATTAATACCTTGAAGCGCACCCGGAAGACAACAGGCAGCCAGTGCAGCTCGCGCAAGAGCGGTGTTACATGGGTATACCTTGTGGTACCCATAATTGCTCGCGCGGCTGCGTTCTGGACTAGCTGAAGTCTCCGGATGCACCTCAAGGGAAGCCCCATGTAGAGAGAGTTACAATAGTCCAGTCGGGATGTCACGAGCGCGTGATTGACTGTGCGAAGGGCGTCCCGATCCAATAGGGGGCGCAATTGGCAAACCAGGCGAACCTGGTAAAACGCCCTCCTGGCCACGGCTGTCACTTGATTTTCCATGGACAGCCGGGTATCCAGGAGGACACCCAAATTGCGCACCCCATCCACAGGGGCAAGATGTTCGCCCCCTATGGCCAGCGTTGGAGTGAGCTGGTTGAAATGGGCAGCCGGAAACCACAGCCACTCGGTCTTGGTCGGGTTGAGCCTGAGTCCGTTACTTCCCATCCAGATCCGCACGGCTTCCAGGCACTGGCACATCACCGCTACGGCATCATTGTGGTGGTTTGGGGTAGATATATACAGCTGGGTGTCGTCAGCGTAAAGGTGGTACTCTACCCCAAAACCACGGATGATCTCACCCAGCGGCTTCATGTATGCATTAAACAGGAGAGGCGAGAGGACCGACCCCTGAGGCACCCCGCATGTGAGGGGTCTCAGGGTCGACCTCTGCTCTCCTGCCAACACAAATTGCGATCGGCCAGAGAGGTAGGAGGAGAACCACCACAAAACGGTGCCTCCCACCCCCAACCCCCCCAGCCGATGCAATAGGATACCATGGTCGATGGTATCGAAAGCCGCCGAGAGGTCTAATAGGACCAGGATGGAGGAACACCCCCCATCTCTGGCCCTCCAGAGATCATCCACCAATGCGACCAATGCCGTCTCGGTGCTAATATTATTATTATTATTATTATTATTATTATTATTATTATTATTATTATTATTATTATTATTATTATTATTATTATTATTATTATTATTATTATTATTATTATTATTATTATTATTATTATTATTATTATTATTATTATTATTATTATTATAAATAATAATTAGTTCTTCTATAGCCATGATGGTGAACCTATGGCACATGTGCCAAAGTTGGCATGCAGGGCCTTCTCTCTTGGCATTCACACCATCACCAGCTGCTCTTCCAGGTTATGTCATGCACATGGGCGTGGCCAGCTGCTCTCTTCTGGGCAGCTTGCCTTTAGAAATTGTGAATAGTGCATCACTTAAGATTTTTAAGAAGAAACTGGACAGCCATTTGTGTGAAATGGTATAGGACAGTGATGGTTAAACTTTTCAGCACCAAGTGCGGAAAATGGAGCACACATGCGCGCTGGAGTGCTGAAATCCAGAAGAGAGTAGTTGGCCAGTTCGCATGCACACACTGGAATCCAGAAGAGAGCAGCTGCCATGCTCATGGGTCACCTGCTCTCTTCCTGGTTCCGGTGTGTGCATGCACACCAGCCAGTTGCTCTCCTGCAGGTTCTGGCACTTGGCATACATGTGCGCACACTCCAGTTTTGGCACTCGGTACCAAAAAGCTTTATCATCACTGTTATACAGTATCTCATGTCTATCATCCAACCATTTATATCATCTGTTCCACACTTTTTAGTACTCCAATTCTTCTCTATCCTTCAGTTCCAGGTCAACCTATCCATCTCTGCACACTTGGGTATCTTTCTTATGATCATTGCATCTGGAGGGATAGTGTTCTGCTTCCAATTTTGAGCAAATACTATTCTTGCTGCAGTTACTATATGTAGTGTTAAACACAGAGATTTTGTATGCGTTTTATCACCTAGTACACCCAATAGTAAAAATAGTTCAGGTTTCCATTCAATCTTTCGTTCTATCATCTGTTCTAGCCATTTCTTTACTTTAAGCCAAAATTCTCTGGCTTTGGCACAGGGCCACCACATAGGGTAGAAGGTTCCTTGTTTATATTCACATCTCCTGTAATTGTTTTTTCCATGTCTACTACATCTACTGCATTTTACTGGTCCACTAATTTAGTCACTTTGTCAAAGAATGAAACAAGATGTGTTTAGCATGATGTGTTTTTTGACAAACCCATGTTGGCTACTGGTGATAACTTTGCCTACATGTAATTATTGATAGTTGTCGTTGTTTGTAGCTATTTGCAGTCATAGTTGTTTTTTTAAAGTAGTTTTTTTCTAATACTGTAGCATTTGGGTCGCTTCCTTCTTTTAAAATTGGTTTGATGCAGGATCTTATTTTTCTTAAGAATCATTTCAATACTGTAGCCTTGGGGTCCCTTCCTTCTTTTAAAATGTGGTCCTTTGCTCCCTCTTGTGGTTAAAGGTGAAATAATACTTAAAAGTTGGGAGTTTTATTCTTCCCTCTTGTGGCCAGTGTTGAAGGAGAATTTAAAATTCAATTGTTTCAATGAAATTCAATTGTGAAAAAGTAAGGTTCTACATTTAGGCAAGAAAAACAAAATGCACAAGTACAGTATAGGTGGTACCTTGCTCAATAGTAGCAACTGTGAGAGGGATCTAGGAATCTTAGTGGACAACCATTTAAATATGAGCCAGCAGTGTGCAGCAGCTGCCAAAAAAGCCAACACAGTTCTAGGCTGCATAAACAGAAGGATAGAATCTAGATCACGTGAAGTGTTAATGCCACTGTATAGTGCCTTGGTAAGGCCACACTTGGAATACTGCATACAGTTTTGGTCGCCACGATGTAGAAAAGACGTGGAGACTCTGGAAAGAGTGCAGAGAAGAGCAACCAAGATGATTTGGGGACTGGAGACTAAAACATATGAAGAACGGTTGCAGGAACTGGGTATGTCTAGCTTGATGAAGAGAAGGACCAGGGGAGACATGATAGCAGTGTTCCGATATCTCAGAGGGTGCCACAAAGAAGAGGGAGTCAAACTATTCTCCAAGGCACCTGGGGGCAGGACAAGAAGTAATGGGTGGAAACTAATCAAGGAGAGAAGCAACTTAGAACTAAGGAGAAATTTCCTGACAGTTAGAACAATTAACCTCTGGAACAGCTTGCCTCCAGAAGTTGTGAATGCCCCAACCCTGGAAGTCTTTAAAAAGATGTTAGATAGCCATTTGTCTGAAATGGTATAAGGCTCCTGCCCACGCAGGGGGTTGGACTAGAAGACCTACAAGGTCCCTTCCAACTCTGCTATTATATTGTATTGTATTATCTACCTTCCAATCGAAGTGCAGTTTGTAAGCCACATAGGAAAGAGGAAAAAAAAGTCACCCATATAATAATTAATGTAAAAAAAAAACCTATAGAAAAATAGTACATTTGCCTCCATCTCCTCCTTCTCATCTTTCTCCTTCCATTACTTTAATTTTACTTTGCTTTACTTTCATTTCTGCTCCGCTTTCCTCTCCTTTCTTCCCTCTTAGACACTGTTGGAAGAAACGTCCGTCTGGGTTCAGTTCCAAGGGGTGAGACAGACACTGGAAACACGGAGGCTGCTTGGAAAGATGGTTTAATGGTGGACAGCAGGACCACATGGTTTGAGGTCCTGAAGGAAAAAGGCAAGAGATGCTGAGAGTACCTGGGTTTTATGCCCTCTCTGGGCTTTTGGATTTGAGCTTGTATTCTGATTGGTTGTCAGACTCCCATGGGGCCCTGCAGTGGCAACTTTGTAGGTTGTGTTTTGAGTCCCAAGCTTGGTTGAGCTTTGCTGGGTGATAGAATCTTCCTAGGTGCCATATGCTAAGTTCTACTGCTAGATCGGTAGAGGGCTGATCCTACCTTTGTTGGATCTTGGGTGAGGGCATTTGCCTATGAATAGACCTAGCTATCTCTTTATCTCTGCTGTGATAAAGCAGAGGAGGGTGGGGCTATTAAGAGTGAGTCTTCTTCTTGTCTAAAAAAACATGTTTTTCCATTTCTCATTCAGGGAAATATAATATTCTGCCTATTTAATATTTCCTAGAATATTTCATTTTTCTAGCGCTAACTTCCTACAAACCACCATTGCCATCACCATCACCACCAGTTAACTTGTAAAGCATTTCCATGCCAATTATCAAGTTGACATTGGAATAGAAGGGAGGGAGAATTCCATGCATACCTTTGACCAGGGTCGGATCTCAGATTTCTACAGCAGGCGTGTGAGACACGAAATTTTACAATCTGCTGCAGCACTTCGTTGGGGGATATGATTTAAGACTCAGACTGAGGGAAGGGAAGACACAGGGGTAAAGTTGAGCCACCATCAAATGGAAATTAGATCTGGCTCCGTGGCAGGAAATGCCAAAATGTTGCTCCTAATAAATGACTGCATTTCTTTTGAACTTTGTCTCAAGGCTAATTAGGGCATTTCTTTGGAACCTCACGCCACCATAATCCCACCCTATTCTTTCTTCCTTTCCAATTTCTTCATTCCTTTAAGTTTAACTTTGTTCCTCTACCTTTTCTTCTCCCTCTCAGCCACCTCCATGCCATGCCCCCATTTTCCTTCACACCCTCTCAGTCAAACCTATGGCATTGCTTTGAGTGTTGCTTATGCCACCTTGAGTTCCTGAAGAAAGGAAAAGTCAGCAGATAAATTTAAGACCTTAGATAAGCAGTGGTGGTATTCAGCCCGTTCGTACCACTTCATGAGAATCGGTTGTTACGTTTCTGAGCAGTTTGGTGAACCGGTTGTTGGAAGAAATCATTATGGCAGAGAACTGGTTGTTATATTACTTGAATCCCACCACTGGGATACATTTCAATCATAAACAATGAACTGCACGTTTTATTTTAGCTCGCTGATGGCTCTTTTGCACCAAAGAAGCACGGACAAGGTAGCAGGTATAAATATGAATGTGGACATGAACAAAGGAAATGAGTACAGATAAATGGGGACAGGAATGCAGGTACAGAAGGCATGCTGGTGTATGACCCCTTTGCAGACCTCTTAGGAATGGGTGAGGCTCAAGGTAGACAGTTTGAGGATGTCAGGTGGAGCATTCCGGGCATTGACCACTCTGTTGCTGAAGTTGTATTTTCTGCAATCAAGTTTGGAGCGGTTTACCTTGAGTTTGTATCTATTATTTGTATCTATTACTTTAGCTGGCCTATGGCTCTTTTACTCCCAAGAAGCATGGAACAAAGATGGCTGCTTCCTTTTACCGTATGGCTCCCAATGAATCTCTTCAGATTGTGGGGATCATCCATTTGCTGAAGCATTTTGGATGGACGTGGGTAGGCCTTTTAATTCTGGATGATGACAGTGGAGACACTTTCTACCAAGTCCTGGACCCACTTTTTTCTGAGAACAGGATTTGCTGGGCTTTTATAGAGAGAATTCCCAAGCATTCCTGTCGTTGGTCGGATAAATGTTTATTTAAGGAAAAACATAGTCAATACGTTTGTCTTCTATGGAGAAAGCAGCACAGCGATGCTTCTGTTTATGTTCACAAAATTTACGGATAACATCCTTGGAAAAATGTGGATTTTCAATGCTCAAACCGAACTCACGTTAACCAATCTTCACCTGCCCTCAGATTTACAGTTGTTTGACGGAGCAATTTCCTTCGACATCCATTCCAATGCACTGCCGGGGGTTCAACGAATTCCTTTGGGGCATCGAACCATTAGCAATGCAACGAGCTACTTTGTTCAAGGAGTTTTGGGAGCAAGGCTTTGATTGCTCCTTTTCTGACAGCAACCAAGCTGAAGAAAGTGACGAAGCATGCACTGGGAGGGAAGACCTAAAGAAACTTCCTGCCCATTTATTTGAAACGACCGGCCACAGCTACAGTATCTACAATGCAGTCTCTGCTGTAGCTCATGCTTTTCATGACATGAATTTACTGAGATCTAAACACAAAAGAGTAGCAGAGAATTCAAGGAATGGACCTCAAGATCAAGACACCTGGAAGGTAATAATGTGTGTTCCTTGGTTCCCAAGAGAAAGTATTTTGTTTTGACCATGTTAGGATAATTATCCTGATGTTGGGTTGACAATATATATAAGCCAAGATTGTTAAAGAGTGTATGTAACTTTAAGGACTATGTGGAATCTGATTGGTTGTGCTTCCCAGCTCAATCATAAAAAGGCAGATGGAAACACAGTTCATCCCTTTTTGCTTTCCTTTGCTTCCTGATTGCCACTGAGGAAGAAGCTGAACATGAAGACAGAAGAGAATCATTGTTTTGACTTACTGTAAGATAACTGTGGTTTTGGTGAAGGACTGTTTATTGTTAGAGGAGTTAGTATCACTGTTTGGAAGAAGTATTTTAGTTACATCAAGAGTAAAGGCTATTTACTTTTTCTACTATCAGTGTTTTAGAGTTTGTGTGTGGTTTAAGCAATGTATCTCTTGCTGTCCAGTGTATTGCACTATTCTGCCTGTTTATTTTCCAATGGGGGTGTTTTTTACCCCTAACAGACCACAACAACCCAACTATCCTTATTCTCCCACACCCTGTCCCTTTTCTTAAATGTCAGCACTGCAATCCCAAAATGGCATTAGTGAGACCAGCTTCAGGGTTGACAAGAACTTTGACAAGTAAAGTAATTACTGAGAAATACTGTTAATTTGCTTCCAGTCCAGTGGTGGGTTGTTGCCAGCATTACTGCTGGTTCGCTTTGTGTATGCATTGCTTGAGCATTCATAGTTGCCTCTAAATTGTTCTGTGTATGTGCAGAACATTACAAAATGACTAAAAACCATACCAGCAATGTCATGTGCAATCAGGGGACCAGTTTGGGGGCTTGGCCATCCTACTGTCCATACCGGTTCGACAACCCAGTCTCAATATTCACTACTGGTTCACCCAAACCCATGCGAACTGGTAGCAACCCACCTCTGTTCCAGGCCCAGTTCACACTGCTGTGCATTACCCATGAACTCTTTGTCTCATGGGACCTGGATATCTGAGAAACCACCTTGTCCCAATTAGACTGACTTATTCCATCCAATCAAGCAGGGAAGGTATGCTGCACATCCCCTTTTGACTTACAGGATCTAGGAGGAGGACCTTTTCAACTACTGCCCCATGGAACATGTTACCCTCAGAGGCGAGGCAAGCCCTGGAACAGTATTAAGACCTGCTTTGCCAAGGATCATAGGGACAGGGTGGCTCAGTGGCTAAGACACTGAGCTTGTCAATCAGAAAGGTTGGCAGTTTGGCGGTTCGAAACCCTAGTGCTTTGTAACAGAGTGAGCTCCCATTACTTGTCCCAGCATCTGCCAACCTAGCAGTTCCCCAACACACTTGTAGTTCTCCACCTGTTCTGAATGAACAAATCATGCCCTCCCTATTATATTAGTCCAGAGGTCTCATTCTCGTGGCCCACGGACCAATTGCGGCCCGCAGGACGGTATCTTGTGGCCCCGATCGTGATATGAAAGTATAATATTAGTGCAGCCCGCAGGGGGAGTGGACCTCTGTGGAATCCTTTATGTGGCCCAGCCTCACCCAGCCTCTGCCTCCAGCGGCCCCCAGGTAAATTGAGTTTGAGACCCCTGTATTAGTCACTGTGACTCCAAGGTACCTAATTTTTTCCTTCATCATAAAACCTGAATTACTCATCAGAATTTCCTATTGTGGGAAGTACACCCCAAAAGGACAGTGCCAGGAACGACAAAAGCAGTGCCAAAAGACTTAAAACAGCTCTCCCCCCTTTTAAGAAATTCAAACCCCCAAAGCAAAAGCACCAGCTGAAAGAACAACCTTCAGAGCAGCCAAATGCCATTGATGGCTGTTACAGAAATAACAAAGCCTGACCACGAAGCAGATCATGAAAATACTTAAAACCAGCTAAAAATAACTCACAAAAACTCCCTTTTTTCTCTTTCCTGAAAGAACGAACCCCTAGGATATGAAAGACAAAGGTCCAGGGATAGGATTAACCCATTAAGGTAGGAAGACAGAACTCAGGGCAATCACTTTAACTAGAGGCACACAAATAACCCCATCAAACTGTAGGAGTTTCAAACAGTGGCTGGCTGCAATTGGTTTAACAACCGGTTTGATGATTGTGCATGTGCTTGCCCACCTAAAGCGTTTGCACGTAGCATTCAAAGTACAGCAATTGGAAGCTCAGCTGCTTACCTTCTAAGGCAGCCCCAGTAAGTAGAACAGCGGAGGCACGCAAATCAGCTGTGCATGTAAATCAGCTGAGACAGGAAGAAGGAAGTATAGGACAGGATAGGGTGGGGGCAGGTGGGCAGGGCCAGCTGATCGTCAGAACTGATGGTTCACCTGAACCAGTCTGCCTGAACCAGTCCGAACTGGCAGCAGCCCACCACTGGCTTCAAAGGAAAAACAAGTATAAGAAGGCATGTGTCTGCCAGCTTGGCAGCCAGGAATGCTCCAGCTGTGTCCCTTTTTTGCTTCTTGCCTTCCTGAATTAAAGAATCCCGCTTTCTGGCAGCTGGCTTCTGTGTCAATTCTTTCTCAGCATCGGTGACTGCTTCCCATCTGGGGAATGAACTGAGGAAATTTCTTCCAATACCAACCTGTACAGTCATATTCTTAACCAGCAATTTTGTTTTGTGTTTATTTATATGAAATCCAGCCAAAACATCAAAGTCATTGGGCTTCTCCATTAATCTTATTTCTTAGAAAACCAAAACTAGGTTACCAGCAAAATTTGACAATGAGGCTCTTTACACATTGCTTTATGTTTTTACAGATTTACTTTATTTCACTGATGTTTATCGTCCAGAGTCACTTTTAGTGAGAAGGCTTATTTATCTACCTACCTACCTACCTACCTACCTACCTACCTACCTACCTACCTACCAGAGGTGGGTTTCTCCGGGTTCGGGTGGGATCGGGCGAGCCCTTTCGTGAAATTTCCCGATCCCAAGCGATCCCAAGCTTGGACCGGTGGACCCGGAAGTAAGTAGTCCCCGTTCCCCTCCCCTCCCCCGCTCCCAGCGCCGGGAACCTGCAGCGGCCGAAGCAGCGAGGGCGGCCCGAGGGAAGGAGGAGCAGGCAGCCGCCTCCCGCCTGCCCCGTGGCTTCAGGACAGGTCCTGGGCAGGCTGAGTAGGGCCTCACCATCCCCCCCCTGTCTTCCCCGATGGCGTCTGGAGTGATCGGGCCGTGCAGAAACTCCTGCGCCGCTCCCCTCCGTTCCCCGCTGCCCTCCGTGTGCCGTTGGGCTGGGGATGGTGAGGCCCGACTCAGCCTGCCCAGGACCTGTTCTGAAGCCACGAGGCAGGCGGGAGGCGGCTGCCTGCTCCTCCTTCCCTCGGGCCGCCCTCGCGGTACCGACGCGACCCCGCCGCCGGCCGGTGGAGGTGCTGACCCGGGAGCCGACCTGGGGCGCCCTTCCCCGGCGGCCCAGCCCCCTGCCCCGCCTGCGGGTGGCCAACCCCGCCCCCGGACCGCGGCTCGCCATTGGCCGGCGTGCGCAGCTGCCCAAGCTGCTTCGGCCGCTGCAGGTTCCCGGCGCTGGGAGCGGGGGAGGGGAGGGGAACAGGGACTACGGGGCTTACCCCGCCCCCGCCGGCCAAACCTACCGGCCTGCCGAAGCAGCAGAAGCCGCAGAGCAAAGCGACGAGGGGGCGGCTTCATCCGGAAACCGGGCAACCTCGGGGGCCGAGGTGAGCCAGTGAAGCGGGGCGATGCAGGCGGAGGACTGGGTGGCGCGGGAGCTGGGCTGCCTGAGACGGCGGGCGGGAGGGAAGGAGGGAGAGAAAGAGCCACAGAGAGAGAGAAACAGACAGACACAGAGAATGATAGAAAGAGACAGAGAGGGAGGGAAGGAGGGAGAGAAAGAGCCACAGAGAGAGAGAGTCAGACAGACACAGAGAATGATAGAAAGAGACAGAGAGGGAGGGAGGGAGGGAGAGATAAAGAGCCACTGAGAGAAACAGACAGACACAGAGAATGATAGAAAGAGACAGAGAGGGAGGGAAGGAGGGAGAGAAAGAGCCACAGAGAGAGAGAGTCAGACAGACACAGAGAATGATAGAAAGAGACAGAGAGGGAGGGAAGGAGGGAGAGAAAGAGCTACAGAGAGAGAGAGTCAGACAGACACAGAGAATGATAGAAAGAGACAGAGAGGGAGGGAGGGAGAGAGAGATAAAGAGCCACTGAGAGAAACAGACAGACACAGAGAATGATAGAAAGAGACAGAGAGGGAGGGAAGGAGGGAGAGAAAGAGCCACAGAGAGAGAGTCAGACAGACACAGAGAGAGAGACAGAGAGAGACAGAGAGAAAGAGAAAGAAGGGAAGAAAGAAAAGAAAGAAAAAGAAAGTGGGACAGAGATGAAAGAGAACTTATGACCACAATTGAGGCCAAAATTTTGGTTGCTAAGCAAGACCGTTAAGTGAATTCCACCACATTTTCCTAGTTGGCCACGCCCACCCAGTCACATGACTGCAGAGCCACTCCCACAAAGCAGGCCACACCCACAGAACCTGTTCCAAAAATTTTGAAACCCACCCCTGCTACCTACCTACCTACCTACCTACCTACCTACCTACCTACCTACCTACCTACCTACCTACCTATCTATCTATCTATCTATCTATCTATCTATCTATCTATCTATCTATCATCTATCTCTATCTAGCTATCATCTGTCTGTTTGTCTGTCTGTCTGTCTGTCTATCATCTATCTATCTATCTATCTATCTATCTATCTATCTATCTATCTATCTATCATCTATCTCTAGCTAGCTATAATCTGTCTGTCTGTCTGTCTGTCTGTCTATCTATCTATCTATCTCTAGCTAGCTATCATCTGTCTATCTGTCTATCTATCTATCTATCATCTATCTATCTATCTATCTATCTTCTTTCTTTCTTTCTTTCTTTCTTTCTTTCTTTCTTTCTTTCTTTCATCTATCTACCATTCATCCATCCACCTATCTATCATCTATCATCTATCTATAGATGATAGATGGATGATACATCTGATGTTACCTAGTGTAGTAATGAAATGTCTGTAAGAAAGCCAGCAAGTTCAGAGAGTACCAAGTTCATCATAAAATCAATCCCTAGCAATATAAGTGCCTAAGGAGAAAAGGCAAGTGATTGAAGCCATTCCCTTGTTTTATGTGTATGTAATACATATATGTGACAATTGTAAAAATATACAGGGCATCAACCATACAGCTAGAGTCATCTTTCCAGCTTTGTGGGACACCACTTTACATGTCTGGATTTCAGGAACTTCTGGAATATTTCTAAAATGATGCTTCCTGACTGTGGTCATCACTTACAGAGAAGATTCCCCCCCCCCCAATAAGTTATGTTTAGATCTCCTCTAATGATCTAATTCTTTTCAAATTTAGCCACTTTAAGGGGTATGGACTTTAGGTCCAAGAATTCTTGGGCCAGAAATTCTGAGTGTTGAAGTCTAGACTTCTTAAAGTGGTCATGTTCAAAAAACGATCTAATATAGATGTTGTATTTCAACTGCTGCTACTTGAATCGTGATGATTAGATTCCATACTTCATGGCCTGTCTCTTACTTGCAGATACGATTGCCTGTTCTGAATGTCCAGAATACCAATATCCAAGTAAGGACAAAGTTCAATGTATTCCCAAAACCATAACGTTTCTAACTTATGAAGAACCTTTAGGAATCAGCTTAGTTGTGACTGCTGTTTTATATTCAATAATTACCATGTTCACTCTTGGAATATTTATCAAGTATAAAGACACCCCTATTGTCAAAGCAAACAATAAGGACCTCACCTACAGTCTCCTCATCTCCCTTCTGCTTTGCTTCCTTTGCTCTTTTCTCTTCATGGGAAAACCTCATCAAGTGATTTGCTTCCTGCGACAATCCGTGTTTGGCATTATCTTCTCTGTGGCTGTTTCTTCGGTGTTGGCCAAAACCATCATGGTCATTGCAGCATTCATGGCCACTAAACCAGGGTCCAGCATGAGGAAATGGTTGGGGAAAAAAGTGTCCTTCTTAATTGTCTTCTTCTGCTCATTCCTTCAAGCAGGCATTTGTCTGGTGTGGATGATCTCTGCTCCTCCTTTTCCAGAACTTAACATGGAATCAATGGCTGAAGAGATCATAGCAGAATGTAACGAAGGGTCTGTTGTGATGTTTTATCTTGTCTTGGGCTATATGGGGTTTCTTTCTCTGATTAGTTTCATGGTGGCTTTCCTGGCTAGGAACCTGCCAGACACATTCAATGAAGCCAAGTTCATCACTTTCAGCATGCTGGTGTTTTGCAGTGTTTGGTTGTCTTTTGTTCCCACCTATTTGAGCACTAAAGGAAAGTATATGGTAGCTGTGGAGATCTTCTCCATCTTAGCTTCTAGTGCTGGTTTATTGGGTTGTATCTTTTTCTCAAAATGCTTCATTATTTTGCTGAGGCCTGAGCTGAACAGCAAAGAGCAACTTGTAAAGAAAAAGAATGTATGATTATTAAATTGTGGCTATATATATTTCTTTGGAGAAAAATGGGGCTTGTTGCCAAATTTATTGATACAGGAAATACAATACAAGGTTGAATCTCTCCTTGGCCAGTTTCCATCCATTCTTCCTTGTCCGGCCTTCAGGTGCTTTGGAAAATAGCTTGACCCCCTCTCCTCTCTGGGGCAGCCCCTCAAATATTGGAAGATATTTATATTTATTCAATTTATATCCCGCCCTTCTCCGAACGGACCCACTCTCCCTTGGTCCTTCTCTTCACTAGACTAGCCAGGCCCAGTTCTTGCAACCCTTCCTATGTTTGAGCCTCCAGTCCCCTCATCATCCTAGTTGCTCTTCTATGCTCTTTTTCTAGAGTCTACAAATCTTTGTTTATAGTGTGGTGACCAAAACTGGATGCTGTACTCTAGGTGTGGTCCTATTAAGGCTTTATAGAGTGGTATTAGTACCTCCCTTGATCTTGATTGTATCCCTCTGTTAATGCACTTTCGGATTGTGTTGGCTTTTTGGCTGCCACCATGGCTAGCTCCTATTTAACTGGTCGTCCACTAAGATTCCCAAGATCCCTCTGACAGTGACCGCTATTAAGCCAGGTTTCACCCAGTCTCTATGTGCCCTTTGGTTTTTTTCTTGCCTAAGTGTGACTTTACTCTACATTGAATTTCTTTTTGTTAGAGAGGACCCAGGGTTCAAATCTGTCATTTATGATGGTTGCAACATCCTGGGGTCAGGTCAGGTGATCCTGACCAGGAACTAGCCAGGCCCAGTTCCTGTAACTGTTCTTCATATGTTTTAACTTGCACTCCCCTGATCATCTTGGTTGCTCTTCTCTGAACTTTTTCTAGACTCTCAACATCTTTTTTATAGTGCAGTGACCAAAACGGGATGCAAGATTCTAGGTGGGGTCTTACTAGGGTTTTATAGAGTGAAAAATGAAGCCTGTCTGAAGTGGGATGGCTTCCAGGTCTGACAAAAAGTCCAGTTGTCTCTTGGGGGGGGGAAAGCACCTTTGGAACAACCATGAATTAGACCAGGGGTCTGCAAAGTCGGCTCTTTTAAGACTGGTGGACTTCAACTCCCAGAGTTCCCCAGCCGGCTGGGGAACTCTGGGAGTTGAAGTCCACCAGTCTTAAAAGAGCCGACTTTGCAGACCCCTGAATTAGACGATGGAGCATCTCCATGGTCTTTTCCAGAGTGTATTAACTAGTGAATGCCATCAGAACAGAAGCTGGTGAAGATTCTTTTTTGGACTTCTGGTGGTACGCATGAGGGTAGAGGCCACAATTCCATCCCTTTGTGATGGAATTTCCTAGGAAATTCCTAGGACCCCACTTGGAAGCACAAGTGACCATTTGTTTAGAGGACATTGCCCGGTTTGCAGGGCGTCCTCAAACTTCTTTGGTCATGATGGAGTTGACTTTTTATAGTTGCTTGTTTGGGGTTTTGTTCACCTATATTCTCTACTTCACCTTTTTTGTACTGGATGAGATTTGTAACAGGATCTGGAGTCCTTGTTTCTGCCCCTCTGGCTTCTCCGAAATGCCCCCTCAATTTACACCTGCAGTCAAAAAGGTAACTACCGTATTTTTTGGAGTATAAGACGCACCAAGGTTTTGAAGAAGCACTTTTTTAAAAAAAGGTTTTGTACTCCGCAAACCTCCCCAAAATGGTGTGTTTTACACAAAAACGGGCCTGTTTTTTTTAAAAAGGGCTTGAATAGCCCTTAGGAGGCTTGTAGGATGCTCTGGGGGTCAAAAATGAGCAAAAAATGGCCCATTTTTCACAAAAATGGGACCATTTTTCACACACAAAAAACGCCAGGAATAGCCTTTAGGAAGCGTATAGAGTGCTCTGGGGGCTGCGGGGGGGGGGGGACTGAGCAAAAAATGGCCCAAAAGACTCCTACAAGTTATGCACAGCCATTTTTGGGGAGGGGTGGGGTTTCAGGAGGCAAAAAATGCTGTATTCAGTGTATAAGACGCACCCAGATTTTCAGTCTCTTTTTTGAGGGGAAAAAGGTGCGTCTTATACTCCGAAAAATACAGTATTCTATTACACTATATTTTACGAGAGTTTTTAATGGGCCAGTAAAGTCAGTGGGGAAAATAAATCAGCTTAGCTGAAAACAGGAGAGAAGAATTCACGAAACTTGTGAATTCAGAGTGATTTGTTCTTTCCAGTTTGGTGAAGGTTTGTAGCTCCTTAGCCAATACTCCAGGCAAAAACATTCTGACTACATGGCATCCTCTGTCAAATAGGCCCAGGGATGCACAACTTAAAAACAAAATTGAGAATAATGGCGTATCCAGAAGATAGACCTAAGATACAGAAGGATCTTGACAGACCTGAACATTGGGCACTATCTAACAAAATGAAATTCAATGGTGAAAAGAGTAAGGTTCTACATTTAGGCAAGAAAAAGAAAATGCACAGGTACAGTATAGGTGGTACCTTGCTCAATAGTAGCACCTGTGAGAGGGATCTTGGAGTCCTAGTGGACAACCATTTAAATATGAGTCAGCTGTGTGCAGCAGCTGCCAAAAAAAGCCAACACAGTTCTAGGCTGCATAAACAGAGAGATAGAATCAAGATCATGTGAAGTGTTAATATCACTTTGTAAGGCCTTGGTAAGGCCACACTTGGAATATGGCATCCAGTTTTGGCCTCCACAGTGTAAAAAAAGATGTAGATACTCTATAAAGAATACAGAGAAGAGCAACAATGATGATTAGGGGATTGGAGGCTAAAACATATGAAGAACAGTTGCAGGAACTGGGTATGTCTAGTTTAATGAAAAGAAGGACTAGGGGAGACATGATAGCAGTCTTCCAATATCTCAGGGGTTGCCACAAAGAAGAGGGAGTCAAACTATTCTCCAAAGCATCTGAAGGCAGGACAAGAAGCAATGGGTGGAAACTAATCAAGGAGAGGAGCAACTTAGAACTAAGGAGACATTTCCTGACAGTGAGAACAATTAATCATTGGAACAACTTGCCTCCAGAAGTTGTGAATGCTCCAACACTGGAAGTTGTTAGATCAGACAAAGGATTCCGACTCAGGCATGGTCAAAACAACAGGAACGTTTATTCACACTATTTACAACACACACAAGATTCAACTGGCAAGGTTTCTTCTCTGGCAACCTCTTATATAGAGTTACCAGGCAGGAAACTACTAGCAAGCAATTGCAACATTGTAACTCCTTTCCAGACAGATTCCAGACAGCTCGTCTCAGTCAATTAACACAGCTGCCTGATCTGTTCCGGAATGCGGTGACTCAAAGGTTACCAGACTTGCTGTCTGGGCTGAGGACTCAACACTCCTTCCCCCATAGTCAGTGCGCATGTGTCCAGGCACTCTGTCCATCACAGTACATGCGCACGCGTATTCGTTCAGATAGGCGGGGCGGTGTCGGGTCCGCCCCGAACGCCTTAGTTCCTGCGGAGAGTTCGGCGCGGGCAACACGTCCTGTGGAAGCTCCTCCCTGCGGGGAGTGGAGCTTCCGCCTACGTCACCACGGCCTGCCCCCGGAGGTGGAGTCGCCGTAGCTGGAATTGGCGATAATAGTAAGTCCGGGCGAGGGGGCATGGCGACTGGGCTTGAGGTAGTTGACGGTTGCTGGCAGGCAGCGTTCTGGTAGGGTGGGCCTCCGATGGGCGAGGCCCACAGCTCAGTATCAGGTTGAGTGGAATGGTCCTGATGGCCTCGCCAGGCGTTGCCTGCCGAGGAGAGGCCTGGACAGGCAAGGGTCTCAGAATTTCCAAACTGCGGCTCGGCTTGAACAGGGAACAACGGCCCAACGGGAGCCAACGGGCAGGAACGGCCTGGTGTGGTGAAGGCTGTCTCGGGCAGGCGGCGCCTCAGTTGATCCAGGTGGCGCCGCCACTCAGATCCATCGTGAAGGCCGACCCTGTAAGAACAGGGGCCGGTCAAGTCCAAAATGGTGGCGGCAATCCATCGCGGCTCCCCTGAGAAGTTCCTTGCCCAAACTAGGTCCCCAATTTTAAATAAGCGAGGGGCGGAAATCTGCAGGTTGCTCCTCTGCAACCCGTCGTAATCGGGGTGCAGTCTGTCCAGGGTGGTCCGCAAGCGTCGGCCCATCAAGAGCTCTGCGGGGCTTTTCCCTGTGGCGGGACAAGGTGTGACATGCTGTCCCAAGAGGTACGCAGCCACCCTTGCCTGCCAGTTCCCTTTATCCAAACGGGCCAAGGCTTCCTTGGCCGAGCGGACTGCTCGTTCCGCACGTCCATTAGACGCCGGGTGATAAGGGGCAACCGGCGCGTGGCGGATCCCTTGGGTGGCCAGAAAATCCAAGAAGGTGGAGGACTGAAATTGGGGCCTGTTATCTGACACAATGACGTCCGGCAACCCGTGGGTCGCGAACAGGCGACGCAAGGCGCGCACTGTTCTCTCCGCTGTGGTGGAAGCCATGATAATCACCTCCACCCAGCGGGAGAACGCATCCACCACCACAAGGAAAGTCTGGCCATGGAAGGGACCCGCGAAATCCAAGTGGAGCCTGGACCACGGGCTCCTGGGGATGTCCCAATCCCTCGGCGGGGAGACCGGCGGGGCCGGCCGGGACGATTGGCAGGAGGAGCAGGCGGCCACCCATTCCGCCACTTCAGCGTCCATGCCAGGCCACCAGACATAGCTCCGGGCTAAAGCCTTCATACGGACGATGCCTGCGTGGTTGGCATGGAGCGACTGAAGAACCATGTGTCTGAGAGGGGAAGGGACGATGACCCGATCTCCCCAACACAAGCACCCGCAATGGAGCGAGAGCTCCAGCTGGCGTGACTTGTAAGGCCGAAAGTCTTCGGCCACGCTGCCCGAAGGCCAGCCCCTCAGCACCCATCAGCAGACCTGGGCGAGGACGGGGTCTGCGCAGGTGTGAGCGGCGACGGCGGACGAGGACAGGGGCAAGTCCGACTCCGCGACCATCAGGACAGAGAGGGCAGGCACAGGGGTCGGATCCGGCCCCGGGAGAGGGCAGCGGCTCAGGGCATCAGCATTCCCTATCTGCTTGCCAGGACGGTATAGCAGCGTATAGTCATACGCTGCCAGGAATTCCGTCCAGCGGGTCATCCTGGGCGACAGGATGGGGGGGGTCGGACGGTCACCGGCCAACAGCCCAAGGAGTGGCTTGTGGTCCGTGACAACAGAAAAAGTCCGCCCATAGAGGTAATTGTGGAACTTCTTAATCCCGGACACTACAGCCAAAGCCTCCTTGTCGATTTGGCTGTAGTTTCTCTCCGTTTGAGACATTGTCCGGGAGTAAAAAGCAATGGGGGCTTCCGAGCCGTCTGGAAAGACGTGGCTAAGGACAGCCCCCAGGCCAAAAGGGGAGGCTTCGCATGCAAGCGTCAGAGGAAGCCTGTCATGGTACTGGACTAGTACCGCATCTGATGTGAGCACGGCTTTGACAGCCGCGAACGCATGCGCTTCGCGGCTGCCCCAGTGCCAGGCCGCAGATCGGTCAAGCAACCGATGCAGTGGCTCGGCTAGCGATGCCTTGTGGGGAATAAATGGCGCGTAGAAATTTAAAAGGCCAAGGAATGCCTGCAGCTCCGTTTTGGAGGCAGGAGTGGGGGCCTTTTGGATGGCCTCAACCTTGGAAGGGGTTGGGTGAATTCCTTGGGCATCAATCATGAAGCCCAGGAATTCCACCCTCGGCACAGCAAACGTGCATTTGCTGCGCTTTAACTTTAAACCCGCGCCCCTGAAAACTCTGAGGACCTTCCGCAACGTCTTGGCGAGTTCTGATATGCTGGAAGCAGCAATCAGGACGTCATCAAAGTACGGTACAACGCCAGGGAGCCCATGGAGCAGTCGCTCCATGAGGCTCTGGAAGATCCCCGGGGCCACGGTCACGCCGAATTGTAGGCGGCGACAGCGGAAAGCCCCACTGTGGGTGACGATGGTCTGCACCTCCGCAGCCTCGTCGTCCACCGGGAGCTGTTGGTAGGCCTGCCCCATATCCAGTTTCGCGAACACTTGACCCCGTCCCAAAGAGTGGAGCAGGTCTTGCACTACCGGAACCGGGTATGGGTTCGCCTGAAGCCCGAGGTTGATCGTCGACTTATAGTCGGCGCAGATCCTCACGGACCCGTTGGGCTTAATGGGAACCACAATCGGGGTCTCCCATTTTGCCTGATCGACGGGTTCGAGCACGCCCTGCGCCACTAATCGATCTAATTCCGCTTCAACCTTGGGCTTCAGCGCGAACGGCAGCCTGCGGGCCTTCAAGCGGACAGGAGCAACCTGGGGATCCAGGTTTAGGGAAACGGGGGTGCCCTTGTACGTTCCTAGGCTGCCATCGAAGACGTCATTGAACTCTCTGATCACTACGTTTACCGGAGAACTGGCTGGCACGCTGTGTACTCCTTGGACTGACAGTCCCAAGGCCGGAAACCAGTCCAATCCGATCAAGGCAGCTAGGGATTTGGCCACTACCAAGATGGGAAGGGATCCATGGAAGGGGCCGTAGTCTACCCTCACTCTATGCAGTCCTAGAATGGGGATTTGTGAGCCCTGGTAGTCCTTTAGGATTGTTGCCGTGGGGCTGAGATCTCGCTTCCTGATCTGGGGGCGCAGCTTAAGTAATTGTGCCCAGGAAATAAGCGATCTAGAGGACCCAGAGTCTATTTCCATTTTTACACCCACCCCCTCTAAGCAAACCATTGTTGACAGTCTCATACTCTCTGCCTGGTTGTAGTTTAGAGCTGGGGGCATCTCCGACAGCGCGAAGCAGTCAGTCGGCTGTGGCTGGTAGCGTCTCGAACGCTTCTGCGACGCTTGTTGTCCTGGTGGAGCGGCTCTGGAGGCAGCAGCTGGAGTTGTCATTGGTGTGGCAGCACGACACACGGCTGCTAGGTGTCCTTTCCTGCCACATCTGCAGCACACCGATGCCTTGAAGGGGCACTCAGGTCTCTGGTGGGCACCTCCGCAGCCTATGCAGCTCCCGGACTTCTGCTGGGGTGCAAATGCGCGATTACGCACACGCCCGGTCACCCTCAAGCATTCCTCTTGGTCTTCCTCCTCCATCTCGTCTAGCGGGGCTATCTCGTCCACTAGACACGCTCGCGGGGTGGGGAAGAGAGGAGGGCGCGCGCGGCCCATGTCAGATGTGGAAATCTCTGACAATTCCGCTGCACGGGCTTCTTCCACCGCTTGCTCGAGAGTCAGTACAGTTTTTGAGAGCAAGCGGTGCTTTAGGTGGATGTCTTTTACGCCGCATACAAACTGCTCCAGCAGGGATTCCTCCAGGAAGCCTGCGGGGAACTCGCAGGGAATTGCGGTGGCTCTCAATTTCTGAAGGAATTCGGCTACTGATTGTTGCGGTTGTTGCACATATTGCCTGAATGTGTAGCGGTGTGCTATGCGGGAATGTACAGGCGCGTAGTGTGCTCTCAGGCGGCCCAGGAGATCGTCCCAGGGCACTTCGTGTACCGCGGTGGGTGCTGCTATGGTTCGGGCGGTAGCGAACAATTCTGGGCCGCCGCACTGGAGGAAAAGGCTCAGCTTCCTTGCAGGCGCGAGTTCGCCGTAGTCACTCGCTATCAGGAAGCACTCGAAATGGGCTAAGAAGGAAGCCCATTGTTCCTTCATCGGGTCGAACTGCGCAAACGGAGGCATTGTCGCCATGGCCATGATGGGGCTGTGCGTTCTGCGCTCGTTGGTTGAGGCTTTGTTCCCCGTTGTGTCTAAAGACACGGCCTGAATCCCACCTTCATCGCCAGTGTTAGATCAGACAAAGGATTCCGACTCAGGCATGGTCAAAACAACAGGAACGTTTATTTACAACACACACAAGATTCAACTGGCAAGGTTTCTTCTCTGGCAACCTCTTATATAGAGTTACCAGGCAGGAAACTACTAGCAAGCAATTGCAACATTGTAATTCCTTTCCAGACAGATTCCAGACAGCTCGTCTCAGTCAATTAACACAGCTGCCTGATCTGTTCCGGAATGCAGTGACTCAAAGGTTACCAGACTTGCTGTCTGGGCTGAGGACTCAACAGAAGTCTTTAAGAAGATGTTAGATATCCATTTGTCCGAAGTGGTACAGGGTTTCCTGCCTAAGCAGGGGACTAAAAGATTTCTTTTCTCTTCTCTTCTCTTCTTCTTTTTTTTTTATTGAAAAAGTTTTACACAAACAAGTTTTCCCTTTTTTACCCCCCCGACATATAATATAAATCACATACAAATACTGTACCCCCTCCCCCATCTTAAAATAAATTTCTCATTCAGATATTGTTCCCCCTCACCTCCCAACAATCATAATATAAATTTCTCTTAATGTAACAATATCCCATTAACCCTATCTTGTAAGTTAATTAAACATATATAAATCATAATATAAATTTCTCTTGAGGTAACCGTATTCCATTAATCCCATCTTCTAAATTAGTTATACATATATATTTCCCCGCCATCCACCCTAACCCTCCCCCATCTCCCAAACAAACCCACCCCCCTGACTTCCGCTATACACCACTCTAGTAATTCCAAACATCCCATATATTATTTGCTCTGTTCATCTGTCAATCTAAACATTCTTACCTAAAGGCTACATAATACTTCCTAGTCTGATATTTATTCTGTATATAATCAATCCATTTTGCCCATTCCTGTGTATAATTCTCCTGCTTCTGACCTTTTAAGAAAGCTGAAATTTTTGCCATTTCCGCAAACCCTGCCACTTTCTGAATCCATTGATCAATTGTTGGTAAAAAAATCTTTTTTTCCAGTATTGAGCAATCAGCAACCTAGCTGCTGTAACCATATACAAAACCAATTTTGTTTCCCCTTTAGTAAAATCTTTAATTATACCCAATAAAAACATTTGCGGAATAAATTGTATTCTTTTCTTAAATACATTTTGCATAACCCACCATATTTTTATCCAAAAAGCTTTAACCTTGTTGCAAGTCCACCATACATGAAAAAAAGTAGCATCTAAACACCCTCTTCTCTTCTCTTCTCTTCTCTTCTCTTCTCTTCTCTTCTCTTCTCTTCTCTTCTCTTCTCTTCTCTTCTCTTCTCATCCCTTCCCTTCCAATCCCTTCCATTCCATTCCATTCTATTTTAGATGTGGGACCAAATGGGCATCACAATATTATGGGACAAATACATTGACGTACATGTTTGTATCAGAACAGTAACAGAATGTAAGCACATCAGGATAAGACTCACCTCGCACTGTCACCATGTATACTAGGAGGCACCTCACCTTATAACTCATTATTTTTATGTTGCTGTTCATTACTTTCTTGACAATTTCACATCTTTGTCTACTTTGATCTCCATAGTTGATGCACTACAGAATGACAGAGAGGCAGCAGATATATACGCAATGGAGAAAAGGTAGCGATTTTGCTTGATTCTTTGATCCTTCTTTCCCTCTTCGGCATTTAGCATCTCTTTTTGGGAGATTGGTGCTCTTAGGGATTGGGTAGAAGAGGCTGTGGGTCGATTTCGAGTTTGGTCCTTAATCAGTCTTCCATCCTTCCGAGATCACGCAAAATCTGGACCCAGCTTGTTGAGGGCAATATGCTGACATTGTAAACTACCCAGAGAGTGCTCCAAAACACTATGGGGAAGTAAAGGTAAAGGGTCCCCTCACACATATGTGCTAGTCATTCCCAACTCTAGGGGGCGGTGCTCATCTCCGTTTCAAAGCCGAAGAGCCAGCACTGTCCAAAGATGTCTCCGTGGTCATGTGGCCGGTATGACTAAACGCCGAAGGTGCATAGAACGCTGTTACCTTCCCACCAAAGTGGTTCCTATTTTTCTACTTGTATTTTTACATGCATTCGGACTGCTAAGTTGGCTGAAGCTGGGATAAGTAACAGGAGCTCACTCCATTATGCAGCACTAGGGATTCGAACTGCCGAACTGCTGACCATTCTGATTGACAAGCTCAGTGTCTTAGCCACATCCCTTTATGGGGAAGCATATAAATCTAAATACGGCTGCTAGGGGACGTGGGGGCTCAGTGACTATCATGTCACTCCTAGTCCTTCTTTTCACCAAACTAGTTATACCCAATTCGAGCAACAGTCCTTTATATGTTTTAGCTTCCAGGCCAGTGGTGGGATTCAGGCAGTTTGCACCTAGTCAGGAGAAGCGGTTGTTAACTTTCTAAGCAGTTCGGAGAACCGGTTGTTAGAAGAAATCTCCTTTTGTTTCCCCCCCCCCCCACTTTACAGGGCTAATCCTGTAAGGAAGGCAGGAAGGAAGCATTTGGTGTTGTTTCTAGCCTCATCTTTATTGCCCTTTATTCAGAAACTGCCTCTCCGGTTAACCCTTATTACATTGTAACAGCTAAGGCAAAGCACCCATTGATGTGAGTGACATTAAATTGGCCACATCCACTCAGACACATGACCACCGAGCCATGCCTACCCAGCTGGTCATTAGGGCAGAGAACTGGTTGTTCAATTATTTGAATCCCACCACTGGTCCGGTCCCCTAATCACCCTTGTTTTAGAGGAGAAGCCATGTTTACAACCCTTATAAAGAAGAGTTGCTGGAATTCAGGCATAGAAACCATTTGGCTGATACCCAAAGAAGCAGGGGTGGAGGGGCTGCTGGGGGTTCGCGTGGGTTCAGGACACCCTCTACCTAAGTTTTGATGCAGTTTTGAGCACCCCCAAACCCCACTCCTGGATGGTCCTGCAAACCCCTCCCAAGAGTCCCCACGTGGCCCATTTTGGATGCAGGTAAGTGCAGGGAGCACGCAGAGGCTCAGGGAGGGTGATAAAACAGGCCTACCGGAAGTTCAGGAAGGCTGGAAATGGACTGATTTCCAGCCTTCAGAGGGCCTCCAGAGCCTGGGGAGGGCCATGCCCACCCCTGCAGAAAACCTCTTGTTGAAAGTTTTGAAGCCCACCCTTGCACGGAGGCGAGTGAAGGTGAGGTAGATATCAGGTAAGATAGATACTTCTCACATCTCTCTCTATATCTGTCTGTCTGTCTGTCTGTCTGTCTGTCTGTCTGTCTGTCTGTCTGTCTGTCTGTCTGTCTGTCTCTCTCTCTCTCTCTCTCTCTCTCTCTTTCTATCTCTATGCCTCTATGCCTCTCTCTCCCTCTGAATCTCTGCCTGTGTGTGTATATCTCTATACCTCAATACAATACAATAGCAGAGTTGGAAGGAACCTTGTAGGTCTTCTAGTCCAATCCCCTGCATGGGCAGGAACCTTATACCATTTCAGACAAATGGCTATCTAACATCTTCTTAAAGACTTCCAGGGTTGGAGCATTCACAACTTCTGGAGGCAAGCTGTTCCAGAGGTTAATTGTTCTAACTGTCAGGAAATTTCTCCTTAGTTCTAAGTTGCTTCTCTCCTGGATTAGTTTCCACCCATTGCTTCTTGTCCTGCCCCCAGGTGCCTTGGAGAATAGTTTGACTCCCTCTTCTTTGTGGCACCCTCTGAGATATCGGAACACTGCTATCATGTCTCCCCTGGTCCTTCTCTTCATCAAACTAGACATACCCAGCTCCTGCAACAGTTCTTCATATGTTTTAGCCTCTAGTCCCCTAATCATCTTGGTTGCTCTTCTCTGCACTATTTCCAGAGTCTCCACGTCTTTTCTACATCGTGGCGACCAAAACTGTATGCAGTATTCCAAGTGTGGCCTCTCTCTCTATGCCTCTATGCCTCTCTCTCTCTGTCTCTCTCTCTGAATCTCTGCCTGTGTGTGTATATATGTAGATTTTGGTTTATCTACGAAATCTACGAAAACAAATATATATATATATAGGAGCAATCTGGAAGCACCAAGCCAGAAGCACCAGCCTGAAGATGATGAATGAGATTTCATCGAAACGTCGTGAAGATACTTCCAATTCTACGCGGGAGAAAACCCGAACAACCAAAGACCTACATACAAACACCCGCGAAAACCTCAGAAAACAAATATATATATATATATCTCCCTCTCTGTCTCTCTCTATCTCTGTCTTTGTCTCTGCCTCTGTCTCTGCCTCTGTGTGTGTGTGTGTATCTCTGTGTATCTCTCTATATCTCTCCCTCTCTCTCTCTCTCTTTCTGCCTCTCTATCTCTCTCCCTCTCTGTCTCTCTCTGTCTCTGTATTTATTTATTTCATTTATTTAGCGTATGGCACATGTTAACCAGGGATCACCCAGGTGGCTGGCTCCTTGTGTGAAAGGAATTTTTTTTGGGCATTGTTATCTTCACCTGCAGGACATATGAATGCTGATAGGCAATTGGGGGAGGCTCCTTTCTTGTTATCCTTTCTGTGGTTTGTTCACTCACAGGAACTGAACCGCTGAGCTGCCAACCTCAGTGGTGCGCAGGCCCAGCCGTCTTACCACGTGAGCCACCATGGCCCCCTTAAGAATCAGTAAAGAAATAGCAAATGATGATGTGTTCAAATGATAGGAGGATTTGTTCTGCTTTATCAGCTCTTCTTTCTCCTTGCAGATGTCAAGCAGCAAATATTTGCCCAACCCCAAGAAGGCATTCATGGAAGTTCTGTCCGTCAATTGTTGTGCGAGGATGCGCACTGTAAGGTGTGTGATCGTGCTGCTCAGGAAGCCCTGGCATTTATCTACAGCTGGGGGACAAAGCAGGGAAGACCAAAAGACTCAAGGAGCCAGGAGCCTCCTGTGTCTCGCACAAAATACCCTGTTCCACCTTGTGGCTTTCTAGTTAGAGGCCCTGATTCCATTCTGCGTAGTGCCAGTGAACCTGCACCTGTAGTTGACCATACTCTTCCTGACCAGGAAACGCCTGCTTTATCAAGCTCAAAGCTGTTGCCAAAGGATGGTGAAGACAGAGCAGCTGCCATGCTACACCGTGTTCTTTATTCCTGGAAGGAAGATAACAATCTTTCTGTCGACCTGAAGGAAGAATCCTTCCGGTCCCTTTCGTTCACACACAGCACTTCCAGCAGCTGCTCCATTTCCTCCTTCAGCTTATCTGAGATCTCCTCCAGCAGCTTGAAGGTGCAAGTGTCAAGTAAGCACACAAAGAAGTACCGTTCCAAAGTACGTCACGAAAGCTACAAAGATTCGCTTCGGGAGGCTGTTGGAGGGAGACAACTCAAGAAAAGGTCAGGTAGAAGGGCCCAGTATGAGACCAGCAAGAGAGACTTGGCTGGATTCAGCGGCGTGTCCATTTCTTTCATAGACAAAACCACACTGGCAAGTTTAGAATCCCACATGGTGACAAAAAGAGTGCAACATCTCATCGGATTGCCTTTAGCTCTCTTGAGGTCCCTCAAAACGTTCATACCTTCTGCTCCAGACTCTCCTACTCAGAAGCACAAGAGGAAAGTTACAGTGGCCCCAAGGCCTCAGATCCTTTTCTTTGTAGCCACAGGTGTCAGGAAAGAGCTAGAGAGGCACGTGAAGAAAATGGTTCAACAAAGACGTTGGCAGCTACCCCAGAGAGTACAAGATGCCCTCAAGCGCATTAAACCTGACTCTCCATCATCAAGGCCAGAGAAGTTTTCTTCAGCAGGCCGGCGACAGAAGCACAAAGAGATAGGTCAAATTAAAAGTGCAAAAAGGACAGGAAAGCCCATTGCAAAGCAATCGGCCCCAGTGGAAGTCTTAGACTTGAAAACCACACCAGCCCTCCAACAAAAACTGCAAGTGCACCTTACAAAGAAGTCCCTGGAAATGAAGCTGGAGACTTTTAATTCCATCGTGCGGCTTTCTCGGAGAGTAACTACAGCAAGGACAAGACTTTGGCTTCTGCCTAAACTTATCCCACTTGGTCAGATTCATCATCAGCTGAGGGACAAGCTGGGGTTAAGCCTCCGGAAGAAAGCAGATGCTGTGGAGATGAACATTAAGAGTAAATGCATCTACTTCCTGTGGGGGCTTCCAACCCTTTATATGAAATCCCTGAGCAGGTTTGTCCCTAGTCCTCCGTCTCAACCGACATCTTTCACTGTGGCTCATTCCTTGATCGAATTTGGTCTTACAACGCCTGCCTTGAAGATATCCATTGATGGGAAGACCTTGGAGACCCATGTTCTGAAAAAGAGACTTCAGCACCAGTGGGGATTGCCTCTCCTGGTGTTGAGGTCCCTGAGAGAGTTCCTTCTCCCAGCTCCATCATCACAGGTTCATCTTAGGACCAAACGCTATGACCAGTCTGACGTTCAAACACTCATTGGCTTTACCCAACGCCTTTTCATCACTTCTGAGGTGAAGCAGAAGCTAGAGACCCACCTCCGGAGCAAAATCATAGAGAGGCAGTGGGGCTTACCCAAACGAGTATTCGAATCCCTGCAGATGTTTTTCCCAACTGGTTCCACGCTGGCCAGGAGGCCCAAAGTAGATGGAAAGTCCTTTGCAAGGCAATTTAAGAAGGGGATACCTTCCACAGCAATGGTCAGTTACCGCAGGAAACCCGTTCAATGTTCAAAGGGTCAAGTACTGCAGATAAAATCGGCCAAGAAAGTCCTTGAGCGCCACCTAGGTCCTATTGTTCCCTCAGCTCATCAGCCTTGGAGAGGGACTAGCCGAAGGGTAGTGCATAAGCTCCCTCGAATCATTCCACCTCAAACATGTTCTCTACAGCCAAGATCTCAGCAGCTTCATTTCATGGACCAAGAAGCTCTTGGTCATATCAAGCTAAATGTTATACACAAAGACCTGGTCTACAAGTGGAAAATGCCCACTTTATTCAGTAAGTCGCTCGCCCTTATGATTCAGAATATCAGACCATCAGATTTCATTCGCCACCACCCATCCAGAAAATCTGCTGGATTCAGTTTCGCTGAAAAGGACACGCTGTTTCTTGGCCCCAAAGCCCGTGAAGCACTGGAATGGCATGTGAGAAAGAAGACTCTTCACCACGTTTGGGGTCTTCCACGTCTTATCTGGAGATCTGTCCAGTACCTTCTTCCAGCTACTCCTTCCGCTCATCCCCAGAAGAAATTGCCCAGAGAGACGATCATTTTCCCATCCGAGGTCTCCTTTCTCAGTAAGGCCATCCAACGAGAACTGGAAAGAAATGTGCAGAAAAGGGTAGTCAGTCAGCGATGGTTTCTCCCTAAAAGAGTTCTGGAGTCTGTGAAGTTGTTCTACTCAAGTTATAGCTACCTGACACCCAGCATCCCTCAACAAGAACAAGGTAGCAGGCTCTCCAAAATTAAAACCACTGCACCACCTCCACAGATTCACACCAGACTCCACCTCAAACTGCAGCTCCACGTGGCTAAGAAACATTTGGAAATTCATTTGGAGGCTCCTCCTGTAATGGTGAGAAGTTCCTGGAGGCACATGGTTTTCTCCTTGAGAATGCATCTCCCTAAGATCTTGTCTAGTCCCCAGCCATTGATTCCTCGCAGAACCTTGTTGCCATTCGCCTGCAGGAAAGCCATGGATAGGATCGAAATGACCATACAGCGCAATCATTTTGCTTCCTTGTGGGAGCTGTCCACCCACTATATGAAGGCGCTTCAACAGTTGATGCCCAAACCTTTGTTCCGGCCTCTAAGAAGTCAGAAAACGGCTGCTTTCCAATTCACTCAAATTCAGTGGGTCCTCCCTCCAGGATTCAATGTGGAAACTTTAGAGCTGCATGTGAAAAGGAAGAGAATCCAACATGAATGGGGTTTTCCGGTCCTTATCCAGAAATCACTCAAGAGTTTCCTCTACCAGCCACCTTCACGGTCATCTTTAACAAGGACAAAAATCAGTGTCCGTAACCTGGCTCAGGAGCTAATGTTCCTCCCCCAGGATGTTTGCAAGCGTCTTGAACTTCATGTGCAGAAGACAAAACTATATCATCAGTGGGGTTTGCCACAAAGAGTCCTTAGATCTCTGAAGAGGCTACAACCAGAAGTAAACATTTGGGCCCTGAGGCCAAAAACACTGCACCAGACAAGAAGAACAATATCCACCCACAAGACCATCCCTCTCTTCCAAACTAAGACTAGTCTATGCACCACGTGCTGCCAACAGAGGAGGCTGGCGATTCCACCACATGTTCCTCACAAGCTTTCCTTAAGAGGATCCAAACATCTGGAGAAGATTAGCCTCCACCTATCGAAAAAATATGTGGAAATACGGTTGGAGGTTTTCCCAGATGTTGTTACAGGTTCTTGGAAACTTAAGGCATTAGTAACAAGGCAACCACTCCCGAAATTGATCTCCCGTAGCCCTAAGACTTTGCAGCCCCGT
The DNA here is from genome assembly GCA_039707465.1 of Rhabdophis nuchalis. Classification (NCBI taxonomy): domain Eukaryota; kingdom Metazoa; phylum Chordata; class Lepidosauria; order Squamata; family Natricidae; genus Rhabdophis; species Rhabdophis nuchalis. The sequence goes on along the minus strand of CM077647.1, from coordinate 176,817,470 downwards.
CGGAGCTTCCTACCATTCGTGCAAAAGCAGGAGGCCAAAAGATTGGAGATGGCAGTACAGCTTTGCTATTTTAGTTCCCTCTGGGGTCTGGGCAAAAGATACGTGGAAGCCGTTGATGCAATGATTCCTAGATCGTATGCCTCACCCTTCCAGAGAAGGAAGGTTCCTGCTGGGTTGTTCTCGGAGACACAGATACCATTTCTCCAACGACAAGAACGAGAGTTTATTGAACTGCATATCAGGAAGAAGAGGTTGCATCACGAATGGGGCTTGCCAGCACTCATCCTGAGCTCCCTCAGGGTCTTCATGCAAGATTTTCCCCCAGGTTCCACCACCCGCAGGACCTCAATCAATGTCCACGCTTTGCCACAGAAGCTTCCATTTCTCACCCGGCCAACTTACAACTACTTAGAGTTCCATGTGCAGAAACTGAAACTACAGCGGCGTTGGGGTTTACCGAAGAGAATCCTTGCGTCGCTGAAATATTTCCGCCCTTCTGCTCCTTTGGGGAAAACTCTACTCCCCCCAAGTGACAATAAAACTAAATTAACAGAGGCGAGGTTCAGTGCTGGAGGAAGTCAAAGGCCTTGCTGCAAATTGGTTGAGTCCATGCATTATGCTCCAAAGAAGTTGGATCTCCTCAAGGAACACATCAGAAGAAAATACCTTCAGATAGAACTAGAGACACTCCCCAGACTAGTGAGACAATCCCACAAAGATTCCAGTAGGATGTCACAAATGCATCTTCCTAAATTGATTGAGGCTGGGAAGAAATCCCCCACCCATAGAGTCCAATCCTTACTTTTTCTGCCACCGAGTGATATAAATAGGTTGGAACAGAACGTAAAGCATAAACATTTGATGATCTTGTGGGGCGTCACCAAAAAATATATGGAAACCTTATCGGTAGTGGTCCCAGTTAGGCCTTTCCCAGCACGGAGTCAAAAGGCAAGCATTGCAATCCAACAGCCAAAGACCCCTTTTGTTCAGAAAGAGGCCAGAGAAATGTTGGAGTATCATATCCAGAAGAAGAGACTTCATCATTTCTGGGGTTTGCCTTCCATCATCCAAAGCTCTATACAGGCCTTTACAACCTACTTCTCCATCGATCCCCACCCACCACGGACAATAAGGCAGGAAATTAGGATTTCAGTGCAGGACCTGCCGTTTGTCCCTCAGCATGTTCATCAGAACTTAGAATCTAGCATTAAAAAGATGATCGTTCACAGCCAATGGGGGCTACCAAAAAGATTGCAGAAATTTCTGCATGGCTTTCGTCCCACCCCTCCGGGAGAACTAAGGGAGTTCAGAAACTTTCTCATCAGTGAGCCGAAGTTCAAAAGGGCACAACGTATCACTAGATTGCCAGAGGCAAGTTTTGTAGGCAGCCCACAGAAGACCTTCTTTCTCACAAACAAAAGCACAGATCTTTTGGAGAGGCACATCCAACACAAAAAGTTCCAGCATGAATGGGGGCTACCTTCTATCCTTCAAAGGTCCCTTCGTGCTTTTGCTCCTTTGCCTCCAGAACCACAAAGGGCCTCAACCCGATTGGCCATTGCTTCCCCTTCAAGTCTGCAAACTGAAAGGAGACTCACACTGCCGCCCAAGCTGTGGTTCCTGGATCCGGACACAAAGGAGCGCTTGGAAGCACATACAAAAAGACGAATCGCTAGACACAAATGGGGCCTTCCCAAGCAAGTACAGGAATCAATGAAGACCTTGTTGCCCCCTACCTATTTTCACCAGCCTGAAGATCTTATGGACCAAATCCCATGGGGGGCCCAAGATCAAGTCTACCCAGCAAGAATTAAGCAAATTACAGATACTAAAGACCGCCATCGGCCTACAATTAGAAAAACACCAAAACAGAGGAGCCAGATAGTGGACCATGGTGGCAGGCAACTACCACTGACCTCAAGAAGACATCCCAAGTCTCCTTCCCTGCGAACAATGAGCCAAAGTCCAATTCCGAGTGGAAAAGTTACTCCTAAGTTTCACCAAGAGAGCTGGGCTTCAACGTTCTATCCAAAGGAAGTTTGGGACGCTCTAGAATTCCATATCAGACGCAAGAGGATCCAACATGAGTGGGGCCTGCCCTTGATGGTCATGAAATCTCTTAATGCTTTTGCTCCTCATGCACCAGAGCTACACAGCACCACTACAAGATCAGGAGGGTGCCTCTCCGTTAAGAGCCAAGGGAAAAGAGCAAGTCATAGGCCACTTGCTATGGTACAGGCAACGATCCCTCGCTCGGGTCTACATTTTTTGAGTAGCAAGGTCAACGATCACCTGGAAGCCCACATGAAGCATTGGACCGTGCAGCACAGGTGGGGGCTTCCCAAACGAATCCAGGGTTCAGTGAGGGCTATCACTCCTTCTCGACCTGAATCCCAAGCTGGAATGCACCGGCCTCGCAGGCAGCATAGCAGGTCCACCCAGCCACATAAAATCTTTTCCCACCACGGGAGAGAGACATCACAATGGCAAGCCACATCTAAGGAAGGATCCTCAAAGATACCCAGCACTATTAGCCATCAAGGGCAAAGCTCAGCTTGGGCAAAATTGATGTTCCTTACAGAGGACAGTTGGAAGCTCCTGGAATTCCACATTCAGCAGAAGAAAATCCAGCATGCTTGGGGTGTGCCTTTTATGGTGCTCCGATCCTTGAATGCTTTCTTCCCGTTTCCGATCAAGACTCAAAGTCCAGGAAAGAAGAAGCTCAGGGCTATTGAAGATATAAAGGTGTTTGTTCCCTCCACACTTTTCCTTAGTAGGGAGATCAAACAGCTTCTGGAAGCTCATATGAAGAAGAGGATTGCAGAGCATAAATGGTCTGTCCCCAAAAGACTTCAGCGGACCCTGAGGACATTGTCAACTCCCCAACCCCATTTCCAATCCAAGGACATTTATGAAGACGCTCCGTTCTGCCGCCGATGCCAATTGGTCCTTCAGGCTACCGATGATTCCCAAACTGAGAAGGAAGAGGAAGACCTGCAAGATAGGAGAAGGAAGAGAAGAAGAAAGGAATATTTCCAGCCAAGGACCCAGAGAAGGTTGACATCTCCTAGGAGAGCTAACAAACAAAACTTACTGTTCTCAGAATTTCCTTTTCTTTCAGATGAGGCCAGGAATTATCTGGAATTCCACATCCAACATAAGAAAATTCAGCGGGCATGGAGCTTGCCCTCCACGGTGTTGAGATCCTTGCATGCTTTTGCCCCATTTTCTCCTGAAATTCACCAGAGCGCTAGGAAACGCATAGTAAAGACACATGAATGGAGTAGGACTGAAGTGGCGGTGGTTGTCCCAAACCTCTCCTTCCTTAGCCAAAGCACCAAAGACAATCTGGAAGCTCACCTGAAGAGGAGGACTGCAGAGCACAGGTGGGGCATGCCGAAAACCATCCAGAAGCTCCTGGGATCGTTTGTGCCTTCTAGACCTCCTTCCCAACCTGAAAGCATCCACGAGCAGCCGTCCCTCTGCTGGAAGTGCAAATCCCTCCTCGAATCTACAGATGTTTCCCAAACTGAAGATGAAGGTGAAGGCTGGCTCAAAGACTCAAGGAAAGTCAGGAGAAGGAAGAGAAGGACAGACCACTATCCCCAGCCAAGGAATCAGAGAAGGTCTCCATCTTCTGGGACAGCCAGCAGACAATTCTTGTTGTTCTCAGAGCAAAGTCTTCCTTTTCTTTCAGATGAGGCCAGGAATTATCTGGAATTCCACATCCAGCAGAAGAAGATTCAACGGGCATGGAGCTTGCCATCCACGGTGTTGAGATCCTTGCATGCTTTTGCCCCAATATCCCCTGAAATAGGAAGACGTATCCAGAGCACAAGGAATCGCATAGTCAGGATGCATGGGTGGAATATGGCAGAAGTGGCGGTGGTTGTCCCAGACCTTCCCTTCCTTAGCCAAAGCACCAAAGACAATCTGGAAGCTCACCTGAAGAGGAGGACTGCAGAGCACAGGTGGGGCATGCCGAAAACCATCCAGAAGCTTCTGGGATCGTTTGTGCCTTCCAGACCTCCTTCCCAAACTGAAAGCATCCATGAGCAGCCATCTCTCTGCTGGAAGTGCAAATCCCTCCTCGAGGCTACAGATGTTTCCCAAACTGATGAAGGAGAAGGTGATGAAGGTTCATTGGAGTCTTCCAAACCCAGGAAAGTCTACCGTAAGACAAACGCGATGCCATCTGCCAAGGGACGTATTGAAGCAACTCATTCCTTTTATTCAGACGCGAAGCTACCTTTCTTAGAGAACACAGCTCGGAACCTCCTGGAATTCCATATCCAGCACAAGAAAATCCAACATGTGTGGGGTCTTCCCTTCATGGCGTTGAACTCCCTGGATGCTTTTGCTCCCTGTCTCCATGACGCCACGAAGTGCGCATTAGCCACACAAGGCGTAGTGACAGCCCGTAAGCATCCCTGGGACAGAGAATTTCACATGATTGCCCAGACTCTGCCATTCCTTAGCCCAGATACAAAACAACACTTAGAAGCTCATCTGAGGAATTTAGTTGCAGTACATAGATGGGGGCTTCCCAGACATGCTCAGACAACATTGAGAGCATTTCTGCCTCCTGGCACACTCCATTCACCAACTCAATCTCGTGTCTATACATCTCCCCAGATCTCATTGCCCCAAACCTGGGTTACAGACAGAAGTACCACGAAGAAATTCCAGGTCAGAAAGAAAGAGGCACAGCTACAGGGGCCTGTCTCCTCATCCGTGGTCCATTTCGGGAGCAGAAAGGTAGACTTTCTTGACGACGGTGCTCAGAAGCTTCTGGAATTCCACATCCTGCACAAGAAAATCCAACATGCCTGGGGTTTGCCAGCCCTTATTCAGAAATCCCTACGGTTGTTTGCCCCCTCAGAGTCACTGAGGAGGCCCCAATCTGCAGGAGACGTGACCATGAAAACACCCAGAAAATCATGGCTAGTGCAGGAAGTCACAGTTGCTCCTCAACAGCTACGCTTTCTGCACCCAGACATAAAGAAGCAGCTGGAAAGCCACATCAGAGAGGTGACGGTGAAGCACAGATGGAGACTTCCAAAGCTGGCGCAAGACACACTGGCGGCGTTTATTCCTCAAACCGAAGAAATGGGGGAGGAAGTGAGGGAATGGTTCTCAACAGAGGACGAAGACCTGTTGAAGTCCAGCTCTAGCTTAGGGGCACCTGACATGTATGACTCAGAGCTATATTATGAACTCCACCAGACGCCAGACGAGATTCGCGCTTCGTGGCTGGATACCGAGGAGCCCACGTTCTGTTTCGATCGGAAAATCCAGCACGACAGAACCGCTCCAGGGAAAATGGCTAGGTGGGAATCACCTCAAGTGAGCAAGCGACCCAAGTCGCCACTGGGCAGACCCGAAACGGATTTATATTTAAGGGACGAACAAAGATGGGCTTCAGACCTTCTCGGTAGGACACGAGATGCTAGAGGTCCATTTTTCTCGACTCCAGTTTCTGGCTATCGGAGAGGCAAATATAATATCAGCAGCTCATCAGAGAGTTTATCTATGGAGAAATACCCAAGCCAAAGAACCCATTGGCTAGCCAGAGAGAGAGAAGCTCTTCCTTGCTCTTCCAACTTGTCCCTCAAGAAGGATCTTCTGAAACAACTTCAAAGCACTTCCCAGAGAAAGGAAGAGCTCAGATTCTCTCCTATGGGATTGAATCCATCTCGGTTATTCAAAGACTCTACTTCTAGCTGGGTAACCAACAGGCTTTGCAGGATAGGCAACTGCCCTTGCCTATGCCATTTGCCTTCATCCGGAGAGGGCTCCAAGTTCTCACTACAATCTGTTAGAAAGCAGGAAGAGAGGCCGGATTTAATTTGGGGTATGGTAAAGGAGACAGAGACAGATTCTTCTTCTCTGGCAACAGAGGACAGGTCATCCTTTCAATCTATGCCAGCAAACAAGGCAGAAGTACAATTCTCTTCTGTGACATCAGAAGACACTACCTCTGAATTGTCCTTGAGGAATGCTTCTCTTCCAGAACAAGAAACCACCCCTTCCAGTACAGAAGGTCAGGGAGTGCTATTTCAGGAGGAAAGAATGTTTGCTAGCAATGAAGACCCGAAGAAGGTGACTACATCAGGAAGTGAATGGCCTTCCAAGTCCCCTGGACAATTTTCTAAATCCCCCAAAGGTACGTTCTTCCAAGAAGCAGTGCAACCTTCCTACGCTGTTGAGCAGACATCAGGGCAGGACTACAGAAGAGAAGGTGAACAAACCATCCCAGAACTAGGCATGTTTGAACCTCATGGTGGAAAACACTCATCCACTGAGAAGGTAGAAGAGGAGACCCTGAACCAGGGGACAGACTTATCTACAAAGGAACGTTTTGTGGATAGCAGACCATTCGTAGAACCCAAGAGCACCAAAATGCCTGGGTCAACTCAAAGTGGCAGACATCCCATGTCGGAAAGAGGTCAGTCCATGAAGCCCAAGAAACAAGTCCGCCACGCTGAATTCCTAGTCAACAAGGAACCCAATGAAAAAATGTCCATCCTTGGTAGAATCTTGGAGAGAAAATTGCGCCTGAGGCATGGATTGAACATTTGGAGGAACAGTCGTGGGAAGCTACCGGTGGTTTCCAAAATAAAGCACAAGATGCAGAGCTTTAAACGTAGTTTCAGGTTACGAAGCCGAACCAGAAGCAAGGACAGCTCTAGGAGATCTCAGTCCCATAGTCCGGGAAACACCACAAGAAGCAGCAGCTCAAGTGGCAAGGCCAGAATCAGAGGGAGAAGCCGAGAGAGAAGGTCAAAGTCTGAGGTGAGAAGAAAGCAGTTGCCACAGAAAGAATTATGATGGTCATGCCTATATTCCTTGACAGAGGGAGCAAAAAGAAACTATCAAAAAAATTAATATTAATAAAAAGAAATATTATTTTAAACTTGGATAAAAAAACATATGGATACTATTGTTTCATAAATCTGTGGGGTTATAAATTGTACGGGATCTCCAAGAACATCTAGTACAGGGGTGGTATTCAGCCGGTTCTGACCGGTTCAGGCGAACCAATAGTGGAAATTTTAACCGGTTCTGAGAACTGGCAAATACCACCTTTGGCTGGCGCTGCCCATTCCAGGAGTTCCCACACGACTCCCAAGTAAGTTCTGGGAGGTTTGCTAGGCTGAAAATGGGAGGAGGGGTAGTAGCGCCTCCCTCCAGCACCCTGTTTTGGCTCCTAGGAGGATTCAGGGAGTCTTACTAGACTTCCTGAAGGGGGCTTTCAAGGAAGGGAGGAAGGGAGGGAGGGAGGGAGGAAGGGAGGGAGGGAGGGAGGGAGAAGAAAGTGAAAGAGAGAGGAAGAAAAGAAAGAAAGAGGGAGGGAAGGGAGAAAGAAAGAAAGAAAGAGAGAGAGAGAAAAGGAAGGAAGGAAGGAAGGAAGGAAGGAAGGAAGGAAAGAAAGGAAGGAAGGAAGGAAGGAAGGAAGGAAGGAAGGAAGGAAGAAAGAAAGAAAGAAAGAAAGAAAGAAAGAAAGAAAGAAAGAAAGAGAAAGAACAGAGAGAAACAAAGAGGGAGGGAAGGGAGAAAGAAAGAAAGAAAGAAAGAAAGAAAGGGAGGGAGGGAAGGGAGAAAGAAAGAGAAAGAAAGAAAGAGAGAGAGAAAGAAAGAGAAGGAAGGAAGGAAAGAAAGAAAGAAAGAAAGAAAGAAAGAAAGAAAGAAAACAGAGAGAAACAACGAGGGAGGGAAGGGAGAAAGAAAGAAAGAGAACAGAGAGAAACAACGAGGGAGGGAATGGAGAAAGAAAGAAAGAAAGAAAAAAAGAAAGAAAGGGAGGGAGGGAAGGGAGAAAGAAAGAGAAAGAAAGAAAGAGAGAGAGAAAGAAGGAAGGAAGGAAGGAAGGAAGGAAGGAAAGAAAGAAAGAAAGAGAACAGAGAGAAACAACGAGGGAGGGAAGGGAGAAAGAAAGAAAGAAAGAAAGAAAGAAAGAAAGAGAGGGAGGGAGGGTGGGAGGGTGGGAGGGAGGGAAGGGAGAAAGAAAGAGAAAGAAAAGAAGGAAGACAGAGGGAGGGAGGGAAGGGAGAAAGAGGGAAGGTGAGGGAAAGTGAATGAGATATGGATGGAGGGATGAATGGAGGGAGGGAGGGAGATAAAAAGGAGAGGAATAATAATAATAATAATAATAATAAATTGGGATTTATTAACCGCACCCTCTCCCCACAGGGACCCGGGGCGGTGCACAGGCATAATTAAAAACATACAATAATACAAACATTACTTAAAATAGAATTAAATAAAATTACCCGTGCTAAAAATATAAATTAAAACCCATTAAAATAATTGTAGTTAAAAGACAGGGAGAACTATTCAAGGCCGGCCAGTCGAAAGAGATGGGTCTTCAATTTTACACGGAAGGAGCGGAGGTCGGTGGTCGTTCTAATATCAGGGGGAAGGTCGTTCCAGAGGGCCGGGCCCGCCACAGAGAGCGCCCTTCCCCTGGGCGTCGCCCGCTGACAAAGTCTAGTGGACGGCACCCGGAGAAGCCCCTCTCTGTGGGAGCGAATCGGCCGTGAGGATGTGTGGGGCAGGATCCGATCTCGCAGATAGCTAGGTCCCGAGCCATGGAGCGCTTTAAAGATGATAACTAACACCTTGAAGCGCACCCGGAAGACGACAGGTAGCCAGTGCAGCTCGCGCAAGAGCGGTGTTACGTGGGCAAACCTAGAGGTGCCCATAATTGCTCGCGCGGCCGCATTCTGAACTAACTGAAGCCTCCGGGTGCACCTCAAGGGGAGCCCCATGTAGAGAGAGTTACAATAGTCCAGTCGGGATGTCACGAGGGCATGAGTGACTGTGCGAAGGGCGTCCCGATCCAATAGGGGGCGCAATTGGCGAACCAGGCGAACCTGGTAAAACGCCCTCCTGGCCACGGCTGTCACTTGCTCTTCCATAGACAGCCGGGTATCCAGGAGGACACCCAAATTGCGCGCCCCATCCACAGGGGCAAGATGTTCGCCCCCTATGGCCAGCGTTGGAGAAAGCTGGTTGAATCGGGCAGCCGGAAACCACAGCCACTCGGTCTTGGTCGGGTTGAGTCTAAGTCCGTTACTTCCCATCCAGATCCGCACGGCTTCCAGGCACTGGCACATCACCGCTACGGCATCGTTGGGGTGGTTTGGGGTAGATATGTACAGCTGGGTGTCATCAGCGTACAGATGGTACTCTACCCCAAAACCACGGATGATCTCACCCAGCGGCTTCATATATGCATTAAACAGGAGAGGTGAGAGGACCGACCCCTGAGGCACCCCGCATGTGAGGGGTCTCGGGGTCGACCTCTGCTCTCCTGCCCGCACAAATTGCGATCGGCCAGAGAGGTAGGAGGAGAACCACCGCAAAACGGTGCCTCCCACCCCCAACCCCCCCAGCCGATGCAATAGGATACCATGGTCGATGGTATCGAAAGCCGCTGAGAGGTCTAATAGGACCAGGATGGAGGAACATCCCCCATCTCTGGCCCTCCAGAGATCATCTACCAACGCGACCAATGCCGTCTCGGTGCTATGCCCGGGCCGAAAGCCGGACTGGCGCGGATCTAGATAGTCAACTTCCTCCAGGTGACGGGGAAACTGTTGTGCCACCACACTCTCAACAATCTTCGCCAAGAAGGGAAGGTTGGAGACTGGACGGTAGTTGTTCAAAAGAGCTGGGTCCAAAGAGGGCTTCTTGAGGAGGGGCCTCACCATAGCCTCTTTTAGGGAGGCAGGCAAGGAACCCTCACTCAAGGATGCGTTGATAACCTCTTGGAGCCAGCCTCGTGTCACCTCCCAGGATGCCAGTACAAGCCAGGAGGGGCACGGGTCCAATGAACATGTGGTGGCTCACAGTCGCCCACGTAACCTGTCCATATCCTCGGAGGTAACGGGGTCAAACTCCTCCCAAACAAGATCTCCCTCGTGGCATCCCACTGGGCCATGAATGGGGGCTAGCTCACTCTGTATCTGGGCGGTTTTCTCCTGCAGAAAAATCACAAATTCCTCTGCCCTACCCTGTAACGGGGCTTCCCGCTCCCTCTGTTGAAGGAGGGAACGGGTCACCCTAAACAGGGCGGCAGGGCGGTTTTCTGCGGATGCTATGAGGGTGGCACAATGATGACGTTTGGCCACCCTCAGCGCCACAATGTAAGTCCGTAAATGGGCTCTTACCTGTGTCCGGTCAGATTCAGAGCGGCTAGCCCTCCATCTTCTCTCTAGGCATCTCTTGCGGCGTTTCATCACCCGCAGCCCCTCAGTAAACCAAGGAGCCAGGGTGGTTCGCCGCCACGAGAGAGGCCGCAAGGGCGCGACCCGATCCAAGGCTCCCACGGCCGCACTATTCCATGCGGCCGTGAGGTCCTCCATCGGGGCGCGGGTCAGGGATACAGGAAATGGCCCAAGCGCTGTCTGGAACCCATCCGGGTCCATCAAGCGCCTGGGGCCGTACCAGATTGGTAACTCTGGTTCCGCCTCCCCGCGGAGGGGAGCAGCGGTCGGAAAGTCGAGTCGGAGAAGTGAGTGGTCTGACCATGACAAGGGTATGATGTCTATGTCCCCTGTACCCAGATCACTCTTCCATTGGCCCGAGACGAAGATGAGGTCCGGCGTATGTCCACCCTCATGGGTGGGGCCTTGAATTACTTGGGTCAGGTCCATGGCCGTCATGGAAGCCATGAACTCCCGAGCTACCACGGATGATTCGCCCAACGATGGCAGGTTAAAGTCCCCCATAACTATAAGTCTGGGGGTCTCCACTGCCACCGTAGCGATCACCTCCAGGAGCTCGGGCAGGGCTGCTGCTACATAGCGGGGAGCCAGGTATACAACCAGCAAGCCCAACTGCCTCCCTAGGCCCCACTTCATGCAGAGGGACTCACAGCCGGAGGTCTGCGGCACAATGGTCTCTCTCGGCTCCAGGCCTTCTTTGATAATGACCGCTACCCCACCACCCCTGCCTAGGGCCCGCGGCTGATGAAATGCGCGGTAACCTGGTGGGCACATTTCAACGAGGGGATGACCTCCCTCGTGGCCCAACCAGGTCTCCGCAATTCCTACCAGGTCCGGCTCCCCCTCTGACACAAGGTCACTAATGAGGGGGGCTTTGTTGACAACGGACCTGGCGTTGCAAAACATCAGCCGCAGACCCTGGCTCTGTATTCCCTGGCCACCTAGCCTGCGAGGGTTGTGGCACCCGACCGTTTGTAACCAACGGCTGCGTGCCACCAACCGGGAGGATGAAAATTGTCTCCCCTCGGTCCTGCCCCTCCCCACGACCCTCTGAATTGGTATGCCCTCCTGAGGAACGACTCGAGTATCCCCCTGCCTTTCGCCTTCCGCTTCCCGCCGTCGACTGCTATCCTGGCCCTTACTACTAATTGCTGTTTCCATCTCCATCTGTCTATATCTACCCCCCTCCCTTGAACCCCCTAAAAAAGATAATTTAAATAAGTTAAAAACTAAAAATCCCCTAAGGCCGCGCTTCGCCCATCTCTTCGGATTTACAATACCATCATCGAGATGTGCCCTAGATAAATCAAGGGGCCATACCTGCGAGAGCGGGGACTCTCGCAGCGATAGCAGGCTTGCTCTGGAATACATTTTAAATATTTTAAATAGATAATTAAAATTCAATAATTATATATATAAAACTCGGGTGGGTATGGGAACAATACAGATGTTAAAAAGCACAGATGTTAAAAGTCGTTGGTAGTTGGTTAAAAACAATTCACACAAGTCAATTCATTAGATGGTAGGATGAAATCAGGTGAAATAAAGTGCAGGATGGGTAAACCAATAAATTAATTGGTAAATAGATGTAATTAAATTAAATTAGATAGTTCGCAATGATGACCATTGGGGTGACCATAACTGGTTGCTGTCACATGTTCTTCTTTAAGACAGTCAGTCAGTTCTTCCGGGCCTATTAAGGCCTTGGTGGTGTAATTCTCCCAGACTTGGGAGAGTGACCATGGGGAAAAATGAAATTACAGTGGTCAGCGGCCGTCCACATCCACCGTGGCGCTCTCACCGCCGCAATCCCCGCGTCACCGCCTTCGCCCAAAGGCCTCTCGGCGCTCCCACCGCCGTCAGCCTGGCCTCCAGCAGCCGCCTCTCCGCTACCACCACATGGCTCTCTCACAGCCACCACCTTCCGCCTTTCCCCAACCGGCTCCTCAGTCGCCGCCTTCGTCTCTCGCCTTCCGGCGCTCCCACCGCCGTCGACTCGGCCTCCAGCGGCAACCTCTTCCCTCCACACTCTCCACTCTCTCTCTCCACCTTCTTCACTCCAACAGACCAGCATCTCCGCCACCTCCGCCATCTTCCTCCATGCCTCTCTCACCATTCCCGCTGGCCACCGGTGCTCTCACCACCGCTTCACCCACGGCACGCCACCAAGTTGCTTTCAGCTTTTAGCTTTTCGGAGCTCTTCAGTGCAGCCGGCCTCTCTCCGCCCTATTAAAACATCCGGGCGGCGGCCTCTGCACCGGCCTCCGTTGCGGCAGTTCCCGCCCGGCGCTCACACCGCCGAGCGTTCCAGTCGCCGGCGCTCCGTCCGCTCTTCCCCCGATGTTGCGAACCCCACCCTAAGGTGTCCGGGTGGGTCCCTCATCCTCCCATGCCCTCCAAGATCACAAACGAGGGCAGGGGGGCACTCAAAATGCCAACGACCTCCGCAGCCCACACGGAGCTTCAGAGCTACCCCGCCATCTTCGCGCAAGCGCAGACCCCAAAGCAAGTACCACAAAGCAAGACGTAGCTTCAGAGGATGCTTTGAAACAGCACAGCAATCCAGGGCTGGAAGGGACCTCAGAGGTCATCTAGTCCAACCCTCTGCTCCAGCTGCAGACCTTATGTTATCTCGGTTATTTTGATGCCTCTAACACAGAGGCACAGATGCCTCTAAATCCCCAGGAATCCCCAGGAATTGCCAATCTCCCTCCCCCTAGTAAAAAAGTATCCTAGAGCAAAAACTTCATGCAGTATTAAAAACATAGAAAAGGGGACCACTGTGTGTTGTTTAATGGATTACTAAATTGGCAAAATGGACTGCTAAATTGGCCGTGCCCACCCAGTCTCATGACAACCTGGCTACACCCACCAAGCCACACCCATAGAACATGTAGTAAAAAAAATTGAATCCCATTACTGATCTAGTACAACTCCCTGACCAGTGCAGGAATTGACTATAATAGGGGTCGGCAACCTTGAACACTCAAAGACCCACAAAAGTCCTAACTGGAAGCCCCCCGTTCAATTCTGAAGCTGACCGGAAGTCCAGTTTCCTCACTATATAGAGTCTCCTCCTAGCGCGACATCCTTTTTCCTCTACCTGTCCTAACTGAAAGTCCTATCAATTGTAGAGCTAACCAGTAACAGGGAGCCGCAGCAGAGGGATGAAAGAGCCACATTCGGCTCCAGAGCTGCAGGTTGCTGACCCTTGGACTATAACCTCAAAAAAAGGGCCATCCAGCCTTTATTTAAATACTCTCCAGTAGAAGAGAGGCACAATCTCACAACACAAGGTGTTGCATTATTAAGCAAATCTTACCAGTAGGAGAAGTGTCCTGCTGGCCAACTGAAGTCTCTTACCTTCTTATAGTCTTCTCTCATCCAAGCTAATCACACCCAGATTCCACATAGTAGGTCTTAATTTCTTCTATCTTAGATTTCTTCTTGGTTTTTCTCCTAAACAGCAGGAATTTGGTCTTACTGGACTCTCTGTGGTTGGTTGGTTGCTTGATGGATTTGTTGGTTGGAACGTAAGTCTGTATGAATGGACTTGTTATTGCCGAGTCATAGGGCACCGAATCAACTCGACCAAGCTGTTAGGTTTGTTTCGTGCTGACAGGCATTTTCGAGATGTTTTCTAATGAATATCCCAGTGGGTCAGATGAACATACAGGAGCTCAAACAGTGGAGGAATTGGGAGGCCCAATAGCCCCACCTCCAACTCTCCCAATCCCCACATGGTCCCCTTCCGGTTTCCCCATGTTGAAGGCAAAGGTCTGACGTAGCTTCTTAAGGATCGCTCTGTAAAACAGAATTCTTCCTTCTCTTCAAAGGGACGGAGATTCCAAAATAGAACCAGAATCCAAACTCCAACGAGGTTAGAAAGAAAAACAGAGTTACAGATAACAGATAACAGATTAACAGAGTTGGAGGGGACCTTGCAGGTCATCTAGTCCAACCCCCTGCCCAAGCAAGAGACCCTACATCTGCCTCTACCTAGGAGTGAACTCACAACCTCCTGATTGGGAGGCGAGAGCTCCACCTCTAGGCTGAAAGGGATCATTGGAGATCTTCTAGTCCAGTGGTTAACAACTGGTGGTCTGTGGACCACTGATGGTCCACGAGAAAATGTTGGTAGTCCACAGAAAAGATTATTTGCATTTTTTTTATATTGCACTAAAGCGGGGGTCCTCATACTATGGCCCCTCGAGCGGATATGTGCAATGAACACATGTTGCTGCAGAGAGTGTCCCCCTTCCGGGTTTTTTTGTGTGGGTCGGAGGTGGGCAGAAATGCTGACTTGGGGTCTGCTTCAGCCTCCTGGTGTGGGGCTTTGGGCAAAGGCTGGAGTGAAGCACCGCTGGTGGCAGAGAGTCAGAGGGCCTTGTTCCAGTGGGACTGCCTCATGGCTTGGAACTGGCTGACCATCTCAGCCCGCTGAGCCTCCAGGTGCCGGTACCTGGCCTTGCACTCCCACAGGTCTTCCCTCTGCTTGGATAGCCTATGCTGGTAGTCCTCAGTGAGGTGCTTCTGCTGAGCCGCCTCCTTGGTTAGATCCAATGGGAACTGAATAGTTTTGCCAACTTTTTCTCATGGTGGCTGCTTAGCTCCAGCAACTGATTCCTGTTGGGGCCCTAAGGAGCATGAGTGGGCAGGCGAGGAGTGGCTGGGAGCAGGGAGTGAGTACAGGCTGGCGAGGTGCCCCTTGGCATGAGTGACATCGAGTTGGCCATGCCCACACAGTCACATGACCACCTACATGGTGGCTCCCCTTGAGGTGCACTCGAAAGCTACAGTTAGTTCAGAATGCGGCCGCGCGGGTGATTATGGGTGCCCCAAGGCAAGCCCATATAACACCTCTCCTGCGCGAGCTGCACTGGCTGCCTGTGGCCTTTCGAGTGCGCTTTAAGGTGTCGACGACCATCTTCAAATCGCTCCATGGCTCGGGGCCTAGCTATATACGAGACCGCCTCCTGCCCCATACATCCCTTCGCCCGATCCACTCCCACAGAGAGGGTCTTCTCCGGGTGCTGTTGGCTCGGACCTCCGCCTTTTCCGCCAACGTCTTAAGACATATCTATTCCAACAAGCCGGCCTAGTGTAGCCCCCCGTTTCTGACTTTTTATATATAAATTGTAATTTGCAGGGTTTAAAATGGGTTTTTAGCACGGGTTGAATAATTTAATATGTTTTTAATGACAGCTGGAGCCTGTTCCCAGTGTGCGCGTGTGCAGAGCTGCCAAGAGAAAAGAACAATTCAGAAATCAGGGTAGACCTGGGAGTAAAGTCACAGATGGAAGGTGATTGGCCCCTCCCCTAGGAAAAAAAAGAGGAGTGAAAGGAGAGTGGGCTTTTGCAGGAAACAATTCGTTCGATTGGTCATTAGATTCATCTCAGGAGTGTGAAGATCTGTCCGTGAATCTCAGAGACTCTGTGCCAAGCCTTTCCTTGCACAGCACCTTATTTGGAAAACATTTACATGGCAGCTTTCCAAGATAGATAAGGTCTATGGTCATAAATATTCCTTTGAAAGACTGTTTGTGAGGCCTTTGCTGAAGGAGAGGAATTCATTTTCATTTAATAAAAGAGGTTTTGTTGGGACCAGGACTCTGCCTCGTGCTTTTTGGGGAAGCCCAGCTCAGAACAGTTGTGTTCAGCAGTAACTCAATATTACCTATCTTGTATTTGGTTATTGTATGTATTCCTATTTTCCCCAGTTTCACCATATCCTGTTCTTTCAATAAAGCATTCAGATCTACTCACATGGTCTGTTCTATTGAAGGATAGCTGGGCTTCGCTGCATGTAGAGCTGCACGCAGACTAACGTGTAATGGGGAACTGTGATGGGTTCCTCTCCCCGTCGCTACCAGTACACTGCTCATGGGGTCACGCATCATGTTTGTGCACATGTGCTGCATATGTATGTGCCCTCCACCACCACTCTGACACCAATGGTGGGTTTCAGATTCCATTCCAACCGGTACAGTTGGAATGGGCCCAGCATTGTGCATGTAGATGTGCGCAGCATGCGTGCATGCATCTTGGCACTTCTACAAGGCTCTGTGAGTGGCGCACAGGCGCTGTGCATGCTGTGCATGTGCGCAGAAGCACTGAAGACGTAGAAGGAGGGTAAGAAGTAAGAGCAGATGGGTGGGCCTTCTGGAGCACCATACCGGAACAGTATCCAGTGCTCCGGGCAGGCTCCGGTATGCCCGTACCGGGGAGTATTGCTGCAACCCACCACTGTGTGACACCCAGCTGCTTGTTGGAGCTTGTGCAGGCACTACACGCTGTGCAAACATGTGTAATTGGCCGATTGCTTTAAAAGCAGGTATAGAACACAGGCAGGGGTATGGGCCAAATGAGCCACCATACCGGTATGCTGTCAGCTGCTCCCGGCTACTACTGGGATGGCCGTACTGGGCTGTACCAGCCAGAACCCACCATTGGTGGGGACAGAACCAAAACAGTGCAAAGCATGCAAGAAGCAATAGATGGAAACTCATCAAGGAGAGAAGCAACCTAGAACTAAGGAGAAATGTCATGATAACAATTAACCAGTGGGACCACTTGCCTTCAGAAGTTGTAAATGCTCCATTACTGGAATTTTTAAACAAGAGATTGGACAACTATTTGTTAGAAGTGGTATAGGGCAGGGGTCTGCAAAGTCAGCTCTTTTAAGACTGGTGGACTTCAACTCCCAGAGTTCCCCAGCCAGCATAGCTGGGAGTTTGAAGTCCACCAGTCTTAAAAGAGCCGACTTTGCAGACCCCTGGTATAGGGCTTCCTACCTGAGCAGGGGGCATGGATTAGAAGACCTCCAAGGTCCCTTCCAACTCTGTTATTCTGCAGTTCTCCTCCTCATGTATTTCTATACCTAAATTATATGCCTTCCTTTGCTATATAAGATACCGTATTTTTAGAGTATAAGAGGCACTGGAGTATAAAACGCACCAAGATTTTGAAGAGACAAATGAAAAAAAAAATTGCACTCTGCAGACCTCCAAAAATGGCACATTTTTTTGTGAAAATGGACCTGTTTTTTAATCAAAAAAGGGGCATGCATAGCCTTTAGGAGGCTTATAGAGTGCTGCACAGATGGCTGGTTTTTCGCTCATTTCTTCACTCCCCAGCCCCCAGGAGCACTGTGGAAGCCATTTTGTGCATGCACTGTGCATGGCCATTTTGATGAAGGAGGTGGGGTTTCAAGCAGTCAAAAATGCTGTATTCAGTGTATAAGATGCACCCAGATTTTCAGCCCCTTTTTTGAGGGAAAAAGGTGCCTCTTATACTCTGAAAAATACGGTATATGTCTAATGTGAAACTAGCTACTGATAATAGCAGGATTAATTTTTATGCATAAGATACGGATCTTCCTTTTCTCATTGCAAACATCTTCTAACCGCAAGCAGAAGGAATGTTCTACTATAAAGGTGGTCCTCGACTTACAATAGCACTGAAAAAAAGTGATTCATGACCAGGGGTGCTATCCACTTACCTACCCTACCGTTTTGCAAATCTGAGTGCACATCAGCCATTCACACGTGTGCATTTGGTGAAAAAAGGGCCCAAACGGGATGCCATAGAGGCAGAGCGGGTGTGCGGGGCCACCCATGATTTCCACTACTGCAGTGATGGGATTCAAATAATTTAAGAACCAGTTCTCTGCCCTAATGACCAGCTAGGTGGGCATGGCTCGCTGGTCATGTGACTGAGTGGATGTGGCCAATTTAATGTCACTCACATCAATGGGTGCTTTGCCTTAGCTCTTACAATGTAAGAAGGGTTAACCGGAGAGGCTGTTTCTGTAAGCGGGGCAATCAAGATGAGGCTAGAAACAACACCAGAATGTTCTTTCCTGCCTCCCTTACAGGATTAGCCCTGTAAAGTGGGGGGGGGGGGAAACAAAATGAGATTTCTTCCAATAACCGGTTCTCCAAACTGCTTAGAAAGTTAACAACCAGTTCTCCTGAATAGGTGCAAACTGGCTGAAACCCACCACTGCCCTACTGGTTCAGGCACACCGATCCAAACTGGTAGAATATCACCTCTGCTCATGACTATTTTTCACACTTACAATCAGGCAGCATCCCCATGGTCATGTGATCCAAATTCAGGTGCTTGGAAACTGGCTTGTACTTAGGACAGTTGTCCTGGGTCCTGAGGTCATGTGATTTCCCGTTTGCGACCTTCTGACAAGTAAAGTCCTTGGGGAAGCCAGGTTCCCTCCACAACCATGTTGCTAACTTAACAACGGCAGCGATTCACTTAACGACTGGGGCAAGAAAGGTCATAAAATGGGGCAAAATTCATTTCACGACTGATTTGCTTAGGAAATTTTGTTCATAAGTCAAGGATTTCTTGGGTATGTAGTAAATATCCTCTTTTATTCCCTGGGGAGGGGCATTCACCATCCACCTGTGCCTTTACTCCTGAGTTAGCCCTTCTTCCTTAGCCGTTCCCTTCTTCTGGCAGCTCTGCGCATGCACACATTGGGAACAAGCTCCAGTTGTTATTCTGCCCCACTGATCTGCAACTCCAAGGGTGGCTGATAACTGTGGGACAGCCCTGGCCCCATCTCTGCCTCATATGCAGAGCCCTCATCAGAGCCTTCCCCAGACTCCAGGACTGGCCCACTTTCCGAATCTAGTTAATGACATTCCAATAGCTGACTGGCCAGAGAAGGAGGGTTGAAGTCACCCAGCAACCAGCTCACATCCCAGTTTAACATACATCCCTTCGTCCGATCCGCTCCCACAGAGAGGGCCTTCTCTGGGTGCCGTCAGCTGGGCAATGCCGGTTGGCGACACCCAGGGGAAGAGCCTTCTCTGTGGCGGGCCCGGCCCTCTGGAACGACCTACCCCCCGACCTTCGCACTATCTCGGACCTCCGCCTCTTCCGCCAACGTCTTAAGACGTATTTATTCCAACAAGCCGGCCTAGGATAGCCCCCCGTTTCTGACTTTTTAAACATAAATTATAATTTGGTAAGGTTTTAATATGGGTTTTAGCACGGGTTTAATTAATTTAATATATTTTAATTGATGTATATTGTATTCTGTGGTTTTAAATAATGCCTGTGCGCCGCCCTGGGTCCTAACAAGGAGAAGGGCAGGGTATAAATTTGATAAAATAAATAAAATGATAAAATAAATGTAACATATTGTTTTGGACAAATGTGAAAATCTTATTCAAAGGGGGGTGTAAAGTCTGGGAACTTTAGTACTGGCTTTCCACCAGTTAGGGCTAAGATGGTGTATCTAAATAAATTCAAATTTATTTATTTATTATTTCAATTTATATACCGCCCTATTTTCCCGGGGGGGGGGACAACTCAGGGCGGTGCACAGAAAGATAAAAACCCAACAACACATTCAAAATATAAAAGACAATTAAATTATTAAATCTGTGGTAAAATTTAAATAATATAAAAGATTAAAACCAGTAAATATCAAAATTTAAAATTATACCCTTGGTCTATGTCAGGCCGGCTAGATGGAAGAAATGCGCTTTTAACATCCGATGGAAGAGGCATAGGTCCGTGATGGTACGGCTATCGGGGGGCAGGTCGTTCCAGAGGGCCGGGCCCGCCACAGAGAAGGCCCTTCCCCTGGGAGTCGCCAGCCGGCATTGAACGCCTGACAGCACCCTGAGGAGGCCCACTCTGTGGGAGCGGACAGGTCGAAGGGAGGTATGTAGCAGGAGGCGGTTTCTCAAGCGCGCCTTTTGGGTGCGCTTCAAGGTGCTGACGACCATCTTCAAAGCGCTCCATGACTCGGGGCCTAGCTATATTCGCGACCGCCTCTTGCCCCATACATCCCTTCGACCGATCCGCTCCCACAGAGAGGGCCTTCTCAGGGTACCGTCGGCTGGGCAATGCCGGTTGGCGGTGCCCAGGGGAAGAGCCTTCTCTGTGGCGGGCCCTGCCCTCTGGAATGACCTTCCCCCCGATCTACGCACCATCGTGGACCTCCGCCTTTTCCGCCAACATCTTAAAACCTATTTAATCCAACAAGCCGGCCTAGCATAACCCTGTTTCTGATTTTTATAGGGATAATTTTTAAATTTTAGAGCGTTATTATTTTTAGCACAGGGAATTATTTAATTAGTTTTTTAAAAAATTATATTTTGTATTTTGTATGTTTTTAATGATGCCTGTGCGCCGCCCTGGGTCCTTTTTTTAGGAGAAGGGCGGGGTATAAATTTAATAAAATAAAATAAATAAAATAAGTAACCAGTTCTTTGAGGAAACGGAAAGATTTGTGATGGGTGCATTACTTGGAACTTGATGGATATTATATTTCTACCCCAACTTTTGTTCTCCTTGTGCTTGTTCCTTTTACTCCTTCTTCTTTAGAAAATTTTACACATGCACATATGTCAAGACACACATCTTGCACACATCTGATGGGCAGTGCAACATTTTGTGGAGATTCTTCCTGATGTCCTTTCCTCCTTAAATAGTGTGTTGGACGACGTGCTCTTTATGTAAATCACCAGAGATGAAGCATTTCCTCTTAAGGAACAGCCTTCATGGGCAGCCCATCAGTTCTGCAAACAAGAATAGTAAAAAAGAAAAAAGGGGGAGAGAGAGAGATGAATGAAGCAGGAAGAATGGAGATGAACATCCTGGTGGAATTCCTGCTTTTATTAAGCATTTTTCCAGGTCAGAAGGGATGAACCGTGTTCATGGCGGCATGGAAGCAAAGATGAACTATCTTATATGTTTATTACTTTTTTCTTTATTGATTGCTCTCACCGTTAGGGAATTTCTCCTAGAACTGAGAATTGTTGAACATTGGGGATTGTGAGAAGAAATTGCATCTGGCCCAGAAAAAGATTAGATTGTGCAGAAATGAACAGGGTAACTTTGAGAATAAAAGATGAAGAGGAATTGGTGCACTTCAAGACATGGGAAAGATTTTATGATTGGTTAGAGAAAGGAATCTAGAAACGAAAGCAAGAGAGAGATACAGAATCCAGTCGAGACTCTATTAAATGGAAAAGCAAGGGAAGAAGGGAGAGAATAGAAAAGAAAGTATTAATATATAAGTATATGTTTAAGAATGAGATAGATAGATAGATGATAGATAGATAGATTATAGATAGATAGATGGATGGATGGATGGATGGATGGATGGATGGATGGATGGATGGGTAAGTAGGTAGATAGATAGATAGATAGATAGATAGATAGATAGATAGATAGATAGGTAGGTAGGTAGGTAGGTAGGTAGGTAGGTAGGTAGGTAGGTAGGTAGGTAGGTAGGTAGGTAGGTAGATGATAGATAGATAGATAGATAGATAGATAGATAGATAGATAGATAGATAGATAGATAGATAGATGATATGATATTAAAGAAAAGGGAAAGGAAAGAATAAACTGAAAATTACAACAGGGTTTGTGGGAATAACACCCCAAAAATACACCAGTTCAGAGATAAAAAGAGATAACCACAATAATAGAAAAGGAAAGGAAGAGAGGAGGAGAGGAAAGGAGAGGAAAGGGGAGAGAAGGAAGAAAGAGGATAGTAGAGGAAGGAGTGAAAGGAGAGAAAGAGAAGGAGAGGGGGCAGGAGGAGGAAGAGAGGAGTAGGGGGAGAGGCAAGGGAAGAAGGAAAAGGTAAGGAGAGGAGGAAGGAAGGAAGGAAGTAGTGAAGGGAGGGAGGGTGAAAAAAAAAAGAAAAAAAATAGGATGGTGATAACACCAAATAGGTGTACAGGATGGTAAGCAAAGCAACCCAGAATGTATATTTTAACCTTTTATATGGAAAAAGAAATATGTAAAAGTGATGAAGATAAATGAGAATAATAGCGATGTGGCTGTATACCTGTAACTATATATAAGAGAATAAACATAAAAACTTATTTAAAGAAAAAAAAAACATCTGTAGGAAGATCTCTTATAAGAACTTCAAGGTTTCTTATCGCAGGAGCCGAATCAAAGACTTTGTATTTCTAAACTTTCTTTTACTCCACCAGGTGTTTTCCCCAATCTGCAGCTGTCCGAAACGCAGGGACCAGGACAATCGGTCAAATTGGTCTGTGCCGTCTCTGGAGTCGAGGTCGGTGGTTGGTTCTGGGGTTGGAACCGAAAATGTCCAGGAAAAGGTCTCGAATGGTTGGGAGGAATTAAGAGCGTTCAGGAAGGAGGGGAAACCTACTACAGTTCGCGTTTTAACAATCGGATTCTTATCACCAGAGACACTTCTAAAAATGAATACTACCTCGAGTTGAGATCGTTTACAATCACAGATAGTGGGGTATATTTCTGTGCCCGGCACAGAGCACGATGAGAGAAAGCTACAGAGCAGCCATCCCAAAACCACACAGCGTCAGCCATCTGCAAAATTCTGATTTCTCATTTGTTATAAAACTTATCTACTCCGCTTCCCTCAAGCACTTTTTAATTATGTTTCCAAAAGGTACTAAAGGAGAGGATAATAACAAGAAATAAATGTTGACCCAATGAACAAGTCTGCAAAAAAAAAAACCTGCAGGAAAAACTGACCAGAAAATTGAGATGGAGAGAGACAGAGAGAGACAGAGAGAGAGGGAGGGAGGGAGAGGGAGAGGGAAAAAGAAGGAGAAGGAGAGAGACAGAGAAAGAGTGAGCTCTGCTGGGCACTGGCTGCTGGCGGGCCACAACAATAGTTAGCCAACGAGTCAGCTACATTCCAACAGCTGATTGGTCAGAGAAGGAGGATTGAAGTCACCAAGCAACCAGCTCTCATTGTACAGTTGGACAAAGTGACATATTGTTTTGGACAAATGTGAAAATCTTATTCATAATGCGGTGGAAAGCCTGGGAACTTTTAGTACGTGCTTTCCACCAGTTGGTGCTAAGATGGTGTATCTAAATACATTTGTTCGTTGAGGAAATGGAATGATTTGTAAGAGAGGGAGATGGAGAGGGAGGGAGAGGGAGAGGGAGAGACGGAGGGAGGGAGGGAGGGAGGGAGAGAGAGAGGGAGAGAGAACCAATGAACACCAATTTTCTTCCATGCCTCTACCAAATGCCGTAATCAGACAATTGACTGTGGCCAACTCATCATGGCCAACTCACCATGGCCAACTTGCTATGGCCAATTCACCATCGGACAGTTCACCAGTGGACAATTCAACAATTTGATTTAATTATTTCAAATAATTTTAAAAGCAAGGAAAACTGACCAGGAAACTAGTTGGAGAGAGGGAGGGAGGGAGGGAGGGAGGGAGGGAGGGAGGGAGGGAGGGAGAATCAATGAACACCAACTTTATTTCATGTCTAAGGACTCTATCAATTGCCAAAATGGGAGAACTCACCATGGCTAACTCACCATGGGACTGCTTGCCACAGGACAATTCAACAGTTCACTTTAATTATTTAAGATAATTTTAAATATACATTTTAATTTTTCTCACTCACTCACATTTCATTTTATCCTTCCTTTTGCAACCTTTCTTTAATGATTCTATTCCACCATGTCTTTAACATTAGGGTAACTTTTGTCCCGTGATGAGTTAGTCATGCCCCAGAGAGGTGGTTGCAGAGAGTTGGAGGCAATGAGTTGGACATAACAAAGGGGCCATGATGAGTTGGCCGCAGACAGTTGGCCATGGAGAGTTGGCCACTGGGAGTTGAGAGCAGTGACTTGGCTGTGGAAAGTTGGCCATGAAGAGTTGGCCACCGGGAGTTGAGAGCAGTGAGTTGGCTGTGGAAAGTTGGCCATGGAAAGTTGGCCACCAAGAGTTGAGAGCAGTGAGTTGGCTGTGGCAAGTTGACCCTGGTGAGTTGGCCACTGAGAATTGGCTGTATCAAGTTGACTGTGGAGAGTTGTCCTAAATCCATCAATTGCACCCACTTACTTGGTTCGTCCCTTTGTTTGTTTAATCTATTTACATACTCTTTCCTGTGCCCCCAGCAGGTCCAAGGCCCTTTCTTCTATCATTGACTAAATCATCTTGAAATCTGTAAAAACCAAGTATAAATAAATCATGCACAAACAGGGACATATGCACATTTGCAGCATCCTTGTGATCATGTGATCAAAATTCAACCGCTTGGCAACTGACTTGAATGTATAACAGTGCAATATCCTGGATAATGTGGAGTGGTGCAGTGGCCTAGAGGTGGAGCTCTCACCTCACAATCAGGAGGCTGTGAGTTTGATCCTAGGTAAAGGCAGATATTCCTCTCTCTGGGCATGATGAGAATATATCTGCTGAACAAAACTCCACATTGGTGACAGGGAAGAGCATCTGGCCATTAAAACACTCTGCTAGCTCCATTCAGTTGCCCAGACTCCACCGTGTAAGGGATCCCTAACTCTAATCCTAACTCTAACCCTAACCCTAACATATACCTCTACCTAGGATCGAACTCACAACCTCCTGCTCGTGAGGCAAGAGCTCCACCTCTAGTCCACATATATACAGTAGAACTAGGTGGTGGTGTCTACCTAACTTTAGCTGATCTCCAAAAGCTCATCTTGATCATAGAATCCTCAGGGCTGGAAGGAACCTTGGAGGTCTTCTAGTCCAACCCCCTGATAAGGCAACATAACCTCCATAACTGTCTGGTTTGGCTCTGCAACCAAACCAGACAAACACGGACTTCCATGGATAATTAGATCTGCAGAAAGAACAATGGCTACCAATCTGCCTTCCACTGCACACCTATATACTGCACAAATCAAAAAGAGGGCTGTGAAAATAGTATTCCATATTATTGGCAAGAAAACTTAAACATAGATATGAAGTCACCAGGAATTCAGCTTGTCTGAAAGGACTCTTCCTCTTTATAACTTTAAGGTGCTTTCATTGTGATTATCTACTGATTATGTATTTTTCGGAGTATAAGACGCACCAAGGTTTTGAAGAGGCACTTTTTAAAGAAAAAGTAGGTAGGTAGATAGAAGGAGAGAGAGGGAGAGAGATAGAGAAATACAGTAGATAGGTAGGGAGAGAAAGAGTGGGTAGGTTGGTAGGTAGAGAGAGAAATAAATAGAGAGAAATACAGTAGATAGGTAGGGAGAGAGAGAGAGTAGGTAGGTAGGTAGGTAGGTAGGTAGGTAGGTAGGTAGGTAGGTAGGTGGTAGGTAGGTAGATAAAGGGATAGAGAGATAGAAAAAATAGAGAGAGATAGAGAAATACAGTAGGTAGGTAGAGAGGGTGTGTGTGTGTAGGTAGGTAGGTAGAGGGAGAGAGAGAGAGAGAGAGAGAGAGAGAGAAATACAGTAGATAGGTAGGTAGGGAGAGAGAGAGTAGGTAGGTTGATAGGTAGAAGGACTAGAGAGAAAGAGAGAGAGAAATACAATAGATAGGTAGGGAGAGAGAGAGTAATTAGATAGGTAGGTAGATAAAGGGATAGAGAGAGAGAGAGAAATAAGAGAGAGAGAGAGAGAAATACAGTAAATAGGTAGGTGTTTCTGCTGGCATAGCACTTGTTAAATGTAATTATCATTAATCAGTTCAAGAGCTTTCCAAAAGGGAAAAAAAAGTTTTTGCACTCTGCAAACCTTCCAAAAATGGTCTGTTTTTCACGAAAAACAGGCCCATTTCCCCCCCCCCCAAAAGAGGCACAAATAGCCCTGGGGGGGCTTGCAGAGTGCTCCTGAAGGGGGGGGGGGCAAAAATGAGCAAAAAAACAGCCAGTTTTTCGTGAAAATGAGCCCGTTTTGTGTCAAAAAAGTGCATTCATAGCCTGGTTGGAGGCTTATAGAGTGCTGCTGCGGGCTGGGGGGACAAAAATGGCCCATGTTTTGCACATTTCTGCCCTCCCTAGTCCCCAGGAGCTCTCTGAAAGCCTCTATAAGGGTATGCATGGCCATTTTGCCTTCCTTAGAGAGGCAAAAAATGCTGTATTGGGTGTATAAAATGCACCCAGATTTTCAGTCTCTTATATAAGGTGCATCTTATACTCTGAAAAATACGGTAGGTATTGAAGGACAAAGTTGCAGGATGTTACACATTCCTACATTTCGTTAAATATCAATGGGATCTAAAGCCAGCTACTATCATCTCAATCTAGTCCTTGCTCAGAATAACTGTGGAAATGTTCTCGGAACGATGTGTACCTTCTCCGCGCAGTTGTTCAGCATTGACTCCAGGAATGTGTATGAGGCTGTATCACTGTGGATGGGGTAGCAGCAGCACGGTGATCAACACCCATACAAAATCTTTGTCGAGTCAGAACAAGTACTAGCCAACAGGGGAAACTTTCAGACAATATCTGAAGACATATCTGAAGACCTATTTGTTCCAACAAGCCGGCCTAGCCTAACCTCCCATGGGGACTTTTAGGAAGTTTTTAAATTGGGTTTTAAATTTGGTTTTAGCACAGGTGGGAGTGTTTAATATTTATTTTAAATTATATATTTATTTTTTGTACTTTATATGTTTTTCAAATTTCCTGTGCGCCGCCCTGGGTCCTCCATGGAGAAGGGTGGGATATAAATTCGAATAAAATAAATAAATAAATATCTGAAGCATCACAGTCGGGTGAAGATAAGAAAACTGATCCATGGACGGGAGGTGGTTTTTTTTGCAAGTCTTTTGAAACATGCATTCCCAAAATAGCATGTTTTAAAAGATAGGCAGTAAAAATTGGCCTTTTACTTCTTAATACAATAATAATACAGTAGTAGAATTGGAAGGGACCTTGGGGGTCTTCTAGTCCAACCCCCTGCCTAGGCAGGAGCCCTATGCCATTTCTGACCAATGGCTATCCAACATCTTCTTAAAAGACTCCAGAAGTTGGGGCATTCACAACTTCTGGAGGCAAGTTGTTCCACTGATTAATTGTCCTAACTGTCAGGAAATTTGTCCTCAGTTCTAAGTTGCTTCTCTCCTTGATTAATACAATACAATACAATAGCAAGAGTTGGAAGGGACCTTGTAGGTCTTCTAGTCCAACCCCCTGCGTGGGCAGGAACCTTATACCATTTCAGACAAATAGCTATCTAACATCTTTTTAAAGACTTCCAGGGTTGGGGCATTCACAACTTCTGGAGGCAAGCTGTTCCAGAGGTTAATTGTTCTTACTGTTAGTTCTAAGTTGCTTCTCTCCTTGATTAGTTTCCACCCGTTGCTTCTTTTTTATATTGAAAAAGTTTTATTGGTTTTTACAATTTTTCAAAAGGGTAGGGTAAGGGATACAGAAACATTTTGAGAACTTTCGCGTCGGGATCATTGGCTCCTCCAGGGCTTCATAATAAAACATTAAAAAAACATTTTTCAAAAATACTACGAGGTGAAAATAAGTGCATGCTTCCCAAATTCTCAATTCTATGCTGGCAGTCGTGTACAAACATCCAGATATAAAGGTTATACAATGTTAATAAAAAAGCAAAGTTATTTTTTCGATCTAAGTCTCTTGGCAATTGTATCTTCTTTTTCTCCTTCCTGGCCCCCAGCGGGCAGAGCCGTGGCCCCCCCTACCCCCCCCAAATCTTCCCCCAGGACAGAGGAATGTTTTTTTAAGAAAGGCTTCCGCCTCAACAACTGTTTTAATCCTAACTCTCCCTCCTTCCCAGAACACCAACCTCCCTTCCGGCATCGCCCACTTAAACCAAATCCCGTGGTCAAACAATTTTTTGGATAAGAAGGAATACCTCCTTCTCATCTCTCTAATCTTTTTTGGGATCTGCTTTAAGATGGCGACTTCCTTTTGTTGGTAGATTAGCGGCCCCCCTCTCTGCGCCTTCAAAATTCCCTCTCTGGTTGACCTTCTAACAAATTTAATATGTATCTCTCTGGGTACTTCATTTATCCTGGCATATGTCGAGTTTATTCTGTAAACTAGGTCAATGTCCCCCCTGATCTCATCTTTAGGTTTTTGTAAATAGTCTGCTAAAATTGTACTCATGAGTTCAGGAAGACATTCACCAGGTTCTTCAGAAATGTTCTGAAATCTTAAAAAGCATGACATCCTTTCAAAATCCATCCTAGACATATGCCCAGTCAATTCTCCAACCTCACTGTTAACATTTTTAAGCTCTCCCTTTGCCCCAGCCAGCCCCCCTTCCAGCTCCTCAGTCTTCTGTGTGTTCTCCAGCACTTGTTTCCGTGTTTCCAAAAGATCCTTCTTGAAGCTGCTATTATCTTCTCTCAAAGCTTTAATTTCCTGCACCAGAGCTTGCTTCTTGTCCTGTCCCCAGGTGCCTTGGAGAATAGTTTGATTCCCTCTTCTTTGTGGCACCCTCTGAGATATCGGAACACTGCTATCATGTCTCCCCTGGTCCTTCTCTTCATCAAGCTAGACCAGTGCTTCTCAAATAGTGGGGCGGGGCCCCCAGGGGGGGCGCGAGGCTCCGTAAAGGGGGGCGCGTTTGACCTCGGCAGAGGTGTACTTATAACAATTTTATAGACAAATGATACTATTTACAGTCGCGCGGGGCGCGCGAAATGTTTTCTTCTTCCTAGGGGGGCATGACAGAAAATAATTGAGAAGCACTGAGCTAGACATACCCAGCTCCTGCAGCCATTCTTCATAAGTCTCCAGTCCTCTAATCATCTTGGTTGCCCTTCTCTGCACTCTTTCCAGAGTCTCCACGTCTTTTCTACATCGTGGTGACAAAAACTGTATGCAGTATTCCAAGTGTGGCCTTACCAAGGCACCATACAGTGGCATTAACACTTCACGTGATCTAGATTCTATCCCTCTGTTTATGCAGCCTAGAACTGTGTTGGCTTTTTTGGCAGCTGCTGCACACTGCTGGCTCATATTTAAATGGTTGTCCACTAGGATTCCAAGATCCCTCTCACAGTTGCTACTATTGAGCAAGGTACCACCTATACTGTACTTGTGCATTTGGTTTTTCTTGCCTATATGTAGGACCTTACTTTTTTCACAATTGAATTTCATTTTATTAGATAGTGCCCAATGTTCAAGTTTGTCTAGATCCTTCTGTATCTTAAGCCTATCTTCTGGAGTGTTGGCTATTCCTGCCAGCTTGGTGTCATCTGCAAATTTGATGAGTTCCCCATTTATCCCCTCATCCAAATCGTTGATGAAGATGTTAAAGAGTACTGGGCCTAAAACAGAGCCTTGGGGGACTCCACTGCATACTTCCTTCCATGTAGATGCAGTTCCATTGAGGACTACACATTGAGTGCGGTTGGTCAGCCAGTTGCGAATCCATTTGGTGGTGGTGCTGTCTAACCCACAATTTTCTACTTTATCTAATAGCAGGTTATGGTCTACTTTATCAAATGCCTTACTGAAGTCCAGGTAAATTATATCAACAGCATTCCTCTGGTCCACTGATTTTGTCACTTTGTCAAAGAATGCAATTAGATTCGTCTGGCATGATCTGTTTTTGACAAACCCATGTTGGCTTTTGGCTATTACTTTGTTTGCTTCTAGGTGTTCACTTATTTGTTGTTTAATTATCTTTTCCAGAATCTTTCCTGGTATTGAGGTCAGGCTGATGGGTCTATAGTTTCCTGGATCTGTTTTTTTCCCTTTTTTGAAGATGGGAACCACATCAGCTCTTTTCCAGTCTTCTGGCAGTTCCCCGGTGCTCCAGGATCTCTGAAAGATATAGTTCATTGGTTCTGTGGTTCTGAGATCTCGTCTGCCAGTTCCTTCAGAACCCTGGGGTGTAATCCATCCGGTCCTGGTGATTTGAACTCGTCCAGGGCAGACAGGTGCTCACTTACCATTTTCTTCCCTATTTCAACTTCCTAATCTGATTTTTGTGGTGCTGTTTTTGATTGGTTGGACTGTTTTATCCCTTTGTGTAAAGACAGATGCAAAAAAAGAGTTAAATAGTTCTGCTTTCTCCCTGTTGCTTATCATCTTCTTGCCATTTTCTCCCAGCAGTGGACCAATTGTTTCCTTAACTTTTTTCTTATTTTTAACATGTTGGAAGAAGCTTTTTTTGTTATTTTTTACTTTTTTGGCAAGCCTTTCTTCATTGCGAGCCTTAGCTTTCCTCACTTCATCTTTACAGGCTCGGGCTATTTGCTGATATTTTGCCTTAGTTATGTCCCCCTTTTCCACTTTTTATATTTATCCTTTTTGTCTTTCAATTTGTCAGAGAGTTCTTTATGCAGCCATGCTGGTTTCTTTGGGGAACTGTTATTTTTCTTCTTCATTGGTATTGCGCTGGACTGGGCTTTTATAATCTCATTTTTCAAAATTACCCAAGCTTCTTGAGTTGTTTTCCCCTTGAGGATTCTCATCCATGGAATCCTTCCCAAGCTCTCTCTGAGTTTATTGAAATTAGCTCTCTTAAAGTCTAAGACTGTAGTTTGACTTTGTTCAACTACTTTTGTTTGCATAATGTTGAATTCCAGTATTTCATGATTGCTTGCCCCCAAAGTTCCTATAGCTTCTACACCTTCTATCATTTCCTCTCTGTTAGTGAGAATTAAGTCCAATATTGCTAATCCCCTTGTTCCCTTCTCTACCTTTTGGGAAACAAAGTTGTCTGCTAGGTTTGTTAGGAACCTGTTGGATCTTCCACTTGGTGCAGAGTTTGTTTCCCAATTGATGTCAGGGTAGTTAAAATCTCCCATTACTATTGTAGTGTGCTTCCTACATACCTTAGTTAGCTGGTTAGCAAAAAGTGCATCCACTTCCTCTGCTTGGTTGGGTGGCCTGTAGTATAGACCTATGACAATATCATCCCCCCCCAAACCTTTAATATTGACCCAAATACATTCAAGATAGTTCTCATCATTGTTGTGCTCTATTTCTGTAGAGATGTAATTATTTCTTATATATAGTGCAACTCCACCTCCTCTTTTATTTGGTCTATTTCTTTTAAATAATTTAAATCCTTCTAGCTGTATGTTCCATTTGTGGGTTTCATCCCACCAAGTTTCTGTAATGGCAACAATATCGTATCTGCCCTCGTTTACTTGAATTTCTAATTCACCCTGTTTATTCCTCATACTCTGTGCATTGGTGTATAGACATTTGAATCCATTTTGATTGACCCTGTGTTTTCTATGAAACCTGTGTTATGCCTGACTATGGTTCTCTTTGCCCCTATTTCTTTGCCACTTGTATGGTTCATGTACATGGTATGGCACTCACTGTTAATTGTTTTGTTTTGCCTGACAGCAGTGTTGATAATATTACCCGCACAAATATCTATGTTACATGCACTGATAGCCCTATGAATTTTAGTTTGCTGGGGACAGAAATGTTCTTTATCTATTGATTCTCTGTCCCCACTATTCAGTTTAAATGTTTAGCCAGGAAATCTGTGAATTTAGTGCCAAGTAACTCAGTCCCTTTCTTGGATGGGTGCAAACCATCTCTTTTGTACAGTTTATCATTGGACCAGCTGCAGGCATCATGACTAATAAGACCAAAGCCTTCCTTTTTACACCACTCCTTTAGCCACACATTAAACTCTGCTATGCGCTGGCCCTTTCCTTTTTGTTCCTTGTATACTGGTATAACCTCTGAGAAGATAAGCCTACAACCTGTACTACTAAGTTCGTACCCCAAACTCTGGAAATCATTCTGCACAGAAGCTACATCTTTTTGGGACAGATCATTTGTGCCAAGATGTATAATAGCATCAACTTCACAGTCCTTACTTGCATTCTTGACTATCTTAAGAATAAGCCTCTTTTCTCTGCTGGCTGTAGCACCCGGCAAACATCTGACCTCTTTCAAAACCTCCATATCCTTACCTAAGTTTACATCCCTTACGATTGAGTCACCAATCAGGAGGTGACTTCTCTTCTCTTTTGGTTGCCACAATGTAGAAAAGATGTGGAGACTCTAGAAAGAGTGCAGAGAAGAGCAACCAAGAGGATTAGGGGACTGGAGACTAAAACATATGAGGAACGGTTGCAGGAACTGGGTATATTTAGTTTAATAAAAAGAAGGACTAAGGGAGACATGATAGCAGTGTTCCAATATCTCAGGGGTTGCCCCAAAGAAGAGGGGGTCACACTATTCTCCAAAGCACCTGAAGGCAGGGCAAGAAGCAATGGGTTGAAACTAATCAAGGAGAGATGCAGCCTAGAACTAAGGAGACATTTTCTGACAGTCAGGACAATTAATCAGTAGAACAACTTGCCTCCAGAAGTTGTGAATGCTCCAACACTGGAAGTTTATAAGAAGATGTTGGATAACCATTTGTCTGAAGCGGTGTAGGGTTTTCTGCCTAAGAAGGGGGGTTGGACTAGAAGACCTCCAAGGTCCCTTCCAACTCTGTTATTCTATTCTAAGTTGAAGACAAGAAATGTATCACACATACACTAATTTTGCACTTTGTATCAATATTTTTACAGAAGGATAAGGAATCACACAACCGCATCCGTCAATGACTCTTTTTAGATTAATTCTGCTCAATGGTGGCCTACAGAGAAATATTTGGAGAATATACAGATTTGAGTCATAAGCATCTATTTTGCAAAGGATCCCATGGGTAATGGTTGAGTTTACAGAAATAATTATATAAAATTGTTTTAGGGGGTATCTATTTAAACAGCTATGTCAGACCTGCAGCCATCTTTTCTTTTGGATCTTTGGCCTGCCACACTTTCTATTATTCTACTATGCATTTTCTAGTGTGGGAAAATGGGACGGGGGAATTGTACAGAGTTAGATAATATGTAGCCATAACAAAATTCTTTCTAGAAAGCCAAGGTCATCCTTTGTCTTTGAATCTCTGCACCTGACCGGAACTGGATGGGTAGAAGCTGCCAGCAGGGCAGTGGAATATTGGGCCATGGGATGGACTTGTGAGTGTTGTGGGCAAAATCTTGAACTTTCAAATGGGTGGGGAAAACTGGGAAGGTTTCAGATTCGGGTTTTCCCAGATGTGCCAACATGGCTCTCTTAATAAATGGTAACTGTGAGCAATACTTTGCCTTGGACTCTGATTTACTTTTGGATGCTATTTGGAACTATGACAAGCTAATAAAGATGGTTGTCTTGAATGGTGTAATATAGAAGTAACAGCTCTGCAAACCCAGGAGGATCCCTTGCAAAGATGATTGTTTATTGGCAATTACCCCAAATGACTATCATTGTGGCTTGTTGACACAGATGACACATCTTACCAAGGAAATAATCCGTAAATCAGTCTTGAAGAGTTTATAAAAACTTTTGCTTCTGTAGCCAAGAGAAAACAGGCAGGGGAGATCTTATCCCTGGTGGTTTCCATTGACTGGAGTGTGCGTCTCCATCATGCTTTGGTAACCTTTTTGATGTGAATCCATCGGGTAAGTGAACTGATATAGTTACGGGCTTTAGCTGAACTTGTTCTGAGATATTTCAGTTGGTGGACTGTAATCTCACCAAATGCAACCCTGGGATTGTAGCTAGACCCAAGCAAGCCTCTTCTGGAGACAATGCTGAGGGTAGTGATCATACTCTGGTTGCTGATTGACATCAAGGGCCAGACAGATGCCGCATCTTGCCGCCAAAGTATCCCTTCTCCTATCCTTCATGAATGGTATAAGCCAGGGAAACTCCTCATCGGCGGGATCACAGCTCAGATTGCCTATGTACTAAAGCAACATTCTTTTGACGAGCCTCCTTCACAGAATTCATTCATACCACCCCTGTAAGAAATTATCTTTTTTTCCTTTTTCCTTTCTCTCCACAAGTCATTGGAAACTGCAAAATAATCATAATTTTAAAAGATTCAAGGATGTTCTGGTTAAACAAAGTATTGCAAGTTTTCGCACCCGTTTTTAAGAGTTCTATTTGTTATCAGGTGTGGTTTCGGTGGTGTATCAGCTTCAAAGAATCTTTTGGAATCTTACAGACCCCCAAATTTATTATGTTTTTGTGGATTGGGTTGAACTCATCACTGTGACAAGCTCCCAAATAGGGGTGCCCTATCTGTATACCTTTAATACTTTTTAATACATTTAATGCTTGTATCACGTGAAGTGTTAATACCTCTTTATAATGCCTTGGTAAGGCCCCACTTGGAATACGGCATCCAGTTTTGGTCACCACAATGTAGAAAAGATGTGGAGACTCTAGAAAGAGTGCAGAGAAGAGCAACCAAGAGGATTAGGGGACTGGAGGATAAAATCTATGAAGAACAATTGCAGGAACTGGATATGTCTAGTCTGATGAAAAGAAGGACTAAGGGAGACAGAATAGCAGTGTTCCAATATCTTAACGGTTGCCACAAAGAAGAGGGAGTCAAGCTATTCACCAAGGCACCTGAGGGTAGAACAAGAAGCAATGGGTGGAAACTAATCAAGGAGAGAAGCAACTTAGAACTGAGGAGAAATTTCCTGACAGTGAGAACAATTAACCAGTGGAACAGAAGTTGCCTCCAGAAGTTGTGAATGCCCCAACACTGGAAGTCTTTAAGAAAATGTTGGATAGCCATTTGTCTGAAATGGCATAGGGCTCCTGCCTAGTCAGGGGGTTAGACTAGAAGACCTTCAAGGTCCTTTCCAACTCTGCTATTGTATTATATTGTATTGTACCCATCCCAACTCCCTGTGGCCTGAACCTGGCTATTAACCTGAAGGTATATTTTACCAGCCTTTTTATAGTGTCTTGTATGTCATATTTGATATTGTCTTATCTGTCATAGCTGAGCTTGTCGATCAGAAAAGTCTGATCAGTTTGGTGGTTGGACAGTTTGGTGGTTCGAATCCCTAGTGTCACATAATGGAGTGAGCTCCCATTACCTGTCCCAGCTTCTGCCAACTTAGCAGTTCAAAAGCAGGTAGAAATGCAAGTAGGAAAATAGGGACCACCTTTGGTGGGAATGGAACAGCATTCCATGTGCCTTCAGCATCTAGTCATGGTGGCCACATGAATTGTCTTCAAACAGAGCTGGCTCTTCAGCTTTGAAATGGAGATGAGCACCGCCCCGTAGTGTTGGGAAAGACTGGCACATATGTGCGAGGGGAACATTTACCTTTAACTTATCTGTTGTATTGGAGGAATCACTGTTATAAGGTTGTTCTGGAAGGTCGCGGATCCATTATATGCAAGACCGCCTCCTGCCCCATACATCCCTCAGACCGATACGCTCCCACAGAGAGGGCCTCCTCAGGGTGCCATCGGCTGGACAATGCCGACTGGCGACACCCACGGGGAGAGCCTTCTCTGTGGTGGGCCCAGCCCTCTGGAACGACTTACCCCCTGAACTCCGCACCATCTCCGACCTCCGCCTCTTCCGCAAGTGTCTGAAGACACACCTATTTCATCTAGCCGGCCTAGCGTAACCTCCATACTGACTATTAGATAGTTTTTAAACTTGGGATTTTAATTCGGTTTTTAGCGCAGGGTTTATTTATTAGAATAAGTATTTTAAATTTTATATATTTTATATACTTTGTATGTATTTTAACATCCCTGTGCGCCGCCCTGGGTCCTAACAAGGAGAAGGGCGGGGTATAAATTTAATAAAATAAAAAATAAATAAATTACCCAGATCCTCATTGATAGGATAAAAAATCAATGTAACCTATATTATGAGCTTGTGCCTCCAAAATATGTGGAAATAGTGCTGTGGATGTGGAAATTATGTCTTGCAAGCAGGACAACTGATTAACTGGCACATTGCAGTGGGCTAAGATCAGGAGTAAAATGCAGCAGGTTCTGGCAAGTTCTGGAGAACTGGTAGCGGAAATTTTGAGTAGTTCAGAGAACCGGTAAATACCACCTCTGGCTGGCTCCAGAGTGGGAAGGGAATGAGGATTTTGCAGTATCCTTCCCCTGGAGTGGGGAGGGTATGGGGATTTTGCAGTATCCTTCCCCTGGAGTGGGGTTTGAATGGAGATTTTGCAATATCCTTCCCCCAGGAGTGGGGAGGGAATGTGGATTTTGCAGTATCCTTCCCCTGGAGTGGGGAGGGTATGGGGATTTTGCAGTATCCTTCCCCTGGAGTGGGGTTTGAATGGGGATTTTGCAGTATCCTTCCCCTGGCGTGGGGTTTGAAAGGGGATTTTGCAGTATCCTTCCCCTGGAGTGGGGTTTGAATGGGGATTTTGCAGTATCCTTCCCCTGGAGTGGGGTTTGAATGGAGATTTTGCAGTATCCTTCCCCTGCCGCGCCCACCAAGCCACACCCACAGAACTGGTAGTAAAAAAAATGAATTTCACCACTGGCTAAGATTGTAGGAAATGAGGAACTAAGGTTGGTCACTTATATAAAAATAGTCATGTTGTGACAGGAACATGTTGTGAAGGAGGTAGCAACTGCCTCTGTTGCTAATACAGAATGTTAAATTCCAGAAAGTCGTGTACAACTATGGTCTTCAGGTATAAAAGAACTACAATGAGATAAGGAAGTGGCCATTTGGCCTCAAGCCATCCCTTTTGACTGCTGGGCCCATTGACCATCATTGCAATGTGATGCCTGTGTAAGTGTCTGCAATTTTACCTTAACATTCAAATAAGCCTCTGAATATCTAAGAGAGACTTTTGTGGTGTGCTGTCTTTTCAGTTGTTATTAATTGCAGCTATGCTCATGATCAGATTTCCGCCCTGACATCATTAAAACCTACACAGTAATAGAGTAGTTAGTTAGGTCACAATGCATATGATCCAGGGTATTAGAAGTGTAGTGTTGGGAAATGATAGCCACTGGTTGCTGGCTGCTGACTCAATCCTTGCACAAAATTACCAAAAACCCTCTATACAATTCAGACAAAATTGCAAGTACACAGCACTCCAGCTACCTGCGGTACTCAATTTTTACACACATTTACACATTGAGCTGCAGTGGTGCAGTGGTTGGAGTACAATACTGCAGGCTACTTCCACTGACTGCCAGCTGCCTGCAGTTTGGCAGTTCGAATCTCACCAGGCTCATGGTTGACTCAGCCTTCCATTCTTCTGAGGTGGGTGAAATGAGGACCCAGATTGTTGGGGGAAATATGCTGACTCTGGAAACTGCTTAGAGAGGGCTGTAAAGCAATATATAACTCTTGTGCTATTGTTATTCTATTCTTATCCTATCCACTCACTGCTGACCGTCCTCCCAAGGTTGGTAAAATGAGGACCCAGATTATTGGGGGAAGCAGCATATAAGTGTTAAGTGCTATTGCTATTGCTTCCTTCCTTGAACACAAATTCCACTATGCCCTTCAGTGTCTCGTTGCCCACATCAAATTACATACTTCAAAGGAATTATCAGCAGGACCTTACATTATTATTATTATTATTATTATTATTATTATTATTATTATTATTATTATTATTAATAATAATAATAATAATAATAATAATAATAATAATAATAATAATAATAATAATAATAATAATAATAATAATAATCATCTTTCAGTTCCCCAGCTCTACAACTGAATTGCCCTTCACAGTTTCCTGCAAGCTAGTCCAGTTGTTGACTTCTGTTTCATGATCTACCAAATCTTCCTCAATCGTCTTTATAGCTGAGGTTTCTCACAATGTACAAGTTTCATTTTGTGGTTGTTGCTGTTGCTTGGTGGAAACTATTCTTCTTGCCTCAATCCCTCAGTATTTCACTTGTGCCCTGATTACATTTTCAGAGCTGTTTTAAAGTTTTATCAGCATTCCCTGAGTTTGGTATTTGCAGTGAAACAGATCAACTCAAGCCCAAGATTCTTATCTAACATTACCCTTGGATTTTTCATCTGTGACAACTATTTTGATGCCCGGCTGACTTACCATTCCACTTTAGAACTGCTCTTCCGGTCGGATCAGTTGGTTGTCAACTACAGATGTGGCATCAAGGAGAACCTCATTGTGGCCCTTGTTGGTGGATTTGGTGCTGATATCTCATACTTCATGTCAGATATCATAAGTCTTTATAAAATCCCCCAGGTAAGATATGTGAAACAACATATATGAAAACTCATCCATATGGCAAAATTGAAGGGAAGGGGGAAATTCGATTCCAAGTAAGGGTTAAATTCAGCTTTGATCAATAGCAATAGTACTTAGATTTATATAGCACTTCATAGTCAACTACGGATTTGCTGCCAATGAGAATCTCGTTGTGGCCATCATTGGTGGAATTGGTGCTGATATCTCATTCTTCATGTCTGATGTCATAAGCCTTTATAAAATCCCACAGGTAAGATATATGCATGGATATGTAGGAAAACTCTTCCCTATGGCAAAATGGAAGGGAACAGGGAAACTATTCTATTTCAAGTAGGAGTTAGGTTATATTTTAATGATGTAGCAAAAGGATCTAATGAAATTTGGGAGTTGGATTTAAGCCCTACGTCAGCAATTCACGGCTCTGGAGCCACATGTGCCTCTTTCATCCCTCTGCTGTGGCTTCCTGTCATTCAAAATATGCATCACAACTGCCAATGTATGACACCTGCTGGCATGCGATTTATTGAGCTTTTCAATCCCCAGTAGGCCAACCACGAATAAATCCAAGAAAAGAAAAGTTTCAGAAGAAAATAGAACATTTAATTCAACTGCCTATGATAGTTTTGTGGCCACTCAGGAAATAATCAGGCACAGGAAAGGTTTTGTGGCTCCTGTTGTTTTCTTTTCTGTGGGAAAAGGGTCCAAATGGCTCTTTGAGTGTGTAAGTTTGCTGACTCCTGCCCCACCTGATGTACCATATTGAAAGTTATCAGTTAAAAAATAGTTTCTAAAAATGGGAGCAGAAGCTGAGAACTTAAAATTTACAGATTAACTGAATTGGAAGGGACCTTGTAGGTCATCTATTCCAACCCACCATCTAAGCAGGAGACCCAGCACCATTTCTGACAAATGGCAGTTCAATCTCTTCTTGAAAATCTCCAGTGATAAAGCTCCCACAAGTTCTGAAGCCACCTTCTGTTCCATTGGATGATTGCTCTCACAGTCAGAAAATTTCTCCTTATTTCCAGGTTGAATCTCTCCTTGATCCAACCACGATTCCTTGTCTGGCCATCAGGTCCCTTGGAAAATAGTTTGACCTCTTCCCTCAAATATTGGAACACTGCTTTCATGTCCCCCCTGGTCCTTCTCTTCACTAACTAGCCAGGCCCAGCTCCTGCAACTATTCATCATATGTTTTAGCCTCCAGTCCTCTCATCATCTTGGTTGCTCTTCTCTGCACTCTTTCTAGAGTCTCAATATCTTTTTTATAGTGTAGTGTCCAAAACTGGATGTTGTACTCTAGATGTGGTCCTATTAAGGCTTTATAGAGTGGTATTAGTATCTCCCTTGATCTTGATTGTATCCCTTGATTGAAGATGCTCATCTAATTGCATGTTGACTGTGACTGTGTCCATCCCACTCTTGCAGTCATGCATAGGGGTTTGCCTAGAGTAGCAACAGCACTTAGACTTGTATATCACTTCATAGTGCTTTGCAACCCTCTCTAAGCCATTTACAGAGCCAGCATCTTGCCCCCAACAATCTGGGTCCTCATTTTACTGACCTCGGAAGGATGGAAGGCCGAGTCAACCTTGAGCCTATGAGAATCAAACTGGCAGTCAGCAGTCAGCATGATTAGCCTGAAATACTGCATATTAACCATTGTGTCACCACAGCTCTTGTGTTGTGTGCGTGCTCTTCTATGCCTGAAGAAAAGGCAGGATATGAATCTAAGGAATAAACAAATATGGTATGTTCCATTCATTTAGCATTTAGTTAATAGCAATCATAACATTCAGGGACATGGTGGCTCAGTGGCTAAGACATGAACTTCTTAATCAGAAGGTCGACAGTTTGGTGGTTCAAATCCTAGCACTGCATAATGGAGTGAGCTCCCATTACATGTCCCAGCTTCTGCAAGCCTAGCAGTTTGAAAGTATATAAAAATGCAAGTTGAAAAATAGGAACCAACTTTGGTGGGAAGGTAACAGTGCTCCATGTGCCTTCAGCGTTTAGTCATGCCAGCCACATGACCACAGAGATGTCTTTGGACAGCACTGGCACTTCGGCTTCGAAATGGAGATGAGCACTGCTCCCTAGAGTCTGGAACGACTAGCACATATGTGCGAGGGAAACTGTTACTTTTATCTTAATCATAACATTCAGAGTTTTATTTACAATGGAAAATGGAAGCCCATAAAAGGCAACAGCTTGGGGAAACAAATGTATGTATCGGCAATTTGTTTAAGAAAATATACCTTTCTGAGATTAGCAGAGACATCCCAATGATAAGCAACCAACTGCACATTGTATTTTAGCTTGCTTATGGCTCATTTGCTCCCTATGAGAAGCAAGGGACAAAGATGGCTAATACTTTTTATCGGATGGCTCCCAACGAAACCCTTCAAGTTTCTGGCCTTATCCAGTTGCTGAAGCATTTTGGATGGACCTGGGTTGGCCTCTTAATTCTGGATGATGACAGTGGAGATAATTTCCTCCGAGCCCTGGAGCCGCTTCTGTCCGAGAACAGGATCTGCTCTGCTTTTGTGGAGAGATTTCCTAAGCAGTCCTTTTCCTTTATTTTTAAAGGTCACATCATGCCATGGTTGGCTCTTTATTTGGTTGACCCCAAAGTCAACACATTCGTCTTCTATGGGGAAAGCAGCACTGCGATGCTTCTGTTTCTGTTCATTAGATATATAGATGAAAGCCTTGGAAAACTCTGGATTTTGACAGCTCAAGTAGATCTCACGTTAACCAATGCTCATCGACCTTCTGATCTGCAATTGTTCGAGGGAGCCATTTCCTTTGGTATACACTCCAATGCTCTGCCAACATTTGATGAATTCCTTTGGGCCATCAAGCCATTCCAGACCCAACGAGACAGTTTGTTCAAAGAGTTCTGGGAGCAAGGTTTTGATTGCTCCTTTTCGGGAAGTAATAAACCAATGGAAAGTGATGCAGCTTGTACTGGGAAGGAAGATCTGAAAATGCTTCCTACGCATTTATTTGAAATGACCGGCCACAGCTACAGCATCTACAATGCAGTCTATGCAATAGCACATGCTTTTCACGGCATGGATTTACTTAGGTCTAAATACAAAAGAGTAGCAGGAAGTGCAAGGGATGGACTTCAAAATCAAGATATCTGGAAGGTAATAACTTATGTGTCAGGTTTCCTAAAGATGCCCTAAATAATTCATAATTATAGAGTCACATTTTCAATACAAAACCAGTGATTTATTAGGAGCTCCATTAGGTAAGATCTGCTCGCAGTCAAGCCTGTGCTTTGTTTGATTTACTTCTGATCTTTACTCCTGTTCCTTCCCTGGCGACACCCAGGGGAAGGGCCTTCTCTGTGGCGGGCCCTGCCCTGTGGAATGACCTACCCCCTGAACTCTGTACCATCACCGACCTCCGCCTCTTCCGCCAGTGTTTAAAAACACACCTGTTTCATCAAGCCGGCCTAACATAGCCTCCGCTGTGACTAGTATTAGATAGTTTTAAAATGGGGATTTTAATTGGTTTTAGCACAGGTTTAAATATTTAATAGCTTTTTAAATTTTGTATTTTGTATTATTTATATGTTATTTTAAATTCCTGTGCGCCGCCCTGGGTCCTTTGGGAGAAGGGTGGGATATAAATCAAATAAAACTCAAACTCAAACCCTCTCCTCAAGTCTGTGTCATAAATCACATTACCCTATAGATGCATCCCTCCCAAACCAGCTGCAGTAATCTGTGATACGGCTGCAGCCAGTAGTATGCATGGAATGCACTCCCCCTCATTCTGTTCCCATGACAACACTGAGAGTTGACATTGTGAATCAAAGGCCCTCATTGCAAGGAGCAGATTGGAACAATTAGTGCCATGTCTATTGAGCTTCACTCTCAAATTGGTGAGGAGGTAGTGAAGTAACATACGCCCCATTTTTGTCTCTCGTGGAACCCCATAATAATAACTTGTGTAACTTGTCAGGGTTCAGTGAGAGTGGGTTTTTCTTTTTTTATTTCGTTACCAGTGGTGGGTTTCTACCAGTTCAGCCCAGTTCAGGCAAACCAGTAATGGTTTGGTGGCCTGGATGGCTGGAACCGGCAGTGACCCAGGCCTGCCATGCCCCTGAACCAATTCTTTGGGTGGCGCTGTAGGTGCCGCCATCTTGTTTTTCAGTTCTGCACATACACAGAACAATTTTAATCACTGAGCATGCGTGTGCAGCGCACATCAAGCACACATGTGTGGCGCACATACAAGTGAACCAGCAGCACTGCCTGCCAGAACACATCCCTGTCCCTTACCTTTTATTTCTGAATCTTGTCTAACATTCCTAGTTCATGCTTCCAGTTAACTGAGTGTGTTTTTAACTTAAACAAGAAAAATCCAAAGAAGAAGCATGAGAATGGAAGGGAGTAATGTGTGGGTTTATTCTCCATAATACTCGAATACTTCTCTATTTCCTCTGTTCTGCCTCTACTATGAAACCAGAAGGAAATTACCTTTTCCACTGCTTAGAGCTACATCTCTTAAGATAGGTTTGATGACAAAATAAGCGCATTATAAAGTCTTCAATAGATTGGATTCTGTTTGAATTCAGCTCTGGAAGTCATGCCTGAAAATCTAGTTTTTCAGACTATGGGTATCCTTTACAAACCACCCTGATCAATACAATACAATACAATAGCAGAGTTGGAAGAGACCTTGTAGGTCTTCTAGTCCAACCCCCTGCATGGGCAGCAACTTTATACCATTTCAGACAAATGGCTATCTAACATCTTCTTAAAGACTTCCAGGGTTGGGGCATTCACAACATCTGGAGGCAAGCTGTTCCATTTAGATGCTAAATCAAAGGATGGAGTTGAGGTCCGAATTATTTCTACTAGAGATCATTTTTGTTGCCTAAATGTAGAACCTTACTTTTTTCACAATTGAATTTCATTTTGTTAGATAGTGCCCAATGTTCAAGTTTGTCAAGATCCCTCTGTATCTTAAGCCTATCTTCTGGAGTGTTGGTTATTCCTGCCAGCTTGGTGTCATCTGCAAATTTGATGAGTTCCCCATTTATCCCCTCATCCAAATCATTGATGAAGATGTTGAAGAGTACTGGGCCTAAAATAGAGCCTTGGGGGACTCCACTGCATACTTCCTTCCATGTAGATGCAGTTCCATTGAGGACTAAATATTGAGTGCGGTTGGTCAGCCAGTTGCGAATCCATCTGATGGTGATGCTTTCTAACCCACATTTTTCTACTTTATCAAATAGTAGGTTATGGTCTACTTTGTCAAATGCCTTACTGAAGTCCAAGTAAATTATATCAACAGCATTCCTCTGGTCCACTAATTTTGTTACCACCTTTTGATCAGAGGTGGTATTCAGCCATTTTGGACCGGTTTGCCTGAAATGGTCGTGGAAATCACAGGTGGGCCTGCCCTGGCTCTATGCCATCCTATTTAGACAGGTTTTTGAGGCAGTGCACATGGACAGAAGATATGCACATGAGCAAAGTGCCTGCACGGAAGTCTGGGTGCATGTGTGGAAGGGGCGGGCATGGGGCAAACCAGTGGTAACAAAATGTGAAACCCACTGCTGACCTGGATGTCGATATCAAAATACGTGCAATATATTTTTGTCTCTCTTGTCGAAGATTACAATTGTGACTTGTGCAATGTGTCATGGTTTAGTTACAGTCATGTTTAAAATTGGGTCACAGAAATCAGTGGGATTGAAGTAATGCCACATTCATTTCTCTGATACAGATTTCAGAAAATCTTGCTTCTAATCCACTTTTTGTACTCCTGCAAGGCTCCGAGAACAATGTGAGGACTTACTCACCTTAGATTCTTTATTGCGGCAGGAATTAAGGGCAGGAATCTTTCCAGACTAAAGCACACAACAGCAATTCCACACAACCAGGGAATTGTCTGCCCAGGTTCTCTTTCTGCATTCCAAAGATTACAGATTTATCTGACTCTTAATTCCTTGGGAAAGACGCCCGCCCTGTTGTCTGTTGGTACAACAGACTAGAATAACAGAATTACAAACTTGGAAGGGACCTTGGAGGTCTTCTAGTCCAACCCTCTGCTCAAGCAGGAAACCCTATACCACTTCAGACAAATGGTCATCCAA
The DNA here is from genome assembly GCA_039707465.1 of Rhabdophis nuchalis. Classification (NCBI taxonomy): domain Eukaryota; kingdom Metazoa; phylum Chordata; class Lepidosauria; order Squamata; family Natricidae; genus Rhabdophis; species Rhabdophis nuchalis. The sequence continues at coordinate 176,773,368 of CM077647.1, read as the reverse complement.
TCTATTGTTGAAAACCTCCTACGTTGGAGCACCGACAACTTCTGGAGACAAGTTGTTCCACTGATTAGTTGTTCTGTCAGGAAATTTCCCCTTAGATCCAGGTTGCTTCTCTCCTTGGTTAATTTCCATCCATTGCTTCTTGTTCTGCCTTCAGGTGCTTTGGAGAATAGCTTGCCCTTTCTTTTTTGTGGAAACCCCTTAGATATTGGAAGATTGCTATCCTGTCTCCTCTAATCCTTCTTTTTATTAAACGAGACATACCCAGTTCCTGCAATATTCCTTGTAGGTTTTAGCCTTCAGTCTCCTAATCATCTTTGTTGCTCTTCTCTGCACTCTTCCTAGAGTTTCAACATCTTTTTTTATATTGTAGCAACCAAAACAGGATGCAAAATTTTGCGTTGTTTTACCAATAAAGTGTGATGAACACTTCATTTGCTCTTGATTCTATCCCTTTATTAATGCAGCCTCGAACCATATTCTACCACATATCCATTGTTCTGTTTCCTCTTCTTTATTCCTTCTCCTTTTTTATTTAGCTTCACTGGTTTCTTCAAGGCCTTTCATTCAATACTTCGCTTGGAGAAACTGTGTCCATTGACCATCATGGAGAAGTGCTTTCTGGATTCGATATTGTAAATGTGGTCATGTTTCCAAACAACTCCTACCGCAAAGTGAAAATCGGAAAGATGGATCCCAAAGCACTTGTTGGAGACGAATTTGTGATTCATGAAGATTTAATTGTGTGGCCCAAATATTTTAAGAGGGTATGGATTTTGAGAGATGTTATTATTTTGGATGAAAGATTGGGAGATCAGAGATTGGGAGATCCTTTAATCAGTTAACATGAACTATTCTGTGTTCAAAGTAGAATTGTTTTATCCTGTTCTGGGGTCATTATAATTGGGAATAATTTAGAGGACTTTTAGTGGTGGGTGCAGTGGTGGGATTCAATTTTTTTTTTACTACAGGTTCTGTGGATGTTTTTTGTGGGCGTGGCATGGCTTCATGGGCGTGGCTTCATGGATGTGGCAGAGGAAGGTTACTGCAAAATCCCTATCCCCCCCCCACTCTTGGGGAAGATTACTGCAACATCCCCATTCCCTCCCCACCCCACTACCCTGCTTTCCAGATCCGTTCCCATATGCAGGGCAACAATAGAAGATCAGCTGGGAGGCTGGGAGGCAGCAGGGGCGTGGCCAGCCTATTTGCCGGTTCTCTGAATTACTCAAAATTTCCACTACCGGTGGTCTAGAACCTATCAGAACTGGCTGAATACCACCTCTGGGTGGGTGGCTAATGGAATTCTTTGCTGTTACTCCCATCTCTGGAAAAAATGAAATTAAATTCAGAGATAAAAAATATTATTAGAAATAATTAAGTAGAATATCTTTCTTTCTTTATCGATTAGCCCTTGGGCCATATCCAAATGCAAAATCCCAGAAACAAATTATCACTGCAATTTGATAAAATATGATTTAAAAAGAAATTGAAATAAAATACAGTCTAAAATGAAATTGGAATAGAGTACAATAACTTAAGATATAGATAAGGTACTATGATAAAATTATATTTCGTCACCCCTGCAATCTACTCCAATCAGGCCCACGTATGCAGATCTCAACCGAACCATTTTGCTTAAGTACTGTGCTGTGTTAAATGTTATTTTCAGATTCTAGCTGCACATAAGGGAAGTTGTTTTGATATGGGGATTCCAATGGGTCATTCGTTTGGTATATAAACCAAGGTAGCTGTCTCTCAACCCCCTATACAAGCAACAATCAAATATCAGAAGTGCTCCTACCCCTTTTTTTTTGACTGGCCATGAACCATTAGAGAACAAGTGGCTCGGGACCTAGCTATCTGCGGGATCGGATCCTGCCTCATATATCCTCACAGCTGATTCGCTCCCACAGAGAGGGACTTCTCCGGGTGCCGTCCACTAGACTTTGTCAGTGGGCGACGCCCAGGGGAAGGGCTCTCTCTGTGGCGGGCCCAGCCCTCTGGAACGACCTTCCCCCCGACATTAGAACGACCACGGACCTCCGCTCCTTCCGTCTAAAATTAAAAATGCATCTTTTCTGCTTGGCCGGCCTAGGTTAGTCTCTCTTTCTATGGTTTTTTTTTTTAGTAAACTTAAGTTAATTAGGAATCTTAGTATTTTAATGGGGAATTTTTAGCACAGGAACAACGTTTAATCTGTTTTTAAATATGTTTGTATATTTATTATTTTTTATTTTCCCTGTGCACCGCTCCGAGTCCCTATGGGGAGAGGGAGCAGTCTATAAATTAAATTTTATTTATTATTATTATTATTATTATTATTATTATTATTATTATTATTATTATTATTATTATTATTATTATTATTATTATTATTATTATTATTATTATTATTATTATTATTATTATTATTATTATTATTATTATTAAGTGAACTGACAAATTTCTTATAGAATGGCTTCCTTGTGCTTCACAGAGCAAAGCCTCTAACTTAGTAGTTGGTGTAAGTGAATAAGTGATTCCTTCCCTGTTTCCCCCAAAATAAGACCTCCCTGGATAATAAGCCCAATCAAACTTTGGAGTCCATGTGCTACAATAAGCCCTCCCCTGAAAATAAGCCCACTCCTGCATGAGCAGCTCTGGTCCCCTCCATTTCCTGGGGGTGGAAAGGGGGTAAACATGCCTCACATGCACTTGCCATCCACATGGAACAGCCTTTTGGAGGCCGGTACCACAAACCCTAGCTACTGCACCCCTTCTCTTAGTAGTGGCTGCAAAAAGAGCAGCAGGCTCAGTGGTGATAGGGCTGGCAAGAGTGTGCCAGAAACAGAGACAGAACCTCTGGCCCTCTCTGGATCATCTGATCCATAGGCTGTAGGCCAAGGTTAAGAGGCACCTCAAAAATAGTAAGACCTTGCTAGGTGATATCTCCGTTGGGAGACAGCAGAAGGTGTGCAGCAGAGTATGCAGCTAGAGGAATGTTGCTAATGTACACACAATTAGAATACCAGACACTGTTTAAGTAAAATAAAATAGGTTTTACTTAGGTTGTAAAAACTACTAAATTAAGCTACTGCTCAACAAGCAGTGATGTTAAATTGAGTCAAAAACAAAGTCTCAACAATATCAAATAGCTTACACAATCTTCCATCTTCTTCTTCAGTAATCACAGTTCACAAGCAAACAGTTATCAAACAGCAAGTCCAGCAGAGAGTGAGAGATGCGCTCTCCTGGCTTCCTCTTATAGTTAGAGATAATTGCACTTACTAATTGCACTCTAACATTCCACCAGCCTTAAAGTTACAATGACTATATATTGTCTACCCAACTATAGGAGTTTACTCCTATCAGACCTCCCTGAAAATAAAGCCAAGCACTTATTTTTTTTGGGGGGGGGGTCAAAGGAAAATAAGAGCCTGCCTTACTTTGGGGGAAACGCGGTAATGTCATGGGTGGGAAATTTCACCATCCTGTGATTTCTGCTACTCTGTTTGTGCAGGTACATTAGAAGACTGTCCAATATCACTCAGGTTTTCAGTCTTGAATTCTGTTAGGAATGGAATCCAACTGTTGGGTTGGCAATATATAAACCATGATAGCAATACTGTATCTTTTACTACTGCAGTAAATGTGATTGGCTGCTGTTTATTCAAGCGGCCATAAGAAGGAGCCAGAGTTGCTATTAGATGCTGATTGTTAGACGCTGGCTGTTGTGTACGTCGAGTATTGATCAGCGTGGATAATTGTGAGTTGTGCAACTGTTAGCCAACTTTGTGTACTGAACTGTTTTATATGATTTAGGACTTACGTATCACCCGTGTATGAAGAAGTTTCTATACCTTTGTTTTCTACGGAAGTACAATACCTATTTGTTTTACACTTTGGTGTCTGTGACTGCTAGTGTGGGTGTTCAGCAACATCTCTCTCGCTACGTTTTGCTGCGTGCCTTCAGTATACAATGGGGATTTTCCTAACAAATTCCATCCTGGTTTATCCACAGGTCTTGCCCCGTTCAGTGTGTAATGACCCCTGTCCCGCTGGTTATCAGAAGAAAAAGAAAGAAGGAGAGAAATTTTGCTGCTACAATTGTGATCCATGTTCTGATGGGAAGATGTCAAACACGTTAGGTAAATTATTCTAATCTACTCTGCTTTGCTCTGCTCTGCTCTGCTCCACTCTGCTTCGCTCTACTCTTTTACTCTATCTACCCCTACATTCAACTCTACTTTACCCTACCTTACCCTACTTTACCCTACCCTATTTCCTCTACTCTCTGATATATTACTTTGTTTTAATGCAAAATTGACCAGATGTACCAAGTTTGGTTGAAATTGCTTGAGGCATTCCAGAGTTATGCTGGAACATACATGCACACCACCATTTGTGTGTGTGTGTGTGTGTGCGTTATTAAAAATGTTCAGGGCTTCAGTTGTACAGTAAAACAAGGGCAAGACTTCAGTCACACCATAGTGACCACTTATTTTGTCTTTTGGAACACATGTAAACATTCCCACTTATATGTATACATGGGATGGGTCTTTAGGAAGCTTGTAGGATATATCCAGTGTGGAGCTTCCAGACTACGATCACTAACAGAGAAGATTCTCACCCCAATAAATTATCTTTTCATATAACGAGGGATGCAGTGGTTCAGTGGCTAACATGCTGAGCGTGTCAATCAGAAAGGTCGGCAGTTTGGTGGTTCGAATCCCTAGTGATCTTGCTTACTTGTCCCAGCTTCTGCCAACCTAGCAGTTCAGAACCAATTTCATTGTAATTTTATTACAATATTATTACAATGACAATAAAGATTATTATTATTATTATTATTATTATTATTATTATTATTATTATTATTATTATTATTATTATTATTATTATTATTATTATTATTATTATTATTATTATTATTATTATTATTAATTATAAGCATGTAAAAATGCAAGTAGAAAAATAGGGACCACCTTTGGTGAGAAGGTAACAGCGCTCCATGTGCCTTCAGTACATAGCCATGCTGGTCACATGACCACAGAGATGTCTTCGGACTGCACTGGCTCTTCGGCTTTGAAACAGAGATGAGAACCATCTCCTAGAGTAAGGAATGACTAGCACACATGTGCATGGGGAAACTTTACGACTATAGCTAGTCCAGAATACGGCCGCGCGGGTAATTATGGGTACCTCCAGGTACTCCCACATAACACCGCTCCTGCGCGAGCTGCACTGGCTACCTGTGGCCTTTCGGGTGCGCTTCAAGGTGTTGATTACCATCTTTAAAGCACTCCATGGCTCGGGTCCTAGCTATCTGCGTGATCGTATCCTACCCCACACATCCCTTCGACCGATTCGCTCACACAGAGAGGGACTTCTCCGGGTGCCGTCCACCTGGCAATACCAACAGGCGGCTCCCAGGGGAAGGTCCTTCTCTGTGGTGGGCCCAACCCTCTGGAATGACCTACCCCCCGAGCTTAGATCTACCACAGACCTCCGCTCCTTCCGTCAACAATTAAAGACCCATCTTTTCCAGCAGGCCGGGCTGGCCTAACCTAATCTACCGTACCAACCTAGTTGTAGTAAATATTACCTAATCGGGTTTTTAAGCTATAAATTTAAACGAGATATTTTAACACAGGGTAAAACATTTAATTTAGTTTTAATTATTTATAATTGTTTTATGTATATGCTCTTAAATTCTTGGACACCGCCTCGAGTCGCTTCGGAGAGAGGGGGCGGTCAATAAATCCAAATAAATAAATAAATAAATAAATAATTTAATCAGGTTTTTTTCAAGCTTAGCTTTAAAAGACCTGGATGTCAAATCCCAAAATCCTCAGCCAAAATTTTGAGAAGTGAAGTCCAAAGTTCTTAAAATGGTCAAGTTTCAAAAAAACATTTATATCATTTAATCTATAAATGTACAAGTTATGTATAATTTGATGCCCCGTAAGTCATGAAGGTTAGATCCCATACCTCGTCATTTTTCTTTTATTTGCAGACATGAATTCCTGTTCTGAATGTCCAGAAGACCAATATCCAAGTAAGGACAAAGTTCAATGCATTCCCAAAACTATAACATTCCTAACTTATGAAGAACCTTTAGGAATCAGTTTAGTTGTAGTTGCTGTTTTATTTTCAGTCACAACCATCCTCATACTTGCAATATTTATTAAGTATAAAGACACCCCTATTGTCAAAGCAAACAACAAGGACCTCACCTACACTCTCCTCATCTCCCTTCTGCTTTGCTTTCTCTGCTCTTTCCTTTTCATGGGAAAACCTCTGAAACTGATTTGCTTCCTGAGACAATCCGTGTTTGGCATTATCTTCTCTGTGGCCATTTCTTCTGTGTTGGCCAAAACCATCATGGTCATTGTAGCTTTCATGGCCACCAAACCAGGATCCGGCATGAGAAAATGGTTGGGGAAAAGACTGTCCATCTCAATTGTTTTTTCTGGCTCCTTCATTCAAGGAGTCATTTGTCTGGTGTGGATGATCACTTCTCCCCCCTTTCCAGAACTTAACATGAAATCAATGACTGAAGAGATCATAGCAGAATGTAACGAAGGGTCTGTTGTGATGTTTTATCTTGTCTTGGGCTACATGGGGTTTCTGTCTCTTGTCAGCTTCATGGTGGCTTTCCTGGCTAGGAACCTGCCAGACACATTCAATGAAGCCAAGTTCATCACTTTCAGCATGCTGGTATTTTGCAGTGTTTGGTTGTCTTTTGTTCCAACGTATTTGAGCACCAAAGGAAAGTATATGGTAGCTGTGGAGATCTTCTCCATTTTAGCTTCCAGTGCTGGGTTATTGGGCTGTATCTTTTCCCCCAAATGCTACATTATTTTGCTTAGGCCTGAGCTCAACAGCAAAGGGAAACTTGCAAAGAAAAAACATGATTATTAAATATCCCTTGAATTCCTTATATCTGGTTTTGCATTTCCTCCTGGTAGTAGTACACAATAATTTAGCTATTTAATCATTTCAGAGGGATATTCCCCAAAATAAACAAAATATTGCAGGGTGATAAATGAGTTGCAAATGTCTAAGGAAAAGACATTCAAGCAATATTGAAAACCATCAGGCTTTTGAAGAAGGGGGCAAAGAGATTGATGAAAAGGAAAATTCCACCATAATATGAAGACAACAGACCTTTATAAAATAGGTTTTTGAGGACAATTAACTTGTTTGTGTTTAATCTTGGATCCAATATATTCTAACTTAATAACTTAATTTATTGAATGAGAATTATCAGAGGACAGTTATTAAAAACATCAAACATTTTATACCTCTATGTTTATTACTTCACTATTTTTACAAATAACTCAAGATAATAAGATAATAACTTTCATGTCCTATTTTTTCCCACAGCAACACTGTGAGTAAATTTGGGCTAACAGAGAAGGACTGGATCAAGCTGGATTTCATGGCTATGGAGGGACTCATGATATCTCTGGCTTTCTAGCCTGATTCCTCAACCACTATATCCATGATGGGTATAGTGGTCAAGGAGCCCTCTCTATGGGCATGTGCATCATCTGGTTTCCTGCACACACATGAGTGCTGGCCAGCTGGTCTTCACAAGCACCAGAGCACAGAAAAATGGCCTGAAAAATGGCCAGAAAACAGGCATGTGCACCAGCCAGCTGGTCTTTGGGTTTCCAATGCTCCTGTGTACATGAAGATCAGCTGGCCAGTGCAGATGAACATGTCGGAAACCCAAAGACCAGCTGTCAAATGTACACATGCAAAATGTCCAGCTCATCTTTGAGTTTCCGTCACTCTGGCGTACATATATGCACATGCATGCACACACATTCCAGTTTGGGCACTCGGTGCCCAAAATGTTTGCCAACACTGCGCCATACCAAACTGATTATTTAAAAAAAAGGCTCACTAGAAAGTATTTAGAAGAGGTTATGTGAGAAAATACAATTGATCTTCAAGGAATGTTCAAAGATCACTATTTAATTGTGAAATAGAGGAATTGGGTGGATGAATGCTCTGTATTTTTCTACGGTGTGCTGAAGCTATAGAACAGTGGTGTTGAACTCAAGGCCCAGGAGGTGAATCCGGCCTGCAGGGTGCTTTGATCTGGCCCATGGGGCCTCCCTGGAAACAGCAAAGGACCAGCCCATCATGCCTCTGCCAGTGCAAATGGAGCTTGGGAGGGCTGCATGCAGCATTCCGAAGCTCCATTTTCATTGGCAGAGGGTTGCAGGAGGCTGTCGCAGCTGAAAACTGAGCTCGGGAGCCCATTTTCCCTGGCAGAGCACTTGCGCCACCACAGACACCCCCAACATGAGTGATACAGAGCTGGCCATGCCCACCCTGCCCACACCCACCCCAGTCCCCCAAGATCAAACACAACCCTCAATGAAATCAAGTTTGCCACCCCTGTTATAGAATTATACATATTTCCTAATTTTAACTAAGACCGAGAAAACACAGGTTCAAATCCAGCTTGGAACTGAGTGACATAATAGAATTCAAATGAAGGGAGAACAGCAGCAAAGCCCCCCGGGAGGAAAGCTGAGATAGGTCTTCAATAAAAAAATAATATCCTTATTTAATGTATAATTATATAAAGATAATGATGAGAATAGAGAGGAATTGTAACCAGGTCTATATCTCAGCCAAAATTAGGCTGGGGGGTGGGTTTAAAAGCACAATGACTATATATGTATACTTTTCTGTTATAATGGGGGGGGGTTTACTAAAAAGGAGGAGAAAAATTAAATATGTATATCGAAAAGGAATTATAAATACCATCAACAAAAAATGGAGCTTGCTCAGAAGCTGAAATACCCCAAGTAAATGAGGAGAGAGGTAAGGAAAGAAGAGAGAAATAGGGGAGGGAGCAAGGGAGGCAAGAGGAGGAGAGAAAGGAGGAATGGAAAGGGGAAAGGGGAGAAGGGGAGAAGTAGATAAAGGAGGGACGACAGAGGGAAGAAAGGACGTAGGGAGGGGGAAAAGAGAGAGAGTAAGAAGTGATGGATAAAGTACAAACCTGATGTATGGAGAGCAGAAGAGCAAATAATTGATTTTTGGGAGTTGTTAGTGAGATAATAATAATAATAATATAATAATAATAATTTATTTTTATATACCGCGTCCTCTCCCCAAGGGGACTCGGAGCGGTGTACAGGGAAAAATTAAAACACATAAAAATATACAAAAATAGATACAATAAATAAAAACAAATTAAATTTAATTGTCCCTGCACTAAAATCCCCATATTAAAACTAATATTCCTAAACCCTAAAAAGGTAGAGACTAACCTAGGCTGGCCAAGCAGAAAAAGTATGTTTTTAATTTCTGACGGAAGGAGCGGAGGTCCGTGGTTGTTCTGAAATCTGAGATGAATTGATGTAAACATTTAATAATACAATATGATGTTGGCTATGCATTACTATACTTTTTTTTTATATTAAATTTATACTCCGCCCTTCTCCTACAAAAGGACCCAGGGCGGCGCACAGGAAAATTAAAAATCAATACATACATAAATACACCATTATTAAAACCCTATTAAACTTAAGTTACCCCGTGCTAAAAACATTTTAAAATCCTCTAATTAAAATGTATAGCTAATAAAAAGTCTATATCGAGTGGTTATGCTAGGCCAGCTTGTTTTAATAGATGCGTTTTAAGACGCCGGCGGAAAAGGCGGAGGTCCGTGGTAGTGCGGAGTTCAGGGGGCAGGTCATTCCAGTGGGTTGGGCCCGCCACAGAGAAGGCCCTTCCCCTGGGTGTCGCCAACCGGCATTGCCCGGCCGACGGCACCCGGAGAAGGCCCTCTCTATGGGAGCGGATCGGTCGGAGGGAGGTATGGGGCAGGAGACAGTCTCGCATGTAGCTAGGCCCCAAGCCATGGAGCGCTTTAAAGATGGTAGTTAACACCTTGAAGCGCACCCGAAAGGCCACAGGTAGCCAGTGCAGCTCGCGCAAGAGAGGTGTTATATGGGACTGCCTTGTGGCTCCCATGACCACCCGTGTGGCTGCGTTCTGGACTAGCTGTAACCTTCAAGTGCACCTCAAGGGGAGCCCCATGTAGAGAGCGTTACAATAATCCAGCCTAGACATCAGGAGTGCTTGAGTGACTGTGCGAAGGGCGACCCGGTCCAGTAAGGGGCGCAATTGGCGTACCAAGCGTACCTGGTAAAATGCCACGGCTGTCACATGCTCCTCCATGGACAGCCGGGAATCCAGGAGGACACCCAAATTGCGCACCGTCTCCACGGGAGCTAATATTTTGCCCCCAATGGCCAGTGTTGGACTTAGCTGGCTGAACGGGGGCGCCGGAAACCACAACCACTCGGTCTTGGACGGGTTGAGCTTGAGTTTGTTACTACCCATCCAAACCCGCACGGCCTCCAAACACCGGGACATCACCTCAACGGCATTGTTGGGGTGGTTTGGGGTAGATATGTACAGCTGAGTGTCGTCAGCGTACAGATGGTATTCTACCCCAAAACCACGGATGATCTTGCCCAGCGGCTTCATATAGGTGTTGAACAGGAGGAGCGAGAGGATCGACCCCTGAGGAACCCCGCATATCAAGGGTCTCGGGGCCGACCTCTGCCCCCCTGCCAACACACATTGCAACCGACCAGAGAGGTAGGACGAGAACCACCGTAACACAGTGCCTCTCACCCCCAACCCCCACAGTCGGTGCAATAAGATACCATGGTCGATGGTATCAAAAGCCACTGAGATGTCTAATAGGACCAGGATAGAGGAACATCCTCTATCCCGCACCCTCCAGAGATCATCCACCAATGCGACCAATGCCATCTCGGTGCTGTGACCGGGTCGGAAACCGGACTGGCGTGGGTCTAGATAATCAATTCCCTCCAGGTGCCGAGGAAACTGTTGTGCCACCACACTCTCTACAACCTTCACTAAAAAGTGAAGATTGGAGACCGGACAGTAATTTTCCAATAATGCTGGGTCCAGGGAAGGCTTATTGAGAAGGGGTCTCACCACCGCCTCTTTCAAGGCGGTAGGCAAGTACCCCTCACTTAAGGAAACGTTCACAATATCCTGGAGCCAGCCTCGCGTACCCTCCCAGGATGCCAGTACAAGCCAGGAGGGACACGGGTCCAATAAACATGTGGTGGCCTTGAGTCTCCTCGACAACCTGTCCATATCCTCGGTAGTAACAAAGTCAAACTCCTCCCAAGGTGTTGTCTCAAGACCAGCATCGGACAATCTGACTGGACTAGTTTCATGTGATTATATGTTATGAAAATGAAAAAAATAAAAAAACCTTTAATGAAAAAAAGAAAAAATAATAATAGGCCAAATTAAGGGTAAGACAGGCTAAGTATCATACCACACATGGACATATCATGTAGTTAATATCAATAGTACAAAAGAATAAAAAGTTCCTAGTACAGCGATGGCGGACTTTTTTTGGTACCAAGTTCCCAAACTGGAACACATGTGCATGCATGTGTGCATGCCAGAGTGCCGGAAACAGAAACACCAGCTTGCCAGTGTGCATGCCTGAGTTTTGGTGGGTTTTGGCAGTTTTTAAGGCAATTTTCCAGGCCATTTTTGGTTGGTTTTCAGACTGCTTTTCGGGCCATTTTCAGGCCATTTTGGGACATTTCAGGCTGCTTTTTGGGCTGTTTCCAGGCATTTTGGGGCTGTTTTCAGATTGCTTTGGGGCCATTTAGGGGTCTCAAAATGGCCTTAAAACAGCTTGAAAAATTGCCCTAAAATGGCCTGAAAATTGGCTGAAAAATTGCCCCAAAAGGCCTGAAAACAGCCTGAAAAAGGCTCTCAAAATGGACTGTAAATGGCCTGAAACGTGCATGAAAAATAAAATGAATTTGACCCAAAAATAGCCTCAAAATGGCTCAAAAACATCCTGATAATGTCCCCCAAAATGGCCTCAAAATGGCCCACAAATGGCCTGAAAACATGAAAAATGGCCTCAAAATGGCCCGGAAATGGCCTGAAATGGCTCAAAATGTCCCGGAAATGGCCTGAAAACAGCCCCCAAATGGCCTGAAAATGGCTAAGAAAACCATCCTGAAAATAGTGCCAAAATGGTCTGGAAATGGCCCAAAAATGGTCTGAACATGTTCCCCAAAATGACCTCAAAATGGCTCAAAAACATCCTGAAAATGTCCCCCAAAATGGTCTGAAAATGGCCCACAAATGGCCTGAAAACAGCATGAAAAATGGCCTGAAAATGGCTCAAAATGTCCCGGAAATGGCCTGAAAACAGCCCCCAAATGGCCTGAAAATGGCTTTAAAAACCATCCTGAAAATGGTGCCAAAATGGTCTCAAAATGGCCCAAAGATGGTCTGAACATGATCCCCAAAATGGCCTCAAAATGGCTCAAAAACATCCTGAAAATGTCCCCCAAAATAGTCTGAAAATGGCCTGAAAACAGCATGAAAAATGGCCTGAAAATGGCCCACAAATGGATACAAATGAAGTCTGCTTCTTGTAACCGCCCTGGAGAAATTTTGGTTGCCTTTTAACACCTTCCTGGAGGGCTCTTTTGTATCTCCTCTGCCGCGTGGACTTTCTGGACTTTGCCTTTTGTTGATGTGCCTCTGTGTCTTGATATAGTGAAGGAGAACTAACTTTTTGTTTTGGACTTTCCTGATACCTCGGACCGTTCCAGCCGCGCGCCCTCCGACGCCATCTTCTTTGCAAAAAGATTTACTAACTTTGAACTCAGACAATGGGTCCTAAAAAACTTCCAACGGGCAAATCGTTTTCGGGGGGCCCTTCCGCAACTTCAAGCCCAGGTATACAGCAATCGAAAATTACTTCACTAGTGCAAAAAGAAGAATCGGCAGGAGAGACCTCAAAAGAATTATCTGCTAATCAAATGCTTCAGCAGATTATGAGAGATCAAAATGAATTAAGAAAAGAATTAGCGGACTTTAAAGATGAAATCAGAGGAATTCAAAAGGATATAACAGGGAATAGACAGAGAATTGTGGAATTGGAGGGAGGGGCAGCTGAGATGGGGAAAGAGGTTAAGGAAATTCGAAAAGGAAACTTAGATCTCGAAAATTTTATGTCTAGAATAGAACTGGAAAGAATGTCCTTCTTTCTTAGGTTTCAGAACTTACCAGAGGTAGAAAATGAAGATCTCAAAGACATTATGAGTACAATTTTAGCAGAATACCTCAAGAGAGATAAAGAACAACTATGGTGGGATATGGATCTGGTTTATAGAATCAACTCAGCATATGCTAGAACTCATAATGTTCCAAGAGAGGTACATGTTAAATTTCTCAGGAGGACCACGAGAGATGAGGTACTGGAAGCCCAAAAGGAGGGACCTTTAAGATATCAAGATAAAGAAATTACCATTCTAAAACAAATTCCGAAAAAAATAAGAGAGACAAGGAGGAAATATTCCTTCTTGTCAAAGAAATTATACAACAGAGGAGTTTGGTTTAGATGGTTACTTCCAGAGGGAATGCTGATCTTCTGGGAGGGGAACAGGATTAGAATTAAGACAGTAAATGAGGCAGAAGCCTTTATTAAAAAACATTCTTCCCTTCTAGGAGACAAAGATAGCGGGGGCGGTGAAAAGAGCAGCAAAACACAAGATATGGGAACGGAAGGGACTATACCTCCACCGCCAAGGCTCAGGTCACAAAAGTAATTGTATTTGAAATATTTTTGAAAATGGCAAAAAAAGAAAGGATTGAACATATGGTATATGTACGTATATGCTTATCCTTTGTATGTTGCACTTAAAATTGTAAACCTGTGGGATGTTGGGGGGGTTTCTACTGCCAGCATGGGAGCTACCAAAATTTTCTATATACCTAAATACCCTTTTTCCTATAAATGTCATAAAACCAATAAAAAATTTTACAACAAAAAAAAAATGGCCCACAAATGGCCTGTAAATGGCTCAAAATGTCCCGTAAATGGCCTTAAAACAGCCTGAAAATGGCCCCAAAATGTCTGAACATGATCCCAAAAATGGCCCTCAAATGGCTTAAAAATGGCCTGGAAACAGCCTGGAAAATGGTCCAAAAACAGCTTGGAAAACAGCCTCAAAAACGGTCGGCTAGCCAGCACCCATGGGTGCACCAAATCCAGAAGAGCAGCTGACAATAGTGCATGTGCCCACAGAGAGGGATCTGCATGCCACCTCTGGCAGGCGTGCCATACATTCACCATCATGTTCCTAGTGTATCCCCAAAGATAACTTTGGTCCTTATTATGCTCCATGGTTGCTTACAGAGGTATATTTGGAGATGGTACCATGTTTTGCCCAATAAGACAGAGTCTCATTTTCTTTTGACCCACCCCCACCACCCAAAAATAAGTGTTAGGCCTTATTTTTGGGGAGGTCATATTATTTTTGAGGTGCAGGAGCCGGCATGCGTGGTCACCTCATGGCTGCTGCTATGTTGCAATAATTTTGGGGAGGGCTTATTTTTTGGGGATGGGTTTATTTTTAGCACATGCGCTCAAAAGCCCATTTGGTCTTATTATCTGGAGAGGTCTTATTTTCAGGGAAACAGGGTAGAAATATCAGCCATAAATATTTGGGTTTGGAATCTAGGAAGACGGTTGTTTCCAAAGTTATCATATGGAAGTGAAATAAGATAAGGTCATCTATCTGGCAGGGCAAGCAAAATAAGGAGTTCCAGAAGTGAAGTAGCGGGGCAGTAAATGAAACCAGTTGAGAGGAGGCAAGTTAACTCAAGTAAGCAGTTAACACCAGATGAATTCAGCATTTGTTTCACCCCTCCCAACCACTCCTCCCATTGCTTCTCCTTTAAACTCCATCCCCAGGTGTGCCTTGTGAAGGGAATCAGGGCCCTTTCCTCCCTTGTAAGCCACACAACCCACATTGCTCTCTCCTCCATTCTTCCCTGTGTACCCTAGGATGAGGAGGGACTGGGCCTTTGTTTTCACCTGAACCCCCTCACCCTTGTTCTACCTCTCCCTTGCTCTGCCCAGCCTGACTTTGCCCTGCCCCATTTTCCTCAACAGCCAACGGAGCCACTCTCCCACTCAATGCCAAGTATTTTACTTTACTTTACTTTATTTGCATTTATATACCGCCCTATCTCCCTAAAGGGACTCAGGGCGGTGCACAGAAAGAATAAAAAGGTGATACAACAATGACAGTATAAAAGTTAAGAATAAATTAAATAGGTAAATCCGTGCTAAAAGTTATACTTAAAAATTTAAAATTATTAAAATCGGGACTATATCATTAAAAACTATGCCAGGCCAGCCATCTGGATTAGATACGTTTTTAAAGTTCGGCGGAAGAGGAATAGGTCAGTGATGGTGCGGAGGTCAGGGGGCAGGTTGTTCCAGAGGGCAGGGCCTGCCACAGAGGAGGCTCTGCCCCTGGGAGTCGCCAGCCAGCATTGTCCAGCAGACGGCACCCTGAGGAGGCCCTCCTTGTGGGAGCAGACAGGTTGAAGGGAGGTATGTGGTAGGAGGCGGTCCCGCAAGTAACCAGGTCCCATGTCATGGAGCTCCTTAAAGATGGTTACTAACACCTTGAAGCGCACCCGGAAGGCCACAGACAGCCAGTGCAGCTCGTGCAGGAAAGGTGTTACATGGGAGTATCTTGATACTCCCATAATCCCCCGCACGGCCACATTCTGCACTAGCTGGAGCCTCCAAGTGCACCTCAAGGGGAGCCCCAGCATTCATCTTCCTCCTTGGATTCAGACTCTAACAAGGGCCCCAGAGTATCATTCTTGGTGATTCTTTTGCGGTATATTGTGCTATATGGTTTCTTCAAGCTGGAGAACATAGAGATTGTATCCATAAGTATTTGGTTTGGGAACAATCTCACAGGTAACAATTACATTTACCAAAAAGAATGATATGTAATTCTTTTATGTGGAGTCTCTCAAAAAAACTAAGAAAATGGTTGTCCCATAAGATAATAATAGTCTCCAAACCCAAGAGGTTCCTTTCACAGAGATGACTGTTTATGGGCAATTATCCTAAATGACTATCATTGATGCTTTTTGACACAGTTGCAACAGCTTTCCAATAAACACTGGAATTCATAAGTCAGTCTAGAAGAAGAGGTTATAAAATCTTTCATTTCTGCAATCCAGGGGAAAGAAACAGGCTGGATCTTAACCCTCTGGTGATGATTCCCATTCAATGTAGTGTGATTGCCTATCGGGGCATGTTTCTTTGCTTTCTTTCCTTGTTGATGTCAAAGTTTTGGATGAGAGAACTGACAGAATCATGCCTCTTAACACAAATCTGTTGCTTGATTTTGTAGTTGATGCAAACTAGTCTTCATGTTCCCAGATTTCATAGCTGGCAGAAAATAGTCTCGCCACATGCCATGGTGGGATTATGAATAGGTAAGTAAAGCTAAAGGGAAAGGTACCCCTCGTACATATGTGCTAGTCATTCCTGACTGTAGGGGGTGGTGCTCATTTCAGTTCCAAAGCTGAAGAACCAGCGCTGTCTGAACACATCTCTGTGGTCATGTGGCCAGCATGACTAAATGCTGAAGGTGCACAGAACACTGTTACCATCCCACCAAAGTTGGTTCCTATTTTTCTACTTGCATTTTTACATGCTTTCGAACTGCTTGGTTGGCAGAAGCTGGGACAAGTAACGGGAGCTCACTCTGTTACACAGAACTAGAGATTTGAATTTCTGAACCGCCAACCTTTCTGATCGACAAGCTCAGCATCTTAGTCACTGAGCCACAGGGTCCCTACTATGAATAGGTACAAAAAGCCTATTCTTAAGAAATGGGTAGTGATCATACTATGGTTGCTGGTTGACTTAAAGTGCCAAATGGATGCCAGGCCATGCCACAGAAGTGATCCTTCTCCTATCTTTCATGAATGGTATAAACCAGGAAACCTCCTCATTGGTGGGATCACTGCTCAGATGACCTATGTACTAGAGGAACATTTTTTTGATGAGCATCCTTCACAGAAGTCATTCATGCCACCTCTGTAAGTAATGATCTTTTCCCTTTTCATTCATGTCATTGAAGACTGATAGGAAAAGTCTCAATGAAACAGAAATAGAATTCCTTATGGGCAAAGTGTAATTGGACACACAAGGAATTTTTCTTGGTGCAAAAGCTGCCAGTGTAGAATAAAATACATACATCAAGAATAAAAAGATACAACACTGAATGATAGTCAAGGTTATTAATAAGCTATCAAATCATATTAGGAAACAATTAAAGCAATATAAATTGAAGGGTACAAGCAACATGTTTATAGTAATAAGTTGGAAGAGATAGAAGTAATAAGGAAAAAAAGAAGAATAGTAATAGTAGCAAGAGTTGCTAGCAATTTTTTTTAATCAGTTCTATTTATCTGTGAGACTTTTAAATTCAACCGCAATCACTCCATGCACATGTTAGTTTTTTCTTTTTTCTTTTCTCTCTTTTTTGGTTTCTGTTATAATTTTGCAGCAGTGAAGTTAAAACCAATTTCATTGTAACTTTAGTACAATGACAATAAAGATTATTATTATTATTATTATTATTATTATTATTATTATTATTATTATTATTATTATCATCATCATCATCATCATCATCATCATCATCATTATTATTATTATTATTATTATTATTATTATTATTATTATTATTTGTAATCAGAGTTTTCAAAGCACAGACAATGTTTCAGCCAGACCCCCAGTGAGACTTTAGGAATCTTAAGGGCCCCCAGTTGTATTATTGCATATGCTTTTGTGGATCAGGTTGACTGATCTATAAAATTCTATACAATATTATAATAGATAGCCTACAAGAGCCTCTTTTCGTGAATATCAGATCAGGTTAACAGAGTTGGAAAGGACCTTAGTTCAACCTCCTCGCCTCTCAAGCAAGAGACCCTACACCATTTCTGACAAAAGGCAATCCAATCTCTTCTTGAAAGTCTCAAGTGATGAAGCTCTCACAGTTCTGAAGGCAACTTCTGTTCCATGGGTTGATTGTTCTCAGTGTCAGAAAGTTCCTCCTTATTTCCAGGTTGAATCTCTCCTTGATCAGTTTCCATCCATTATTCCTTGTCTGGCCTTCAGGTGCCATGGAAAATAGCTTGACCCCCTCCTCTCTGTGGTGCCCCTCAAATATTGGAAGACTCCTATCATGTCTCCCCTGGGCCTTCTCTTTACTAGACTAGCAAGATACTACCTTGATGTAGTTGTGGGGCTTAAGTGCTGTGAGAAAAAGCTGTGCCACAGATTAAATCATACTGGACAGGTCTCACCAGAGGAGGTAGATAAAGAGTATCTTTCCCCTAAAAAATATGAGGAGGTATAATTTAGAGAAACCCACTCTAGATCAATCAATGACAGGGTCAACAAGGACCATGCTAGATGGTGTAGTGCCAGGGTGTCTTCTGAAAAATGGGCTGCAGGACTCAGGACTGCTGGTTGAGCATCCAGGATCAGCAGTTGCAGAACTACTGGAAGAAAAGGTGTTTATAAATATACAGAGATAGAAAATAGAGACATATAATAATCTGTTACTAGAAATGAAATCGAACAAGAAGAAGAGATTTGAAATGAATCCACCCATCCTGGGAAAGAGAAACATCCAGAATCAGAAATAGCAGGCAAGAGGTTAGCAGATCAACATTATAATTTATAATACAAAATGATGCATTCAAAGAATACAGAAATAGGATTGAAAGAATTGCAAAGGTCTTTCCAGGACAAAGAAATCAGAATTTTGCCAGAAGTAAGTTGGATTGCAGAGGCAAACCAGGGGAAGGTGGCAGTGAAGGAAGTCAATATAACTATATACAAGAACTGGGCATAGCTAGTCCAGTAAAGAGAAGGACCAGGGGAGACATGGTAACAGTGTTCCAATATTTGAGGGCCACAGAAAGGAAGGAGTCACACTATTTTCCAAGGCACCTGAAGACCAGACAAGGAATTATGGATGGAAACTGACCAAGAAGAGATTCAACCTGGAAATAAGGAAGAACTTTCTGACAGTGAGAACAATCAACCAATGCAACTGAAGTTGCTTTTGGAAGTTGTGGGAGCTTCATCACTTGAGACCTTCAAGAAGAGACTCGACTGCCATTTGTCAGAATTGGTGTAATGTCTCCTGCTTGGGTGGGGGTTTGGACTAGATAACCTACAAGGTTCCTTCCAACTCTGTTAATCTGTATCTGTATCTAACTACTGCTGTTCAACCAACTGTAATAATAATAATCTTCTGGCTTTCTAGCTTCACAATTAAATTGCACAAAATATTCTCTGCAAGCGGGTCTTATTGTAGATCTCTGTTTCGGGATACACAATATGTTTCTCATAGGTATTTATATCTAATGCTTATCACAATCTCCAAATTTCTTTGTGACTTTAATTTTTGCTTCACTGAATATATTCTTCTCTCTTCAATTCTGCATTTCTGATATCCCTCAAATATCTTTTCAGTGCCGTTTTAAAGTTGTATCAGCATTCCCTGAGTTTGGCATTTGCGGTGAAGCAGATCAACTCAAACCCAAGGCTCTTGTCTAATGTTACCCTGGGATTTTTCATCTCTGACAACTATTTCGATGCCCGGCTGACTTACCGTTCCACTTTGGAACTGCTCTTCCGATCCAATCAGTTGGTTGTCAACTACAGATGTGGCATCAAGGAGAACCTCATTGTGGCCCTTGTTGGTGGATTTGGGGCTGATATCTCATACTTCATGTCACATATCATAAGTCTTTATAAAATCCCCCAGGTAAGATATATGAAACAACATATATTTAAAAACTCATCCATATGGCAAAATTGAAGGGAAGGGGGAAATTCGATTCCAATTAAGGGTTAAATTCAGCTTCGATCAATAGTAATTGTACTTAGATTTATATAGCACTTCATAGTGCTTTATAGCTATCTCTAAGCAGTTTATAGAATCAGCATATGGGCCCCAACAATCTGGGTCCTCATTTTCCAGACTTTGGAAGCAGTGGTGGGATTACATGGCACGGGACCTAGCTATCTGCGGGATCGCATCCTACCCCATACATCCCTGCGGCCGATTCGCTCCCACAGAGAGGGACATCTCAGGGTGCCGTCCACTAGGCTGTGCCAGCGGGTGACGCCCAGGGGAAGGGCCTTCTCTGTGGCGGGCCCGACCCTCTGGAACGACCTTCCCCCCGATATTAGAACAACTACGGACCTCCGCTCCTTCCGTCAAAAATTAAAAACACACTTTTTCTGCTTGGCCGACCTAGGATAATCAACTGTTTTTAGGGTTTTTAATGATTAATTTTTAGTTTTAATATGGGATTTTAGCGCAGGGTTAGTTTAATTTTATTTTATATTGTACTATGTTTGTGATTTTATATGTATTTTAAATTCCCTGTGCCCCACCTTGAGTCCCTTCGGGGAGAGAGAGCGGGTTATAAATTAAATTTTTTTTAATTATTATTATTATTATTATTATTATTATTATTATTATTATTATTATTATTATTATTATTATTAGTGTTGTTGTTGTTGTTGTTGTTGTTATTATTATTAGTATTATTATTATTATTGTTGTTGTTATTATTATTATTATTATTATTATTATTATTATTATTATTATTATTATTATTATTATTATTATTATTATTATTATTATTATTATTATTATTATTACAAATCTTTTCCTACCAGTTCTGTGAGTGCATGCAGCTGGTTCAGTAACGGGAGCACATGCATCTTGGCATGCGGAGCTGGTTCGCCCACATCAGCACGAAATGGCAGCATACCAGCATACCTCTGATACTCAGACACCACACTGTCCATGCAGTGATATTGATGATATTAGTGCATGTTTTAAAATAAAAAAAAAACTTTACTCAAAGAGAGAAAAA
This sequence comes from Rhabdophis nuchalis, assembly GCA_039707465.1. NCBI lineage: Eukaryota > Metazoa > Chordata > Lepidosauria > Squamata > Natricidae > Rhabdophis > Rhabdophis nuchalis. Next base: position 176,752,542 of record CM077647.1, on the reverse strand, counting down.
GAAAATAGATCATTCTCTGGTGATTCGTGACATTCCAACCTTAGCCAACAAAATGCACGTTGTATTCGAGGAAGGAATAGAATGGGAATGGTGGGCTTATTTGCAAGTCCACTCCTGATACGTAAAAAATAAAAAAGAATGGGGCATTAAGGGTATAGATATATGGTTTCTGGCATTGCATATAATTATTGCTGCAAGATCGGCATTTGCCCAGGAGTGGAAGAGTGAACAAATACCGATGGGTAATATAAATCTCTTCGACCGACTCACTCCATACCCAAGAAATTTACTACATACCCAAGAAATCCTTGACTTATGAACAAAATTTCCTAAGCAAATCAGTCATGACCGTCTTCTGCCCCATACATCCCTTCGACCGACTCGCTCCCAGGGAGAGGGTCTTCTCCGGGTGCCGTCGACCGGGCAATGCCAGTTGGTGGCTCCCAAGGGAAGGGCCTTCTCTGTGGTGGGCCCTACCCTCTGGAATGGCCTACCTCCCAATCTCCGTTCCATCACAGGACTCCGCTTGTTTCACCAGCACTTAAAAACTTACTATTTTCACCTGGCCGGCCTAGCATCATCTACTCCACACCCATTGTTTTTATAACAAATCAAAATTTTAATTTATGGGTTTTTGAATTTAAATTTTACTTTAAGCAGGGTATTGATTTAATTTAGTTATTATTTAATAATATTTTGTATCTATGTATATTTATTTTAAATCTCTGTTCGCCGCCCCGAGTCCCTTTGTGGTGAGATGGGTGCGGGTTACAAATGTGAATAAAATAAATAATAAATAAATAAAATAAATAAATAAATACTGGGGTTAAATATTATGCCCACTATTAGGATTTTTAAGTTAATTTGGGTTACTTATATGTCTCATTCACGCTGTGATGACAAATATGTTTAAAATTATGCTTTTTACAAGAATAAATAAAAATTATTATTTTTTTAAAAAAGAAAAAACCCACAGAATTAGATTAAAATTCACTAGGTGCAGAGGGGAAAATGATTTTAAAATTATATCAATACTTATTGGATTACACAATGGTGGAAGAGCAGGTAAAGGAGACCGTGTTAGCATGGAGTAGGAACTTTGTTCACGCCATAGATTTGGATAATTGGCAAGACTTATGGGAAAGAAACATAAATGCAATGTTGCACTAGGAACCTTTTACCATATGTGGTGGGAGTGCCCGAAATTTAGGGTTTTTTGGCACCAGATAAGAAAGCATTTGGAAGAGATACAATAATACAATACAATACAATAGCAGAGTTGGAAGGGACCTTGTAGGACTTCTAGTCCAACCCCCTGCGTGGGCAGGAACCTCATACCATTTCAGACAAATGGCTATCTAACATCTTTTTAAAGACTTCCAGGGTTGGGGCATTCACAACTTCTGGAGGCAAGCTGTTCCATTTAGATGCTAAATCAAAGGATGGAGTTGAGGTCCGAATTATTTCTACTAGAGATCACAAAAGAAAAACATGGCAAAGGTGGACTCTATTTAATGCTGCATATTTTAACGGCAGCAAGACTGGTTTCCGCACAAAAATGGGAAAATAAAGAGACTCCCTCGGAACAAGAAATAATAAAGACGATACGGATGTGCACGGAAATGGACAGACTGACTCTTAGAGCTCAAAGACAGGGGTGAGATGGAATATCATGGAATCTGGGACAAATGATACCGATGGTTAGAAATGAAGGGAAAAGGTCAGGACAGGAAAACCAGACAAGTTAAGAATGGGAATATATGGTATTAATAGATTGTGTGATAGGTAGGAATCGGATATGTATTTGTATGTCTCCAGAAGCTGTGAATGCCCCAACACTGCAAGTCTTCAAGAAGATGTTGGATAGCCATTTGTCTGAAATGGTATAGGGTTTCCTGCCTAGGCAGGGGGTTGGACTAGATGACCTCCAAGGTCCCTTCCAACTCTGCTATTGTATTATTGTATTGTATGGTTAGTAATCAGATAAAAGAAGGAATTAATGGCAAGGTAATCTGACTATGCATACCTATGTAATGGATATAAAATGTGATTGTTGTAAGGTCCAAAAACTATATGGATATGTTGATGCCAGAAGTGTCGTACTATGTTTTTAATGTTTATATAATTAAAAAAAAACTTTTTTTAAAAAAAATGCATGTTATATTTTAGCTGTCTTATGGGTCCTTTGCTCCCAGGAAGCTAGGAACAAAGATGGCTGCTTCCTTTTACCGCATGGCTCCCAACGAAAGCCTTCAGATTGCCGGGATCATCCATTTGCTGAAGCACTTTGGATGGATCTGGGTTGGCCTTTTTATTATGGATGATGACAGTGGAGACAATTTCCTCCAAGCCCTGGACCCACTTCTGTCAGAGAACGGGGTCTGCTCTGCCTTTGTGGAGAGACTGCCCAAGCAAGCTTTTTTTTTCATGCTTCTAGGTGATTTAATACAGATGATAAATATTTATTTGAATCACCCCGTGGCCAATACATTCATCTTTTATGGGGAAAGCACCACAGCTATGCTTCTGTTTTTGTACATGAAACTTATAGTGATAACCTGTGGGAAAATGTGGATTCTGACAGCCCAGATGGATCTCGTGTTAACAAGTCTACACCGGCCCTCGGATTTGCAAATGTTTGACGGAGCGATTTCCTTCGCTATTCATTCCAAGGAACTGCCAGGGTTCGAGGAATTTCTTGGGGCCATCAAACCATTCCAGACCCAACGGGATAGTTTGTTGAAAGACTTCTGGGAGCAAGGCTTCGACTGTGTCGTTTCAGAGAGTAATAAACCAGCAGAAAGTGATGACACCTGTACTGGGAAGGAAGATCTAAGAAACCTTCCCAGGCATTTATTTGAGATGACCGGCCACAGTTACAGTATCTACAATGCAGTTTATGCTGTAGCACGTGGTATTCATGGTATGAAGGTACTTAGGTCTAAATACAAAAAAGTAGCAGAGAGAACAAAGGATGAACTTCAAGATCAAGGCACCTGGGAGGTAAAAAAAAAAACCACTTGTGAATCAAACACTTTCATTGCCAAGAGCAAATTAGCACCATTTAAATGTATTCTGAGTTTCTTCCACTTTTTCAAATTAATGATGATATAGTAGTGCCGTGATGGCGAACCTATGGCACACGCCAGATGCTCTTCTGGTTTTCAGCGTACATGTGTACATTGGCCAGCTGGTCTTTTCAGGCCATTTTCCAGCTGTTTTGCGGGGTGTTTTTGACCCAAAAGGCCTGCAATTGGCCTAAATCACACTCTGAAAATGCCCCCAATATGGCCAAAACCAGCCAAGAAACAGGTATGTGCCCACCGGCCAGCTGGTCTTTGGGTTTCTGGGTTTCTGGCTCCAGCTTGTGCAAAGACAAGCTGGTTGGCATGCAAATGTGTGCCAGAAACCTGAAGACCAGCTGGCTGGCATGCATGCACATTGGCCAGCTGCCATTCAGGTTTCTGGCACTCCGGCATGCACACATGCACTCATATTCCAGTTTGGGCACTTGGTGCTGAAAAGTTTCATCATCACTGTAGTAGTGTATAAAAGTCCTGTGAAAAGTGACTTATTGATTTCTGCAAATGTGTTGATGGTTGACTTTCTTTGATCATCTAAGGCAATGATGATTCACTAACCAAAGGCAATTCATATTGGCCTGAATCTTCCAAGTAATTAAGCTTCCAAGTAATAAATTCCCCAAAGGAATAATCCAAGGCAACCACAACCTATTTATTAGGAACATATCAAATTGGCCAGGTCTTGTTGTAATCTCAGCTCTGACCAAACCTTGGAATTACACCCAGTAAAAAGCAAAAGTTGGAAACGTCCCCCCAAAATCACATTTTCCAATCATCTCACAGTCCATTGGTTGGATGACTTCAAACGCCACCTTTGGCCAGCTGTAGGCACATTCTCAGTTCCCACAGGAAAGAATCCCACCTAGCCATAACATCCTCCTGTCGGCCTCTGCTTTGCTTACTTGCTTTCAGCTGCCATAGAAATGGGGAGGGTGGGCGCATAATATTTGGGATGGGAATAAATGGTACAGGAGGTGATATGAAAAAGGGAGTTTTCTTCTCACCCTCTTCTGCGCATGCTAGTGGCCGATGTTTGGACCTGGTCAAGGCCAACCATCCTGCGTACCAACCTGATGATGCTTTCTGGAGATGCAACCCACATGACACCCTAGGGAGTTGCAGATTGGCCACTGGGGTGGGATCCTTAGAGGGAGGGGACTGGGTAATCATTTTATATGTATGGGTTCGCACCTTTCTGGCTCAGATCTTGCTTTACTTTCACTGCTATCTTTTCATAACCAGTAAAAGTACTTTTTAATTCCACAAACAATGGAGTTGGGAGTTTTCTTTCTTGGTTACTGAAAGAGGCACATCTGACACCTCCCTTATCTCTACAATCCCCCTTCTAACAGCTGGAATGTGGTGAGCCTGAAACACTATTAAATCCCTTTACAGAATACTAAGAGAAAGTTTAGGAAAAGAATAGGAAATGACTACAATAAAACACAGCTACATATGTCAGCTTCAGGATTGACAGAATCATAGACCGGTGCTTCAGAGGTCTTTTCTCAGTCCTTCCCAGCAAAACTGGTGGAAGGACTGCAGTATTGCAAGGTGTTGACACAAATGTGAACATTCCTATCTGTTGAAGGCACCCAACTTGGAATGACTTCAGTATGTCCCTGGTGGTCACCAATCTGATGGAGGTCTTGCCAAGGCTGAGTGGGGTGCCAAAGACTTGTGTAAGAGAAGAAGGATGGTTAAAGGGAGGAGCATGATACATTGAAAGTGCTTGGTTTTTCCCTGGCAAGGTCATTGCTTTACAAAGCAGCTTTCACAAAACAGAGTGACAAAATGATGAGTGATTAGGACAGTGATATACCAAGATATGCTATCATTCAGTGATAGACTGAGTGCTGAAAAGGGAGCACACGAGCTACACTGAGTGCCGAAATTGGAGAACTTTGGGTGTGTGCACTCATCTGAGCTGTGACCAGGAAGAGGAGCTGCCCAGGGGGTATGTGCGCTGGAAAATGAACTTCCGGTTTCCAGCAAGCACATGCATGCCAGCCAGCCTGTCTTCCAGGTATACGCACATGCCAATCAGCTGGACAGCATGCATGTCATGCCAGAAAACAGACGACCAACTCACAAAAAACACAGTTGATCATTGTGTGCGCATGCGTGCCAGAAACCTGGAAGAGGAATGAGTGATGCAGCATGTGCCAGATGACATGGCTCCGTGTGCCACTTTGGGCACTCCTGTCATAGGTTCGCTATCATGGGACTAGGGGCTTAGATCTTATAAAGATACACAAACTAAGCACATTTATGAAAAAGAAGAAAAAGCTAAGGAGAGATATGATCAGAGTCTTGCAGGGGTTTAAGGCTGACATCCAGAAGAGAGTGTGGGTAACAAGAATATTATCAAATGAGTACCATAATTTTCAGAGTATAAGACACACCAAAGTATAAGATGCACCAAGGTTTTGAAGAGGCAAATTAAAAAAAAATAGGTAGGTAGATAGAGGAATAGAGAGAGATAAATACAGTAGGTAGGTAGGTAGGTAGGTAGAGGAATAGAGAGAGATAAATATAGAAGGTAGGTAGGTAGGTAGGTAGGGGAATATATATATAGAGAGGGAGAAATACAGTAGGTAGGTAGGCAGAGGGATAGAGAGAGAGAGAGGGAGAAATACAGTAGGTAGGTAGGTTGGTAGGTAGAGAGATAGAGATAGAGAGGGAGAAATACAGTAGGTAGGTAGGTAGGTAGGTAGGTAGGTAGGTAGGTAGATACAGAGAGAGGGAGAAATACAGTAGGTAGGTAGGTAGAAGTAGAGGGAGAGGAGAGAGAGAGAATTACAGTAGATAAGTAGGGAGGGAGGGAGAGAGAAGAAAGAGAGAGAGAGAGAGAGAGAGAGAAGGTAGGTAGATGTTTCCGGGTGTACTTATCCATGTGTTGGAGAAGGAAATCGCTGACAATCTGCAGCACCTAACTTTGTTCCTGCTGGCACAGCATTTGATTCAAGTAATTTTCATCAATTAGTTAAAGAGCTCTCCAAAAGGAAAAAAAAACAAACTCTTTTTGCACTTTGCAAACCTCCCCAAAACGGCCCGTTTTTCATGAAAATAGGCCTGTTTTTTTCAAATAAAAGACATGAATAGCCTTTGGGGGGCTTGCAGAGTGCTCCGGGGGGGGTCAAAAAAGAGCAAAAAACCCTCCATTTTTTGCAAAAACGGGCCATTTTGTTTGTCAAAAAATGCATGCATGGCCTTATGGAGGCTTATAGAATGCTGCTGGGGGCTGAGGGGGAAAAATGGTCCATTTATTGCTTGTTTCCGCCCTCCCCAGCCCCTAGGAGGTCTCTGAAAGCCTCCATAAGGCTAGACAGGGCCATTTTGGTGAAGGGGCAGGGTTTCAGGAGACCAAAAATTCTGTAATCGATGTATAAGATGCACCCAGATTTTCAGCCTCTTTTTAGAGGAAAAAAGGTGCATCTTATACTCTGAAAAATACAGTAATTTCTTCTTCTGTAAAACCTAAAGGAAATTATCTTTTCCATTGCCAAAACATGCATATTTTAGGATGTGTTTGATGACAAAATAAGCAACAGATCCTTGATATATATCAAGTCTTCAATTGGATTGGTGTTTGTTTTTGTTTTTTTAAATAATTTCTATTACACAGTTTTTTAAAAACAAAGGAAAAAAACCTTAGACAATTTCATTCTATACAACATTTCTACATCAGTATACATCCATTATATATGCATCTCCCCTACTCCAATATGACATTATTTGTACATGAAATTCCAGTGTTTTTATACGTACAAATATATTCATTTCTTGAATTACAGTCATTCATTGTATGTTGTTTCCATTTATACATATTTATTACTAATTTCTAACTCCTGTATCTTCTTCATTTAATCTTTCCTTAAACTTTACCTTAATTTTCCTTAAACTTAAACTCTAACCATTTATACTATTGATTCCATACCATACAATAATCTGTTTCTCTTTTATCTTTGATCTCTTGTGAGTCTGTCCATCTCTGTACACTTTAAGACTGTCCTCATCACCACTTCCTCTGATGGAATGATGTTATTTTTTCACTTTTGTGCATACATAATTCTAGCTGCCATTGTGATATGTAAAATTAAATATTGTGTTTTTAATAATATTTCCCTATACATATTCCCAATAAAAATAATTCCAGTTTTATGTCTATTTGCTGCTTGGTTATTTCTTTGAGCTATTTTCTTAATCTATTCCAATATTGTTTTTGGGCACGTCCACCACATACGGTAGAATGTTCCCTGGTTTTGTCTGCATCCCCTGTGATTCTACAGGTCATGCTAAGCCCTAATATTGCTAATTTTGCTTATTTTGTTTTTGAATCTAGTTTTAAGGAATGAGGTCACAATTATGGACTCCCACAAGAAAGACAGAAATGTTAAACTATTAACATGATGTCAATAGTGTAACATTTCTGCCTTTCTTGTGGGAGCCCATAATTGTGACTTCTGCAACCTGCCATGGCTTACCAATGGTTCTAATTGAAATTGACTGAAAGAAATCAGTGGGACTTAAGTAATACAACTTTCATTTCCATAGAGGATGTTTGATGTAATCAACTATATTGTTTCAACTGATTTGTTCCCTCTCATTCTTATTTAGCTTCACTGGTTCCTTCAAGGCCTTTCATTCAATAATTCCCTTGGAGAAATTGTGTCCATCAACCATCAAGGAGAAGTGCTTTCTGGTTTCGATATTACAAATGTGGTCATGTTTCCAAACAACTCCTACCGCAAAGTGAAAATTGGGAAAATGGATCCCAAAGCCCTTGATGTATATGAATTTGTGATTCATGAAGATTTAATACTGTGGCCCAAATATTTTAAAAGGGTATGGATTTCTACACAGTTTATTATTTTGGATGAAAAATTTGGAGATCAGAGTTGTGTTTGTACAGCTTTCATATCCATTAATCAATTGAAATTGAACATTCTGTACACTGAGCATATAATTTTGGGGGAGTTGTAATTGACAAATGTGGAAAAATGGGGAATTTTGGGAAACTTCTGAATTAGTTGTACAAATATATTGTAAAAAAAGTGAGCAACTGACTTGATGTTATGGTTGAGGACTACAAAAACCATCAATTACATAGTATGTATAATAGAAAGTAATGATGTATAATTATAAACTGATGGAAACCTCCTGCGTATTTGTATTGAAAAATTAACAGAATGAGATAGGTGATAAAGTTGTATTGGTATCAAATGGACAATTAAGGATGTAAAGGAATAACCCCTGTTTAAAATGAAGGAATATTAACTGTAACTGAATATATGATGCATAAGGATAGGGATGTAATTATTTTTATTGGATCGATATTTAGTGATTATATATGTAACTAGCTGTACCCGGCCACGCATTGCTGTGGCCCAGTCTGGTTAAATGGCCAACCAATCTGTGTGTAGATCTACACCTGCACACACAAACACATACACACAACCACCATATAACCCCCAACCTACCTACCTACTATATTTCTTCCTTTCTCCCTCTATCTATCTACCTACCTAGCTACCTACTGTATTTCTCCCTCTCTCTCTCTATCCCTCTATGGGCCACCTGGGAGTGTGCTACCCTCTGTGCCTTGTTTTGGGCCTAGTAGGCCTCCATACAATGTGGAACTTTTGAGGCTTATTTGGTTGCTGAGGAAATGACCATTGGAAATGTGAGGGGTATGTGCGTGAAGCATCATAAAAAGCAGCCCGGTGGGAGGAGCTACAGGGAGGTGAAAACCTGAGAAGTGTGTACCTTTTACATTTGTGCTGCTTGCACATGACACACATGTGCCAGCCACACAAAATGTACGTATGATTGTTACTCCCTTTCTTAGCAACATTGTGTGAAAATTTGGTGGAGATCGGTGCAGTACTTTCTGAGATTAGCGATTTTGCACAAACTATTTTAAAATTTTATTTATATAGAAGATTGAAATAATGAACCACAAAAATCTTGTAACCAAACGACATGCTATACATAACTGATGAGGATGTTATAATTCTATATGTTTGTTTTTGTATGTGTAAAAATAAAAAAACTTTCAACCCCCCCCCCCCCAATCAACTACAAAGAACAGGGAGACTATTGTAAACTTTAATCCCTTTATGCCCAGAGTGAATTTTTATTTGTTGTCCTCTTGTATTGAGTTCGGTATTAAAAATCACTTCAGGTATTTTTAAAAATTATTTATCCTTCTTCAGTTAATCCAGAGAGGGGAAAAGTAGGAATATTTACAAAGTATGGGAGAGATTCCCAGGTGCGGCACTTCATTTCATGATCCTACTTGTTACTCTATTTATGCAGGTAGATTAGAGAATGATTGCCCTGTATTCAGTGGTGAGATTCAACTGGTTCAGACCAGTTCGGGCAAACTGGTAGTTCCAATGACCATTTGGCCCTGCCCGCCCAACCCCTGTGCTTTCCTGCCCTATATTTCCCTGTTTGTTTTTTTTAGCTCAGCTGATTTGTGCAGCACAGTGCACAGTGGCACGAGCTGTTTTACTCACTGATGCTGACATAAAAGGTAAGTTTTGAAGCTTAAAAAGGTTGTTTTTTGAAGGCTGCGTGCATGCGTGAATGCAACACACACCGAACCAGTCTCATCCCACCACTGCCTATATTATTCAAGTCTTAAATCTTGGATTCCATCCTGGCTTGTCAACAGGTCTTGCCCCGTTCAGTCTGTAATAATCCCTGTCCTGCGGGCTATCAGAAGAAAAAGAAAGAAGGCGAGAAATTCTGTTGCTATGATTGCAATCCATGTTCTGAAGGAAAGATGTCAAACATGACAGGTAAGTTATTCTACGTTTTACTGTCATCTACTCTAGACTACTCTAGGATGCTCTACTCTGGGACGTGTTAACTTTTTTCATTGCAAAATTAGCCAGTAAATAAATTGGTCTCTTCCCGTCTGGACTACTGCAATGCTCTCTACATGGGGCTCCCCTTGAAGAACACCCGGAGGCTTCAACTGGTCCAGAATGTGGCCACACGGGTAATTATGGGAGCGACACGATGCTCCCATGTAACACCCCTCCTGTGCGAGCTTCACTGGCTTTCGGTGGTTTTCCGGGTGCGATTCAAGGTGTTGGTTACTATCTTTAAAGCGCTCCATGGCTTAGGACTGGGGTACTTACGAGATCGCCTTCTGCCACCAAGAGCCTCCCACTGGCCAGTACACTCCCATAGAAAGGGTCTCCTCATGGTGCCGTCGGTTAGACAATGTCGACTGGCGACACCCAGGGGGAGAGCCTTCTCTGTGGGAGCACCTGTCCTCTGGAACGAATTGCCCCTGGAATTAAGAACTATCCCTGACTTATGCACCTTCTGCCATGGTCTCAAAACCTTTTTCTTCCAACAAGCCAGGCTGCCATAAAACATGATTTTTAAATTCAAATTTTTATTAATTTTAATCAGGGTTAGTTTGGGTTTTTTTTCCACGTTTCGGCCAAAGTTTAATATGTCTTTTAAAAGCAGTTTTTTAACTTTTATATATTTGTTTTTATTCTGGCTGTACACCGCCCTGAGTCCTTCGGGAGTAGGGCGGTATAAAAAAACAATAAAACTCAAACTCAAAAACTCAAAACTCATTATGGAAGATTTTGTAAGGTGTGATACATAAAATTGGGTAATGCCACAATGAAAAGCTTTCAAATAATTCCTAAAGTGAAAAGAAAGAGAGAAATGACTTAGAACAAATTATACACCTACAAACTCTCTACTCTCAAAGATCCTAGCGCACCATGTGTTTTATGGAGGTGCTGAGTCAACTGAAATGGGAGAAGAGGCATCTAGTTCTCAACAAGAACAAACCAAACAGAAGTTATAGCTGATATTAAGATCAACCTTGTGAAACTATGAAAGTGAAGCATCAGTAGTGATCCACAGCTTGAAAAGATGGGGCTTTATGAAGCTTAAGTCATATTTTAAATGTGGTACTATTTGATCACAATTATAACTGACAAAGAAGATTCCCATTTCAATGTTAATTTTGGATCATGTCCTGTGATCTAATCCAGTGTTTTTCAAGCTTACCAATTTTAAGACCTGTGGACCTCAATTCCCCAAAATTCCCTAGGCACAATTCTGAAATTTAAAGTCTATATTTCTTAAAGTGGACAAGTTAAAAGAACACCGATATAATCTAATTCACTTGATGCTACAGTGCATGATAATTTTCATGTATTTCATGAATTTTTCGGAGTATAAGATGCTCCGAAGTATAAGGCGCACTTAGCTTTTGGGGAGGAAAACAAGGAGAAAAAATCTGCCTCTGCTTCCTAGCAATTTGCCTCCTTGCAGCAAACAGCCAACAGTACAGAAGATATACATGGTTTGTGGTGCTACATTTCAGATTATACTTGTACAGATGCTGTTTTAAATTGATTTGGCTTTCTGAAAGTATAGTTATTCTCTGCTATTTAAAAGAAGGTACAATAGCACTGGGCCTCTTCAGATCAAGCATTATTTTAAAAAGCTTTTTCATTTTGTTAAGCTATCTAGAACAACAATAAAGCAGTCTTTAAAAAATAAGACTAACAATTTGAACATTCTATAGGCATTTATAGTTATTGACTTACCTCCTTGCAGCAAATAGCAAACAGCCTGTTTCAGTTTAGTCTAATTAGAAGAAAAAAAGACCTGCCCCTGCCTCCTAACAATTTGCCTGGTGGCAGCAAACAGCAAGTTTCAGTTTCAATTTCAATTTAAGCATGGGCCTCCCTGATCCTCCACAAGTTCCATTTTCTCTGTTTTCTGCAAGGAGGTAAATTGCTGGGAGGTAGAGGCTAAAGGGTGGGGGGCTTGGATGGTTGGGGCTATATTTGGTGTATAAGATGCACCCAAATTTTCACGCTTATGGGGGAGGGGGAAGATGCATCTTATACTCTGAAAAATACAGTAGATTCAATGCCTCATTCTCTTTCTCTCTTTCTCTTTCTCTTTCTCTCTCTCTCTCTCTCTCTCTCTCTCTCTCTCATTTCTAGATATGATTGCTTGTTCTGAATGTCCAGAAGATCAGTATCCAAGTAAGGACAAAGTTCGTTGCATCCCCAAAATCCTAACTTTTCTAACATATGAAGAACCTTTGGGGATCAGTTTAGTTGTGGTTGCTGTTTTATTTTCCATAATTACCATGCTCATACTTGGAATATTTATTAAGCATAAGGACACCCCTATTGTTAAAGCTAACAACAAGGACCTCACTTACACTCTCCTCATCTCCCTTCTGCTTTGCTTTCTCTGCTCTTTACTTTTCATTGGAAAACCTCTGAAACTGATTTGCTTCCTTAGACAATCTGCATTTGGAATTATCTTCTCTGTCGCCGTTTCTTCTGTGTTGGCCAAAACCATCATGGTCATTGTAGCATTCATGGCCACCAAACCAGGGTCCAGCATGAGAAAATGGTTGGGGAAAAAACTGTCCTTCTTGATTGTCTTCTTCTGCTCCTTCATTCAAGCAAGCATTTGTCTAGTGTGGATGATCACTTCTCCCCCCTTTCCAGAACATAACACGCGATCAGTGACTGAAGAAATTATAGCAGAATGTAATGAAGGGTCTGTTGTGATGTTTTATCTTGTCTTGGGCTACATGGGGTTTCTGTCTCTCATCAGCTTCATGGTGGCTTTTCTGGCTAGGAACCTGCCAGACACATTCAATGAAGCCAAGTTCATCACTTTCAGCATGCTGGTGTTTTGCAGTGTTTGGTTGTCTTTTGTTCCTACCTATTTGAGCACCAAAGGAAAGTATATGGTAGCTGTGGAGATCTTCTCCATTTTAGCCTCTAGTGCTGGGTTATTGGGATGTATCTTTTTCCCCAAATGTTTCATTATTTTGCTGAGGCCTGAGCTCAACAGCAAAGGACAACTTGTAAAGAGAAAACATTTCTGACTATTAAATCATGACTTATGTGTTTATAAAAACAGGCTTTGCTTATTAGGTCTGTCAGGTTTACCAGTATTATTTATCCCTGATATGTATAACTGTGTGTACAAAATGAAAAGTAAATTATTTTACTCATCTAACAAATGACTCAGCTTTTAATAAATAATTTTCTTTTAGTTCTTATTATTTATGTGACCTATTTATTGAACAGAGTATTTAGGTCTGCTCTTTGGTAACCATTTACAGTGATCTAATATCTGGAAAATATCATTTGGATCATATTTATCATGATTAAGCAGCAAGGAGAAAAATCCATGAATTCTACTGTTAAGTCACTGAGCAACAGGCATGACAAAATAATTCAGCAATTATCGTTTTCATTTCCTTCTGGTGATATTGATCTATAATTTTAAAAATTCAGAGGTTTAACTATTTCAGAGGGATATGTCTCCAATCCATCAAAGTACTACAAAGTAATATTGAAATATAGCTTCTCTGGGAAAGAGTTGCAACTTCCTTGAAGAAAAGCCATTCAAGCAATAATGAAAACCACAAAATCAGGCTTATGAAGAAGACAAGATATATGTAGACTGATGGAAAGGATGATCCCATCATAATACATACACAACTGATCTTTATAAAGAAAGTGTTTGAGAACAGATTCATTGTGTTGGTTGTTCTGACCAATATTTTTTTATTAGTCAATGTAGTCTATTCTATGAGTGGTATGATGGCCTACTGGTGAAGACACTCATCTTCCATGCAGAAAGTTAAGAGTTCAATTCTAGCTAGCAGCAAATATTTCTCTCCTAAGGCATGAAGAAAAAATTATCTGCTGTTAACTCCATGTGGTGTCAGGAAAGGCATCTGGTTAGTAAATGCTCAGCTCCATACAGTCATCCTGAGTCTACCTGAATTAAGGGATTACAGGGTCATAACAAGAGAGTTTTTAAATGTAGTCTATTCTATGGATATAATTAGATGAGAGATGTTTAAACCACCAGATTTATTATATGAAATTTTTGTAAGAATTTATTACAGACAATACAGTTCACCTTGAAAGAATGTTCAAAGATCAACACTTAATTGTGGTTTAGAGGAATTGAATGATTAAGAGCTGCATATTTTTTTACGATGTACTGTATGATTTCCTACCTCTAGTTTGGGCCTAGGAAATACAAGTTCAAGTCCATGTTGAGGCTTACTGGAGGACTTCAAAACATTCAAATAAAGGGAAAGCTCATTTAAGCCCTTAGAGTAAAGCCACAACAAAATTCTTTCTAGAAAGTCAAGGTCATCCTTTGTCTCTGCACCTCTGTACCTGAGTGGAATTGGATGGGTGGAACTGCCAGCATGGACTTGTGGGTGTGGGGGCAAGCTCTTGAACTTTCAACTAGGTGGGGAAAACTGGGAAGTTTTCAAATTCAGGTTTTCCCAGATGTGCACATGGCTCTTTTAATAAATTAGAACTTTGAGCAATACTTTTGCCTTGGACTCTGATTTACTTTTGGATGCTATTTGGACCCCTGCCATTAACCCGAATCTCCCTTATAATACCTTACCAGCTACCCCAAATTATGGGATGCTGTCCAGGGTCCTGAATCCCAGGACTGACCTGAGCCCGAGTAGCATAAAGACTCAGGGAAGATGGAGGAAGAGAAGAAGCCCATGGAGAAAGTAGCAGATGATGGATCACCTATCTATGTCAAAACCATCTAAGTGCCTTCACAAGCTGTGGTGGAAGCTGTAGAAGCCATGGAGAAGAAATGCCATCTGGCAGCCAGGTGCACAGAACCAGCCGCCAGGCTTCATCTTGCTGATAGAAGAAATACATAAGTTAAACAGGAAAGAGGTAGATAGAGAAGAACATTTGGGATGCAAGTTAACTAATGAATAGTATTGAAATATTAAAATGGACAAGAGATAATCGATAGAGGAAATGTTTTGTAAGACAAGATTGGCATTATTAGGAGCTAGAATAGAGGCTGACACAAGAAATAGGGGGAATAGAATTATGCATATTTTTATACATTATATTAAAAGTAGTAGCTAGAAATAAAGATTAGATTTTGAAAGATGGCAACATTGTGTAATGTTTTAGTGACATTGCTATTCTATTAGAATGGGGGACTAAAATGTTGAACAATTAAATAAGGAAGGCCTATCTTTTAACATAAATATGTATTATAACTTAACAATTATATAAGTACGGCTTAAATAGCAAATAATATTAATACTATCACTACTACTTGTATTCAAAGAAATGAAATGCAGATGCCTCACTCTTCATGTGTGTGTGTGTGTGTGTGTGTGTGTGTGTGTGTGTGTGTACATGGGAAAATACCCGAAGCAACCAATGCCAGCATATATATATATATATATATATATATATATATATATATATATATATATATATATATATATATATATATATATATATATAAAATTACCTATACTAATATACCCTATCTAAGCTGATGTAATAGGGGAACTGGTTTGGCTTAAGTGTGAGGTTCTTCGCCTTGCATGCAACATAGCCCCGGTTCGAATCCCAGTAAGGGGTATGGCCAGCTGATGAGAGCTAATAAGCTCGAAATAGATCTATCCTGGTCTCTTCTAATTTAATTTATTGATCAGCTCATTAAACTAACACACACACACATACACACACACACACACACACACACACACACACACACACACACACACATATATATATATATATATATATATATGTAATTGTTTCACAACAACCTGTTAATAGGCCCCAATTAAGGGAGGAGAGATACTATTTTTTTCCCTGCCTTTCGGCTCATCACCAGAGACCATCTCGACAGCAAGCCAAGAATTATGTGGAAATCAGCTCATAAAACTAACATATATATATATATATATATATATATATATATATATATATATATGTGTGTGTGTGTGTGTGTGTGTGTGTGTGTGTGTGTGTGTGTGTGTGTGTGTGTGTGTGTGTGTGTTACATTTTTGAGCTGATCAATAAATAAGTCAGGGAGACTAGGATAGATCTATTTCGAGCTTATTATTAGCTTACTGGTATTCGAACCAGGGCTGTATTACATGCCAGGCAAGAGCCTTGCCATTAAGCCAGCTAGGTTCTGTTCTTGTGAGCTGAGACAGGAGGAGAGTTATATATAATTGTTCCACAACACCCTGTTACGGCCCCAATTAAGGGAGGAGACATACTGTTTCCTTTTCTGCCTTCCGGCTCATCACCAGAGACCATCTAGACAGAAAGCCATGAGTTCCGTTGTGTGATTTTTTTTATTTTTTTTTTAATATGTGTGTTAGTTTTAGTCTCTCTGATTTATTTATTGATCAGCTCATAAAACTAACACACACACATATGTGTGTGTGTGTGTGTTATGTTTTTCAGCTGATCAATAAATAAGTCAGGGAGATTAGTTTAGATCTATTTTGAGCTTTTTAGCTCTCATCAGCTAGCCATACCCTTACTGGGATTCCAACCGGGGCTGTATTACATGCTAGGCAGGAGCCTTAGCCATTAGGCCACCAGGTTCTCTTCCTGATCAGCTGAGACAGGAGGATAAGTATATACTGGTGTCACAACACCCTGTTAAGTCCCAATTAAGGGAGGAAGCATACTGCTCTCCTCTTCTGCCTTTCGGCTCATCACCAGAGACCCTCTAGACAGAAAACTATGAGTTCCATTGTGTAATTTTTTTTATATGTGTGTTAAGTTTTTGAGCTGATCAATAAATAAGTCAGGGAGACGAGTATAGGAGGATAAGTATATGTTTGTGTCACAACACCCTGTTAAGCCGCAATTAAGGGAGGAAGCATACTGCTTTCCTTTTCGGCCTTTCGGCTCACATATATATATATATGTTAGGTTTTTGAGCTGATCAATAAATAAATCAGGGAGACTAGGATAGATCTATTTTGAGCTATTTAGCTCTCATCAGCTAGCCATACCCTTACTGGGATTCGAACCGGGGCTTATATATATATAATTGTTCCACAACACCCTGTTAGGGCCCCAATTAAGGGAGGAAGCATACTGCTGTGCTTTTCTGCCTTTCAGCTCATCATCAGCGACCATCTAGACAGAAAGCCATGAGTTCCGTTGTGTGATTTTTTAAAATATGTGTGTTAGTTTTATGAGCTGGTCAATAAATCAGGGGTTGTGGAATAATTATAGATACTAATTCTCCTGTCTCAGCTGATGCAATAAGAGAACCTGGCTGTCTGAATGGCTAAAGGCTCTTGCCTGATATGCAATACAGCCCCAGTTTGAATCCCAGTAGGGGTATGGCTAGCTGATGAGAGCTAATAAGCTCGAAATAGATCTAAACTAGTCTCCCTGATTTATTTATTTATCAGCTCATAAAACTAACACACATATTTAAAAAAATCACACAACAGAACTCATGGCTTTCTGTCTAGATGGTCTCTGGTGATGAGCCGAAAGGCAGAAAAGGACAGCAGTATGATTGCTCCCTTAATTGGGGCCCTAACAGGGTGTTGTGGAACAATTATAGATAATAATCTTCCTGTCTCAGCTGATGCAATAAGAGAACCTGGCTGGCTGAACGGCTAAAGGCTCTTGCCTGATATGCAATACAGCCCCGGTTCGAATCCCAATAAGGGTATGGCTAGCTGATGAGATCTAAAAAGCTCGAAATAGATCTATCCTAGTCTCCCTTATTTATTTATTTATCAGCTCAAAAAACCTAACACACATATAAAAAAAGACACAACGAAACTAATAGCTTTCTGTCTAAATGGTCTCTGGTGATGAGCCGAAAGACAGAAAAGGACAGCAGTATGCTTCCTCCCTTAATTGGGGCCCTAACAGGGTGTTGTGACACAAGCATATACTTATTTCCCCTGTCTCAGCTGATCGGGGGAGAACCTGGTGGCTTAGTGGCTAAAACATCTGCCTAACATGTAATACAGCCCAGTTCAAATCCCAGTAAGGATATGGCTAGCTGATGAGATCTAAAAAGCTCGAAATAGATCTATCCTAGTCTCCCTTATTTATTTATCAGCTCAAAAATTATATACAATAATTTTATATTATATACAATAATATAAAGCATGATGCAAGTATACAATAGTCATGCAGCAGAAGCCAGAACCAAAACTATAGAACTATATCATATAAACTATATAATACAAAGGCATCTCTCTCTCTCTCTCTCTCTCTCTCTCTCTCTCTCTCTCTCTCTCTCTCTCTCTCTCTCTCTCTCGCACGCACGCACACACTCACACACACTTATACATGTAAGTTCTGGCTTCTGCTGCATGAGTATTGTATACTTGCATCATGCTTTATATTATTGTATATAAAGAAGTTTCTTATGTAAATTTACTTGTGTGCTGGTTGGAACAGATTTCAGCTATTAGGTTTGGGTAGAATCCCAAGGGTAATGATTAAGTTTACAGAAATAATCAGATATCATTCTTTTATACGGTATCTCCTGAAAAATCTAAGAGGATGATTCTCTCCAATTGTGTAATGTGGAAGGGAATTAATAGCTCTCCAAACCCAGGAGTATCTATTTGGCAGAGGTGACTATTTAATAGGCAATTAAGCTAAATGACTATCATCGAAACTTTATGACACAGCTCCAGAAGCTTTCCACAAAATACTCAGAAATAATTCAGAGAGGTTATAAACCGTTTCACTTCTGTGGCCGAGGAAAAAGCTACAGGCAGGATCTTGTGCCTTCTGGATTCTGGTGGTGATTTCTATTCATTGGAATCTACTTGTCTGTCAGGTCTTCTTTGCTCACCTTGTTGATGTCAACCAATGGAATGAGAGAGCCGATATAATTATGTTCTGAGTTCTGAAAATGTCTAGTTAATGGAAAATAATCTCACTCTATGCAGTTGTGCAATTGCATGGACAAGAGACAAGTAAGGGTCCTCTGGAGAAAATGTGGATAGTGCTCACACTATGGTTGATGGTTGATGTGAAGAGCCAGATGAATGCCCTATCTTGCCAAAGAAGTGAACCTTGTCCTATCCTTCACGAATGGCATCAGCCAGGAAACCTCCTCATTGGTGGGATCACAGCTCAAGTTGTATATGTACTTGAGGAATATTCCTTTGAAGAGCATCCTTCACAGAAGTCATTCATGCCCCCTCTGTAAGTAATTCTCTCCCCCCCCCTTTTCTTTCATTTCTCGATTTAATTTAATTTAATATTTAAATTTCTATACTGCCCTTCTCCCTTCCGGGACTCAGGGTGGTGAGTCTCGATGTGGTTAGAATCTGCAAAAATAAAAAAAGATTCCCAAGGGTGTTTTGTAAATTAAGCAGAGAATATTACAAGGTTTTGCACCAGTTTTCAACCATCTGTATTTGTAATCAGGGTTTCTGAGCATAGACAGTTTTTGCCAGGCCCTAAATGAGTCTATCATAAAGAAGACTGAGCGCCAAACTAGGGTTCTGGAGAAGACTCCTGAGAGTCTCTTGGACTGCAAGGCGATCCAACCGGTCAGTCCTAGAGGAGATTAACCCTGACTGCTCTTTAGAAGGCCAGATCCTGAAGAGGAAACTCAAATACTTTGGCCACTGAATGAGGAGGAAGGACTTGCTGGAGAACAGCCTAATGCTGGGAAAGATTGAAGGCAAAAGAAGAAGGGGACAGCAGAGAAGGTGGTGACTGGATGGAGTCACTGAAGCAGTCAGCATGGGCTTAAATAAACTCCAGAGAATGGTAGAGGACAGGAAGGCCTGGAGGAATGTTGTCCAAGGGGTCACAGTGGGTCAGACATGATTTCGCGACTAACAACAGCAGCAAAATGAGTCTTCTGAAATATGATTTCAGATTTTATTATTGTACATGTTTTTCTGGATCAAAAACATATACAATAATGAGAGATTCATTACATCTTTTTAAGATAAGACAATAGTTCACAAGGCTCTGTGTTGATATGATCCAGTGGGTTAGAAATGTTGTTTGAGGTCTTGTGAAGTAACTGTGACTATCAGGTTGCTGAGTCAGTCCTTGCAAAAAAATACCAAAAAAATATTCTATGCACGTCAGACCAAACAGATCCCCCATGCAACTACCACTTTCTTCCTTGTACCCAGATCCCACTATGCTAATCAAGGTTTCATTGTCCACATCAAATCCTGCCAATTTGTGCTTTCCAAGATCCTGCAGATGTCATTTTTCATTTTGGAATCTATAGGCAGAGTTACAAAGTTGTAGATTAGACCTCTGTGCATCTCCTATTGTTTAATTTTGAAAATAAGGCAATCATTTTTTAAAAAAAAATCAGATCTTCTCGATGTGTTTTGAGGTTGCCATTTCGACTAAAAAAACTTACAATCTCTATCTTAATGGTGATGCCAGAGAAAGAAAGAAAAAGGTAACGCATCAACCATGTATCTTAATGGCATTTTTATGGAAATAATTCACATTCTTACTCTAGATAACCTTTGACTTCCCAGCCTCATCTACAGCTCTCAGATTTCTTGATGGAAATTATTGTAGCATGAAGTTGGGGAATCAAAATATTCTAAAGTTTCTGGGATAGCTGAGATCTGAAGCCTTCTCCTTAAGCAGAAGAAACTCCGAGCAGCATGGTCAATGTAAGATGTAAAAGCCAATGGAATCCTAAAGTGCATTAATAGAGGGATACAATCAAGAACAAGTGAGGTAGTAATACCACTCTATAAAGCCTAGGTAAGACCACACCTAGAGTACTGCATCCAGTTATGGTCACCACACTATTAAAAAAAAGCCTAACTGTGAGAGGGACCTTGGAGTCTTAGTGGACAATCACTTAAACAGGAGTTAGTAGTGTGCAGCCACCACCAAAAAAGCTAACACAATCCTTGGGTGTATAAACAGAGGTACAGAATCAAAATCATGAAAGCTATTATTGCCACTTTATAAAGCCTTAGTAAGGCCACACCTGGAATACTGCATCCAATTTTGGTTACCCCATTACAAAAAAAGATGTTGAAACTTTGGAAAACGTGCAGAGAAGAGCAACTAAAATGATCAAAGGCCCAGAGACTAAAACATATGAAGAATGGTTGCAGGAACTGGGCATGGCTAGTCTAGTGAAGAGAAGGACCAGGGGAGGCATGATAGAAGTCTTTTAATATTTGATGGGCTGCCACAGAGAGGAAAGAGGTCCAGCTATTTTCCAAGGCACCCAAAGGCCAGACAAGGAATAATGGATGGGAAATGAACAAGGAGCGATTCAACCTGGAAATAAGGAAAATATTTCTGACAGTGAGAACAATCAACCCATGGAACAGAAATTGCCTTCAGAAGTTGTGGGAGCTTCATCACTGGAGGTTTTCAAGAAGATATTGGACTGCTATTTGACAGAAATGTTTTGGCAGGGGGTTGGACTAGGTGACCTGCAAGGTCCCTTCCCACTCTGTCGATCTAATCTTAATCTAATTAAGATAAGAAGGCTTGTTTGACTTGCCACAGATATTCACTAAAATATCACCAGAGGAGACAACAATATAATTACATTTAAGGGTTGCAAAAGGGGCAAACCAATGTAATGAATATTATGTGAAGAGAAGTGGGAACAAGAGGTAAGATTTAGCAGAAACAAACATATGGTGAACTAGCAGAAGACAATTAGGTTTCCACTGGATCTTGCATTACTACTAATAAACATAACATCATAGAACTAATTATCATCAATTAGAAAGATTAAAATATCTGGCTAATAGATGCTACAGTACCTGGAGACAAAAGAAGATAAAAGAGCTGGATAAAATCACAATACCTTCCATGCCATCAAATAACAACATCTGCCTATATCCACTCTTTGGGAAAGTCTCGATATATGAAAATATAGAATTCTTTATTGTTCAAGTGCAATTGGACACACAAGTCTTCGGTGCATAAGCTCTCAGAGTACATAAAAATACATTCATCAAGAATCATACCATACAACACTTAGTGATAGTCATAGGATACTAAATAAGCAATCAACATAAATCATACCAGGAAGCTAAATAAAACAATATAATCATAAAGATAGAAGCAACAAGGTTATAGTCATAAGTAGAAGGAGATAGATAATAGGAAGGATGAGAAGAAGAATAGTAATACAGTCTTAAGTAAATAGTTTCACAGTGTTGTGGGAATTAGTTGTTTAGCAGAGTGATGGCATGCAGGAAAAAACTGTCCTTTTGTCTAGTTGTTGTGGTGTGCAATGCTCTATAACATCTTTTTGAGAGTTGGTAGCAACTGTTTTTTTCCTGCAGTTCTAATTATCCATCTCCATATCACAACATGTACCTTTTCGGTCTTTACATCTGATGCCTCTTACAACTACCATGTTTGTGTTGTCATTGTTGCTTCACTGAAAATATTCCACTTGCATCAACCCAGAGGTGGTATTCAACTGGTTCGGACTGGTTCGAGCGAACCCGTAGTGGTAACCTGCAGGTGCTGCCCGCCCGCCCCAACTCTATGCCATCCTATTTAGCCACGATTTCTAAGTCGCACACATGTGTGCAAGCCACGTGCGTGAGCAAAGTGCATGCGCAGAAGGCACACACGGTCATGAAGCAATTGTGTGCACAGATGCTCACAGTTTCAGTGCACAGCGAACTGTTGGTAAAATTACCATATTTTTCAGTGTATAAGATGTACCTTTCCACACACACCCCAAACAGGGTGAAAACCTGGGTGCGTCTTATACACTGAATACATCATTTTTGGCCTCCTGAAACCCTGCCCCCTTCACAAAAATGGATGTGCAGAAGGTTTGGGAAGCCTGCAAAGTGCCCCTGGGGGCTGGAGAGGGCAAAAGTGAGCAAAAATGGGTCGGTTTTTTTGCTTATTTCTGCCCCTCCCCAGCCCCCAGGGGCACTCTACAAGCCTCCTAAAGGTTGTGCATGCCCTTTTTTTGGTAAAAAATATGGGGCTTGTTTTCATTTTTGCCCCCCCCCCGCCCCCAGGAGCACTTTGCAGGCGTCTCAAATTTACAAAAAATGAGGCATGCAGAGGGTTTGGGAAGCCTGCAGAGTGCAAACACTTTTTTTTTAATTACCTTTTCAAAATCTTGGTGCATCTTATACTCCGAAAAATACCGTATGTGAAACCTACCTCTGCATTAACCCCTCTACATTTCACGTATCCCTCGATTGTTTTACCAGGGCTGTTTTAAAGTTGTATCAGCATTCCCTGAGTTTGGCATTCGTGGTGAAACAGATCAACTCAAACCCAAGACTCTTGTCTAACGTTACCCTGGGATTTTTCATCTGTGACAACTATTTTGACGCCCGGCTGACTTACCGTTCCACTTTAGAACTGCTCTTCCGATCCAATCAATTAGTTATCAACTACAGATGTGGTATCAAGGAGAATCTCATTGTGGCCATAATCGGTGGATTTGGTGCTGATATCTCATTCTTCATGTCAAACATCATCAGTCTTTATAAAATCCCCCAGGTAAGATGCATATATTGACATGTATAAAAACTCACCCATCAATGGTGGGTTCCTAACCAGTTTACTATTGGTTTGCTGAGAGGGCATTTTAACAGATTAACAGAGTTGGAAGGGACCTTGCAGGTCATCTAGTCCGACCCCCTGCCCAAGCAGGAGACCCTACATCTGTCTCTACCTAGGATTGAACTCACAACCTCCTGATTGGGAGGCAAGCTCTACCTTTTGCTTGCTTTGCTTACACACATGCCCACCACACATTGCTGCGAATGCACAGATGACTGAAAACTGTTCTGTGCATATGCAGAAATGTGCCAACAATGGCAGGAAAGACTGGGGGACCAGTTCAGGGTTGTGGTAGGCCTGGGTTGCTGCTGGTTCCAATGACCCAGGCTGTCATGCCACTACTGGTTCGGCCGAACTGGTCTGAACCAGTAGCAACCCACCACTGTCACCCATAGAGCAAAATAGAAGGGGACAGAAATTGATAATTTACCAAGTAGGGGTTGGCTCCTGCTTCAATGATGCATCAATAGGACCTAATGAAGTTGCGGAATAGGAATTAAGCCATATCTGATGCACCACATTGAACATAGTTTGTTAAAAATGGTGTCTGAAAAAGCAAACAGAAGCTGGAGATCTTTAGGTGTTCATTTAGTATAAGTTCACAACGGAAACAAAGGGGTAAATGCAGGGGTGGGATTCAGCCGGTTTGGATGGGTTCGGGAAAACCATATGTTAATTTTACATCTGGTTCGCCAAACCAGTAATTGCAAGGACTAGCTGGCCCCGCCCTGCCCACACCACCTCTACCAGGAGTCTCCAAGTGGACCATTCATCATGCCAGGTAAGTGCGTGGAGGCTTTAGGAGGGTTAAAAACCTGGAAGTTCACAAATGGGCATGTTTCCGGCCTCCGGAGTCCAGGGGAGTCTGGTTTCACCCTTCTGGAGGCTTGAGAAAAGCCTCTGGAGCCCGGGGAGGGCAAAAAACAGGCCTCCTGGAAGATGAAACGCCACAAGAGATGCCTAGAGAGAAGATGGAGGTCTACCTGTTCTGAATCTGACCGGACACAGGTAAGAGCCCATTTATGGACTTACATTGTGGCGCTGAGAGTGGCCGAACGTCATCATTGTGCCACTCTCATAGCATCCGCAGAAAACCGCCCTGCCGCCCTGTTTAGGGTGACCCGCTCCCTCCTTCAACAGAGGGTGCGGGAAGCCCCGCTACAGGGTAGAGCAGAGGAATTTGTGATTTTTCTGCAGGAGAAAATCGCTCAGATACAGAATGAGTTAGCCTCCATTGATGGCCCAGTGGGATGCCACGAGACAGATCTTGTTTGGGAGGAGTTTGACTCCGTTACTTCCGAGGATATGGACAGGTTACGTGGGCGACTGCGAGCCACCATATGTTTATTGGACCCGTGTCCCTCCTGGCTTGTACTGGCATCCTGGGAGGTGACACGAGGCTGGCTCCAAGAGGTTGTCAACGCATCCTTGAGTGAGGGTGCCTTACCTGCTTCCCTAAAAGAGGCCATGGTGAGGCCCCTCCTTAAGAAGCCCTCTTTGGATCCAGCTTTATTAACCAACTATCGTCCAGTCTCCAACCTTCCCTTTTTGGCGAAGGTTGTTGAGAGTGTGGTGGCACAACAGTTTCCCCGTCACCTGGAGGAAGTTGATTATCTAGACCCGCGCCAGTCCGGCTTTCGGCCCGGGCATAGCACCGAGATGGCATTGGTCGCGTTGGTCGATGATCTCTGGAGGGCCAGAGATGGGGGTTGCTCCTCCATCCTGGTCCTATTAGACCTCTCGGCGGCTTTCGATACCATCGACCATGATATCCTATTGCATCGGCTGGAGGGGTTGGGGGTGGGAGGCACCGTTTTATGGTGGTTCTCCTCCTACCTCTCTGGCCGATCGCAATTTGTGTTGGCAGGAGAGCAGAGGTCGACCTCGAGACCCCTCACATGTGGGGTTCCTCAGGGGTCGGTCCTCTCGCCTCTCCTGTTCAACACATATATGAAGCCGCTGGGTGAGATCATCCGTGGCTTTGGGGTAGAGTACCATCTCTACGCTGATGATACTCAGCTGTATATATCTACCCCAAGCCACCCCAACGATGCCGTAGGGGTGATGTGCCAGTGCCTGGAAGCCATACGGATCTGGATGGGAAGTAACGGACTCAGACTCAACCCGACCAAGACCGAGTGGCTGTGGTTTCCGGCTGCCCGATTCAACCAGCTGATTCCATCGCTGGCCATAGGGGGCGAACATCTTGCCCCTGTGGATGGGGTGCGCAACTTGGGTGTCCTCCTGGATGCCCAGCTGTCCATGGAAGATCAAGTGACAGCCGTGGCCAGGAGGGCGTTTTACCAGGTTCGCCTGGTTCGCCAGTTGCGCCCCCTATTGGATCAGGACGCCCTTCGCACAGTCACTCATGCTCTCGTGACATCCCGACTGGACTATTGTAACTCTCTCTACATGGGGCTCCCCTTGAGGTGCACCCGAAGACTTCAGCTGGTCCAGAATGCAGCCGCGCGAGCAATAATGGGTACCGCAAGGTATACCCATGTAACACCGCTCTTGCGTGAGCTGCACTGGCTACCTGTCGTCTTTCGGGTGCGCTTCAAGGTGTTAGTTCTCATCTTTAAAGCGCTCCATGGCTCGGGACCTAGCTATCTGCGGGATCGGATTCTGCCCCATACATCTTCCCGGCCGATTCGCTCCCACAGAGAGGGACTTCTCCGGGTGCCGTCCACTAGACTTTGTCAGCGGGCGACGCCCAGGGGAAGGGCCTTCTCTGTGGCGGGCCCAGCCCTCTGGAACGACCTTCCCCCCGACATTAGAACAACTACGGACCTCCGCTCCTTCCGTCAGAAATTAAAAACTCACTTTTTCTGCTTGGCCGGCCTAGGTTAGTCTCTACCTCAGGGGTTAGGGAATGTTAATTTTAAAATGGGGATTTTAGTGCAGAGACAGTTGATTTAATTTGTTTTTATTGTATTTATTTATGTATATATTTTATGTTGTTTTAATTTTCCCTGTGCACCGCTCCGAGTCCCCCTGGGGAGAGGACGCGGTATAGAAAAATAAAATCTAAATCTATCTATCTATCTATCTATCCAGAAGTTTGGTAATGGGCATATTTCCAGCCTCTGGAGAGCCTCCAGAGTCTGGGTGAGGCCGTTTTCACACTTCTGGAAGCTTGAGGAAAGCCTCCAGAGCCTGGGGTGGGTGAAAATGCCCCCCCCCCCATGGTGCAGGAGGCCGAGTAGGCCAAGCCCACCATAGCCCACCCAACAACCAAACAGAGAGTCAGTTGCTAAGGTTTTTCAATTATCACCCCTGGGTTAATGTACCCATCACCATCTCTCTTCCAAACCTACGGCATTGCTTAGTTCAAGTTCAAGTTTCAAGTTTATTGGATTTGTATCCCGCCCTATCTCCCCGAAGGGACTCGGGGCAGTGCACAGGTAAATATTAAGAACAATACAAAAATACAATATAACTACAATAAAAATATATTAAATTTAAACCCGTGCTACAAACATCTTTAAAACCCATCTAAAAACCCATTACTAAAATCCCTACAATCAGTTATTAAAATCTAAGCCAGGCCAGCCAGATGGAAAAAGTGAGTTTTAAGCTCCCGGCGGAATAGGCGCAGGTCCGTAATGGTACGAATGTTGGGGGGTAGGTCATTCCAGAGAGTTGGACCCACCACAGAGAAGGCCCTTCCCCTGGGGGTCACCAGCCGGCATTGGCCGGCAGACGGCACCCTGAGGAGGCCCTCCCTGTGCGAGCGGACAGGACGGAGGGAGCTATATGGTAGGAGGCGGTCTCGCAAATACCCAGGTCCCGTGCCATGGAGCGCTTTAAAGATGATAATCAGTATCTTGAAGCGCACCCTGAAGGCCACAGGCAGCCAGTGCAGCTCGTGCAGGAGAGGTGCTATATGGGAGTATTGAGAAACTCCCAGAATCCCCTGTGTGGCCGCATTCTGCACTAGCTGGAGCCTCCGGGTGCCAAAACGCCAGTTTGTCGGCACTTCCGTCGTATTTTACACCCAAAGGAGGCAGTTTTGCAAGTCGGCGGGGGTTAATGGGATTGGCTTCTCTTCCGGCCTGAGGGGGGGGGGAGGGTGTTGCACTCCTGCTTTGCCTGGCAGAAGCTGCCTCTCTCCGCAATTCCCTGCCGGCCTGAGGAGGAGGGGATGGTGTTGAAGCCCTGCTTCGCCTGGCAGGAGCTGCCAGTGAACTTTTTGGCTGTTTTTTGCGATCCACCTCCCTCCCCCAGATTTTTTCCAGGGCCATTCTTTTCTCATCTGCCTGGCGGAGTAAATCCTGAGCCATTTCCTTTAATTCCCTTTCTTCTCTTAAGAGCTCCGGAATGACCTTCTTTGGGGAAAGTCGACGCCTGGAGACGTTTACCCCACTCATTCCTACCCCTTCGGACCAACGTTTTGGTTTGACTGATTCTTCAGCTGGCAGATTTAGATCTAGGCCAGCCAAGCAGTCCATCACTGACCTGGTGTCTTCCGATTGAACAGGAGGATGCGATGCTTCAGCTCCCAAAATAGGTTCAGGCAGGACCTCCACCAACGGAGGCTCCTCTTGTGAAGGTTCCGACATCAGGTCAGGGTTTTTTGTGATTCTCAGCTTAATGTCAGGCCTGCTTCTTAGTTGGCTTAGGAAAGATCACACTTAGACATTGTTTTGAAATGAATAAGGCTACTTTTACTAAGTAACAAAAGTGTACAGACCAAGTAAAGCTGAGAATGAATAGTTTAGGCGCGAACAGAAAGTATTAAGCTTAAGCCCATCCCAATCCCCAAACCTCCCCCTTTGCACTGTCCAATATGCTTCCATCTCCAACATCAGGTGGGCAGGTCTTCACCATCCTGGAATGCAGGTCCGTTAACCAAGAGATAACACGAACCATCAACATTGTCCACCAGCAGAACACACTCATCCCAACGCCCCCCACCCTCCCCGTTTCCATGGCAGCGAAGCAGGAACTAGCGAGACTGACATCGAGAAGCCCCATGTAGAGAGCATTGCAGTAGTCTAGGCGGGATGTCACGAAGGCTTGAGTGACTGTGCGAAGGGAGTCCTGATCTAGAAAGGGGTGCAACTGGTGTATCAAGCGAACCTGATAAAAAGCCCCCCTGGCTACGGCCGTCACATGGTCATCCAAGGACAGCTGCAAGTCCAGGAGGACACCCAAGTTGCGAGCCCTTTCCGCGGGGGCTAATGACTCGCCCCCGATAGCCAAGATGGAACCAGCTGGCTATATCGGGACGCCGGAAACCACAGCCACTTTGTCTTGGACGGGTTGAGTCGGAGCCTGTTCCTCCCCATCTAGACCCACACGGCCTCCAAACACTGGGACATCACATCAACGGCATCATTGGGGTGGTTAGGGGTAGAGATGTACAGATGGGTGTCATTAGCGTACTGATGGTACTCTACCCCAAAAAGCATGGATGATCTCGCCCAGCGGCTTCATATAGGTGTTGAACAGGAGAGGCGAGAGAAGCAACCCCTGAGGCACCCCACAGATGAGGGGCCTCGGTGCCAATCTTTGCCCCCCTGCCAACACAATTTGCGACCGGCCGGAGAGATAGGAGGAGAACCACCGTAAAATGGTGCCTCCCACTCCTAACCCCTCCAGGCGGTGCAACAGGATACCATGGTCGATGGTGTCGAAAGCTGCTGAGAGGTCTAATAGGACTAGGATAGAGGAATGACCTCTATCCCGAGCCCACCAGAGATCATCCACCAATGCAACCAATGCCGCTTCCGTGCTGTGTCCAGGTCGGAAGCCGGACTGGTGCGGGTCTAGATAGACAGTTTCCTCCAGGTGCCGGGGAAACTGATATGCCACCACACTCTCAACAACCTTCGCAAGGAAGGGAATGTTGGAGACCGGACGATAATTAATCAACACTGCTGGGTCCATGGAAGGCTTCTTGAGGAGGGGTCTCACCACCGCCTCTTTCAAGGTGGCCGGCAAGAACCCCTCACTCAAGGAAGCGTTCACTATTTCCTGGAGCCAGCCTCGTGTAACCTCCCGGGGGGCCAGTACCAGCCAGGAGGGACACGGGTCCAATAAACATGTGGTGGCATTCAAGCGCCCCAGCAACCTGTCCATGTCATCTGGAGTCACAGGGTCGAACTCTTCCCATAAAACGGTCTCAAGACCTGCCTCCAGCTTAGAGTGCTGCTTATGTCCTCTTGAGTCCCTGATGAAAAGGCAGCATACTGTATACATTTAAGAAATATAGAAGGCATCCATTTTATCCATTTCTCTAATGGTATTAAATTCAACCAACTTAATTTAATATCTGCTAAAAATGTTCTTTAGTTGTGTTCCATTCTTTATTTTGTTCCTCCAGTCTTCCCGTTGTTTATTGTTTACGGTTACTGTTTATTGGATTTTTATGCTGCCTTCCTCCCAAAGGACTCAGGGCGGTGTACAACATAAGAAACACATAATGCAAAAGTTTTAAAAAAGATTAAATAAAGAATCCAATCAGCAATACATTAACAATTTACACATTAGATTTAAAATAAATTAAATTAGCTATTAAAATTAATAAGTTATTTTATTCAGGCCAAGGCCGGCTTGCTGAAAAAGCCAGCTTTTTAGGGCGTGCTGGAAGAATGGGAGGTCGGGAATTATGCGAAGCTCCGGGGGTAGCTCATTTCAAAGGGAAGGCGCTCCCACAGAGAAGGCTCTCCCCCTGGGTGTCACTAGCCAACACTGTCTGGCTGACGGCCCCCTGAGGAGGCCAACTCTGTGGGATCGTACTGGACGATGGGAGGCTACCAGTGGTAGTAGGTGGTCTTGCAAGTAACCTTGGCCTAGGTTTCCCATTTATATATCTAATAATAATAATAATAATAATTTAATACTTATAAACCGCACCCTCTCCCCACAGGGACTCGGGGCGGTGCACAGGGAGAATAAAAACAATAACTATATACAACATTTCATATTAAAAATAAATTAAACAATACCTGTGCTAAAATACCCATTAAAACTAACTAAACTAAAAATCCCCAATAAACCCAAAAACAGAGGAGTAACTATCCCAGGCCGGCAAGGCAGAAGAAGTGTGTTTTTAGTTTAAGACGGAAGGAGCGGAGGTCCGTGGTGGTCCTAATGTCGGGGGGGAGGTCGTTCCAGAGGGCTGGGCCCGCCACAGAGAGAGCCCTTCCCCTGGGTGTCGCCCGCTGACAGAGTCTAGTGGACGGCACCCGGAGAAGTCCCTCTCTGTGGGAGCGAATCGGCCGTGAGGATGTATGAGGCAGGATCCGATCCCGCAGATAGCTAGGTCCCGAGCCATGGAGCGCTTTAAAGATGATAATTAATACCTTGATTAATACCTATCTGATTTTCTTTTAGTTTACTAATCCATTCTTTCAATCCAATCTTGAGAAATTTCTCAATTTCCACCATCAGTGCTAAAGGAGAAATTCCTGGCATTACTCGGTATCTCCATTTATTCCATAATTCTATCAATTTTATTTAGAAATGGATTTTGAATCCTCCTAGCAATTTTTTTTAAATATCCTTTTTGAACCAATGTTTCAATAGGATCACCTATTTCCCTTAATGCTTTCAACTCTATATCCCTCCATATTAAATCTCGTTTCTATGTGTTCTTTAAGAAAATATAACTTTCTCATAGGAACGGAGAGTTGGCAACAATAATTGACAAAGTACACATTTTATTCTAGCTCGCCTATGGTTCCTTTGCTCCCAAGAAGCACAGGACAAAGATGGCTGCTTCCTTTTATCGCATGGCTCCCAACGAAAACCTTCAGATTGCGGGGATCATCCAGTTGCTGAAGCATTTTGGATGGACATGGGTTGGCCTCTTAATTCTGGATGATGACAGTGGAGACAATTTCCTCCGAGTCCTGGAGCCTCTTCTTTCTGAGAACAGGATCTGCTCGGCTTTTATGGAGAGAATCGCAAAACAAGCATTTTTTTCTATGTTTCATGGTTCTGTGGTGGGTAGGATAAATGTTTATTTGCGGGAAACCATAGTCAACACGTTCGTCTTTTATGGAGAAAGCTTGACAGCGATGGTACTGCTTCTTTTCCTCAAGTATACATACATAATCCTTGGGAAGGTTTGGATTCTGACAGCTCAGATGGATTTAACGTTAACAAGTCTGCATCAGCCCTCAGATTTGCAATTGTTTGACGGAGCGATTTCCTTTGATATTCACTCCAGTGAACTGCCAGGTTTTGGCGAATTCCTTGGAGCCCTCAAGCCATTCCAGACCCAACGGGGTAGTTTGTTGAAAGAATTCTGGGAGCAAGGCTTCGATTGTGTCTTTTCGGAGAGTAATAAACCAGTGGAAAGTGATGAGGTTTGTAGTGGGAAGGAAGATCTTAAGAAGCTTCCTGGGCATTTATTTGAAGTGACTGGCCACAGTTACAGCATCTACAATGCAGTCTATGCTGTAGCCCATGCTGTTCATGGGATGAATGCACTTAAGACTAAATACAAAAGAGTAACAGAAATGAGAAGGGGTGAACTTCAGGATCAAGGCACCTGGAAGGTAATAACTTATGAATCAAAACCTTTATGGGCCGAAGCGGATTAGTACCACATAAAAGCATGCTGAGCTTCTTGGTCTTTTCAAATTATTTTATTTATTTATTAAATTTATATCCCGCCCTTCTCCAAAAGGACCCAGGGCGGCGCACAGGAATTTACAATACATACAAAATAATACAAAAAATTTAAAAACCAATTAAATATCAGTCCTGCGCTAAAACCAATTAAAACCAATTAAAATCCCCAAATAAAACTATCTACACTAGTCCCAGCGGAGGTTATGTTAGGCCGGCTTGTTTGAAAGAGGTGTGTTTTTAAACACTGGCGGAAGAGGCGGAGGTCAGTGATGGTACGGAGTTCAGGGGGTAGGTCGTTCCACAGGGCAGGGCCCGCCACAGAGAAGGCCCTTCCCCTGGGTGTCGCCAGTCGGCATTGTCCGGCTGACGGCACCCTCTCTGTGGGAGCGTATCGGTCTAAGGCAGGGGTCTGCAAAGTCGGCTCTTTTAAGACTGGCGGACTTCAACTCCCAGAATTCCCCAGCCAGCTATGCTGGCTGGGGAACTCTGGGAGTTGAAGTCTGCCAGTCTTAAAAGAGCCGACTTTGCAGACCCCTGGTCTAAGGGATAAATTAGTGAGGAGGTGGTGGTGAAAATCGACTTATGCACTTCCGCGAAGAAGTTAAAGTTGAATGTTGATATATTCATTCTGTTGTGGCCCACCAGCAGCCAGCAGAGCTGGCAGCAGAGTTGGACAGTGAGGAGGTCAGGGAGGAACCTGGGCCAGTCCTGGAGTCTGGGGAAAGGCTCTGATGAGGGCTCTGTGTCAGAGGCAGAGAGGGGGCCAGAGCCATAAGCCAGTTTTATCTCTCCCATGGAAGCCCATTATTAAGAATTGTAGCATGTATCATGGTTAAACCATAGTCATACTTAAAACTGACTGTCAGAAATCAGTGCGGCGTTAAGTAATGCCACCTTCCTTTCTATAGATAGCAATCTCAGGACATCTTGATTTAATCCACTTTTTGCTTTAATCCATTTCCCCCCGCTTTTTAAATTTTTTTTTAGCTTCACTGGTTTCTCCAAGGCCTTTCATTCAACAATTCCCTCGGAGAAACTGTGTCCATTGACTATCAGGGAGAAGTGCTATCTGGATTCGATATTATAAATGTGGTCATGTTTCCAAACAACTCCTACCGTAAAGTGAAAATCGGAAAGATGGATCCCAAAGCACTTGCAGGAAAGGAATTTGTCATTCATGAAGATTTAATAATTTGGCACAAAGATTTTAAGCAGGTATTTTGAGGTATTTTCTTACTTTGAATGAACGTATGACTATTCTTTCCTGCTTTGAGGGAATTATAATCGGTAAATAATATGGATCCATATTTGGACAGATTTCTTAAGGCTGCCACAATGGGGGGTTGGCGGGGGATGAGTAAGCTGTGGGAAAGGGGAATAGAGAAAGGAGTAACGCCATAATAACATTCTTTCACATGAATAGAATAACATTACTTCCAGTGTTGGATAATTCACAAGTTCTGGAGGCAAGTTGTTCCACTGATTAATTGTTCTAATTGTCAGGAAATTTTTCTTCAGTTCTAAGTTGCTTCTCTCCTTGATTAGTTTCCACCTATTGCTTCTTGTTGTACCTTCAGGTGTTTTGGAGAATAGTTTGTCTCCCTCTTCTTTGTGGCAACCCCTGAGATATTGGAAGACTGCTATCATGTCTCCCCCTAGTCCTTCTTTTCATCAGACTAAACATATCCAGTTCCTGCAACCATTCTTCCATGTTTTAGCCTCCATTTCTTTAATCATGTTGGTTGCTCTTCTCTGCACTCTTTCTAGAGTCTCCACATCATTTTTACATCATGCTGACCAAAACTGAATGCAATATTCCAAGTGTGGCCTTACCAAGTGGTGCTAATATTTCACATGATCTTGATTCTATCCCTCTGTTTATGCAGCCTAGAACTGTGTTGGCTTTTTTGGCAGCTGCTGGACATGGCTGGTTCCTATTTAAATGGTTGTCCACTAGGATTCCAAGATCCCCCTCACAGTTACTACTACAGTTACTACTACTATTAATAGCAAGGTACCACATATACTGTACCTGTGCATTTTGTTTTTCTTGCCTAAATGTAATTCACTGCTGAATTTCATTTTATTACATAGTGCCCAATGTTCAAGTTTGTCAAGATCCTTCTGTATCTTCAGCCTATTTTCTGGAGTGTTGGCTATTCCTGCCAGCTTGGTGTCATCTGCAAATTTGATGAGTTCCCCGTTTATTCCCTCATCCAAATCATTGATGAAGATGTTGAAGAATACTGGGCCTAAAACAGAGCCTTGGGGTACTCCACTGCATATTTCCCTCCATGTAGATGCAGTTCCATTGAGGACTACATGTTGAGTGTGGTTGGTCAGCCAGTTACGAATCTATCCAGTAGTGATGCTGTCTAACCCACATGAGCTCAAGTCTGACCTGTTAGCACCTAGAGGTTGCCATGAGAGAAGAAGCTCAGTGATATGGACATATGATGTGAATATTGTTAAAGAGACAGGGAGAGAGTTTAGTGTGGGAAAGGAGGAAAACCCAAAGTTTTAGATTTGGATTTTCCTCAGATGTGCCAACATGGCTTGTACTAAGCTGAGTAATAAGCCTCATATCCCTTATTACTTAGTTTAAGTAATGTAAACCACTTCTCTGTTCCCTTCATTTGATCCAGAGTGGGGAAAGGAAGGGATAATTTGGATGCAACCATATGCAATATTTAGGAAGCATTGTACAGATTTCCAAGTGTGGCATTTCATTTCATGATCTTATGTTGCTCTATTCGTTCAGGTAGATTAGAGGAAGACTGTCCAGTTTTACTCAGATCTTCAGTCCTGAATTCCATCCTTGTTTATCAACAGTCCTTGCCCCGTTCAGTCTGTAATGATCCCTGTCCTGTTGGCTATCAGAAGAAAAAGAAAGAAGGGGAGAAATTTTGCTGCTATGACTGTGATCCATGTTCTGATGGGAAGATGTCAAACATGTCAGGTAAATTATTCTCAAGTTTACTCTGCTCTGCTTTGCTCTGCTATACTCTACTGTACTCTACTCTACTTTGTTTTATTCTACTCTACTCTACTCAACTCAACTTTGCCTTATTCTACTCTACCATACTCTACTCTACTTTACTTTACTCTATCCTACCCTACCCTATCCTACTCTACCCTACTTCAATCTACCTTGTTCTACTGTATTCTTATTTATTTATTTATTTATTAGTCAAATTTATATAACCGCTTCCTCTCCCCGAAGGGACCCAGGGCAGTGCACAGGAAGTTAAAACAAAACAATACAAAATGTAAATAATTAATATCGAATTAAATAGGTTATCCCTGTGCTAAAATTTAAATAGTTAAAACATAATCCCTTAAAAACCCAATTAAAACAATTTATAATACAGACTGAAGGCTAGGTAAATAACTTAGGCCAAACCGGCCTGATGGAACAGGAGTGTCTTTAATTTCTGGTGGAAGGTGCCGAGGTCCGTGGTTGTTCTGAGGTCGGGGGGTAGGTCGTTCCAGAGGGTTGGGCCCACCACAGAGAAGGCCCTTCCCCTGGGCGTCACCCGCTGGCATTGCCTGGTGGACGGCACCCAGAGAAGTCCCTCTCTGTGGGAGCGAATCGGCCGCAGGGATGTATGAGGTAGGATGCGGTCTCGCAGGTAGCTTGGTCCCGTGCCATGGAGCGCTTTAAAGATGGTGATCAACACCTTGAAGCGCACCCGAAAGACCACAGGTAGCCAGTGCAGCTCGCGCAGGAGCGGTGTTACATGGGAATATCTAGACGTTCCCAAGATCGCCCGCGCGGCCGCATTCTGGACCAGCTGCAGTCTTCGGGTGCACGCCAAGGGGAGCCCCATGTAGAGAGCATTAGAGTAGTCCAGCCGGGATGTCACAAGCGCGTGAGTGACTGTGCGAAGGGCGTCCCGGTCTAATAAGGGACGCAACTGCCGCACCAGGCGTACCTGGTGGAAAGCCCCCCTGGCCACGGCTGTCACATGATCTTGCATAGACAGCCGGGTATCCAGGAGGACACCTAGGTTGCATGCCTGATCCATGGGGGCCAGATGTTCGCCCACAGATATTCTGTGACATATTAGAGTTTTTCACTACATAATTGATCAGATAGTAAATTAAGTAAAGATAAAGGTTTCCCCTGCATATATGTGCTAGTCATTCCTGACTCTAGGGGGCAGTGTTCATCTCTGTTACAAAGTTGAAGAGCCAGCACTGTCCAAAGTCGTCTCTGTGGTCATGTGCTGGAATGGCTAAATGCCGAAGGTGCACGAAACACTGTTATCTTCCCACCAAAGGTGGTTCCTAATTTTTCTACTTGCATTTTTACGTGCTTACAAACTACTAGGTTATCAGAAGCTGGGACAAGTAACAGGAGCTCACTCTACGGATGCAACACTACGGATTCGAACTGCTGAACTGCTGACCTTTCTGATCAACAAACTCAGCATCTTAGCCACTGAACCACCGCATAGTATATTACTTTTATGTAAATGTGTACCTGATTTCTCTGTTGTTCAAAAACCAATTCACATACTGAAAGATTTCACAAGGTGGATACATACTGTAACATTGGATAAAATGAGAGTGAAAAGCTTTAGATTAATTCCTAAAATTAAAAAGAATGTTTGATAGAGGCACTGGATTGCATCATGCTCATGAAACCTCTCTTGTCTCAGGAATCCAGGACTCTGCTTGGGTTATAGAGGATCTGGGGCAGATAAAATTGCAAAATAGAGATCCAGAACATAGCAGGCACTTTGCAAAGGATGTAAGATGGGCTAATGCTACAATTAAGGCCTGTTTTGTGATGCTACGGGTGGGGAGGTGAGGCACCAGTATGTCTTCACTCCTAATATATCCACAGAGGTTATTGTATGTCTGTCAGGATAATTATGATTTAATAGCTGACCAGCTGCTGTAAGTCTGTAAACTGAGATGATGACATGAGTATGAGTCAACAGGGTTACTGTCACTTTAAGAAGCTGTACATCTAAGGGAGATCATATGAGGGCATCTCTCTTCCGTTGTGTATCTCTCTCCTTGTGTATCTATCTCTATTGTACTATCTCCATGTAGAGTTGAACATTGATTGATTGGTATTTGCCTGGTATAACATGTATGTGTATGTACCACATATAGAAGTCTTGCATAGTCTTGCAACAATGCAGACTTGCACTGTTGAAAGACAAGACCTCTTTGTCTCTTATTTTGCTCCTGGGTTATCTCAAAATAGTAGTCATACTGTGCACACTCTGACAATGTCTCTCATTTGCAGATACAGTAGCCTGTTCTGAATGTCCAGAAGATCAGTATCCAAGTAAGGACAAAGTCTGATGCATCCACAAAACAATAACTTTTCTAACTTTTGAAGAACCTTTGGGGATCAGTTTAGCTGTGGTTGCTGTTTTATTTTCAGTCATTACTATGTTCATACTCGGAATATTCATTAAGTATAAAGACACTCCTATTGTTAAAGCAAACAACAAGGACCTCACCTACACTCTCCTCATCTCCCTTCTGCTTTGCTTCCTTTGCTCTGTTCTTTTCATTGGAAAACCTCTCAAACTGATTTGCTTCCTCCGACAATCTGCATTTGGCCTTATCTTCTCTGTGGCCATTTCTTCTGTGTTGGCCAAAACTCTCATGGTC
Organism: Rhabdophis nuchalis; assembly: GCA_039707465.1. NCBI lineage: Eukaryota > Metazoa > Chordata > Lepidosauria > Squamata > Natricidae > Rhabdophis > Rhabdophis nuchalis. The sequence continues at coordinate 176,714,834 of CM077647.1, read as the reverse complement.
ATAGGAGCATTCATGGCCACCAAACCAGAGTCCAGCATGAGAAAATGGTTGGGGAAAAGACCATCCATTGTAATTATCTTTTTTTGTGCCTTCATTCAAGGGGTCATTTGTCTGGCATGGATGATCACTTCTCCCCCCTTTCCAGAACTTAACATGCGATCAGTAACTGAAGAAATTATAGCAGAATGTAATGAAGGGTCTGTCGTGATGTTTTATCTTGTCTTGGGCTACATGGGGTTTCTGTCTCTTATCAGCTTCATGGTGGCTTTTCTGGCTAGGAATCTGCCAGACACATTCAATGAAGCCAAGTTCATCACTTTCAGCATGCTGGTGTTTTGCAGTGTTTGGTTGTCTTTTGTTCCAACCTATTTGAGCACCAAAGGAAAGTATATGGTAGCTGTGGAGATCTTCTCCATTTTAGCTTCTAGTGCTGGGTTATTGGGATGTATCTTTTTCCCCAAATGCTATATTATTTTGCTGAGGCCTGAGCTCAACCGCAAAAGACAACTTGTAAAGAGAAAGCATTTTTGATGATTAAATTATGGATTGATGTTCCTCTGCTTGGAAACTGAATGAGTAATCCTCTTCAATGAATAAAAATGGAGCTTGTTTATTGTTTCTGTAAATTTTTTTGATATTGTATATCCTTGGCATATCTAACAGTGTGTCATAGTCTTGTGAATGGATATGGAAAATAAAATATTTCACCCTTTCATGAGTCATTTTGCTTAGCAACTTAGAACTTGCAGGAACTGGGTATGTCTAGTTGCAGGAACTGGGTATGTCTAGTTTGATGAAGAGAAGGACCAGGGGAGACATGATAGCAGTCTTCCAATATCTCAGAGGGTGCCACAAAGAAGAGGGAGTCAAACTATTCTCCAAGGCACCTGGGGGCAGGACAAGAAGCAATGGGTGGAAACTAATCAAGGAGAGAAGCAACTTAGAACTAAGGAGAAATTTCCTGATAGTTAGAACAATTCATCAGTAGAACAACTTGCCTCCAGAAGTTGTGAATGCCCCAACACTGCAAGTCTTTAAGTTGGATAGCCATTTGTCTGAAACGGTATAGGGCTTCCTGCCTAAGCAGGGGATTGGACTAGAAGACCTCCAAGGTCCCTTCCAACTCTGCTATTGTATTGTATTGTATTGTATTGCATTGCATTGCATTGCATTGCATTGCATTGCATTGCATTGCATTGCATTGCATTGCATTGCATTGCATTGCATTGCATTGCATTGCATTGCATTGCATTGCATTGTAAACATTTGGTTGAAGTCTGGAGGGGGATGCAATGTCCCCAGGTGATTTTGCAATATAGTGAGCCCTGCTACTAGATTATCCTATTATGTCCTGGAGGGTCATGTCTTAATCTCATCACCCTAATAATAATAATAATAATAATAATTTTAATACTTATAAACCGCTCCCTCTCCCCATGGGGACTCGGGGCGGTGCACAGGCAGAATAAAAACAATAAGAAATATACAAACAATTCTAAAACCAAATTAAACTTAGCCTGTGCTAAAATCCATAAAACTAACTATACTAAAACTACCCAATAAAACCCCCAAGACAGGGAGACTATCCCAGGCCGGCCAGACAGAAAAAGTAGGTTTTTAATTTAAGACGGAAGGAGCGGAGGTCCGTGGTTGTTCTAATGTCGGCGGGAAGGTCGTTCCAGAGGGCCGGGCCCGCCACAGAGAGAGCCCTTCCCCTGGGCGTCGCCCGCTGACAAAGTCTAGTGGACGGCACCCGGAGAAGTCCCTCTCTGTGGGAGCGAATCGGCCGTGAGGATGTATGAGGCAGGATCCGATCCCGCAGATAGCTAGGTCCCGAGCCATGGAGCGCTTTAAAGATGATAATTAACACCTTGAAGCGCACCCGGAAGACGACAGGTAGCCAGTGCAGCTCGCGCAAGAGCGGTGTTACGTGGGTGGACCTTGCGGTCCCCATAATTGCTCGCGCGGCTGCATTCTGGACTAGCTGAAGTCTCCGGGTGCACCTCAAGGGAAGCCCCATGTAGAGAGAGTTACAATAGTCCAGTCGGGATGTCACGAGCGCATGAGTGACTGTGCGAAGGGCGTCCCAATCCAATAGGGGGCGCAATTGGCGAACCAGGCGAACCTGGTAAAACGCCCTCCTGGCCACGGCTGTCACTTGATCTTCCATGGACAGCCGGGCATCCAAGAGGACACCCAAATTGCGCGCCCCATCCACAGGGGGTGAAGGTCTTTTGTTTTGTAGATAGTCTGGCCCAGTCCTTTCCAGTTGGCACCAAATATCTCCAGGGGACAGGGAGCTGAAGCTCTGAGTTTCTGTCTCCCTTCAGATTTCTATTTCTCTTTTAGGTGAATTATAATATTCTACCTTTTTAACATTTCCTTCAATATTTCATTCTTCTAGGAGGGGCATGTTGCTAACTTTCTACAAAAGGAAGGTAGCATGAAAGTTAGCTCAAGAGAAAAGCTGTGTTAAATTTTCAAGGGAACACCAGATATACTCAGATATGCCAAGAAAGATGGATGAGTAAATATTGTCCATGGAGTAATCTTGTGCATCGTATCAATATTTGCGTAGAAGACTAAGGAATCCGTAGAGTATAGAAATATAATCAAACAGAATATTGAGTTGAAAATAGAAAGATATTTCCTAGGTATACCACCAGAGGGCTATGATAAAGTGACCACATATTTACTGACAGCAGCAAATATCATATTTGCTAAATATTGGAAAAATATGAATACCCCACCAGAGGAGCCTGTAATTTGAAAAATTCTAGACTGTGTCAAAAGAGTTAGATTAAACTTTAAGATTAAAGATCAAGAAGATACAGAATATTATATGATTTGGAATAAATTCCAAGAATTGGATAGAAACAAGAGGTAGGAATTAGAGAAAAGTAAGATAATAAATGTTAGTACTGAAAATTAGATGGTAAATAATTACAATACTTTAAAGTAAGAAGGGACATGGTGGCTGAGTGGCTAGGATGTTGAGCTTGTCGATCAGAAAAGTCGACAGTTCAATGGTTTGAATCCCTAGCACCACATAATGGAGTGAGCTCCTGTTACTTGTCCCAGCTTCTGCCAATTGAAAGCATGTAAAAAGGCAAGTAGAAAAATAGGAACCACCTTTGATGGGAAGGTAACAGCATTCCCTATGCCTTCGGCATTTAGTCATGCTGGCCCCATGATCACGGAGATGTCTTTGGACAGCGCTGGCTCTTTGGCTTTGAAACGGAGATGAGCACCACCCCCTAGAGTCTGGAATGACTAGCACATATGTGTGAGGGGAACCTTTACCTTTACCTAATGCAAGAAGAAACCTAGCTAAAAGCTTTTTGGTTATATTATCACTATTGTTACTATATCATTATTATTGTTATTAGCTTGTATGTCAATGTTTTACACTACTTTTGTTTTTTAGTCTTTTTTATTTGTAAATAGTATACCCTGACAATGCACTGTTTTCCCCCCCAAAAAAGTGTCTATGAATAAAATTTATTTTTCTAAAAAGAATTCCTTTATGGGCTACCTCCATGAAAACCTAAGAAAATGGCTGTTTCCAAAGGTGTAACGTAACGCAAATGAATTAATAGCCCTTCAAACCCAGGAGATCCCATTAGACAGAGGTGACTGCTTATTGGTAATTAAGTAAATTACTCTCGTTGGTGCTTCATGCAGCAGCTTCAGCAGCTTTCAAAAAAAAATATTGAGAAATAATTCCTAAGTCAGCACGGTTGAGGTTATAAAACTTTTCTGCTTCTGCATTTGAGGGAAGAGAAGCAGGTAGGACATTATCCCTTTGGATTCCAGTGGTAATTTCCATTCACTGGGATGTGCTTGTCTACCAGGCTTGATTTACTCACCTTGTTGACTGGATGAGACATTGCATGTGTTAGCTCAAAGCGTTCCCTGATTTTGCAGTTGTCTTGGTTCAGGAGGGCCAGCTTTGCTAAACTTGTTGGTGACAATCAGGGGAATGAGGGAAATAATATAAGTACATTACATGATCAGACATCCAGCCCTTGGTTATCAATGGAGACCAAGTGAAGCAAATGGCCAGTTTTAAGTTGCTGGGTGTTATTATTAAAAGATGACCTGACTTGGGGCACTCACATTGCAGCACTGGTGAAAAGGGCCCAGCAGAGATTATACTACCTGAGACTTCTCAGGAAACAACAACTGAATGAAAAACTCCTGGTGACTTATCCATTTCCAAATTAAGGATGGAACTAAGGGGTGGTATAGTATATTATAGTCTTTATTGTCATTGTACAAAATAAATACAACAAAATTAGAGAGGAAACGGAGTATTATAAGATATGGAACAGGTGGTATAATTGGCTTGAAAAGAAATGTAAAATTGATGCATAATGACTGTATAGAAAATATAACAAAAGGAGATGGTATGTATTCAGAAACCAGAAATCTAAATGTAGTATATGTGTTGTATATATTCTAAAAATAATAAATATGAAACAAGGAGGTACATGTATGAAACAACAGGCCGTTTGAACAGAAAATTAGAATCTAGTAAAAAGAATACCGATAGCGGAAGGCTGTAAAAGTGTAATTGTGATTTTAATGTTTAAAAATGCTGAATAAGACAGAAAGAAAGAAAAATGGCTGGTGACCTTCTACTGCTGCACCATAGAGAGTATTTTAACTTCCTGCATCTGTGTATGGCAGATAGGACAGCACTCCAGAGGGTCAACATTATTGCCCAGAAGATCATGGGTTTCCCTCCCATGATCCTTGGAAGAGATTTATAGTTCTCTTTGCCTTCAGAAAGTTCAAAACATTCTTAAAGATCCATCTCATCCTGGGCACCCTTTTTTTTTCAACTATTACCATCTGGCAGGCGGTACAGGACAATAAAAAAAAAAGGACAAATAGGCTGAAAAACATCTTCTATTCCAGGGCAGTAACCATATTGAATTCTATGGTATAGTGCAATATCGGGGGTTCTGATTTAATTATATAGAGTGTAAAGGGTGGAATGGGTTCTCATTTCCACCCCAATGGGTGGAAACTAATCAAGGAGAGAAGCAACTTAGAACTAAGGAGAAATTTCCTGACAGTTAGAACAATTAACCTCTGGAACAGCTTGCCTCCAGAAGTTGTGAATGCCCCAACCCTGGAAGTCTTTAAAAGGATGTTAGATAGCCATTTGTCTGAAATGGTATAAGGTTCCTGCCCACGCAGGGGGTTGGACTAGAAGACCTTCAAGGTCCCTTCCAACTCTGCTATTGTATTATTGTATTATTGTATTATTATATTATTGTAAAGGATGTGTCTTGGTGTTTTTATTTTTATAGTTATAATGCACACTGAAGATGGCATTTAATTTCATTGTATGATGTGCGATGACAAAAAAGTAAACTAAACTAAACTAATTACCTGAATGTGTTCCCAGACTTTATAGCTGATGGAAAACAGTCCCACCGTATGCAGCATTGGGACTGTGAATGGGTGCAAAGAACCCCCTCTGAAGAAAATGTGGAGCGCAGTGTTCATACTATGGTTGCTGGTTAACCTGAAATGTCAGGCTGACGTGATGTCTTGCCCCAGAAGCAATCCGTCTCCTATCCTTCACAAATGGTACAAGCCAGGAAACCTCATCATTGGTGGAATCACTGCTCAGATTGTATATGTACTGGAGGAACTGTCCTTTGATGAGCATCCTTCGCAGAAGTCATCTATGCCACTGCTGTAAGAAATTATCTTTTCCACCCTTCCCCACCCTCCCAATATGTCATTTGAAACTGCAGAATACAGTGATCCCTCGTTTTTCACGGTTAATGGGGACCAGAACCTTCCGCGAAAGCTGAAAAACCGCGATGTAGGATTCGCTAGGAAACCAATCACGCGCCTTTATGAGAGTCGCACCGGAAACCAATCACCGGAAACCAGTCGCACCGGAAACCAATCACGCGCCTTTATGAGAGCCGATAAATCCACTCGTACAGTATTTTTGAAAAACCCGCAAAGCACTGAAGCCGCAAAACATGAAGCCGCGAAAAACGAGGGATCACTGTATTCAGTTTCAGGATACTTAGAAACTCAAGTGTGAGGCAAAGGCAAAAAAATAAAATAAAAATCTCCTCCTGCTCCTGCTCCTTCTCCATTTCCATCTCTACAGTTGAATTGCACATCATGGTTTCCAGCAAACTAGCCTAGTTGTTGAGGTAGTTTCATGATCTACCAAATGTTTCTTGCTGGTCTTTATATCTGATGCTCATCACAATGTGAAAGCTTCATAATGTGGTTGTTATTGTTGCTTCACACAATGCATTTGTTTGGCCTCAATCCTCGATACTTCATTTATCCCTGAATTATGTTTTCAGGGCTGTTTTAAAGTTTTATCAGCATTCCCTGAGTTTGGCATTTGCGGTGGAACAGATTAATTCAAATCCAAAACTCTTATCTAACATTACCCTGGGATTTTTCATCTGTGACAACTATTTTGATGCCCAGTTGACTTACCATTCCACTTTGGAATTGCTCTTCCGATCAGATCAGTTGGTTTTCAACTACAGATGTGACACCAAGAATCTGGTTGTGGCCATTATTGGTGGATTTGGTGCTGATATCTCATTTTTCATGTCAAATATAATCAGTCTTTATAAAATCTCACAGGTAAGATATACTGTATATATTGATATGTATGAAAACCTGTTCATAAGGCAAAATTGAAGGGAATAGGGAACAATTATTATCCCCCCTAGTGAGGGGAGTCACCAGAAAATCTAGAATTGGAAGGGACTTTGGAAGGGACTTTGGAAGTCTTCTTCCAAAGTCTTCTTCCCTGCTCATGCAGGAAACTCTATACCATTCCAGACAAATGGCTGCCTAATTTCTTCTTAAAAACTTCCAGTGTTAGAGCATTCTCAACTTCTGGAGGCATGTTGTTTCACTGGTTAATTGTTCTTACTGTCAGGAAATTTCTCCTTAGTTCCAGGCTGCATAAACAGGGATAGAATCAAGATCATGTGAAGTGTTAATACCACTTTATAATGCCTTGGTAAGGCATTATTTGTTTCTTTATTAAATTTATATAGTTATCCAGCTCGGCAAAAGTGACTTGTTGTAGAGGATAACAGTGAAATAAAATTACAAAGTAATAAATATAAAATGTAAAAAATCCATACTATGCCTTGGTAAGGTGACACTTGGAATATTGCATTCAGGTTTGGTCACCATGATGTAAAAATGATGTTGAGACTCTAGAAAGGGTGCAGAGAAGAACAACAAAGATGATTAGGGGACTGGAAGCTAAAACATATGAAGAACGGTTGCAGGAACTGGGTATGACTAGTTTAATGAAAAGAAGGACTAGGGGAGACATGGTAGCAGTCTTCCAATATCTCAGGGGCTTCCACAAATAAGTGGGAGTCAAGCGATTCTCTAAAGTGCCTGAGAGCAGGACAAGAAGCAATGGGTGGAAACTATTCAAGGAGAGAAGCAATTTAGGACTAAGGAAAAATTTCCCGAGAGTGAGAACAATTAATCAGTGGGACAGCTTGCCTCCAGAAGTTGTGGGTGCTCCAACTCAGGAAGTTTTAAAGAAGATGTTGGATAACCATTTGTCTGAAGTGGTGTAGGGTTTCCTGCCTAAGCAGGGGGTTGGACTAGAAGACCTCCAAGGTCCCGTCCAACTCTGTTATTCTGTTCTGTTCTGTTCTGTTTTGTTTTGTTCTACTCAGAACAACTTGCCTGTGAATGCTCCAACTATGGAGGTTTTTAAGAAGAGATGAAATTGGACAACAATTTGTCTGAAATTGTATAGGGTTTTCTGCCTCAGCACGGGTTGGTCTAGAAGAACTCCAAGGTCTCTTTCAACTCTTATTCTGTTCTTATTCTCTCCTTGATTAATTTTTATCCACTGTTTCTTGTCCTGCCTTCAAGTACTTTGGAGAATAGATTGACCCATTCTTCTTTGTGGCAGCCCATTAATATTGCTAACATTGCTATATGTCACACACACACACCCCCCCAGTCTTTCTTTTCATTAAACTAGACATATTCCTATTCGCCTGAGAAAATGAGATGTCTTGTTCATAGCCTGTTTCCCAAAAATCAATCTTATTGGTTAATTTGGTGCTTGGTGTTATAAATGGGCTTAAGTACACATTAGATTCAACTTCAGTGATACATCAAAAGGGGCTAATCCAAACTGAGAATTGGAATTAAGTCATATCTATTGAATAATATTGCAGAATGTAGGTTCACAATCTTTCCTAGCCTTAATGCTGGGAAAGATTGAGGGCAAAAGAAGAAGGGAATGTCAGAGAATGAAGTGGCTGGATGGAGTTACTGAAGCAGTTGGCATGAGGTTAAATGGATTCTAGGGTGGTGGTGGTGGTAGGGGACTGGAAGGCCTGGAGGAACATTTCATTTCATTTATTTAGTTTGTCACACATGTACAAGATTTTATTTATTTATTTATTTATTTATTTATTTTATTTTATTTATATCCCGCCCTATCTCCTACAAAAGGACTCAGGGCGGCGCACAGGAAATTAAAACACAATATAAATATACAAATACATAATATCCTAAAACCACAATTAAACTTAAGAACCCTGTGCTAAAACAACATTTTAAAATCCCTCTGATTAAAATTTGTCAAACTAAAACTCAGTCGTTATCGGGTGGTCACGCTAGGCCGGCTTGATGGAACAAGTACGTCTTCAGGCGCTGGCGGAAAAGGCGGAGGTCCGAGGTGGTACGGAGTTCGGGAGGCAGGTCGTTCCAGAGGGTGAGGCCCGCCACAGAAAAGGTTCTTCCCCTGGGCATCGCCAACCGGCATTGTCCGGCCGACGGCACCCAACGGCCAAAGACTCTCTCTATGGGAGCGGTAACAGGCATAAGTATAAACGTGGACATAATCAAAGGAAATGAGTACAAATCCTGTAAATGGGATTAGTAGGACAGGCATGCTGGTGTGCTTATGCATGCCCCCTTTATGGGCCTCTTAGGAATGGGGGGGTGGTCCATGGTAAACAGTTTAAAGTTGAAGTTATGGGGGTTTGAGGATGTAACAACAGACTCAGGTAGAGTATTCCAGGCATTGACCACTCTGTTGCTGAAGTCATATTTACTGCAATTGGGTTTGGAACGGTTTACCTTGAGTTTGTATCTATTGTTTGCCCATGTATTATTGCGGTTAACACTGAAGTAGTCATTGACAGGTAGGACATTGTAGCAGATAATTTTGTGTACTATGCTTAGGTCAGACCATAGGTGGCATAGTTCCAGGTTGTCCAAGTCCAAAATTTTGAACCTGGTGGCATAAGGGATTCTGTTGTGAGCAGAGGAGTGGAGGATTCTTCTCGTGAAATACGTCTGGACCCGTTCCATTTTATTAATGTCTGATATACAGTGTGGATTCCAGGCAGATGAGCTATATTCGAGGATTGGTCTCATAAAGGTTTTGTATGCTCGAGTTTGCAGTACAACGTTACGGGAGAAGAAACTTCACAAGATTAGGTTAACAACTCTTAGTGCCTTTTTGGTGTTGTCCATGGGGTCATGATGGGTCGGACACAGCTTCACAATTAACAACAACATTGTTTTAAGAAAATACATTTTTCAGGTTAGTAGAGACATTCCCGCTAAAATCAACTAATTGCACCTTTTATTAAAGCTTGCTTATGGCTCATTTGCTCCCGTGAAACATGGAACAAAGATGTCTACTTCCCTTTACTGCATGGCTCCCAATGAAATCCTTCAGGTTGCAGGGATTATCCATTTGCTGAAGCACTTTGGATGGACGTGGGTTGGCCTTCTAATTCTGGATGATGACAGTGGAGACAATTTTCTCCAAGCCCTGGATGGACTTCTATTGGAGAACAGGATCTGCTCTGCCTTTGTGGAGAGGTTTCCCAAACAATCGTTTCTTTTTATGTTTCAAAGTGAGATAATTCAGTCCATACATATTTATTTGAATGACCTCAAAGTCAACACATTCATCTTCTATGGGGAAAGCATCTCAGCTATGCTTCTGTTTCTGTTCATGAGATTTATCGAGAACCGCCGCGGGAAAATGTGGATTTTGACTGCTCAGATGGATTTAACTTTAACCAGTCTCCATCTACCTTCAGACCTGCAAATGTTTGATGGAGCGATTTCCTTTGCTATCCACTCCAATGAACTGCCGGGGTTCAACAAGTTCCTTTGGGCCTTCCAACCATTACAGATGAAACACGCTAGGCTGTTGAAAGAGTTCTGGGAACAAAGCTTTGATTGTATTTCTTCAGAGAACAATCAACCAGTGGAAAGTGGCGAAGCATGCACTGGGAAGGAAGAAGGAAGAAACCTTCCTGGGTATTTATTTGAAATGACTGGCCACAGCTACAGTATCTACAATGCCGTCTACGCTGTAGCCCATGCTGTTCATGGCATGAACTTACATAGAAGTAAATACAAAAGAATATCAGAAAGTAAAATTGATGAACGTCAAGATCAAGACACCTGGAAGGTAATAACCTTTGGGGGACAGCTGTTGCAGCCCACCAGCAGCCAGCTGAGCTGGCAGCAGATTCAGACAGTGAGGTGGTTGGGGAGGAACCTGGGCCAGTCCTGGAGTCTGGGGAAGGCTCTGATGAGGGCTCTGTATTGGAGTCAGAGAGAGGGACAGACAATGGTGAAATTCAATTTTTTTTTACTACTGGTTCTGTGAGATTGGCTTGGTGGGCGTGGCAGGGGAAGGATACTGCAAAATCTCCATTCCCTCCCCACTCTGGGCCAGCCAGAGGTGATATTTGCCGGTTCTCTGAACTACTCAAAATCTCTGCTACTGGTTCTCCAGAACCTGTCAGAACCTGCTGGATTTCATCCCTGGGGCCAGAGCCATATGCCAGTTATCAGCTGCGTTCAGAGTCAGACATCAGCGAGGCAGATGAACAGCTGGAGCCTGTTCTCAGTGTGCGCATGTGCAGAGCTGCCGGATGAAGGGAACAGCTAAGGAACAGGGGTCGACTTGGGAGTAAGGCCACAAGTGGACGATGAATGACCCCTCCCAGAGAAAATAAAAGAGCAGTGAAAGGGGAGGGGAGTTTGCAGGAGACAATTAGTTCGCTTAATTGGTTTGTGACTTCTGAGACTCCTTGCCATGTTTTGCAAATATCAGACAGCTTTGTTTTGCAGATTTGACAGCTCTCCAAGCCAGAGAGTCCAGTTGCCTCCTGTAGAAGTTCCTGTTATAATCCTGCAAGGCTCAAGGAAGCAAGAATGATATGTTATTCAGAATAGTTATTTATTTATTTATATTTATTTTCCACAAGGACCCAGGGCGGCGCATAGGAATTTAAAAGCATACAAAACAATACAATAAATACAAAATTTAAAAATATATTAAATTAAATTATAATCCTATGCTAAAATCAAATCTAAATAGTCTCAACGGGAGGGTTAGGCTAGGCCGGCTTGCTGAAAAAGATGTTTCTTTAGACACTGGCGGAAGAGACGGAGGTCTGTGATGATACACAATTCAGGGGGTAGGTCGTTCCAAAGGGCAGGGCCCGCCACAGAGAAGGCTCTTCCCCTGGGTGTCGCCAGACGGCATTGCCCAGCTGATGGCACCCTGAGAAGGCCCTCTCTGTGGGAGCGGATCGGCCAAAGGAATGTATGGGGCAGGAGACGGTCTCGCATATAACTAGGCCCCGAGCCATGGAGCGCTTTAAAGATGGTCGTCAAAACCTTGAAGCGCACCCGAAAGACCACAGGAAGCCAGTGCAGCTCGCGCAGGATCGGTGTTATATGGGAGCATCTAGAGGCTCCCGTAATCACCCGCGCGGCTGCATTCTGGACTAACTGTAGCTTTCAAGTGCACCTCAAGGGAAGCCCCATGTAGAGAGCATTACAGTAGTCGAGTCGGGATGTCATGAGAGCTTGAGTGACTGTGCGAAGGGCAGCCCGGTCCAGTAAGGGGCGCAATTGGCGCATCAGGCGTACCTGATGAAACGCCCCCCTGGCCACGGCTGCCACATGGTCCTCCATAGACAGCCGAGAATCCAGGAGGACACCCAAATTGCGCACCCTCTCCACGGGGGCCAGTGTTTCGCCCCAAATGGCCAGAGTTGGAGTAATCTGGCTGAACCGGGGTGCTGAAAACCACAGCCACTCAGTCTTGGATGGGTTGAGCTTGAGTTTGTTATTACCCATCCAGTTTCTTTATTGTTACTGATCTAAGGAGAGAAATCAGAGGAGAGCACAAATTGGCATAACTATTAGATATACCCTATGAAAGGCTAGGATCAGAGGTGGTATTCAGCTGGTTCTGAACAGTTCTGGCGAACCGGTAGCCGAAATTTTGAGTAATTTGGAGAATTGGCAAATGCCACCTCTGGCTGGCCCCACACCAGATCTATTCACTGCCTCCCAAGTCCCAGCAGATCGGCTGGGTATTCTTTTGTTGTCCTGCACAGGAAAATGGAGAAAATGGAGATGGACACTTGTAAGGTCGCATTTGAGGACCTACCTAGTGGCGATAAAAGCGGCGAAACGGAATTATTTCTCTGCTCTTATCGCATCTGCAGATAGCCAATCGGCCGCCCTGTTTTGGGTGTCCCACTCCCTCCTTCATCAGAGTGCACGGGATGCCCCTTTGCAGGGTCGTGCGGAGGAATTTGGAGGCTATCTGCATGATAAAATTGATCAGATTTGGGACAGGTTAGCCTCCGATTGGGCTAGTTCAGATGGGCTGATGGAGGCAGGTCTTGAGACAGTTATTTGGGAAGAGTTCGATCCTGTGACTCCCAAGAACATGGACAGAATACCGGGGCGACTGAATGCCACCGCATGTTGGTACTGGCCTTCCGGAAGGTGACACAAGCCTGACTCCAGGGAATCGTCAACGCTTCTTTGAGTGAGGGATTTATGCGGACCGCCTTGAAAGAGGCGGTGGTAAGACCCCTCCTCAAGAAACTCTCCCTGGATCCGGCTGTTTTAGCCAACTACCGTCCTGTCTCCAACCTTCACTTTTTGGCGAAGGTTGTTGAGAGTGTGGTGGCGCGACAGTTCCCCCAGCACCTGGAGGAAACTGTCTATCTGGACTCGCGCCAGTCTGGCTTCCGGCCTGGGCACAGCACAGAGACAGCATTGGTCGCATTGGTGAATGATCTCTGGAGGGCTCGGGATAGAGGTTGTTCCTCTATCCTGGTCCTGTTAGATCTCTCAGCGGCTTTCGATACCATGATATCTTATTGCGCCGGCTGGAGGGGTTGGGTTTGGGGGGCACCGTTTTGCGGTGCTTCTCCTCCTACCTCTCTGACGAGTCGCAATTCATGTTGGCAAGAGGGCAGAGGTCGATGTCGAGGCACATCACGTGTGGGGTACTGCAGGGGTCGGTCCTCTCACCCCTCCTGTTTAACATTTATATGAAGCCGCTGCGTGAGATCATCCATGGTTTTGGGGTAGAATTCCATCAGTACGCAGATGACACCCAGCTGTACATTTCTACCCCAGACCACCCCAACGATGCCATCGAAGTGATGTCCCGGTGTCTGGAGGCCGTGCAAGTCTGGATGGGGAGAAACAGGCTTTGACTCAACCCGTCCAAGACCGAGTGGCTGTGGCTTCCAGCATCATGATACAGCCAGCTGGCATTATCTCTGGCTATTGGGGGCAAATCATTGTCCCCCACAGAGAGGGCTCGCAACTTGGCTGTCCTCCTGGACTCTCGACTGTCATTAGATGATCCTATGACAGCTGTGGCCAGTGGGGGCTTTTTATCAGGCTCGCTTGATTCGCCAGTTGCACCCCTTTCTGGATCGTGATGCTCTACGCACAGTCACTTTATTTATTTATTTATTTATTATTTAAATTTATATCCCGCCCTTCTCCACGAAGGACCCAGGGCGGCGCACAGGAAAATTTAAAAACATACAAAATACAATAAATATAATTTAAAAAACTATTAAATAACCTATCCTGCGCTAAAACCAAATCTTAAAAACCCAATTTAAAACTACCTAAAAGTCACTCAAGCCCTCGTCATCTCCCACCTGGACTACTGCAACGCTCTCTACATGGGGCTGCCCTTGAGCACCCAGAGGCTCCAGTTGGTGCAGAATGCAGCCACGCAGGGGATTCTGGGAGCCTCAAGATGCTCCCACATGACACTTCTCCTGCGCGAGTTGCACTGGCTGCTTGTGGCTTTCCGGGTGTGCTTCAAGGTGCTGGTAACCACCTTTAAAGCACTCCATGGCATGGGACCTGGCGACTTGCAAGACCGCATCCTGCTGCCAAATACCTCCCACCGACCAGTTCGCTCCCACAGAGTAGACGGTTTCCTTCAGGTGCTGGGGAAACTGTCGTGCCACCACACTCTCAACAAGGTTGGAGACCGGATGATCATTAGCCAACACCGCTGGGTCCAGGGAAGGCTTCTTGAGGAGGGGTCTCACCACTGCCTCTTTCAAGACAGCTGGTAGAAATCCCTCACTCAAAGAAGCGTTCACTTTTTACTGGAGCCAGCCACGTGTCACCTCCCAGGAGGCCAGTACTAACCAGGAGGGACACAGGTCCAATAAACATGTGGTAGCATTCAGTCGCCCCAGCATCCTGTCCATGTCATCTGAAGTCACAAGGTTGAACTCTTCCCATAAAATGGTCTCAAGACCTGCCTCCGCCTGCCTGTCTGGACTATCCTCATTGGAGGCCAGATCGTCCCGGATCTGAGCGATTTTATCCTGCAGATAACATCCAAATTCCTCTGCACGACCCTGCAGTGGAGCTTCCTATGGCCTCTGTTGAAGGAGGGAGCAGGTCACTCTAAACAGGGTGGCAAGGTGGTTGTCTGTGGATGCAATAAGAGCAGAGAGATAATTACGTTTCACCGCTCTTATCGCCACCAGGTAGGTCCGCAAATGAGACCTTACCCATGTTCGGTTAGATTCGGAGCGAGTGGACCTCCAAATGCTCTCTAGGCATCTCTTTCAGCGCTTCATCACCCTCAGCTCCTCAGAGAACCAAGGAGCCAAGGTAGATTGGTGCCGAGTGAGAGGTCGCAAGGGCATGACCCGATCCAGGGCTCCCATGGCCGCATTATTCCAGGCGGCCACTAGGTCCTCAGTCGAGTCATGGGTCAGGGTCTCAGGCATTGGCCCAAGCTCCATCTGGAACATCTCCGGATCCATCAGGTGTCTGGGGCAGAACCATTTCAATATTTCTGGTTCTGCCTCCCCGCGGTGGGGTGTAGCGGTTGGGAAATCAAGTCGGAGGAGAGAATGATCTGTCCATGACAGGGGTGTGATGACTAATTCACCTAATCCAAGATCATTCATCCACTGGCAGGAGACAAAAACCAAGTCCAGCGTGTGTCCACCGGTGTGAGTGGGGTCGTGAATTCGTTGGGTCAGGTCCATGGCTGTCATGGAAGCCATGAACTCCCGGGCCATCTCCGATGTTTTGCCTATTGATGGCAGGTTAAAATCCTCCATGACTAATAGCCTGGGGGTATCAACCGCCACCTCAGTTATTACATCGAGAAGCTCGGGCAGGACTGCTGATACGTAGCGGGGAGCCAGGTACAGAATCAGCAAGCCCAGCTGCCTCCCAGGGCCCCACTTCACACATGCAGCTGGGACGCAGCTGAAGTCAGTGTGCCCACCGTCAGCAAGAACACAAGAGGAAAACAACCATAAAGACGACACGACCAACGAAAGTGGGAATGAGGAGCCAGAGGGGAGCGGTGGCTGCAGCTATAGCAACCGCCCAAGCCATGATGTCAGGCCGCTCCCCCAGCCGAAACCAGCACGCCGGCCGCACGCTCAACAACAGCCAGCACGCCGACCGCCAGCTCTCCCAAACGGCACCACAGATAAGTTCATACAATTCTCCGCTCCCCCTGATGTTACTGGGGATTTGTAGCCGAGATTTTTCAAGCCATTCGCTGCCAGGCTGAACTACATCTTAGCTCCTTTGGAAAGATCTCCACCCTTCCTCCTGTATCACCAATCCCACTGTTTTGTTTCTTCTTTATTTATTCCCTCTCTTTCTCTTTTTAAATTTTTTTTTTAGCTTCACTTGTTTCTTCAAAGCCTTTCGTTCAATAATTCACTTGGGGAAACGGTGTCCATCAACCCTCATGGAGAAGTGCTTTCAGGATTCGATATTACAAATTTTGTCATTTTCCCAAATCACTCCTACCATAAAGTCAAAATTGGAAAAATGGATCCTGAAGGTCTTGAAGGAAAAGAATTTGTGATTCATGAACATTTAATTGTGTGGCCCAGATATTTCAAGCAGGTATAGATTTCTAGTGATGTTATTATTTGGGGGGGGGGGAAATTTGGTAAAAAATATCGAGTTGGATTATACAGCCTGCATTTAGATCCTTTAATCAGTTAAAATGAACTACCATATTTTTCAGAATATACAATACAATAGTAGAGTTGGAAGGGACCTTGTAGGTCTTCTAGTCCAACCCCCTGCGTGGGCAGGAACCTTATACCATTTCAGACAAATGGCTATCTAACATCTTTTTAAAGACTTCCATGGTTGGGGCATTCACAACTTCTGGAGGCAAGCTGTTCCAGAGGTTAATTGTTCTAACTGTCAGGAAATTTCTCCTTAGTTCTAAGTTGCTTCTCTCCTTGATTAGTTTCCACCCATTGCTTCTTGTCCTGCCCCCAGGTGCCTTGGAGAATAGTTTGACTCCCTCTTCTTTGTGGCACCCTCTGAGATATCGGAACACTGCTATCATGTCTCCCCTGGTCCTTCTCTTCATCAAACTAGACATACCCAGCTCCTGCAACCGTTTTTCATATGTTTTAGTCTCCAGTCCCCTAATCATCTTGGTTGCTCTTCTCTGCACTGTTTCCAGAATCTCCACGTCTTTTCTACATCATGGCGACCAAAACTGTATGCAGCCTTACCAAGGCACGTGATCTTGATTCTCTCCCTCTGTTTATGCAGCCTAGAACTGCATTGGCTTTTTTGGCAGCTGCTGCACACGGCTGGCTCCTATTTAAATGGTTGTCCACTAGGCTTCCAAGATCCCTCTCACAGTTGCTACTATTGAGCAAGGTCCCACCTATACTGTACCTGAGCATTTTGTTTTTCTTGCCTAAATGTAGAACCTGACTTTTTTCACCATTGAATTTCATTTTGTTAGATAGTGCCCAATGTTCAAGTTTGTCAAGATCCTTCTGTATATAAGACACATCTTTTCCCTCTGCCTCCCAGCAATTTACCTCCTTGCAGCAAACGGGGAAAATGGGGCTTGCGGAGATTGCAATAGGCTATACCAATCCCTGCAGCCTGATAATCAGGAGGCTCAATTCAATTGGAAGCGAAACTTGCTGTTTGGGAGGCAGAGGCAGATATTCTTTCTTGTGTTTTCTGCAAGAAGGTAAGTCAATAACTATAAATGCCTATAGAATGTTCAAATGATTAGACCTATTTTTTAAAGACTGCTTTATTATTGTTCTAGACAGCTTAACAAAATGAAGAAGCTTTTAAAAATAAATGCTTGATCTGAAGAGGCCCAGTGCTATTGTATCTTGTTTTAAATAGCAGAGAACAACTATACTTCCCAAAAGCACATCGATTTTAACAGTATCTGTACAAGTGTAGTCTGAAATGTGACACCACAAGCAGTGCATATCATCTGTACTGTTTGCTATTTGTTGCAAGGAGGCAAATTGCTGGGAGGCAGAAGCAGATTTTTCCCCCTTGTTTTCCTCCCCAAAAGCTAGGTGCATGTTATACTTTGGAGCGTCTTATACTCTGGAAAATACTGTACATCATTACAATGATGATGTCTCCTCTTATTAGTAAGAATTAAGTCAAGTATAGCTGTCACTCTATTTCCCTTCTCTACCTTCCCATAGGATAAACTTATCAGCTAAGAATGCCAGGAACCTGTCTGATCGCACACTCATTGCAGAGTTTGTTTCCCAGTTAATGTCAGGATAGTTAAAGTGCCTCATTACTACAGTGGTATGTTTCCCCGCACACCTTAGCTAACTGATTAGCAAAATGTTTATGATCCTTTAATCTCTGCTACTCTATGTAGGCAGAATGGAGGATGTTTATCCAAGATTACTTGACTCTTCAGTCTTGAATTCCATCCTGGTTTATCCACAGGTCTTGCCCCATTCAGTGTGCAATGACCCCTGTCCTGCTGGCTATCAGAAGAAAAAGAAAGAAGGGCAGAAATTTTGCTGCTATGACTGTGAGCCATGTTCTGAGGGAAAGATGTCAAACATGTTGGGTGAATTATTCTGTTTTATTCTACTTTATCCCTACCCTACTCTATTCTACCCTACAGTAATAAGTACATGCTTGTGTCACAACACCCTGGTAAGCACAAATTATTATTTCCCCTGTCTCAGCTGATCAGGAGGAGAACCTGGTGGCTTAGTGGCTAAAACATCTGCCTAACATATAATACAGCCCTGGTTCGAATCCCAGTGAGGGTATGGCTAGCTGATGAGAGCTAAATAGCTCGAAATAGATCTATCCTAGTCTCCCTTATTTATTTATTTATCAGCTCAAAAACCTAACACACAAGTAAAAAAAAAGACACAACAAAACTAATAGCTTTCTGTCTAGATGGTCTCTGGTGATGAGCCGAAAGGCAGAAAAGGAAAGCAGTATGCTTCCTCCCTTAATTGGGGCTTACCAGGGTGTTGTGACACAAGCATATACTTATTTCCCCTGTCTCAGCTGATCAGGAGGACAACCTGGTGGCTTAGTGGCTAAAACATCTGCCTAACATGTAATACAGCCCTAGTTCGAATCCTAGTGAGGGTATGGCTAGCTGATGAGAGCTAAATAGCTCGAAATAGATCTATCCTAGTCTCCCTTGTTTATTTATTTATCAGCTCAAAACCTAACATGATAGATAGATAGATAGATAGATAGATAGATAGATAGATAGATAGATAGATAGATAGATAGATAGATAGACAGACAGACAGACAGACAGACTGACTGACAGACAGACAGACAGTAGATCTCCTACATATATTTTTGACCACATATGGTCAAACTTGGTATAAACCAAGTTTGACCATATGATTGAAGCCTAATCCTGTGTGTGTGTGTGGTATGTATAAAATATATATGGCACTTGCTAAAAATGTGCAGGGCTTCAGTTAGAGATTAAAAATGGGGAAGATGTGCCCACAATCTTGTTCTTTTGGAAAATGTGTGAACACTCCCACTCATATGCATCCATGAGTAAGACTTGGAAAAGCAATGCTTGAAGGTTTGGGTCTTTAGGAAGCTTATGGAAAATATACAGTGCGCAGTTTCCCAACTTCGATATCACTAACAGAAAAGATTCCTATCTGAATAAATTACCTTTATAGTATAAAGACAGAATTCTGAGAATTGAAATTAAGACGTCTAAGGCCAAGTATGAAAAACACTGAAATAATCCAACAAAAATGATCTCTTGGTGCTCCATCAGTCATGGTGATTAGATTCCATGATTCACGGTTTCTCTCTTGTTTTCAGACATGATTGCCTGTTCAGAATGTCCAGAAGATCAATATCCAAGTGAGGACAAAGTTGGATGCATCCCCAAAATCGTAACCTTTTTAACTTATGAAGAACCTTTAGGGATCAGTTTAGTTGTGGTTGCTGTTTTCTTTTCAGTCATGACTATGTTCATACTTGGAATATTTATCAAGTATAAGGATACCCCTATTGTTAAAGCTAATAACAAAGACCTCACCTACACTCTCCTCATCTCCCTTCTGCTTTGCTTCCTTTGCTCTTTTCTTTTCATTGGAAAACCTCTCAAAATGATTTGCTTCCTGCAACAATCTGCATTTGGAATTATTTTCTCTGTGGCCATTTCTTCTGTGTTGGCCAAAACTATCATGGTTATAGCTGCATTCATGGCCACCAAGCCAGGGTCCAGCATAAGAAAATGGTTGGGGAAAAAACTGTCCATCTTAATTATCTTTTTCTGCTCCTTCATTCAAGCAGGCATTTGTCTGGTGTGGATGATCACTTCTCCCCCCTTTCCAGAACTTAACATGGAATCAATGGCCGAAGAGATCATAGCAGAATGTAATGAAGGGTCTGTTGTGATGTTTTATCTTGTCTTGGGCTATATGGGGTTTCTGTCTCTCATCAGCTTCATGGTGGCTTTCCTGGCTAGGAACCTGCCAGACACATTCAATGAAGCCAAGTTCATCACTTTTAGCATGTTGATGTTTTGTAGTGTTTGGTTGTCTTTTGTTCCAACCTATTTGAGCACCAAAGGAAAGTATATGGTAGCTGTGGAGATCTTCTCCATCTTAGCCTCTAGTGCTGGTTTATTGGGATGTATCTTTTCCCCCAAATGCTACATTATTTTGCTGAAGCCTGAGCTAAACAGCAAAGAACAACTTGTAAAAAGAAAGAATTTCTGACTAATTAAATCTTGGCTATATGTATTTCTGCTCTGAAATGGAATTAAAAATCCTGTTCTAAAAATAAAAGCTGGGATTGTTTATTAGCTTTACTGACTTTATCAATATTATATATTCTTGTTGTGTATAATAGTGTGTATCAAATTTTTATAAACGGACTTGGTTAATAAAATATTTCATTGTTTCATGAGTGACTCTACTTTTAATAATATTTTAGTTTTGATTATTTACCTGATCTATTTAATGAAGATAATAATTAGATCTTCTTTAAAAGAGATCTGTTTTCTAACCATTAACAATGATCAAATTGTCAGACTTCTAATGGATGCCCTAATTAACTCATGAGCCTGAAGCCACATTTCAAAAGAAATCTAGTTATTTATTAGGAGCAACATATTGGCAACTACCCGAGTGAAGTAAACTCTGCTGCATGTAATTTATGGCTCAATTATGACCCTGTTTTCCACCCTCCTCCCAGGGTGTGTCATAAATCACATTCTCCAATGTAGCACTTTCACAGGCTGTAGATCCAATCTTGAGAAAGGTATGCGTGAAATATGCTTCTGGTCATGGCTGCCAAGTTGCTCTGTCAGTTCTCCCCTGCCCTGCCTATGGCAACTCCAGAGCAGGTCAGGAATACTTTATGAGTATGATATAGTAATATCTGGATAATATAGTTTAGTTTATTATCATGAAGCAGTAATGGGGAAAAAACCCTGTTTTCTACTGCAAATCATTCAGCTAAAAGGATGTCAGAATATCTCAGCAATTCAATTCATATGTTTTAGCCTCCAGCCCCCTAATTCCCCCCTATACTTCTATAGAGTATAATCTATACTCTATATAGAGTCTCTACATCTTTTTCATAATGTGGTGGTCAAAACTGGATGCAGTATTCCAAGTGTTGTCTTACTAAGGCTGTAGAAAGTGGTACCAATACTTCATGTGATTTTGATTCTATTCCTCTGTTAATGCAACCTAGGATTGTATTGGTTTTTTGGGCAGCTGCAGCACAC
Organism: Rhabdophis nuchalis; assembly: GCA_039707465.1. NCBI lineage: Eukaryota > Metazoa > Chordata > Lepidosauria > Squamata > Natricidae > Rhabdophis > Rhabdophis nuchalis. The sequence goes on along the minus strand of CM077647.1, from coordinate 176,693,437 downwards.
ATCATATTTAAGTGATTGTTCACTAGAACTCCACGATCCTTCTCACCGTTCCTGCTATTGAACCAGGTTTTATCTGTATCTGTACATTTGGTTTTTCTTGATTGCATTGTTGAAAAGTCATACCTGACTTTAAGCCCATGAAAGAAAACTGTGATAGGTCTTCAGAAAAACAACAATATGTATGCCAAGTGATGGGTCAACCAGGATAAGCAAATATCACCCATGGACTAATCCTGTACTTGCCAGAGTTTGTTGCAGAAAATCCCATCCAGAAAGCACACACAGGTAACTGATTCAGCAGGATTCATTAACTTCTTTATATACATAATAACGCATAAGGCATATATACAATACCAAAAGTGGTTCTATCGGATCAAAGCAGCAGACCAGTTTAGTTCTTAGCACAGATTTGCAGCTTTAGTACAAAACAATTGGACTAAGTCATGCCCAGATGCCTAGCTGTCTCCAGCAAATACTGTTTCAGTTTCTAAACAGCCCTCATTGGCTGACTTACCGTATTTTTCAGAGGATAAGACGCACCTTTTCCCACCCAAAAAGAGGGTGAAAATCTAGGTGCGTCTTATACACTGAATACAGCATTTTTGGCCTACTGAAACCTTGCCCCCTTTGCAAAAATGGACATGCAGAGGGTTTGGGAGGCTTGCAAAGTGCTCCTGGGGGCTAGGGAGAGCAAAAACAAGCAAAAAAGAGCCATTTTTGTTTGTTTTTGTCCTCCCCCCAGCACCCAGGGGCACTGTACAAGCCTCCCAAACCCTCTGCATGCTCCCCCTTTGTTTTGCAAAAAATGGCCAATTTTCGCAAAAAAAACTGGCCATTTTTTGCTCATTTTGGGGGCCCTAACTAAGAACCTCTCAAAGCTCTGCATGCCCCCCCCCCCCGTTTTTACAAAAAAATGAGGCATACAGAGGGTTTGGGAGGGCGGCAGAGTGCAAACTTTTTTAAAATTTACCTCTTCAAAATCACGGTGCATCTTATACTCTGGTGCATCTTATAGTCTGAAAAAATACAGTAGTTGCTATGCCTATTCATTGGCTGACCTTGTTACCATGTCTCTGCCAGCCATGAATTCTCTGACAGTACTTCATATCAATATTTTTTTTACAAAAGAATAAGGAATCCCTAGAGCAGGGGTGTCAAACTCAAGGCCCATGGGCCGGATGCGGCTCATGGCAGTGCCCTGGAAACAGCAAAGGACCGGCCTGCAGTGCCTTTGCCAGCAAAAAACATTTTCGCTGGCAGAGGGTTGCAGGAGGCCATCACAGCCAAAAACAAAACTCCACTTTTCCTGACAGAAATTTGAAGGAAGCCTCCATAGCTGAAAACAGAGCTTGGGAGCCTGTTTTCACTGGCAGAGTGCTCAGGCTGCCACAGGCACCCCTGACACGAGTGACATTGAGCTGGCTATGCTCCCCTGGCCCCCCAAAGTTCAAACTCAACCCTCAGTGAAATCGAGTTTGACACCCCTGTCCTAGAGCTGTGATGGAGAACCTAGGGCACGCATGCCACAGATGGCACATGGAGTCATCTCTGCGAGGACACAAGACATCACCCAGGTCAGCTCCACTGCACGTGCATGCATTCCTCCCGCCGGCCAGCTGATTTTTGTGTCTCTGCTGGGAGATGCGCACATATGCGTGGAGGGTTGTGGGGGTTGTGGGAGCATCTCTACATGGGGCTTCCCTTGAGGTGCACTCGAAAGCTACAGCTAGTCCAGAATGCGGCCGCGTGGGTGATTATGGGAGCCTCCAGGTACTCCCACATAACACCTCTCCTGCGCGAGCTGCACTGGCTGCCTGTGGCCTTTCAGGTGCGCTTCAAGGTTTTGACGACCATCTTCAAAGCGCTCCATGGCTCAGGGCCTAGTTATATGTGAGACCATCTTCTGCCCCATACATCCCTTCGTCCGATCCGCTCCCATAGAGAGGGCCTTCTCAGGGTGCCGTCGGCCGGGCAATGCCGGTTGGCGACACCCAGGAGAAGGGCCTTCTCTGTGGTTGGTCCTATCCTCTGGAACAACTTACCCCCTGAACTACATACCATCTCAGACCTCGGCCTCTTCCGCCAGAGTCTTAAGACGCACCTTTTCCAACAAGCCGGCCTAGCATAACCTCCCGTTTTGACTATTTTTAGATAAATTTTAATTTGGGGGATTTTATACTATTTTAGCACAGGGTATGATTTAATTGCTTTTTAAAATTTTGTACTTTTGTGATATTTGTTATGTTTTTTTTAATTTCCTGTGCGCCGCCCTGGGTCCTTTTTGGAGAAGGTGCAGGTTATAAGTTTTAATAAAACTAAAAAAAAACCTAAAACTAAATGTGCAGGGGATGGTGGGATGCGGGGGTGTGACCCCACCCCTGCATCCTGCTTGTGGTCCCAGCAGGCTTCAGGGAGGCCTTGTAGCACCAAAATGGGGATCGTGCATGCATGGGGAGTGGGGGGAATGCAGGGGACATTGCATTATGGGTGTCAGCATGCGCCCCTGTGTGCTTTCGGCATCCGAGGAAAAAAATATTTGCTATCACTGCCCTAGAGCAGGGGTCTGCAAAGTTGGCTCTTTTAAGACTGGTGGACTTCAACTCCCAGAATTCCCCAGCCAGCATGGCTGGCTGGGGAATTCTGGGAGTTGAAGTCCACCAGTCTTAAAAGAGCCAACTTTGCAGACCCCTGCCCTAGTGTATATATTTCCTTTATGCGGGCCTCTCCTGAAACATTAAGATGGTTGTCTCCAAAGATGAAATGTGGATGTGAAATAACAGCTATACTAACATAACATAACCAATTTCGTTGTAATTTTTACAATGACAATAAAGATTATTATTATTATTATAAGAGGTCCCATTAGGCAGAGCTGACTGTTTACTGGCAATTAAGCTAAGTAGCTATCATTGATGCTTTACATCACAGCTCCAGCAGCTTTCAAAAAAATATATATATACTGGGAAATAACTTAAAAGTCAGTATGCATGAGGTTATAAAAGTTTTCCCTTCGGCAGTCCAGAGGAAAAAACCAGTTTGTATCTTCTCCCTTTGGATTCTGACGATGACTTCCATTCACTGGAATGTGCTTCTCCATCAGGTCATGCTTTGCTCACCTAGTTGACGTCAACCCGTGGAATGAGAGAACTGATATAATTACATGTGTTAGCTGAACACTTTCTGCAAGCATCTACTTGGGGGAAATCGTCTCACCTTATGTAGTTATGGATACTAACTGGATGTGTTAATACATTTTGTAGTTGATAGGGCACCATATGCAATGTTGGGATTGTGGATAGGCACAAAGAAGTGTCCTCTAGAGAAAATGTTGAGGGGAGTGATCCTACTGTGGTTGCTTGTGGACACAAAGTGCCAGATGGATGCGACACCTTGCCCCAGAAGTGATCTGTCTCCCATCCTCCATGAATGGTATAAACCAGGAATCCTCCTCATTGGTGGGATCACAGCTCAGATTGCATATGTACTAGAGGAACATTCCTTCAAGGAGCATCCTTCACAGAAGTCATTCATGCCGCCGCTGTGAGAACTTTAATTTTACTTTTCCATTGTCTCTGCATATGTTTGGGGGGGGGGGAAAGATGGGTATTCTTATATATAGAATAACAGAGTTGGAAGGGACCTTGGAGGTCTTCTAGTCCCTAGAAGGCAGGAAACCCTACACCACTTTAGACAGATGGTTATCCAATCTCTCTTCTTAAAAACTTTCAGTGTTCATAACTTCTGAAGGCAAGTTGTTCCACTGATTAATTGTTCTAACTGTCAGGAAATTTCCCCTTAGTTCTAAGTTGCTTCTCTCCTTGATTAGTTCCCAGCCATTGCTTCTTGTCCTACCCTCAGGTGTTTTGGAGAATAGTTTGACTCCGTCTTCTTTGTGGCAACCCATGAGATATTGGAAGACTGCTATCATGTCTCCCCTAGCCCTTCTTTTTATTAAACTAGATATACCCAGTTCCTGCAACCATTCTTCATATGTTTTAGCCTCCAGTCTCCTAATCATCTTTGTTGCTCTTCTCTGCACTCTTTCTAGAGTCTCCACATTTTTTTTACACTGTGGTGACCAAAACTGCATGTAGTATTCCAAGTGTGGTCTTTCTAAGGCATTATAAAGTGATAGAAAACTATGGTAGCATAAAACCATGGAATCAAAATAGTCTAAATTCCCAGTGGGAGATCTGAGTTCTGAAATCGTTTCCTTGAAGCAGAAGAAATTCTTAAGAGGTATTGCTAGTTTAATGCAAATAGATTTGTTTGAGTTGTCACAGATGTTCAGTAAAACCCTCAGCAGAAGTGTGAATCGATGTATAAGGAATGGAAAACCAATATAATCACTATTATAATGTGGAGTAGGGAAAAGAAAGGGCCAGGTTTAGAAGGAGCAGATAATGCACTGTAAGAATGAACTAAATGAATTCAATCATGCTTCAACTGAACCTTGCATTAATCATCATCATCATCATCCATTTTAGGAAGATACTTGGTTGACACCTAGGATGCTGGCAGCAAACCATATCAACCATCAGTGCCAGCCAATAATAGTTGTGATACATTTTTAAATGTTCAGTTGACTGAGTTTAATGTTTCATAAATAAAGGGAGAAGGGCCTTCTCTGTGGCAGGGCCGGCCCTCTGGAACGACCTACCCCCCGAACTTCGCACTATCACGGACCTTCCCCTCTTTCGCCGTTCACTTAAAACATACTTTTTTCAGCAAGCTGGTCTTGCTTAATCGTTTAGACTTTTAGTTATATAGCTTCTGCCAAATACGCAAATGGACGTTGGGTTTTTAGGGGGAATTTTAGCACAGGCTCCGATTTAATTCTTTTTACCTATTTATTGTATTTTTATCATTGTTGGTTTTAATTTCCTGTGCACCACCCTGGGTCCATTTCGATGGAGAAGGCATGGTATATAAATTGAAATAAAGTAAAGTAAAGTAAAGTAATAACAACAACAATAATAAAATAAAATAATAAAAATGCAACACACTTGATATCACAGTTTTCGAAAACAGGAATGTGGAATGTACTGATATTGTGGTATCAGGAGATACCAGTTGAAGCAAAAGAGCTGGGAAAAATATCACAAAATAAACATGTATCAATGATACACATTGTCATTGGGGCACTTGGTACCAGGTCTAAGAATTTTATAAAATACATCAAGAAATTACAGCTTCCTGCAATAACACCAGTGGAACTGCAAAAATCTGCACTAATAGGAACATCAGATATTTTATGAAGATACTTGGTTGATAGCTAGGACGCTGGCAGCAATCTGTATTAGCCATTAGCACCAGTCAATTGTGTTCATAATACATCTTTAAATGTTCAGTTGACTGAGTTTCATGTTTAATGAATAAAAGAGATGATAGCGATAATAATAGGGAGGAGGAGGAAGAAAAACCATTGAATTGTAGAGATGGAAAAGAAGAAGGAGAAGGAAAAGAAGGAGGAGGAGAAGGAGAAGGAGGAGAAAGAAAAGGAGAAGAAGGAGGAGGAGGAGAAGTAGAAGTAGTAGTAGTAGTAGTAGTTCTGGTTTTACATCTACAATTCAATTTCAGATCACATTTTCCTGCAAGCTAGTCCAGTTACGAACCTCTGTTTCATGATGTTCCTCATTGATCCTTAATATCTGATGCCTATCATAATGTCCAAGTTTCATACTGTGTTTGCTATTGTTGCTTCACTGAACATATTCTTCTTTCCTCAATCCCTCTGTATTTCATTTATCCCTCCGTTATGTTTTAAGAGCCATTTTAAAATTGTACCAGCACTCTCTGAGTTTGGCGTTTGCGGTGAAACAGATCAACTCAAACCCGAGGCTCCTGTCTAACGTTACCCTGGGATTTTTCATCTGTGACAACTATTTTGATGCCCGGCTGACTTACCGTTCCACTTTGGAACTGCTCTTCCGATCCAACCAGTTGGTTGTCAACTACAGGTGTGGTATCAAGGAGAATCTGGTTGTGGCCATCATTGGAGGATTTGGTGCTGATATCTCCTTCTTCATGTCAGATGTCATCAGTCTTTATAAAATCCCCCAGGTAAGATGTTTTAAAATAATTTTATTTAAATACTGTTTCACACTGTAGGATATCAACTATTGTATTATTATTTGCATCAGGATTATTTTTGCAAACAACTTCCTAGCTGTAATTTAAGAACAAGTGTATTTCAGGCACCAGGCGGTTGATTGAATTCATTATTTATTTATTATTATTTATTTATTTATTATTTGGATTTATAAACTGCTCCCTTTCCCCAAGGGGACTCGGAGCGGTGCACAGGAAGTTAAAAAACATATAAACGCAATTATAAATAATTAAAACCAAATTAAATAATTATCCCCTGTGCTAAAATGTTAAAATAATTAAAACTGTTATCCCGTTTAAAACCCAATTAAAACAATTTGAATTTCAGTCTATAGGCTAAGTAAAATAAGTTAGGCCACACCGGCCTGATGGAAAAAGTAGGTCTTTAGTTTCTGGCGGAAGGAGCGGAGGTCCATAGTTGTTCTAAGATCGGGGGGTAGGTCGTTCCAGAGGGTTGGGCCCACCACAGAGAAGGCCCTTCCCCTGGGCGTCGCCCGCTGGCATTGCCTAGTGGACGGCACCCGGAGAAGTCCCTCTCTGTGGGAACGAATCGGCTGCAGGGATGTATGGGGTAGGATGCGATCCCGCAGATAACTAGGTCCCGTGTCTATTATAAAGTTATACAGGTTATTTTTAAATGACAAGGCACACAACTTATTCATTACATCTGGAAACTCTGGGTGTTACTGTCCCAATGTAAGTAGTCTTCAATTTACAACCATTTATTTGGTGATTGTTTGAAATTACAATAGCACTGAAAAAAGTGACCTAATATCATTTTTCACACATGACCATTTATGACCATTGCAGCATGGTCATGATCATGTGATCAGAATTTGGATGCTTGGCAACTTTCAAGTATTTATGAAGGTTGCTTTTACCTTGTGATCTTGTGATCACCTTTTGCCACCACCAAAATCAATGAGGAAGCCAGTTTCATTTAACAACCACGTTACTAACTTAACAACTGCAGCAGTTCATTTAACAGCTGTAGCAAAAAGTCATAAGTGGGGCAAAACCCACTTAACAACTGTCTTGCTTAGCAATGGAATTTTGGGCTCAATTGTGATCGTAAGTCGAGGATTATGGTACATCTACATTTAGAGAACTCCAGATATAAATCCCTAATTCTCAATATTTCTCCTACACTTCTAATAATAGCTGTTTATTAGAGTTTATATAGAGAAAAAGATTCAAAAACAATTATTGACTAAATCTTAACCACTACTCCCATTAAAATCCGACACTCTGTTTCCCAGCCATAGATACCAGAAATCCCAACTTTTATTAAAAAGCGATTCGCTTTTCCCTTTAAGAATATGTGTCATCCTGTCCGCTTCTGTACATCGTAGAATCTTATCCAGGACCTGTTGGTTCGCTGGGATTTCCTTTGACTTCCAGTATTGCGCGTATGTCATGCCTGCCGCTGTTGTGATGTGTAGTAATAAGTACCATGGATCTTTATGGACTTCTCTTGGCTTTATCCCCAACAGAAATATAACTGGGTCCAATTGAAAATCAAATCCTGTGATTTTTAACAACCAATTTTTGATAGTAGTCCAGTACCTTCTAACCTTTGGGCAGGTCCACCACTGGTGAAAGAAGGTGCCCCTGGCAGAGTCACATTTCCAACATTTGTCAGATGTAGCAGGGAACATTTTGGAAATCCTTGCTGGTGTCAGGTACCATCTGTAAATCATTTTGTAAATGTTTTCTTTAAATGCCGTCGCTAATGTGAGTTTAGTGTTTTTGGTCCAAATTTGTTCCCATTCCATTGGTTCTATCATTCGGCCAACGTTCTTCCCCCAAGCAATCATAATACCTTTTACACAGTCCCCTTCCATCTTATGGAGCAAAAAAAAGATTGTAAACTTTAGAAATAAATTTACTATCCTCACCCCAAATGATCTTATCTAGTTCCTGTGGTGATATATCTATTCCAAATTCCTGCTTATCCTTGTTGAATCTTGAACTCATCTGTAAATATAACCACCACTCTAATTCAATTCCTTCAGTGCGTAACTCCTCTCTAGACTTTAGGTTCCCCCAAACATCTGAAAGATCTTTGTATCTCAAATTCCTATTTGGGTTATGGAGTGTTGAGTACGTTACCGCTTCTAAGGGGGCGAACCAGCAAGGAATCTTCATATATAGCCAGCCTTTCACCTTCTGCCAGGATTTTATTAATATGCCTCTAATATAATGATTAGAAAACATTTTATATTGGCTATCCTTCTTTGGCCATAGGTAGGCATGCCAGCCTTGGAGTAGATTATACCCTTCAATGGTTAGAACCCGTCTTCTTGAGAGTTGTATCCAATCCCTAATCCAAGCTAAATTAGCGGCATGATAATAGAGCTCCCAATAAGGAAGTCCTAATCCTCCTCTCATCCTGTGCTCCTGAAGCATTCTCCTTTTTATCCGTGGTTTCCTGCCAGCCCATACAAATTTACTGACTATTCTTTCCAATTTGTTTAAAAAAAAACATTAAGTCTTTATAAAATCCCCCAGGTAAGATGTTTTAGAATGTTGAATAGAATAGAGCTGGAAGGACGATGTGATGGACTTGTGGGTGTTGGGGCAAGATCTTGAACTTTCAACTGGGTGAGAAAACTGGGAAGTCTTCAGATTCCAGTTTTCCCAGATGTGCCAACATGCTCTCTTAATAAATTGGAACTTTGAGCAATACTTGGCCTGGATTTCTGATTTAGTTTTGGTTGCTATTTGGAACCCTGACAACCACATAACTTAGATTGGCCTGGCTGTTCAGAGTTTCTTCCACTGAAAGAGAAACCTTCTGATCTCAGCTCTTCCAATGGGGATTTAGAATGTTTGGGTTCCAGGACTTGAGGCTAAAATAAATTTCCATAAAGAATCCACAGAGTTGTAGACTACGCTGGAGAGTCACATATTATCCTAGATTAACCCAGTGGTGAAGTACTTCCATTAAATGCCAAGTAACCTACTTGGTTGATTTAGAATGTTTTGATTTAATGACTTGATTATTGTCTTTTAATGACCCCATAATCCCTTGTGGGCTGAAGTCTGGGCAACTGAATGGAGCTGAATGTTTACTGACCAGATGCCCTTCCTGTTGCCAATGCAGAGTTACATTTGGCAGATATATATATTCATTGTGCCCAGAGAGAGAGAAATATCAGCCTCTACCTAGGATCAAACTCACAGCCTCCTGATTGTGAGGCAAGAGCTCCACCGCACCACATTAATTTTTATCATGAAGACTGTTTATTTAGTATTGGAAATGGGTTCCCATACAAGAAATGTGCTTGTTTTTCTTAAGGAAAATTCTTCCTCAGTTTACTTGAGACACTCCAACAGTAACCAACCAACTGCACATTTTATTTTAGCTAGCTTATGACTTATTTGCCCCTAAAAAATGGAAAAAATGGGTTGGACAGGACTTCACAACTAACAACAACATTGTTTTAAGAAAATACATTTTTCAGGTTAGTAGAGACATAACAAGGGACGTGGTGGCTTAGTGGCTAAGACGCTGAGCTTGTTGATCACAAAGGTTGACAGTTCAGTGGTTCGAATCCCTAGTGCAAGTAACGGAGTGAGCTCCCATTACTTGTGCCAGCTTCTGCCAACCTAGCAGTTCAAAAGCATGTAAAAATGCAAGTAGAAAAAGAGGAGCCACCTTTGGTGGGAAGGTAACAGCGGTCCATGTGCCTTCAATGTTTAGTCATGCCGGCCACATGACCACGTAGATGTCTTTGGACAGCGCTGGATCTTCGGCTTTGAAACAGAGATGGGAACAACTAGTACATATGTGCGAAGGGAACCTTTACCTTTAGAGACATTCCAGCTATAATCAACTAACTAAATTCCACACATAACAAGCCAATTGCACCTTTTATTTCAGCTTGCCTATGGCTCATTTGCACCTAAGAAACATGGAACAAAGATGGCTGCTTCCTTTTACCGCATTGCCCCCAATGAAACCCTTCAAACTGAGGGGATTATTCATTTGCTGAAGCACTTTGGATGGACGTGGATTGGCCTTTTAATTTTGGAGGATGACAGTGGAGACAATTTCCTCCAAGCCCTGGACCCGCTTCTGTTGGAGAACAGGATCTGCTCTGCTTTTGTGGAGAGGTTTCCCAAACAATCATTTTTCTTTATCTTTCAAGGCGATATAGTCCAGAGAATATGCAATTATTTGAATAACCCCAAAGCCAACACGTTAATCTTCTATGGGGAAAGCACCACTGCGATGCTTCTGCTGGTGTTCATCCGATACATAGATATCAGATGTGGGAAAATATGGATTCTGCCTGCGCAAATGGATTTAATTTTGTCAAGTCTTCATCGGCCTTCAGAACTGCAATTTTTCGATGGAGCAATTTCCTTTGCTATTCACACCAATGAACTGCCGGGCTTCAATGAATTCCTTTGGGCCATCAAACCATTAGAGATGCAACGAGCCAGTATGTTCAAAGACTTCTGGGAACAAGGCTTCGATTGTGTCTTTTCGGAGGACAGTAGACCAGTGGAAAGTGGTGAAGCATGCACTGGGAAGGAAGACCTAAGAAACCTTCCTGGGTATTTATTGGAACTGACCGGACACAGCTATACTATCTACAATGCAGTCTATGCTGTAGTGCATGCTGTTGATGGCATGAACTTACATTGGTCTAAATATAAAAGAGTCACAAAGAGGACAAGGGATGAACTTCAAGATCAAGGCACCTGGAAGGTAATAAACTAGTGATGACAACAACTTTGTCAGTATCACATAAAGCTCTTCTGAGCTTCTTCCTGTGTATCAAATTGGTGAGAAGGGAGTGCCAAAAAAGCCAATGTAATCCTAAATTGAATTAACAGAGGGATACAATCAAGATCAAATGAGATACTTATACCATCCTATAAAGTAAGCCTAGAGTATTGCATCCAGTTTTGATCACCACACTATAAAAAAAGATGTTGAGACTATAGGAAAAGTGTAGAGAAGAGCAACTAAGATGATTAGGGGGCTGGAGGCTAAAACCTACAATGAACAGTTGCAGGAACTGGGCATGGCTAGTCTAGTGAAGAGAAGGACCAGGGGAGATATGATAGCAGTGTTCTAATATTTGAGGAGCTGTCAAAGAGAGGAAGGCATCAAGCTATTTTCCAAAGCACCCAAAGGCCAGAGAAGAAATAATGGATGGAAACTGATCAAGGTGAGATTCAACCTAAACCTAAAAAAGCAGCAGCTAAGGGCAGACAAGATACAGTGATCCCTCGTTTTTCGCGGTTAATGGGGACCGGAACCTTCCGCGAAAACTGAAAAACCCCGAAGTAGGAAACTTGAGTTGGTGGACATCGTTTAAAGCAAGCACTAGGGGGCGCTTGCCTCCTACCTATGCATTTTTTTTCTATTCTGTATTTTTGAAAAACCCGTGAAGCACTGAATCCGCAAAACATGAAGCCGCGAAAAACGAGGGATCACTGTAATTATCTTCCAGGAGTTGAAGGGAAGAAGTTTCCACCCCTTCCACGCACACTCATGCCTACCCCCATACTCTGTTTTGGATCTAGGAGGCCTCCCTGCAGTCTCCTGGGTTTGAAAATCAGCCATGGGGGACCTGCGTTACACACTTGATGCCCCATTTTGAGTCTAGGAGGCCTCCCTGCACTTACCTGGGAGCCAGAATGGGGCACATGGGGACTCCTGGAAGGGATGTGTGGGGTGGGGCCAGCTGGTCATTGGAACTATTGGTTTGGCAAACTGGATGTAAAATTAACATCCGGTTCACCCGAACCAACTTCATTTATGTGTCTCTTGTCAGAGCTTATACATGTAACTTGAACAATGTGTAATGGTTTAATTATAGTTCTACTTAAAACAGAATAATGAAAAAATCAGTGGGTCTTAAGTAATGTCACTTTCATTGCTATGGGGATAAATTTCAAGAAGTTTTGAAATTATCCTGCAAAGCTGAAGGAACCAAGAAGTAAATGAAGAGTAATTTATTTATTGTTCCTCACATATAGACATGAATCGTCTGAGAGAAATAAACTGTTTATTATACTTTGCCACTCAGAATCATCTGAATGGCTAGATGGGTGATAAATAAAATACAATACAATACAATACAATACAATACAATACAATACAATACAATACAATACAATACAATACAAAACAATACAATACAATACAATACAATACAATACAATACAATACAATACAATACAATACAATAGCAGAGTTGGAAGGGACCTTGTAGGTCTTCTAGTCCAACCCCCTGTGTGGGCAGGAACCTTATACCATTTCAGACAAATGGCTATCTAACATCTTCTTAAAGACTTCCAGGGTTGGGGCATTCACAACTTTTGGAGGCAAGCTGTTCCAGAGGTTAATTGTTCTAACTGTCAGGAAATTTCTCCTTAGTTCTAAGCTGCTTCTCTCCTTGATTAGTTTCCACCCATTGCTTCTTGTCCTGCCCCCAGGTGCCTTGGAGAATAGTTTGACTCCCTCTTCTTTGTGGCATCCTCTTGGATATCGGAACACTGCTATCATCACTCCCCTGGTCCTTCTCTTCATCAAACTAGACATACCCAGTTCCTGCAACCGTTCTTCATATGTTTTAGCCTCCAGTCCCCTAATCATCTTGGTTGCTCTTCTCTGCACTCTTTCCAGAGTCTCCACATCTTTTCTACATCATGGCGACCAAAACTGTATGCAGTATTCCAAGTGTGGCCTTACCAAGGCACTATACAGTGGCATTAACACTTCACGTGATCTAGATTCTATCCCTCTGTTGATGCAGCCTAGAACTGTGTTGGCTTTTTTGGCAGCTGCTGCACACTGCTGGCTCATATTTAAATGGTTGTCCACTAGGATTCCAAGATCCCTCTCACAGTTGCTATTATTGAGCAAGATACCACCTATACTGTACCTGTGCATTTTGTTTTTCTTGCCGAAATGTAGAACCTTACTTTTTTCACCATTGAATTTCATTTTGTTAGATAGTGCCCAATGTTCAAGTTTGTCAAGATCCTTCTGTATCTTAAGCCTATCTTCTGGAGTGTTGGCTATTCCTGCCAGCTTGGTGTCATCTGCAAATTTGATGAGTTCCCCATTTATCCCCTCATCCAAATCATTGATGAAGATTTTGAAGAGTACTGGGCCTAAAACAGAGCCTTGGGGTACTCCATTGCATACTTCCTTCCATGTAGATGCAGTTCCATTGAGGACTACACGTTGAGTGCGGTTGGTCAGCCAGTTGCGAATCCATCTGATGGTGATGCTGTCTAACCCACATTTTTCTACTTTATCTAATAGTAGGTTATTGTCTACTTTATCAAATGCCTTACTGAAGTCCAAGTAAATATAAGTAAAATATATATAAATAAAATGTATCCTCTTAATTTCTCTCTCTTCTTTTGATTTAGCTTCACAGATTTCTTCAAGGCCTGTCATTTAATAATTCTCTCAGAGAAACTGTGTCCATCAACAATGATGGAGAAGTGCTTTCTGGATTTGATATTACAAATTTTGTCATTTTCCCAAATAACTCCTACCATTCGGTGAAAATAGGGAAGATGGATCCCAAAGCAGTTGAAGGAAACAAATTTGTGATTCATGAAGATTTAATTGTGTGGCCCAGATGTTTTAAACAAGTATGGAATTTGTGTTGTTTTGAAGAAAAATTTGGAGATCAGAGATAAATTTCATTTAGCAATAGCATATAGGCTTATATATTACCCATAATGCTTTACAGCACTCTCTGGGCAGTTTAAAATGTAAGCATTATTTTCATAGTGCCCCCAACAACCTGAGTCATTTTACTTCATATTCTTAAATCAGTTAAAATTAACAGCTCTGTATTCAAAGTGTAGCTGTTTTTCCTTCTGTGGGAGAATTATAATTGGAAAATAATTTGTAGAGTGACTTTTTTTTTTAGGGGAAAGTTGGGGAATTTTGCTACTAACCTGGCCACCAGAAAAGAGTGAAATAAATTTCAAGCATAATTAGATAATAAATATTAAAAAATAATAATTAAGAAGAAAATCAAAAGTGCTTTCACCCAATTTTGGCAGATCATAAAAAGTATGAGAATCAACGAATAGAATACTTTATTGGACAAGTGTGATTAGACACACAAGGAATTTGTCTCTGGTTTATAACCTCTCAGTGTGCATAAAAGCTATAAGAATAGCACTTAGACATATACCGCTTCATAGTGCTCTTTACAGCCCTCTCTAAGCGGTTTACAGAGTCAGCATATTGTCCCCAACACCTGGGTCCTCATTTTACCCACTTCAGAAGGATGGAATGTTGAGTCAACCTTGAGCCAGTGAGATTTGAACTGCTGAAGTGTGGCTAGCACCCAGCTGAAATAGGCTGCAGTACTGCACTCTAACCATTGCCCAACCTTGGGTCTTTATAAGTGATAAATCATGATCATCTGTATAAATAAAAAGTTAACTATGAGTTTGTTCAAAACCGCTTATCTCAGAAACTACTGCACCAATCGCCACCAAAGTTTCAACGTTCCTTACAAGTGCAGCACCAATGATAGGTACAGATTGTGTGGATGGCACACTGGTGCCAGGTAAACACCATACAAATGTAAAACTGCAGCTCTTCTGTGTGTTTCCCTTACTTGCCCCCCTTCCACCTGGCTTTTCCACCTGGCTTTTCAGCTCCCCCTCTTGCACGAGGAGTGGAGCGGCCTGCATCATATCCGTGATGGTTGCCTGCTCAGCGGCCTCTCTCTCCTCCTCCTCCGCCCCCCCTCCGCCAACTCGCCCCCACAAGGCCGCTGCCGAGGCAGCAGCCTATCCTCCACTTCCACCACAACCACCACCCCTCCACCAACTCGTCCTCACAAGGCCGCTGCCGAGTCAGCGGCCTCTTTCGCCGCCCCCGCCCCCCCGCGCCACTGACTCTCCCCCCACAAGGCCGCTGCCGAGTTAGTAGCTTATCCTCCGCTGCTGCCCCTGCCCCCGTCCTCCCCTCTACCAACTCTCCCCACAAGCCCGCTGTTGAGTCAACGGCCTATCCTCCGCAGCTGCAGCTGCCCCCATCCCCCCTCTGCCAAGTCCCCCTCCACAAGGCCACTGCCAAGTCAGCGGCCTCTCCTCCTCCACTACTGCCACCACCCCTTTCCCCCCTCCACCAACTCCCCCCCAGAAGGCCGCTGCCAAGTCAGTGGCCTCTCTTGCTGCCCCGCCCCCGCACCACCAACTCCCCCCACAAGGCCGCTGCTAATTTAGTGGTCTCTCTCTCCTCTCTCTCTAGGTAGGTAGGTAGGTAAGTAGGTAGGTAGGTAGAGGGATAGAGGGAGAAATACAGTAGGTAGGTAGGTAGGTAGGTAGGTAGGTAGGTAGGTAGGTAGAGGGATAGAGAGAGAGAGGGAGAAATACAGTAGGTAGGTAGTTAGGTAGGTAGGTAGGTGGAGAGAGAGAGGGAAAATACACTAGGTAGGTGGGTAGAGGGAGAAAGGAAGAAGGAGAAATAAAATAGGTAGGTAGGTAGGTAGGTAGGTAGGTAGGTAGGTAGGTAGGTAGAGGGAGAGAGGGAAAATACAGTAGGTAGGTAGATAGAGGGATAGAGAGAGAGGGGGAGAAATACAGTAGGTAGGTAGGTAGGTAGGTAGGGTAAGAGAGGGAGGGGAGGGAGAGGGAGGGGAAACCAAGGCAGAGAGAAAGAGGGTACTTGGCCACGCCAACGTGTGGCGGGTACAGCTAGTATTTATCATAAAAATACATTCATCGTAAATCATAAGATATCGCAACCAGTGATAGTTATAGTTATAGGATATTAAAGAAGCAATCAACATAAATTATAGAAGGGAATAATAATATGCCACAGGTTTGCCATCACATAATGTTGTTTTGAGGGTAGAAGTTGAGACAATTTATGTCTAGGATGAATGTTGTATATTCTGGCTTCACAGCAAAGCTTTTGATTATTTGTATGGCCAATAGTGGAAAAAGCGAGTACCTGATTTGTCAGATTATGGCTGGGTAAATAAAACCCAAAATTCTCTCAACTGCAAAGAATAGGAAGAAAATATTAATCCTTGAGCCATTGTTCAGAGTCATGTTTAAAGTGGTGATATGTTAAAGGCTGTCTACTTTTATTAAGCTAATATTGAGTCTCACAGTAGGTATTTTTAAAAACTATTTCTCCTTTTCCTTCAGTTGATCCTGAGAGGGGAATGGAAGGAATAGTTTGGATGCAACCATGTGCAATATTAAGGAAGTGTTGGAGGGATCTTACGATCCCCGTTACTCTATTTGTGCTGGTAGATTACAGGATGACTATCCAGTATTACTCAGATCTTCAGTCCTGAATTCCATCCTTATTTATCAACAGGTGTTGCCCCATTCAGTCTGTAATGATCCCTGTCCTGCTGGCTATCAGATAAAAAAGAAAGAAGGTGAAAAATTTTGCTGCTATGATTGTGATCCATGTTCTGAAGGAAAGATCTCAAACATATCAGGTAAATTCCTCTGCTCTGCTTTGCTCTGCTCTGCTCTGCTCTACGTCAGGATTCCAAGTAATACGCCTAGCAAACAGAACCCTACTCTACTCTACTCTACCCTACCCTACTCTCTACTCTATACAATACAATACAATAGCAGAGTTGGAAGGGACCTTGTAGGTCTTCTAGTCCAACCCCCTGCGTGGGCAGGAACCTTATACCATTTCAGACAAATGGCTATCTAACATCTTTTTAAAGACTTCCAGGGTTGGGGCATTCCCAACTTCTGGAGGCAAGCTGTTCCAGAGGTTAATTGTTCTTACTGTCAGGAAATTTCTCCTTAGTTCTAAGTTGCTTCTCTCCTTGATTAGTTTCCACCCGTTGCTTCTTGTCCTGCCCCCAGGTGCCTTGGAGAATAGTTTGATTCCCTCTTCTTTGTGGCACCCTCTGAGATATCGGAACACTGCTATCATGTCTCCCCTGGTCCTTCTCTTCATCAAACTAGACATACCCAGCTCCTGCAGCCGTTCTTCATATGTCTTAGTCTCCAGTCCCCTAATCATCTTGGTTGCCCTTCTCTGCACTCTTTCCAGAGTCTCCACGTCTTTTCTACATCGTGGCGACCAAAACTGTATGCAGTATTCCAAGTGTGGCCTTACCAAGGCACTATACAGTGGCATTAACACTTCACGTGATCTAGATTCTATCCCTCTGTTTATGCAGCCTAGAACTGTGTTGGCTTTTTTGGCAGCTGCTGCACACTGCAGGCTCATATTTAAATGGTTGTCCACTAGGATTCCAAGATCCCTCTCACAGTTGCTACTATTGAGCAAGGTACCACCTATACTGTACTTGTGCATTTGGTTTTTCTTGCCTATATGTAGGACCTTACTTTTTTCACAATTGAATTTCATTTTATTAGATAGTGCCCAATGTTCAAGTTTGTCTAGATCCTTCTGTATCTTAAGCCTATCTTCCCCATTTATCCCCTCATCCAAATCGTTGATGAAGATGTTAAAGAGTACTGGGCCTAAAACAGAGCCTTGTGGGACTCCACTGCATACTTCCTTCCATGTAGATGCAGTTCCATGGAAGGAAGTATAAAGGGCAACCAAGATGATTAGGGGACTGGAGACTAAGACATCTACTCTACTCTATTCTCTATACTCTATCTCCTCTCCTCTACATCAGGCTTCCAAGTAATACGCCCAGCAAACAGAACCCTACTCTATTCTGCTCTACTCTACTATACACTGCACTACACTACACTCTACCCTATTCTACTCTACTCTGTGTCATATTACATTTTTTTCAGTGCAAAATTGGCCAGATAGTAAATTATACGTGTAGCTGTATTTTTCTTCATTGATTCCAGTACCAATTCTCATAGTAGAAGGCTTCACAAGATGGTATACATAAAATTGGGTAACATCCCAGTGAACCTTCCATAATTCAACTTTAAAGTACTGTATTTGTCACTCCATAAGATGCACCTGGCCATAAGAAACAGTGCCATTTTTGGCCTCCATGCATCCTATTTTTGGTCTCTGTGCATCCCATTTTTGACCTCTGAGAAATCCCTGTGCTCGGCCAAAGGGTGGGGACTGGCGGGTGGGTGTAGCTTCATGCAGATGGCATGCGGAGACTGAAAATGGAATGTGTGGAGGTTGAAAATAGCTGAAAGATAGGGACTGGTAGGTGGGTGGGACTTCAACAATATTCACTCCATAAGACGCACAGACATTTCCACCCACTTTTGGGAGACAAGAAAGTGCGTCTTAGGAAGTGAAAAATATGGTAATTTCTAAAGTTTACAAAGAAAATGTTAGGTAGAGACACTAGATCAGATTGTGGGGATGTGGTCCTTCTCCCAATACTTTGCTTCCAGTACTCACAGAGGAGCTAAGAAAGATGAAATGAGAGAAGAAATACCTTGAGCATTACAGGCACTCAACAAAAGACAATCTTGACAAAACATGGGTTAGAGATGTTATTAAGACTTATCTCAGATGCCAATGGAAGTGCAAGTCCAATCCTTCTCTGCATCCACAGATGGCACCAGTCCTGTTTTAGATGACACAGATTCTCCTGGTAATGAGAGCACAAACAACACCTTACTGAGGTGTGTAGAAGAAATTGCACACCATGTCAAATAAAGTTGCTCAGACTTGTTCCAAATTGGACCCTGGCCTTGTAGCAAGTGCAGATGTGGCACAACCCATAACAGAGAACAGCAACTGCAAACAGATAACTATGTGCCGGAGGCATGACTGTCACTTTAAGAGGTGTGCACCTCAACTGGCAAAAGTCTCCAGTCACAATTCTAAGCATTAAAGTTCAAACTTCCTAAAATAGCTAGGTTTGAAAAGAACTGATCTAATGCAATATGTACTTCACTTGGTGCTAAGTCTATCATGATGGGTTAAATTCCATGTTTCATTTCTTATTTGCAGATACAATTGCCTGTTCTGAATGTCCAGAAGATCAATATACAAGTAACGACAAAGTTAGATGCATCCCCAAAATAGTAACCTTTTTAACTTATGAAGAACCTTTGGGGATCAGTTTAGTTGTGGTTGCTGTTTTATTTTCAGTCATTACAATGTTCATACTTGGAATATTTATCAAGCATAAGGACACCCCTATTGTTAAAGCAAACAACAAGGGCCTCACCTACACTCTCCTCATCTCCCTTCTGCTTTGCTTCCTTTGCTGTTTCCTCTTCCTGGGAAAACCTCTTAAGTTGATTTGCTTTCTGCGACAATCTGTGTTTGGCCTTATCTTCTCTGTGGCCATTTCTTGTGTGTTGGCCAAAACCATCATGGTCATTGCAGCATTCATGTCCACCAAACCAGGATCTGGCATGAGAAAATGGTTGGGGAAAAGACTGTCCATCTTAATTGTTTTTTCTGGCTCCTTCATTCAAGCAAGCATTTGTCTGGTGTGGATGATCACTTCTCCCCCCTTTCCAGAACTAAACATGGAATCAATTACTGAAGAGATCATAGCAGAATGCAATGAAGGGTCTGTTGTGATGTTTTATCTTGTCTTGGGCTACATGGGGTTTCTATCGCTGGTCAGCTTCATGGTGGCTTTCCTGGCTAGGAACCTGCCAGACACATTCAATGAAGCCAAGTTCATCACTTTCAGCATGTTGATGTTTTACAGTGTTTGGTTGTCTTTTGTTCCAACCTATTTGAGCACCAAAGGAAAGTATATGGTAGCTGTGGAGATCTTCTCCATCTTAGCCTCTAGTGCTGGGTTATTGGGTTGTATCTTCTTCCCCAAATGCTACATTATTTTGCTGAGGCCTGAGCTCAACAATAAAGGACAACTTGTAAAGAGAAAGCATTTCTGACTATTAAATCATGACGTATTCATATGTGAGAAAAATATCCCAGATATTTTCTTCTGCATATAAAAAAATGATCATGGAGACTTATGGCAAAAAGAAACAGCAGTTTATTTATGTTACCTAACGGATTCTCCCTGGAACAGAGAGAGAATGAATCCAGGTACAGAGTTACACCTTAAATACACAAACCTGATGTATCATACGTGTCATAACTTGGATACAAAAATAAGATTGCGTGCTCAAAACAAAATGTGTTTTCCAATGTGAAAGGAACATAGAATTTTACCGAATGTTCCGAAAACCATACGTGTTCAGAAACCCCAAAGGACTTCCCAGGACTTTTCCAGAACTAAACAATAATATCATTACCGGCTTCCTGCAAAACATATCCTTTTATTGTCAGTTACAAAGGGAGTTTCCAAAGTATCATGCTATTTTCTCCATCAGGTCACCATAACCTTCTGATTATGCTCCAACCCGTTATTTTCTAGAAAAGCTTTGCTAAGATTGAGGCCCAAAATGGAGCCTACCTAAAACCATCATATTTGCCCAGATAATCCAAGATGCCACTGCCATCCCCCTCTGCCAACTTCCTTCCTCACAAGCCCGCTGCCAAGTCAGTGGCCTCTCCACCGCTGCCATTGCCCCTGCCCCCCCCTCTGCCAACTACCCCACACAAGATAGCTGCCAAGTCTGCGGCCCCTCCTCCGCTGCTGCCACCACCCTCTCTCCACCAACTCCCTCCCCACAGCAGCCTCTCTCTCTTCTCTCTCTAGGTAGGTAGGTAGGTAAGTAGGTAGGTAGGTAGAGGAATAGAGGAAGAAATACAGTAGGTAGGTAGGTAGAGGGATAGAGAGAGAGGGAGAAATACAGTAGGGAGGTAGATAGGTAGAGGGATAGAGAGAGAGTGGGGAGAAATACAGTAGGTAGGTAGGGTAAGAGAGGGAGGGAGAGGGAGGGGAAACTGAAGCAGAGAAGAAAGGGAGTCGCTGAGAGGGTCTATGAGGTGAAACTTTTTCATTTAACCAAACTTGGCCACAGCAACATATGGTGGGTACAGCTAGTAATAATAATAAAAACTTTCAATATATCATGAATGTCTCTGGTTTTAATTAAGTATTTTCTTTTAATTCTGATCATTTACCTCAAGGATGTCAAACTCTATTTCATTGAAGGCTACATCAGGGTTGTGTTTTACCTGGGCATGACCATGGTGGGTGTGGCCACCTCTATGTCACTGGCTGGCTGAATGGCTAAAGGCTGCTGCCTGATATGTAATACAGCCCCAGTTCGAATCCCAGTAAGGGTATGGCTAGCCGATGAGAGCTAATAAGCTCGAAATAGATCTATACTAGTCTCCCTAACTTATTTATTGATCAGCTCAAAAACGTAACACAAATATATATATACACATATACACATATACACATATATACATATGTTAGATTTTTAAGGGCTGAAAATAAAGAGACCAGGATGATAAAAATCTAACACATATCTAAAAAATGAAACACAGCAGTAATTTAATTGGTTCTCTGTCTGGATGATCTCTAGGTTGAGTCGAAGGGCAGAGAGGGATGACGTTAAGTCTCCTCCCCTTAAAGGGACCCTGAACAGGAGCTGTGATAATATTCTCTCATATATACATATATACATATATACATATATACATATATACATATATACATATATACATATATACATATATACATATATACATATATACATATATACATATATACATATATACATATATACATATATACATATATACATATATACATATATACATATATACATACATATATACATATATACATATATACATATATACATACATATATACATATATACATATATACATATATACATATATACATATATACATATGTTAGATTTTTTAAGGGATGATTTAATAATTAATTAAGAGACCAGGATGGATCCATTTCGGGCTCCTTAGCCCTCGTCAGCTGGCCATACTTCCCTACAGGGATTTGAACTGGTGCTTTCCAGCATTCGAGGCAGGCCTCTCTATGCCTTGAGCTAACCAGCTTCCCTGATTACATCATCCATATATATATGAGAATATTTTTCTCATTCAATAGTCCTGTAAAGGCTGATGTAATCAGGGGAAGCCGGATAGCTCAAAGCATACAGAGCCTTGCTTGATATGCTGGAGAGTGCCGGTTCAAACCCCAGTGGAGGTAGTATGGCCAGCTAATGAGAGCTAATAAGCTCGAAATAGATCTATCCTGGTCTCTTATTTATTAATCAGCCCTTAAAAAAAACTTTATATATATATATATATATATATAAGATTTTTTTAAGAGCTGAAAATATATATAAAGTTTTTTTATATAAACTTATATCAATCCACCCAATCAGAATGCAGCCAAGCTCCCACCCAATCAGGTCACACCCCCACTGGCAGTTAAAAAGAGGAACCGGCTGAGATCTCACATTGCTCCTGGAAGCACCAAGCCAGAAGCACCAACCTGAAGATGATGAATGAGACTTCATCGAAACGTCGTGAAGATACTTCCAATTCTACGCGGGAGAAAACCCGAACAACCAAAGACCTACATATATATATATATATATATATATATATATATATATATATATATATATATATATATATATATATATATATATATATATATGTTAAATGTTTTTTTAAAGGAATGATTAATAATTAATCATTCCTTTAAAAAAACATTTAACACATATCTAAAAAGACAGCAGAAATTTAATAGGTCTCTGTCTGGATGATCTCAAAGAGGAGTCGAAAGACAGAGAAGGATGACAAGTTTGTCTCCTCCCTTGAACAGGCCTAGCAGGAAGCTGTAACATAGTATCTTCATATATATATATATATATATATATATATATATATATATATATATATATATATATATATATATATATATATATATATATATATATATATATATATTCATTTTATGAGCTGATCAATAAAAAAAAATTAACTCTATTTCGAGCTTTTTAGCTCTCATCGGCTAGCCATACCCTTACTGGGATTCGAACTGGGGCTGTATTGCATGTCAGGCAAGAGCCTTTAACCATTCAGCCAGCCAGGCTCTCCCAATTGCATCAGCTGAGACAGGAGGATTAGTATCTATAATTGTTCCACAATAGCCTGTTAGGGCCCCAGTTAACGGAGGAGACATACTGTTTCCTTTTCTGTCTTTCGGCTCATCACCAGAGACCATCTAGACAGAAAGCCAATGAGTTCCGTTGTGTGAGTTTTTAAAATATGTGTGTTAGTTTTATGAGCTAATCAATAAATCAATCAATCAATCAATCAATCAGAGAGACTAGTATAGATCTATTTCGAGCTTTTAAGCTCTCATCAGCTAGCCATACTCTTACTGGGATTCGAACCGGGGCTGTATTGCATATATGTGTGTGTGTGTGTGTGTGTGTGTGTGTGCGCGCGTGCGTGCGCGCGCATGTGTGCGTGTGTGTGTATGTGTGTGTTAGTTTTATGAGCTGATCAATAAATTAAATTAGAAGAGACCAGGATAGATCTATTTCGAGCTTATTATCTATAAGCTATTATCTTTCGAGCTTATCTATCCTGGTCTCTTCTAATTTAATTTATTGATCAGCTCATAAAACTAACACACATATCTAAAATATTATACAACGTAATTCTTGGCTTGCTGTTTGGATGGTCTCTAGCGATGAGCCGATGGGCAGTAAGGGAAACAGTATGTCTCCTCCCTTTAATTGGGGCCTAATAATAACAGGTTGTTGTGAAACAATTACATATATATAATTGTAACGTCATCCCTCTCTGCCCTTCGACTCAACCCAGAGTCATCCAGAGTCATCCTGGTTCAAATCCCAGTAGAAGGAGTATGGCCAGCTGAAGAAGGCTAATAAGACTGAAATGGATCCATCCTGGTCTCTTTATTTTCAGCCCTTAAAAAAAAATAAAAAATAAAACATCTAACACATATCTTTTTTTTTTTATTGAAGTTTTTATAATATTTTACAATATTTCACCCAGTGCTATACAAGACAAAAGGAAGAGTTGGTTTCAAGTGTCTTCTGTTATCTTTAAGATCTCCAAAATCCACGTTCTCTAGGTACAGGCGTCAAGGCATCCAAAGTTCCAAGTGCATAGTCCACAAATGGCTTCCAAGTCTTCCAAAAGATATCTTTTTTATAAACCCCCTCTCTGAATTTAATATCACACGTCATTTTATCATTTAAGGCTAATTTCCACATTTCACAGAACCATTCTTCTATTTTAATATTTACCTCTATTTTCCAATATCTTGCTATTACAATCCTACCCATTATAATCATAATTCTAATCAATTCTTTCTCATGTTTTGTTAACTCAGGTTCATTAATTATCAATAACAATATATTTTCTGATCTCAATATTATTATTCTTTTCATTTCACCCATCATTTTTTCTAATTGCTGCCAAAACTTTTTAATTTTCACACATTTATACCACATATGTTCATAAGTTCCCACTTCCATATTACATCTCCAAAATTTATCGCTCATTTTTTTATCTATCAATGATAATCTTAATGGGGTCCAATACCATTTCCAAACAACCTTAAAATTATGCTCTTTAATCCTTATAGACAAAGTCCTCATGATTCGACTCTTCCAGTTCTCATTCCAATCCAAATCCAATATTTTAATCTTAAGGTCTTCCTCCCAGTTCCTTTTCATTACCATTTGTGGATTTCCATCAAAATTTATAATCTTATATATCTTACTAACGAGTCCTTTTAATCCAATTTCATCTTTAATAATTTGAGATACTAAACTTTCAAATTTAGTTTTACTTCTATCTATTTTACATATTCCCTTTACTTTCATAGTCCATTTTTCTACCTGTATTTTTTCGAACCAATTCAACTCCAATCTTTGGATTACTTTTTTTTCCTACTCTCAATTCCTAGAGCTCTTAACCAATTTACTATATTTCCTATATTTTCATCCTCAATTACTTTATCCCGACTTATGTTAGTTTTAATCGGCCAACTTTCAGTTGTCTTCCCCAAGAAAGCTATATCCGGGATCAATTTTTTAACAAATTTATTCCAAATTTTGCTCAGCCCCTTTAACCAATAACTATTAATTGCCTTTGTTTTTGCTCTATCTAGAAACCATATAGACCCAAATCTCTTAATATCTTTTAGCTCCAGATCTCCCCAATGACCATCTCCACCTTTAAGTATTTTTATCACGGTTCGAATATTATACGCCCGATAATAATTAAGTAGATTGGGAATTCCCAATCCACCCTCTTTTTGATTTTGATTTTGATACCACATCTAACACATATCTAAAAAATGTCACACAGCAGTAATCTAATTTGGTTCTCTGTCTGGATGATTCTGGGTTGAGTCGAAGGGCAGAGAGGGATGACTTTGAGTCTCCTCCCCTTAAAGGGACCTCTTCACAGGAGCTGTGATAATTAGTCCCGTGTATAAGGCATAGAAATGTTATTGCAATGTTTCGACAAGATCTCACTTGTCATCATCAGGCAAGCTTCGGTCTGTGACTGTTACTGTGGAGGCATCGCCCCTCTTTAAATCTTGGTGGGGTGTGTGTGGAGTGCTGACTATTGTTGTGAGTGGGTTGATTGGCTGTGCAGCTGCATCATGACTGGTAGATTGATGCTGATTGGTCTCATTTGTATGTTTCTCCTTGTTTTGAATTTCAACGGCTTGGGTGGAGGGTGGGGCTCGTCTGCTGGTCAATGCTGGCTTCCAGATGTCTGGTAGGCAGGAGGTATCATCACGTTTGTTCATGCTGTTAGATTGAAATAGAGGAACAATCTAACATATATATATATGCTGGCATAGCTGGCTTCGGGGATTTTCCTGTGTATAAGGCATAGAAATGTTATTGCAACGTTTCGATAACATATATATATATATATATATCTAACATATATATGTTAGATATATATATCTAACATATATATATATATATCTAACATATATATAATAACATATATATATATATATCTTATGACTCATGCTGTAGGGTATGGCCTTTGCATCCTCCCAAGATCATAGGTGGTATTCAGCCAGTTCTGACAGGTTCTGGAGAACCAGTAGCGGAAATTTTGAGTAGTTCGAAGACCAGCAAATAGGCTGGCCCCACCCCTGCTGCCTCCCAGCTGATCTTCTTTTGTTGCCCTGAACAGGAGAACAGAGCTGGAAAGCAGGTTACTGGGGTGGGGTGGGGAGGGAATGGGGATTTTGCAGTATTCTTCCCCTGCCACACCCACAAAGCCACACCCACTAACCCTCGCCCACATAACTGGTAGTAAACATTTTTGAATCCCACCATGTTCAATATTCAGTAGAGGTAGAAATTTCAGCCATCAGCATTTGGTTTGGGAAGAATTCACGGATAATGATTGTTTGGAGAAATAATCATAGATCATTGTTCTGTAGGGTATCTCCTTGAAAAAGCTAAGATAATGTTTATCTCCAAAGATGTAACGGGAAGTAAAATAACCATTCTCCAAATGCAGGTGGTTCAACTTGGTAGAGGTGACAATTATGGATAATTAGCCTAAAGAACTATAAATGACTCTGGTTTATGGCACACCCAGAGCAGCTTGTTGGAAAATACTGAGAAATAGGTCATACGCCAGTCTTGAAGTGGTAATGAAACCTTTCACTTCTGCAGCTGAGGAAAAACAAGCATTCCGATGGTGACTTCCATTGCCTGGAGTGTGCTTTCCCATCGTGGTACACTTTTCCAGCCTTGTTGAGGTCAGCCCGTTGGGTGAGGGAGCTAGAATCATGATGTGTAATAACTGAATGTGTGAATACATTTTGTAGTTGATAGTGCATCTTATGCAATGTTGGGATTGTGGATAGGCACAAGCAGGCCTCCTCTAGAGGAAACATTGAGGGTGGTGCTGATTCTATGGCTGTTGGTGGACATGAAGTGCCAGATGGATGCCACGCCTTGTCCCAAGAGTGATCCCTCTCCTGTCCATCACGAATGGTATAAGCCAGGAAACCTCCTCATTGGTGGGATCACAGCTCAAATTGTGTATGTGCTTGATGAATATTCTTTTGAAGAACATCCTTCACAGAAGTCAGTTATGCCACCTCTGTAAGAATTTCTCTTTTCCTTTTTCTTCCTATGCACATGTTATTGAAGATGGGAACAAAACAAAAGTCTCAGGTTCGTTCTTCTACATTAAGCAAGAGAGTATTGCCAGTTTTCACCTCCATTTACAAGTTCTGATTGTAATCAAACATTCCGCAGCAGGGACAATGTTGAAGCTAGGTCAACAAGGTGTCGTTTGAAATTGTATTATTATTATTTGTGGATAACTTCCCAGCCTTGTTTTCAAATTTATTGCTGGAAATTATTTTAAATTATCAGATGTGGAGACTCTGGAAAGAGTGCAGAGAAGAGCAAGAAAGCGGATTAGGGGACTGGAGGCTAAAACATATGAGGAACGGTTACAGGAACTGGGTATGTCTAGTTTAATGAAAAGAAGGACCAGGGGAGACATGAAAGCAGTCTTCCAATATCTCAGGGTCTGCCACAAATAAGAGGGAGTCAAGCTATTCTCCAAGGCACCCAAAGGCAGGACAAGAAGCAATGGTTGGAAACTAATTAAGGAGAGAAGCAACTTAGAATTGAGGAGAAACTTCCTGACAGTGAGAACGATTAATCAGTGGAACAGAAGTTGCCTCCAGAAGTTGTGAATGCCCCAACCCTGGAAGTCTTTAAGAAGATGTTGGATAGCCATTTGTCTGAAGTGGTGTAGGGTTTCCTGCCTTAGCAGGGGGTTGGACTAGAAGACCTCCAAGGTCCCTTCCAACTCTGTTGTTCTGTTCTGTTCATTTTAGCATAAAATTGTGGAATTAATATTTCCTTAATCCCTTTTGGGACAGCTGAGATCTGAAGGTTTCTCCTTAAGTAGACGAAATTCTGACTGACATGGCTAATCTAAAGTAACGGGGTTTGTTTGACTTATCACAGAGGTTCCCTAGAAACATCAGCAGAGGTGAGATCTGCATCATGAGATTTAAAGACAGTAAGAGTAGCAAGGTAAGGTAATAAATATTGTATAAAGAGATGGGGGAATAAGTGGCAAAATTTAGCAGGTGGGTATAATGCACTCAAAGAATGCAATCAGGTTTTCACAAGATGTTCCACTATTAATAATTGAAAGAATAATTGTGACTTTTAGCTGTACAATTTATTTTTTATTTTATTTGGTTGATCAAGCATGTATGAGAAAACAGAGTATAAGTATGTATATAACATATAAAAATATAAGTACCGTAGGTATAAGTATATACATAAGAAATGAGAACAAATAAATGAGAACAGTAGAAAAGGTACAATAGGAATGTTGGTGTGCTTATAGACCTCTTATAGAACTGTAAGCACCTTATAGACCTCTTAGGAATCAGGTGAGGCCCAGGATAGACAGTTTAAGGTTAAAGGTTTGGGAGTTTGAAGATGTAACAACAGAGTCAGGTAGAGCATTCCAGGCATTGACCACTCTGTTGCTGAAGTCGTATTTTCTGCAAACGAGTTTGGTGCAGTTTACCTTGAGTTTGTATCTATTGTTTGCTCATGTATTATTGCAGTTGAAGCTGAAATAGTCATTGACAGGTAGGACAATGTAGCAGACAATTTTGTGTACTAAGCTTAGGATAGACCGTAGGCGGTGTAGTTCAGGTCCAAAATTTCAAGCCTGGTGGCATAAGGTGAGCAGATAAGAGGAGTAGTCTTCTC
The DNA here is from genome assembly GCA_039707465.1 of Rhabdophis nuchalis. Lineage (NCBI taxonomy): Eukaryota > Metazoa > Chordata > Lepidosauria > Squamata > Natricidae > Rhabdophis > Rhabdophis nuchalis. The sequence goes on along the minus strand of CM077647.1, from coordinate 176,664,742 downwards.
ATGAAATATATCTGGACTCGCTCAATGTATTAATGTCCGATATACAGTGTGGATTCCAGGCAGATGAACTGTATTCGAGAATTGGTCTGGCAAAGGTTTTGTATGCTCTGGTTTGCAGTTCATAGTTTCTTAGAAGCTGGTCCTGTTTTTGACTCAGTTTCCTGCTCTACCAAATGGTCCTTAGACAAGTTTCATTTTTTGGTTGCTATTGTTGCTTCACAGAATGCATTCTCCTTTCCTCAGTCCTTCAGAATTTCACTTACAACACAATTATGTTTTTAGAGCCATTTTAAAGTTTTATCAGCATTCCCTGAGTTTGGCGTTTGCTGTGAAGCAGATAAACTCAAACCCGAGGCTCCTGTCTAATGTTACCCTGGGATTTTTCATCTCTGACAACTATTTTGATGCCCGGCTGACTTACCGTTCCACTTTGGAACTGCTCTTCCGATCCAACCAGTTGGTTGTCAACTACAGGTGTGGTATCATGGAGAATCTCATTGTGGCTATTATTGGGGGATTTGGTGCCGATATCTCATTCTTCATGTCAAATATCATAAGTCTTTATAAAATACCACAGGTAAGATACAGTATGTTTGAAACTTGTCCACATGGCAAAATTTAAGGGAAACAGCCAATAATTCTTTTCCAAGTAGGGATTAGATTCTTCCTCAATGATGCATGAAAAGGACCTGATCCAATTTTGAAGATATAAGTCATATCTAGTTTAGAACAGAATACAGTTGGAAGGTACCTTGGAGGTCTTCTAGTCCAACCCCCAGCTTAGGCAGGAAACCCTACACCACTTTAGACAGATGGTTATCCAATCTCTCTTCTTAAAAAATGTCAGTGTTCACAACTTCTGGAGGCAAGTTGTTCCACTGATTAATTGTTCTGACTGTCAGGAAATTTCTCTTTAGTTCTAAGTTGCTTCTCACCTTGATTAGTTTCCAACCATTGCTTCTTGTTCTACCCTCAGGTTCTTTGGAAATAGCTTGACTCCCTCTTCTTTGTGGCCACCTCTGAGATATTGGAACACTGCTATCATGTCTCCCCTAGTCCTTCTTTTCATATCTGATATAGGATATTGAAAGTAGTCTGTAAAAAAAGACGCAGAGAGCAGAGAGCAGAATAGCAATAGCATTTAGACATATACTGTTTTACAGTGCTTTATAGCCCTCTCTAAGCAGTTTTACAGAGTCAGCTTATTAACCCCAATAATTTGGGTCCTCATTTTACCCACCTTGGAAGGATAGAAGGCTGAGTCAACCTTGACCCCGGTGAGATTTGAACTGCCAAAATGCAGTCAGCAGAAGTAGCTTGCAGTACTGCACTCTAACCACTGCATCATCATGGCACAGAAGCTGAGAGTTTCAGCTTTTTTTCTACAATAGGTATAAGTTCAGATAGGGAAGTAAATGGGTGACATTGTCCATCACCCTCTCTCCACAAACATAGCTGGTTTCAAATGGCTACATTTGTCCCCTTCAATGCCTGAAGTAATAGGAGAATATGTATTTAAGAAATAAATAAGTTAGCATTCCCTTTATTTATCACTTACTGGTAACCCTGCATAGCCTAGGGATGTATTTATCCCAATGTATTAGAGGGAGCCCCCCTTGTGGAGTATTGCTAAGCCGTTACCCTGGCAACTCCACTGTACTGTACAGTAGAAGCCATTTTAAGGCAAAACAGGCTGTATTTTAACATGACTTGAATCCAAAATGCACACTATCCCTGTCAAAAGTACTGTGCCGTGACACTATAGATATAATTCAGTCCTTTTCATTTCAGCAGCCCAGGCATTCCAGAGTTATGCTTGGACACACACAACACAGACGCACATGGACACAAACAAACAAACCCATACCCTAAGGGGTGTTACGGGTGTCTTACCCATCCAGTATTTGTTTCCAGAAAGTAAATCATCTGTGTATCACGTTTGGTTGAAATTGCTCAAGACATTCCATATTTATTCTGGAACACACACACACACACACACACACACACACACACACACGTATATATAGATAGATGTAGTGCCTGGCAATCATAATGGTGAAGGTTTTGTTCAGAATTGAAAATGGAATCTCATGCAAAAAAAAAAGAGAAAAGCTTGAGGGGGGGGGAAATAATGTAGGTATCTGCATGTTCTTTAACAAAATATATATTTCTTAGGGGTATCAAGAAATTCCATGCATAGCACCAACAAGGTTGGCTAAAATGTATAAAAAGAGATTTGCTAAATATTGAAAATGTAATCCATTAATAGGTTCATACTATCATATGTGGTAGACTGGCCCAAAAGCCAAAAAATATCGGACATAAATACATATGTGGTTGGAAAAAATGATAAAGCAGCATATTGACCTGAAACCTGATATAATATAAAGTCTTAAAAAGACTATATATATGGTTTTACATATATTAACTGCAGCTAGAATTGTATTTGCACAACAATGGAAAAAAGATGAAATATCGTCAGATGAGAGTGTAATTAAGAAAATATTAGAATGAGCAGAAATGGATAGATTAATGGTCATTATTAAGGATAAAGAAGAAGAGGAATATTTCTTGATGTGGAATGTATTCTATCAATGGTTAGGCAATAGAAACAGAAGTTAGAAAGGAGGATATATACGTATATATAAAATAAATGTTAATGTGGAGAGAATTTGATGAGAAGATGTTATGTACTATTGTAATTATATTGATATATAGTTCTATTATTAATAGTATTGTGATGAATATTGTAACAAATATGTGGATTTTGATTGTTTAAAACCCAGATCTTGCACTGTTCGGCAGAAATGGAATGTAGTGTAAATAAAATCAAATAAAATAAATTTTCAAAACAGAAATGTCACACATAACAATCCAATTGCACCTTTTATTTTAGCTCGCTTATGGCTCATTTGCTCCCAAGAAGCAAGGGACAAAGATGGCTGCTGCTTTTTACCGCATGGCCCCCAATGAAACCCTTCAGGTTTTGGGGATCATCCATTTGCTGAAGCACTTCCAATGGAGGTGGGTTGGTCTTATCGTTCTGGATGACGAGAGTGGAGATAATTTCCTCCGAGCCCTGGATCCGCTTCTTTCTGAGAACGGGATCTGCTCTGCCTTTGTGGAGAGGTTTCCCAAACAAGCATTTTTTACTATTTTTCAAGATAATATAGTCTACAGGCTACAACTTTCTATGAATGACCCCCAAATCAGTACATTCATCTTCTATGGGGAAAGCACGACAGCCATGATTCTGTTTCTGTTCATGAGATATTCAGAAGAAAGCCTTGGGAAAATGTGGGTTCTAACAGCTCAAATGGATTTAACGTTAACAAGTCTGCATCGACCCTCTGATTTGCAATTGTTTGATGGAGCAATTTCCTTTGCTATCCACTCCAGTGAACTGCCAGGATTCAACAAATTCCTTTGGGCCATCAAGCCATTCCGGACCAAACGAGCTACTTTGTTCAAGGAGTTTTGGGAGCAAGGTTTCGATTGCATCTTTTCAGAGAGCAATGAACCAGTGAAAAATGGGGAAGTGTGTACTGGGAGAGAAGATCCAAAAAAGCTCCCTGGTGATTTATTGGAAATGACTGGCCACAGCTACAGTATCTACAATGCAGTCTATGCTATAGCGCATGCTTTTCATGGTGTGAACTTACTTAGGTCTAAATACCAAAGGGTAGTGAAGAGAACAAGGGCCGAACTTCAAGATCAAGACACCTGGAAGGTAATATCTGATGAATGAAATAGCCCTGTTGTATATTCTACCAGAGAAATATAGGAAAGAAGATGCATATTTGATCGTACAGATAATAACAGCAGCTAGAATTGTATTTTCACAAAATTGGAAAGCATATAAAATCCCATCGGAATGGGAGGTAATAAAGAAAATACTAGATCGTGCAGGAATGAACAGGTTGACATTGAGAATAAAGGACAAAGAGGATCAGTGTTCTACAGGACATGTGGGGGGCGGCGATTTTACAATTGGCTTGAAAAAAGATATAAATAGAAAGAGAAAGGAACAGAATATGAAATAAATAACTCAGATGACACATTATTAAATTAGGAGGAGGGGAAACATGAAAATATTAAAAGGTAAACATACAAGTGGAAAAACGATATATGGGAACTACTATTCCAAATAAGATGTAAACAGAGAAAATTATTTGCATGAAAATATAAAGTTGGGATTGCTGAAATGCCGCCACGAGAACCCATCAGAGAAAATAAATAAGTAAGAGCAACAATGGAAAGAAGGGGGGATGACGGGGGAAACGAAGAAAGGATAAAGCAGAGAAAGTAAGGGTGGGGAATTAAGAGTAGGAGAGAAGGGGAGGAGGAGGAGGAGGGCAAGAGAGGGGAAGAAGGAAGAAGGAAGAAGGAAGGAGAGGAGGAAAGAAGAAAGTAGAGGAGGGAGGTTGAGAAGATGGAAGGAGTAAGGTGGTTGCAAAATCAGATGGAGGCACGGGGTGGCAAGAAAGTGATCCAAACTTATTATTATTATTATTATTATTATTATTATTATTATTATTATTATTATTATTATTATTATTATTATTATTATTATTATTATTATTATTATTATTATTATTATTATTATTATTATTATTATTATTATTATTATTATTATTATTATATAACCGCACCCTCTCCCCGAAGGGACCCGGGGCGGTGCACAGGAAGTTAAAACAAACAGTACAAAATATAAATAATTAAAATCGAATTAAATAGGTTATCCCTGTGCTAAAATTTAGAAAGTTAAAACATAATCCATTTAAAAACCCAATTAAAACAATTTATAATAGAGACTGAAGGCTAGATAAATAACTTAGGCCAAACCGGCCTGATGGAACAAAAGTGTCTTTAATTTCTGGCGGAAGGTGCGGAGGTCCGTGGTTGTTCTGAGGTCTGGGGGTAGGTCGTTCCAGAGGGTTGGGCCCACCACAGAGAAGGCCCTTCCCCTGGGCATCGCCCGCTGGCATTGCCTGGTGGACGGCACCCGGAGAAGTCCCTCTCTGTGGGAGCGAATCGGCCGCAGGGATGTATGAGGTAGGATGCGGTCTTGCAGGTAATCAACACCTTGAAGCGCACCCGAAAGACCACAGGTAACCAGTGCAGCTCGCGCAGGAGCGGTGTTACATGGGAATATCTAGACATTCCCAAGATCGCCCTTGTGTCCGCATTCTGGACCAGCTGCAGTCTTCGGGTGCACGCCAAGGGGAGCCCCATGTAAAGAGCATTACAGTAATCTAGCCGGGATGTCACAAGCGCATGAGTGACTGTGCGAAGGGCATCCCGGTCCAATAAGGGACGCAACTGCCGCACCAGCCGTACCTGGTGGAAAGCCCCCCTGGCCACGGCTGTCATGTGATCTTGCATAGACAGCCGAGTATCCAGGAGGACACCTAGGTTGCATGCCCGATCCACGGGGGCTAGATGTTCGCCCCCTATGGCCAGTGATGGAATCAACTGGTTAAACCGGGACGCCGGAAACCACAGCCACTCGGTCTTGGACGGGTTGAGTTTGAGTCTGTTGCTTCCCATCCAGATCCGTACGGCCTCCAGACATTGGGACATCACTTCAACGGCATCGTTGGGGTGGTTTGGGGTAGAAAAGTACAGCTGCGTGTCATCAGCGTAGATGTGATACTCTACCCCAAAACCACGGATGATCTCACCCAGCGGCTTCATGTATGCGTTGAACATACAAACTGTAGTGTGTGTGTGTGTGTGTGTGTAAAAATGAGTATAGAGACTAATGATGAATAGACAAATGGTAAATAGCAATTATAAGAATGTATATCTATGAATGAATTTGAAAGGCAAAAATAAAATATAGAAATAGCCCCATTGCCAGAAGAAGATTGCTACCATGTACCCTGTTTCCTGAAAATAAGACCTTCCTGGAAAATAAGCCCTCCAGAAAATACTGCAACTGACCAGTGGCCATGAGGTGACCACACTTGCTGACTTCTGCACCTCAAAAATAAGACCTTCCTGAAAATAAGGCCAAGTGCTTATTTTGGGGATCATTTCCTTGCCTTGCTGGTTCTACGCGCTCACATTTTCAGTTCTGCACTAGGCGAACTAGTTGTTAAATTATGTGAAGCTCATCTCTGAAGCTGAGGGTAGACATAATGACAGTACTTCAAGAGTTGAAAGGCTGTCACTCAGAACAAAGTGTAGATTTGTTCTCGGAAACACTTGATAGAACAACAAGAACTTTACAATTGGATAATTCACACTTCTATAATCCCTTTTTCTTCTTCTTCATTGACTCTCAAAGAAAATACAATTTCCATGGCTCGGGACCTAGCTATCTGCGAGATCGGATCCTGCCCCACACATCCTCACGACCGATTCGCTCCCACAGAGAGGGGCTTCTCCGGGTGCCGTCCACTAGACCTTGTCAGCGGGCGACGCCCAGGGGAAGGGCGCTCTCTGTGGCGGGCCCGGCCCTCTGGAACGACCTTCCCCCTGATATTAGAACGACCACCGACCTCCGCTCCTTCCGTGTAAAATTGAAGACCCATTTCTTTCGACTGGCCGGCCTTGAATAGTTCTCTCTGTCTTTTAATTATAAATTTTAAATGGGTTTTTAATTTATGTTTTTAGCACGGGTAGATTTATTTAATTCGATTTTAAGAAATATTTGTATTATTGTATATTGTTTTTAATTATGCCTGTGCACCGCCCCGGGTCCCTGTGGGGAGAGGGTGCGGTTAATAAATCCCAATTTATTATTATTATTATTTATTAAAAGATATGCCTCTTCTATTGTTGAGATGACAAAGCAAGTAACACACAGGTCCTAATTAAAATTGATTGGCAATAATCATTGGGATTGAAGTAATTCTATTTTCATTTTTATAGAGATTGATTTAGGAAATCTTGATGTAACCCACTCCTTTATTTCCTCTTATTTGCTACCTCACTTTCAGGGGTGAAATTCAGCAGGTTCTGACAGGTTTTAGAGAAAACCAGTAGCAGAAATTTTGAGTAGTTCGGAGAACCGGCAAATACCACCTCTGGCTGGCCCCAGAGCAGGGTGGGAATGCAGATTTTGCAATATCCTTCCCCGAGGAATGGGGAAGGAATGGGGATTTTGCAGTATCCTTCCCATGGAGTGGGGTGGGAATGGAGATTTTGCAGTATCCTTCCCGTGGAGTGGGGTGGGAATGGAGATTATACAGTATCCTTCCTCTGGAGTGGGGAGGGAATGGGGCTTTTTGCAGCATCCTTTCCCTGGAATGGGGTGGGAATGGAGATTTTGCAGTATCCTTCCCCTGGAGTGGGGTGCGGATGGGGATTTTGAAGTATCTTTCCCCCTGGAGTGGGATAGGAATGGAGATTTTGCAGTATCCTTCCCCTGTCATGCCCACCAAGCCACGCCCACAGAACCGGTAGAGAAAATAAATTGAATTTCACCACTGCTTTCTTTGTTATTTAGCTTCACTGGTTTCTTCAAGACCTTTCATTTAATAATTCGCTTGGAGAAACTGTGTCCATCAACAACGATGGAGAAGTGCTTTCTGGATTTGATATTACAAATTTTGTCATTTTTCCAAATAACTCCTACCATAAAGTGAAAATTGGAAAGATGGATTCAAAAACACTGGAAGGAAATAAATTTATGATTCAGGAACATTTAATCGTGTGGCCCAACTATTTTAAGCAGGTATGGATTTTGAGGTATTTTATTATTCTGGATAAAAAAATTTATGAGCAGAGATGAGTTTTATTCTACAAACTGATGGATTAAATTTTAGTAATCATAAAATAATAAATATTAAGAAATAAATGAGAGGAAAATTAAGTCTTTCCACCCACTTTTGAGATGTTTGAGAGTTAGAGAGCTGTCAAATATAGGATATTTTGGGTTCACTGGACCTGAAAAAGCAATGCTTTTGACTTACAGAACACAGATTAATCGAGTTGGAAGGGACCATAGAGATCTTCAAGCAGGAGATTCTATACCAGTGATTGGCTAAACTTTGCCAGACCGAGTGCCCAAGGTGTGCATGTCTCTCTGCAAGTGCCCTGCCCCCTGCACATGCACGTGCAACACCCACATGCGCCCCACCCCCGCACATGCACATGATGCCCCCTGCATGCCCCCTTCTCCCTGCAGTGCATGCAACCCTCCCCCCACGCATGCACGGCAGAAACCTGAACACCAGCTGATTGGCGGGACATGTGCTCACATGCATGGCAGAGCTGAACTGGAGCAACGGCTCATGTGCCCAAAGAGGGAGCACTGCGTGCCACCTCTGGCACACATGCAATAGGTTCGCCATCATGTTTCTATACCATTCCAAACAAATGGCTGTCCAGTCTCTTTGCGAGACCGCCTCCTGCCCCATACATCCCTCAGACCGATACGCTCCCACAGAGAGGGCCTCCTCAGGGTGCCGTCAGCTGGACAATGCTGACTGGCGACACCCAGGGGGAGAGCCTTCTCTGTGGCGGGCCCAGCCCTCTGGAACGACTTACCCCCTGAACTCCGCACCATCTCCGACCTCCGCCTCTTCCGCAAGTGTCTGAAGACACACCTATTTCATCTAGCCGGCCTAGCGTAACCTCCATACTGACTATTAGATAGTTTTTAAACTTGGGATTTTAATTCGGTTTTTAGCGCAGGGTTTATTTATTAGAATAAGTATTTTAAATTTCATATATTTTATATATTTTGTATGTATTTTAACATCCCTGTGCGCCGCCCTGGGTCCTAACAAGGAGAAGGGCGGGGTATAAATTTAATAAAATAAAATAAAAATAAAAATATTTTTTTTAAAAAACCACTAGTGATGGAGCACACAATACAAGCCATTCCACTGGTTGTTTTTTTCTCAGAGACAGGAAATTCCTTCTTAATTCTAGGTTGGATCTCTCTTTGTTAAGTTGCCGTCCATTACTTCTTGTCTAGTCCTCAGGCCCTTTGAAGAATAGGTTGATTCCCTCTTGTCTGAGACAAACCTCTCAAAAATTTACCTCAGTCCGGCATTACTCAAGTGTTCAGTCAGATTTCCATCTTGATTTATCAATAGATTTTGCCCATTTCACTGTGTAATAATCCCTGTCCTGCTGGCTATCAGAAGAAGAAAAAAGAAGGGCAGAAGTTTTGCTGTTATGATTGCGACCCATGTTCTGAGGGGAAGATGTCAAACATGTTGGGTAAATATTCCTCTGTCTTTTTCTACTGTGTTATATTACTTTTTTTTTAACTGCAAAACTGACAGGCTCATAAATTTTATATACAGTATACCTGATTTGTTTGATTCCAATGCCAATTCTCTTACTGGAAGATTTTCACAAGATGGTACAGTGGTACCTCGGTTCACGAACTTAATTCGTGAACTGACTCTGTTCGCGATCCGAATTGGTCGTGAAGCGAGGCACAATTTCCCATAGGGTTCAATGTAAATCCGGTTAATCCGTTCCGACCTTGTTTTTTGGTCGTGATTCTTGAACTGACTCTGTTCGCGAACAGAATTGGTCGTGAACAGAGGCACAGTTTCCCATAGGGTTCAATGTAAATCCGGTTAATCCGTTCTGACCTTGTTTTTAAAATGTCCGCGGCTCCGGTTCGTGAAGCGAGGCGGGGTTCGTGAATCCGAGCATTTTTACGAACTTTTCTGTTCGTGATGTGAGGGCGGAGTTCGTGAAGCGAGGCGGAGTTCGTGAAGCGAGGCGGAGTTCATGAAGCGAGGCGGAGTTCGTGAAGCGGAGCGTATTTTTACGAACGTTTCTGTTCGTGAACCGAAACGGTGTTCGTGAACCGGGGCACATTTTTTGGGAAATTTTTGGTCGTAATCCGAATTGGTTGTGAACAGAGGCGTTCGTGAACCGAGGTACCACTGTATATGTAAAGCTACAGGGATGTGGTGGCCCAGTGGCTAAGGCACTGAGCTTGTCAGTCAGAAGGTTGGCAGTTCAGTGGTTCGAATCCTTAGCACTGTGTAATGGAGTAAGCTCCTGTTACTTGCCCAGCTTCTGTCAACCTAGCAGTTTGAAAGCATGTAAAAATACAAGTAGGAAAATAGGAACCCCCTTTGGTGAGAAGGTAACAGCACTCTGTGCACCTTCAGCATTTAGTCACATGACCACGGAGATGTCTTCAGACAGTGCTGGCTCTTTGGTTTTGAAACAGAGATGAGCACTGCCTAGCATGCATGTGCAGGGGAACCTTTGCCTTATATGTAAAACTGTGTAAGGCACCAGTGAGAGGCTTATTGCTGAAATGAACAACAACAACAAAAACAGATTCAAGGTGCGCTTCAAGGTTTTGACGACCATCTTCAAATCGCTCCATGGCACGGGACCTAGTTATAAGTGAGACCATCTCCTGCCCCATACATCCCTTTGTCCGATCCGCTCCCACAGAGAGGGCCTTCTCAGGGTGCCGTCGGCCGGGCAATGCTGACTGGCGACACCTAGGGGAAGGGCCTTCTCTGTGGCGGGCCCCGCCCTTTGGAACGACCTCTCGGACCTCCGCCTCTTCCGCCAGTGTCTAAAGACACATCTCTTTCACCAAGCCGGCCTAGCATAACCTTCCGCTGGGACTATTTTAGACAATTTTAATTTGGGGATTTTAATTGGATTTTAGCATAGGATGGGAATTTAATATGTCTTTTAAATTTTGTATTCTGTTATTTTGTATGTTTTTTAAATTCCTGTGTGCCGCCCTGGGTCCTCTCTGGAGAATAAATTTAATAAAAATAAAAATAAATAAATAAATAAAATAAAATAAGATAGACACCCTGGATCAGATCATCCAGACTGAACATATACTATATGTTTCATTTGGTGAAATATACATTATATACTATAACAATCTTCTCTTTCTAGATATGATTGCCTGTTCTGAATGTCCAGAAGATCAATATCCAAGTAAGGACAAAACTGAATGCATCCCAAAAACCATCACATACCTAATGTTTGAAGAATCTCTAGGAATCAGCTTAGTTGGGATTGCTGTTTCATTTTCGATCATGACCATGTTTATTCTTGGAATATTTATCAAGCATAAGGACACCCCTATTGTTAAAGCAAACAACAAGGACCTCACTTACACTCTCCTCATCTCCCTTCTGCTTTGCTTCCTCTCCTCTTTCCTCTTCCTGGGAAAACCTATCCAAGTGATATGCTTCCTCCAACAATCTACATTTGGCATTATCTTCTCTGTGGCCATTTCTTCCGTGTTGGCCAAAACCATCATGGTCATTGCAGCATTCATGGCCACCAAACCAGGATCCAGCATGAGAAAATGGTTGGGGAAAAGATTATCCTTCTTAATTGTCTTCTTCTGCTCCTCCATTCAAGCAAGTATTTGTCTGGTGTGGATGATCATTTCTCCCCCCTTTCCAGAACTTAACATGGAATCAATGGCTGAAGAGATCATAGCAGAATGTAATGAAGGGTCTGTTGTGATGTTTTATCTTGTCTTGGGCTACATGGGGTTTCTGTCTCTGGTCAGCTTCATGGTAGCTTTCCTGGCTAGGAACCTGCCAGATACATTCAATGAAGCCAAGTTCATTACTTTCAGCATGCTGATGTTTTGTAGTGTTTGGTTATCATTTTTCCCCACCTACTTGAGCACCAAAGGAAAGTATTTGGTAGCTGTGGAGATCTTCTCTATCTTAGCCTCTAGTGCTGGTTTATTGGGTTGTATCTTTTTCCCGAAATGCTTCATTATTTTGCTGAGGCCTGAGCTCAACAGCAAAGGACAACTTGTAAAGAGAAACATTTCTGACTATTAAATCATGGCTTATGTATATCTGCTATAGAATGGAATTCATATAAGAAATCGTCTTTTAGGAATCAAAATAGTATTATGTCTGTCAAGCTTACTGATACTGTATACCCCTGACATCTCTGTGGATCAAATTGTTATGAATGGAAATGCAGAATAAAATCTTTTACTGTATCATGAGTGACGGCTGTTAAAAGAATAGTTTCTTTTAGTTCTATTTACATGACTGTTCAATCAATTGAATTATTAGGTCTTCTTCAAAAGATATCTCAGAAATACATTTTGGATCTTATCATCATAAAACTGTGAAATGAGAACCCTTAAGTCTTTGAGTTAAAAGGATGTTAAAATAGCTCAGTAATAGAAATGTATATGTATTTTCCACAAAGACCAATTTATTCCTATGTCCTCATCACTTAATTTCCAATTTCAGAGTTCAAGGAAGACAAATCTTCATAACCATTTGTTAACATTTGTTTTCTCTTTGACCCCTAGAAGAAGTGGTGAAAAGTCAGAAAGTCACAATGTACATTAGTTACAACTTAGTTGCATTTTGTCGATGAGAAAGGTTGGCAAGTTTGGCAGTTTGAATCCCTGGCGCCACAATACAGAGTGACCTCCCATTACTTGCCCCAGCATCTGCCAACCTAGCAATTCAAAAGCATGTAAAAATGCAAGTAGAAAAATAGGGACCACCTTTGGTGGGAAGGTAGCAGCGTTTCGTGCGTCATCCATGTTTAGACATGTTGGTCACATGACCATGGAGACATCTTGGGGCAGCGCTGGCGCTTTGGCTTTGAAACGGAGATGAGCACTGCCCCCTAGAGTCAGGAATGACTAGCACATATGTGCGAGGGGAACCTTTACCTAGTTACAATTAGTTACAGCAAAAAGGTAGATCAATCAAATCAAATCAAATTCGGATTTATTAACCGCACCCTCTCCCCACAGGGACCCGGGGCGGTGCACAGGAGAAACTAAAAACAATATAGAATAAATACAAAATACATACTTAAAACATAATTAAACAGTGTTACCCGTGCTAAAACTGATTAAGAGCCCATTAAAATACATTTGGAATCAATAGACAGAGAGAATTATTCAAGGCCGGCCAGTCGAAAGAAATAGGTCTTCAATTTCGTACGGAAGGAGCGGAGGTCAGTGGTCGTTCTGATATCAGGGGGAAGGTCGTTCCAGAGGGCCGGGCCCGCCACAGAGAGAGCCCTTCCCCTGGGCGTCGCCCGCTGACAAAGTCTAGTGGACGGCACCCGGAGAAGTCCCTCTCTGTGGGAGCGAATCGGTCGTGAGGATGTATGGGGCAGGATCCGATCTCGCATATCCGAGATCGGATCATAACTTATTACCATTTTTCACTGACTGTTCAAAGTTATAATGGTGACGGGGGGAACATGACCCATGCATTAGGGTGTGGCCTTTGAACCACCCTGGGTGTTGCATGATTAAAATTCGGAATCTTGGCAGCCTATCTGCACTTAATGACCACATAGTACTTCAGTTTAACCTCCAGACATATCTCCCTCCAATATGTTCCCCTTTGGCCCTCCCTTTTGGTTTTTACAACCCTGGTTGATCTTTTCCATTTTCAACCATCCCATTTGAAGCATTCAATAAAAGAAACTCCTGGCTCTTAGATTGACCTAGAGCAGTGATGACTAACCTTTTTGTTGTTGGGTGCCCAAAATGCAAAGGTGTACGTATGATAGTGTGTGTGCGTGCTGACACCCGTAATGCAAAGTGCGCCCCCACATAAATACACAAACCCCCCCACGCTCTGCCTCAAATGTGCACCACACTACTCAGCTCCAAGCTGAGTTTGCTATTTCCTCTGAGGGCCCATGGGAGGCCGTTTTCACCCTCCCCATGCTTTAGAAAAGCCTCCGGAACCTGAGGAGGGTGAAAAACAGGCCCAAAGAGCCAACCGGAAGTTCATTTCCAAACTTCTGGTAGGCCCACTGGGCCTTTTTTTTTTTTTGCCCTCCCCACACTTCGGAGGCTTTCCTAAAGCCTTGGGAGGGTGAGATCGGCCTCCCCCAGCTCTCCGGGAGGCCAAAAATTAGCTGGATGGTGTACACCCTTCACACAGTCACTCAAGCGCTTGTGACTTCTCGGCTGGATTACTGTAACGCTCTCTACATGGGGCTCCCCTTGAGGTGCACTCGAAAGCTATAGCTAGTTCAGAATGCGGCCGCGCGGGTGATTATGGGCGCCCCAAGGCAAGCCCACATAACACCTCTCCTGTGCGAGCTGCACTGGCTGCCTGTGGCCTTTCGAGTGCGCTTCAAGGTGTTGACGACCATCTTCAAATTGCTCCATGGCTCGGGGCCTAGCTATATACGAGACCGCCTTCTGCCCCATACATCCCTTCGTCCGATCCGCTCCCACAGAGAGGGCCTTCTCCAGATACCGTCGGCCGGGCAATGCCGGTTGGCGACACCCAGGGGAAGGGCCTTCTCTGTGGCGGGCCCGGCCCTCTGGAACGACCTACCCACGATCTTCGCACTACCTCGGACCTCCGCCTCTTCTGCCAACATCTTAAGACATACCTATTCCAACAAGCCGACCTAGCGTAGCCCCCCGTTTCTGACTCTATTTATAAATTTTAATTTTTTAGCATTTTAAAGGGTTTTTAGCACGGGTTTTAATTTAATTGAATATGTTTTTAATAGTATATATTGTTTTGTTATGGTTTTTAATAATGACTGTGTGCCGCCCTGAGTCCTAACAAGGAGAAGGGCAGGGTATAAATTCTAAAAATAAATAAATAAAATAAATACACATGCATGCTGGAGCTGACAGCTTATGTGCCGGCAGATATGGCAGATATGGTTCGCCATCACCGACCTAGAGTGTACCTTTATTGAAAGATCAATCTAGGCATGGCAGAAGCAAAGTAGTTCTAGGATTTTTTTCCCCATGAATACCCACTTGGTAAAACCTCTTTTCCTCTCCAGGTCACCCACAGTTCATAATTCACCAAAATATTTCAATTTTTTGTTTTGGGATAAACATTCTTTATAACTTGACCTTGGTAGATAAGGTCTTTCTGGCATTCCATTGTTGTGGCCCATGAGTGGCCAGCAGGGCTGGCCGCAGATTCGGACAGTGAGGAGGTTGTGGAGGAACATGGGCCAGTCTTGGAGTCTGGGGAAGGCTCTGATGTGTTGGAGGCAGAGAGGGGGCCAGAGCCATATGCCAGTTATCAGCTGCCTTCAGAGTCAGACATCAGTGAGGCAGATGAACAGCTGGAGCCTGTTCCCAGTGTGTGCATGCGCAGAGTTGCCAGGCAAAGGGAAAAACCAAAGAGCAGGGGTCGACTTTAGAGTAAGGTCATTTGATGAATAGCCCCTTCCATAAGGAATTAAACAGGAGCAAAAGGGGAGTGGAGTTTACAGGAGACAATTGGTTCACTAATTGGTTAATGACGCTCCCAGACTCCTTGCCAAGTTCTGCAGATATCAGCCTGTCAGCTCTCCAAGCCAGATAAGGTCTGTGACTGTAAATCCTTCTTTGAAAGACTTTGCTGGCTGTGAATGAGCAGAATTCACTGTAAATTAATAAAAGGGGCTTTTGCCAGGACAAGAAGCTTGTTTCATGCTCTTGGGAAGCCACAGTCAGAATATCCATAGCCTTCCCACCGGGGGTGAGTTCCGGGCAGCATTACTGCTGATTCGTTCGTGTGCACTTTATGCTTGTGCATGTGCAGTACAATTAACATTGTTGTGCACATGTGCAGAACTGAAAAACAAGATGGCGGTGCCTATGACGCTGGTGGAAGAACTGGTTTGGGGGTACGGCAGGCCTGATCGCTGGTGGTTCCAGGGACCCAGGCCACTAAACCACTACTGGTTAAGCCGAACCGGTCCGAACTGGCAGGAACCCATCACTACTTCCCACCCCTTAGGAATTCAGCACTCTCCTCCCATCGCTGCTTTGAAAACTGCAAGCAAAAGCAGGTGCAAGCAACTATGGAAGACTGCAGCTAGTCCAGAATGCGGCCGCGCGGGCAATTCTGGGAGCCTCTAGGCATTCCCACGTGACACCGCTCCTGCACGAGCTTTACTGGCTGCCTGTGGTCTTTCGGGTGCGCTTCAAGGTGTTTATTACCATCTTTAAAGCGCTCCATGGCACGGGACCTAGTTATCTGCGAGATTGCATCCTGCCCCACACATCCCTTCGACCGATTTGCTCCCACAGAGAGGGACTTCTCCAGGTGCCGTCCACTAGGCAATGCCAGTGGGTGATGCCCAGGGGAAGGGCCTTCTCTGTGGTGGGCCCAACTCTCTGGAACGACCTACCCCCCGAGCTCAGAACAACCTCGGACCTCCGCTCCTTCCGTCAAAAGCTTAAGACCCATTTCTTCCAGCAGGCCGGCCTGGCCTAATCTACCTCTCCAGCCTTTAGTCTGAATATGTAAATTGTTTTAATTGGGTTTTTAAGGGGTTTAGTTTTTAAGGATTTTAGGTTTTTAGCGCAGGGATATAGTTGTTTAATTCGATTTTATATATTTATAATGTTTCTATGTTTGTATGCTTTTTAATTTCCTGTGCACCGTCCCGAGTCCCTTTGGAGAGAGGGAGCGGTCTACAAATTAAACTTGACTTGACTTGACAAGTTACGTTTGACCGTCATCTTCTTGTCTTTGCACTTGACCAGGCAGTGAGTTCTGGCCAGTACTCCCTGGTACAGGCATACTGCAGTGGCCACTGTACCAGAATGGTGCTTCAGTGGCCCACCCACCTGCCTGCATTCCTTACCGCTTTTTAAGCCAACCTGGCCATTTGTGCATTTGCGCGCAACGTATGGCATCTGTGCGACCGCTGCCGAGCAGCTGGAGCATTGCAGGGCAGTTGGTGCACATGTGTGTGCAGCGCACATCCCCGAGGTGGATGCCCCGCCTCGTCACAGCATATTGGTTGCGACAGAATCCGGAAGCCACCACTGAGGCACACCTGATCTGGGCTTCAGCTGAGAAAACAATAAACAGTCCTCTTACAATGAGCTTCTGGGTGAGGATGAGTTTCAAGTTCCAAAATTGGATGGGCAGAATCTTCAGCTCATATGCAAGGAGCTTCAAAACAGAAGAACATGTTTAATGCAGACTCTTTGCAATGACTTTCTTGGTGGGGTCAAGACCTAGACCAAGACCTCACCCCATTTCTAAGAGGTCCATAAAGGGGGCATGTGTGCCTACTATCCCTGTCCTACTGTCCCCATTTATTTGCACTCATTGCCCTTGTTCATGTAGCAATGAGAAGCTATGTAGCCATAACCAAATTCTTTCTAGAAAGCCAAGGTCATCCTTTGTCTTTGCTCCTCTGCACCTGAATGGAACCAGATAGGTGGAACTGCCGCCATGGCAGTGGAAGATTGGACCTTGTGATGGACTTGTGGGTGTGGGGGCAAGATCTTGAACTTTCAACTAGGTGGGGAAAACTGGGAAACTTTTCAGATTCAGGTTTTCCCAAATGTGCCAACGTGGCTTTCTTAAAAAATTGGAACTTTAAGTAATATTTTGCCTTGGACTCTGATTTACTTTTGGATGCTATTTGGAACCCTGACAGGTAGTCAGGACAAGCAGGTGGATGCTCTAACTCAGTCTGCACTCCCCCCATGTCATTTCCACAGAGATCCAAGTGAGACTTGAAATAATGATCTTCCTCCATTGACCCCTATCTTCATATGAATTTTCCCTTGGAGGGAAAAGATAATAACAGAGCATCACATGCCACTTACAGTCGACAGGTTTTCGTCTGTTTGGTTGTTTATTCATCTCAGGCTGAACATTCCCTTTGCTTTTGTCAGATTACTGATCCAAGAGTCAAATTTCCCTATGGAGTTGTGAGCCAATGGGAAAAACCGTATGACTTGCCCATGCCTCCTCCCCCTCTGAAACCAGAAATGATTATTTCTATGCAATTATCAGACTCTCACAACTCATCCAACCTCCAATTGCTTCCCACTAGCTACCAGAAAAAGGATTTTTTTAAAAAAAGTCATGAGTTTGAAATAACTAATTTGAGATTTCCATTCAGGGCAGGTGTGGAAGGAAAACAGGACTCTCCATCATTTCACCCAGGGCACTTTTATTCCCAATCCTTCCATTCTATGCCGAATGGAATTCATAGCCATCATGAACCGGTAGGGGTGGGCCACACTCCGACACCTGACGGGGATGCTAGTCCTGGTTTTATTTCTTTTCACACCCGCTGTGTGCAAATTTGCAGCAGAGACGTGCTCCAAAAATGACCCTCTCCCTGTTCGACATGAGTGGCGGCAACAGGGCGATGTCCTCCTTGGTGGGATGTCATCCCAGATCATTTATATTTGCTATCCGCTTTCCTTCGAGAAGCATCCTACAGAAGAGCTGAAGACTGATATGGCCATGTAAGGATTTCATCCCTTTTGTGTTTGCAGTTAGGTGCCCAAATGCTTTGACAGTTTTACTGACTCAGAATGGTCTACTGTGAATAACAGGAATTGGGTGTATTTAGTTTAATGAAAAGGAGGACTAGGGGTGATGTGTTAGCAGTCCTTCAATATCTAAGGGGCTACCACAAGGAACAGGGGGGATCAACCTATTCTCCAAACCACCCAAAAACAAAATAAGAAGCAATAGTTTGAAACTAATCAAGGAGAGATCCAACCTAAAACAAAGGAGAAATTTCCTGCGAGTGAGAACAATTAATCAATGGAAAAGGTTTACCTCCAGAAGTTATGGGTGCTCTAACAATGGAGATTTTAAGAAGAGGTTGGACAACCATTTGTCTGAAGTGGTTGCTGTGAGCTTGAGCATCGTGTTGGAGTAGAAGACTTTCAAGGTCTCTTCCAACTCTGTTACTCTGAGTGAGATGAGCCCCTTATCTATTTTAATGACTAAAAGTTGTGTTTGACTTGTGACGTTACAATACAATACAATAACAGAGTTGGAAGGGACTTTGGAGGTCTTCTAGTCCAACCCCCTGCCTAGGCAGGACGCCTTATACTGTTTCAGACAAATGGCTATCCAACATCTTCTTAAAGACTTCCAGTGTTGGGGCATTCACAACTTCTGGAGGCAACTTCTTTCCACTGATTAATTGTTCTAACTGTCAGGAAATTTCTCCTCAGTTCTAAATTGCTTCTCTCCTTGATTAGTTTCCACCCATTGCTTCTTGTTCTGCCCTCAGGTGCTTTGGAGAATAGCTTGACTTCCTCTTCTTTGGGGCAACCCCTGAGATATTGGAACACTGCTATCATGTCTCCCCTGTTCCTTCTTTTCATTATAGACATACTCAGTTCCTGCAACCGTTCCTCATATGTTTTAGCCTCCAGTCCCCTAATCATCTTGGTTGCTCTTCTCTGCACTCTTTCCAGAGTCTCCACATCTTTTCTACATCGTGGCAATGACTACATTTAACTACATTTGAACCTCAGTTGTTTTGCCAAAGCTTATTCCTGAACCTCCAAGTTTCTTATTTCAAGCTTTTATCATAGGTTAGAGGGAAATATAAGAATCAGAACGATGTAGTAATTACAGCACTGGGTTAGAAACTGAGAGACTATGAATTCTAGGAATGCCTTAGACATGAAGCTCACTGGGTGATTTGGGGACTAATTCCTCTTTATCAAACCTAGGAAGAAAGCAAAGGAAAATATTTTTAAAATCATGTTGGAAAGCTATATTAGGTGTCCATCTAGCCACCAGAAGTGCAAGATGACATGAAGGCAAGTAAAGGAAAAAAATAAGGTAGTATTTGTTGATAGTCCACCTATGGATCAGTTTTCTTTTAAAAAGTAAAATATAACCGTGGCCACTGATCTTACTAAACATTTTGGAAAAGAGACACTGGAAAAAGCTAAACCATTTGAAATCTTTTCAAATCATACCTTCTGTTGAAGAATATGTTGATACAGCTTCCAGGTATGCATTAGAGTTTTTAATCTATTCTTCTATCTCTCTTTGTTTAAAAAAATTGAGCTTTTTTCTTCTTCTAAATTTGGTGGCATGGATTTGAGACTTAAATATAGATCATCCATTCCTTCCAGAAAAGTTTGAAAGATTTCCCCTGTCCCAGATTTTATATTCATTATATAAGTTGTTTTTAAGGATAGAGTAGTATATGAATCATTCTCATAATGTATTTGACTGCGTGTATATAATTAAGGTTAAGAAACAAGGCAGAAAGCAGTTGAATGGCAACTGATTGACCTCAAAGGGCAGCAGTAACGTGTTTAAATATTGATTCCCTAGATTTTTATGAGTCAAGTATATAAAATGTCTTAGATTAAATACTTTTCTAAACTTCCTTCCTTCCCTCCCTCCCTCCCTCCCTCCCTCTTCATTCTTTTTTCCATCCCGTTGAGGAAGAAATTGGAGAAAATGGTATTTTCTTCTTTGAAAAGCTTTGAAAAGCTTTGAAAAGCTTTGAAAAGCTATTACTTTGATTCAGGATGGAAGGTAATAGATTATATCAGACTGATCAGGCTGCATGTTCTCTTTCTAATTCTGAGTAGACAAACAAATTGTACCAAATAGGTATTTCCAAGTAACACTTTCCTTTATTTCCAAAACACATGTTCTCCTCTTTCCAAATTCATGATTTATTTATTTATTTACTTTATTAGATTTCTAGACCGCCCCCTCTCCCGGGGGGGGGGATCAAATGTCTCCTCTTTTCTCCCTCCCTCTCTATCCCCAATTTCTTCGTGGATTATCTGTAAAGTTTTTGCTCAGGTATGTCTATATTAAGGAAGACAAGAACTAGGGGTGGCATGATAGCAGTCTTCCAATATCTCAGTGACTGCTATCAATCAATCAATCAATCAATCAAATTTTTATTTGTATAGCGCTCCCTCTCCCCGAAGGGACTCGGGGCGGTGCACAGGGGATTATAAAACATACAAACATAAAACAATATAAATATCTAAAATCAGATTAAACTACTATAACCCTGCGCTAAAACCTAAAATCCTAAAACACTAAAACCCTCTAAAAATCCAATTAAAAATTTAAATATACAGATTGGAGGCAGGAAATATAGATTAGGCCAGGCCGGCCTGCTGGAAGAAATAGATTTTGAGCTTTCGGCGGAAGGAGCGGAGGTCCGGAGTTGTTCTGAGGTCGGGGGGTAGGTCGTTCCATAGGATAGGGCCTGCGACACAGAAGGCCCTTCCCCTGGGAGTCGCCCACTGGCAGTGCCTAGTGGACGGCACCCGGAGAAGTCCCTCTCTGTGCGAGCGAATCGGTCGAAGGGATGTATGGGGCAGGATGCGATCTCCCAGATAGCTAGGTCCCGTGCCATGCTATAAAGAAGAGGGGGGTCAATCTATTCTCCAAAGCTCCTGGAGGCAGGACAAGACACAAATGATGTGTCTTTTAACTAATCAAGGACAGAAGCAACCTAGAAGTAAGGAGAAACTTCCTGACAGTCAGAAGAATTATTCAGTGGAATGATTTGCCTCCAGAAGTTGTGGGTGCTCCAACACTGGAGGTTTTTAAGAAGACATTGGACAACCATTTGTCGGAAATTTTAAAGGGTTTTCTTCCTGAGAGGGCGTTGGATTAGAAGATCACCAACATCCTTCTCAACTCGGTTGTTTTGTTATGCTCTCTCTCCATCAGTGATGAAAAACCAATGACTCTTGCTTGCAATCAATCTTATTCAGTACTGCTGCATTTTTCTTGCAATGTTAGAAAGCTTCAATGGTGAAAAAAATAAGGTTCTACATTTAGGCAAGAAAAAGAAAATGCACAGGTGCCGTATAGGTGGTACCTTGTTCAATAGTAGTAAGTCTGAGAGGGATCTTGGAGTCCTAATAGACAGCCACTTAAATATGAGCCAGTTGTGTGCTGCAGCTGCCAAAAAAGCCGACATAGTTTTAGGCTACATAAACAGAGGGATATAATCAAGATCTCATGAAGTGTTAATACGACTTTTTAATGACTTGGTAAGGCCACACTTGGAATACTGTAAATGTGGAGAGTCTAGAAAGAGTGCAGAGAAGAGCAACAAAGATGATTAGGGGACTGGACACTAAAACATATGAAGAATGGTTGCAGGAACTGGGTATGTCTAATTTAATGAAAAGAAGAACTAGGGGAGACATGATAGCAGTCTTCCAATATTTCAGGGGCGGCCACAAAGAAGAGGGAGTCAAGCTATTCTCCAAAGCACCTGAAGGCAGGAGAAGAAGCAATTGGTGGAAACTAATCAAGTAGAGAAACAACTTAGAGCTGAGGAGAAATTTCCTGACAGTGAGAACAATTAATCAGTGGAAAAACTTATCTCCAGAAGTTGTGAATGCACCAACACTGGAAGTTTTTAAGAAGATATTGTAGAATTATTTGTCTGAAGTTGTGTAGGGTTTCCTGCCTAAGCAGGGGGGTTGGACTAGAAGACCTCCAAAGTCCCTTCCCACTTATTCTATTCTGTTCTGCTCTGCTCTGCTCTACTCTACTCTACTCTACTCTACTCTACTCTACTCTACTCCATCCCATCCCATCCCATTTGTCTGTGCTGGGACAATTTGCTTGGTGGCAAATCTGCCATTGAATGAGCTTGTCACTTTATTGGCAGCATGGTGACCAAGTTCTACCAACACATCCTGGCCCTGGCCTTTGCCATCAATGAAATCAACGAGGATTCCGAGATCTTGCCCAATACCACATTTGGGTTCCATATCTGTGACAGCTACAGTGACGCCATGAAGACCTATCGGGCCACTCTGGACCTTCTTTTCAAAATGCGCAGATTTATGCCTAACTATGAATGTGATTCTGGGAAAAAGCTTATTGCTGTAATTGGCGGACTTGGTTCCACCGTCTCGTTCGACATGGCAAAACTTTTAAGTCTTTATAAGATTCCACAGGTAAGGTCTGCTTGTGGAATAATGGAGATCTTTATAAGTGATGATCTTTTTTCTTCTTCCTTTGATTTTGCCATTCAGAAACAGAAATTGTGCAGTTCAGAAATGAATTAGAGAAGGGCAGTAATGTTTTCCCAGATGGGAAAAAGGGTAGGAGACTAAGACTAAAATTGTGTCAGAATAGAGCTGCAAGGGAACCTTGGAGGTCTCCTAGTCCAACCCCTTGCTCAAGCAGGAGACCCTATACCATGTGAGACAAGTGGCTGTCCAGTCTCTTCTTAAAAATATAATGATGAAGCACCTACAACTTCTGAATGCAAGCTATTCCACTGGTTAATTGTCCTCACTGTTAGAAAGTTTCTTCTTAATTCTAGTTTGCTTCCGTCCATTGATTAGCTTTCATCCATTGTTTTTTCCCTTACCTTCTGGTGCTTTGGAAAAGAAGTTAACCCACTCTTCTTTGTTGCAGCCCCTCAAATACAGGAAACCTGCTATCCTATCTCTCCTAGTCCTTCTTTTCTCTAGACTAAAAGGTAAAGGTTCCCCTCACACATATGTGCTAGTCGTTCCTGACTCCAGGGGCGGTGCTCATCTCTATTTCAAATCTTAAGAGCCAGCGCTGTCTGAATAGGTCTCCATGGTCATATGACTCATTGCCGAAGGTGCACAGAACGCTGTAACCTTCGCACCAAAGGTGGTTCCTATTTTTCTACTTGCATTTTTACATGCTTTCAAACTGCTAGGTGGTCAGAAGCTGGGACAAGTAATGGGAGCTCACTCTGTTACACAGAGCTAGAGATTTGAACTGCCGAACCACCAACTTTTCTGATCAACAAGCTCAGTGTCTTAGCCACTGAGCCACTGTGTGTGTGTGTATATATGTGTGTGTATATATATATATATATATGCGTGTTAGTTTTATGAGCTGATCAATAAATAAATCAAGGGTATGGCTAGCTGATGAGAGCTAATAAGCTCGAAATAGATCTATCCTAGTCTAGACCATCTAGACAGAAAGCCAAGAATTCCGTTGTGTAATTTTTTTTATATGTGTGTTACGTTTTTGAGCTGATCAATAAATAAGTCAGGGAGACTAGGATAGATCTATTTCAAGCTTATAAGCTCTCATCAGCTAGCCATATCCTTACTGGGATTCGAACCAGGGCTGTATTACATGCCAGGCGAGAGCCTTGCCATTAAGCCAGCTAGGTTCTGTTCTTGTCAGCTGAGACAGGAGGATAGTTATATATAATTGTTTCCACAACACCCTATTAAGGCCCCAATTAAGGGAGGAAGCACACTGCTTTTCCTTTTCTGCCTTTCGGCTCATCACCAGAGACCATCTAGACAGAAAGCCAAGAATTCCGTCGTCTAATTTTTTTATATGTGTGTTACGTTTTTGAGCTGATCAATAAATAAGCCTAGTCTCCCTGACTTATCTCTATTTAATTTCTATTTAAATTTTAAACTTCCGGGACTCAGGGCGGTGTACAGGCAGCAGTAAAATCATGAATAAAACATAGAAAACAATTTAAAACCTATTAAAATACATTAGATAATGAGTAGCCTGTCTAAAACCTATTAAAATCCCTACTAAAACCAAAAAAACTAAAATGTTTAAAAGTATGCCAGATTAAAAACTATTTATTTATTTTATTTATTTATTTATATTTATATCCCGCCCTTCTCCACAGAGGACCAAGGGCGGCGCACAGGAAATTTAAAAATATACAAAAATAGAAAAATAAATACATAATTTAAAATATATATTAAATTATCCCGATCCTATGCTAAAAACCAAATTGTTAAAATACCCAATTTAAAACTTTCTAAAAGTCCCCATGGGAGGTTAGGCTAGGTCGGCTTGATGGAAAAAATATGTCTTTAAACATTGGCGGAAGAGGCGGAGGTCGGTGATGGTGCGTAATTCAGAGGGTAGGTCGTTCCAAAGGGCAGGGCCCGCCACAGAGAAGGCTCTTCCCCTGGGTGTCGCCAGTCGGCATTGTCCGGCCAACGGCACCCTGAGAAGGCCCTCTCTGTGGGAGCGTATCGGTCTAAGGGATGTATGTGGCAAGAGGCGGTCTCGCATATAACTAGGTCCCGTGCCATGGAGCGCTTTGAAGATGGTCGTCAAAACCTTGAAGTGCACTCGAAAGGCCACAGGAAGCCAATGCAGCTCGCGCAGGATCGGTGTTATGTGGGAGCATCTAGTGGCTCCCATAATCACCCGCGCGGCTGCGTTTTGGACTAGCTGTAGCTTTTGGGTGCACCTCAAGGGAAGCCCCATGTAGAGAGCATTACAGTAGTCGAGTCGGGACGTCACGAGAGCTTGAGTGACTGTGCGAAGGGCAGCCCGGTCCAGTAAGGGGAGCAATTGGCGCATCAGGCGTACCTGATGAAACTCCCCCCTGGCCACGGCCGCCACATGGTCCTCCAACGACAGCCGGGAATCCAGGAGGACACCCAAATTGCGCGCCCTCTCCACGGGAGCCAGTGTTTCACCCCCAGTGTTTCGGTCTAAGGGATGTATGCATAAAACTATGCCAGGCCGGCCGCTCGAAATAAGTGGGTCTTCAAAGCCCGATGGAAGAGATTGTCTGTGATTGTCCGTAGGTCAATCTTTTTTACTCTGACAATTGCACAAAAATGCAGATTTGTTTATGCATTCCTTCCAGCTTAGTTATGGCTCATTTGCTCCAGAGAAGAACTACGTTACCCGCCACCCAACTCTATACCGCATGGTGCCAAATGAAGCCAGCCAGTACATGGGAATTATCCAGCTCCTTCGCCATTTTGGATGGACATGGATTGGGTTCTTCCTCGTGGACAATGACAGTGGGGAACATTTCATGCAGGTGTTTGAACCGCTGCTTTCCCAAAATGGGATTTGTTCAGCATTCACAACAAAAATCCCCAAAGCAGAGTTGGATGATCTCATAAGCGTTAATAAGAAAGTATGGAATATTTACCTGCCAATGACGAACATCAATGTGAATACAATTGTTGTTTATGGAGATACTTTGTCCCTTATGCTGCTGAGCAATTTCATGCTTCAAGGAAACAATGGGAATAGTTCAGATGTATTCTTTCAAAGGGTGTGGATTATGACCGCCCAGATTGATTTTGCAATGTCCATAATTCAGATGGGCTCAGATTTGCAAGTGTTTCAAGGAGCCATTTCTTTTACCGTTCATGCCCATCCACTGCCCAAGTTCCAGACATTTCTTCTGGACCTAGATCCATGTCAGGCTGGAAGAAACGATTTTCTGGAGGTCTTCTCGGAGCAAGCTTTTGACTGTTCATTCCAATGCCCAAAGCGACCAATGGAAGTCACAGAAGTATGTTCTTGGCAAGAGAGCTTGAAGAAACTTCCTGCATCTCGGTTTGAAATTCACATGACTGGTCACAGCTATAGCGTCTACAATGCGGCCTATGCTATAGCACATGCTTTGCATTTCATGGAGTCGTTTAGATCCAAACTCAGATCAAAGGGTGGTAGGACAAGCACCAAGCTTCAAAGTCTTCAGCCTTGGCAGGTAATGGCTGAGGGATTCCTTTGCAATCATAAAAAAATTACTATAAATTGATGGTGGGTTGCAGTGGCTCAGTGGCTAAGACCCTGAGCTTGTTGATCAGAAAGGTTGGCAGTTCGGTGGTTCAAATCCCTAGCGCAGCATAACAGAGTGAACTCCCATTACTTATCCCAACTTCTGCCAACCTAGCAGTTCGAAAGCAGGTAAAAATGCAAGTAGAAAAACAGGAACCACCTTTGGTGGGAAGGTAACAGCATTCTGTGCGCCTTTGGCATTTAGTCATGCTGGCCACATGAGTACAGAGACATCTTCGGACAACGCTGGCTCTTCAGCTTTGAAATAGAGATGAGCACTGCTCCCTAGATTCAGGAATGACTAGCACATATGTGTAAAGGTTCTCCACATTTATAGATTGATCCAACTTAGAACTAAGGATAATTTTCCTGACAGAACAAGTGGAACATCTTGCCTTTAGAAGTTGGTGGTGCTCCATCACTGGAGACTTTTAAGAAAAGACTGGACAGACACTTGTCTGGAATAGTAAAGGGTCTTCTGCTTGAGCAGGGGGTTGGACTAAGAGATCTCCAAGGTCGCTCCCAACTCAGTAATTTGATGCACTGAAGAACAATCATAAGTTTCTTATTGCTTAATATGTGAAACGTGACTTATGGCAGGGGTGTCAAACTCACATCATCACATCGTCATTGTCGTGATATATCATGACGCTCCCCCCTTTGCTAAACCAGGGGTGAGTGTAGCCAGTGTGATGCATCTGGCCTATGGGCCATGAGTTGGCAACCCTGACTTATGGTGGGAAATGCTTACTTTAAAAAAAAAAAAAGCATTTGGATACTGTAAAAGAACTCTAGAATTCTAATAGGTTGATACTACCTATTCTTGCTTTCTTCTTACTTTTGTTCCACATTGGAAAGCTTCAAAATGAAGTGCCCATGTGTGCAAATACCTTTACAGTGATATAACAGATTAACAGAATTGGAAGGGACCTTTCAGGTCATCTAGTCCAACACCCTGCCCAAGCAGGAGACCCTACATCTGCCTCTACCTAGGATTGAACTCACAACCTCCTGATTGGGGGGCGAGAGCTCCACCTCTAGGCCACAGCAGCCCATATTAGTGATCTGGTCATTTCTAAATTAATAGATAGCTGCATTTCCATTTATAGAGAACAAATGTAGATAACTATTTGTTGGGAACCTTGTAGCTGCCCTTTTCATTTCTTGTTTACGTGAGTGTGGAAAATATGCTATTGTCTCCTGCTCCTCAGAGCCTTCCACTGGCTCCGATGGTAACCCAGGCACCCCCTCCATCTCCTCTGACTCCTCTGACCCAACGGGCATCTCTGCTGGCAGTCGACAAACAACAACACTCTTGTGAAATTGCACATTGTAGATTGAACATTCACACATTGCAGAACAGGAAGGAGATGCATTTGGGAACAATTCCAGTTGAATTTTCAGTGCACTGTTTTCCTTTCTCTTTGTCTCCCCGCTGTGTGTTGGATGTAGCTCCACTCAGTTCTTCAATCTATCGTATTTAACAATTCTGCTGGAGAAACAGTATACTTCAACGGAAAGAAGGAGATGGGCAGTGGATTTGATGTCATAAACTTAATCACCTTCCCAAACAACTCCTTTCTTAAAGTGCAAATTGGAACAGTGGATCCTGAAGGGGAAAAACTCAATATTGATGAGTCAAAAATTATGTGGCCCCAGCGTTATAATCAGGTATGATCTACGATCCATTTTCAGAACGTTTCTTTTTCTCATCTTCAGACCTGTAATTAAACATTTGCTATTTGTGAATGGGCTGACCCCATCATTTTCCCCATAAAAATTAGGTAGGTATCATTGAGTTAAATCTGAAACCATCAATCAATCAGAATAGAACTGGAAGGAACCTTGGAGGTCTTGTAGTTCAGCCCCCTACTCAAGCAGGAGACCCTATACTATCCAGTATCTTCTTAAAAGCTCCAGTAATGAAACACCCACAACTTCTGAAAGCAAGTTCTTCCACTGGTTAATTGTTCTCACTGTCAGAAAATTTCTCCTTATTTCTAGGTTGAATCACTCCTTGATCAGTTTCCATCCATTATTCCTTGCCTGGCCTTCAGGTGCCTTGGAAAATAGCTTGACCCCTTCCTCTCTATTGCAGCCCCTCAAGTATTGGAACACTGCTATCATGTCTCCCATGGTCCTTTATAAATGGTAATAAAAAAAAAGAAACAGGACTAGAAAAACACTTCTAAAAATAATACAGATAAGTGTCTTGATTTCCACCTTATAGTCCAAAACTGATTTAAAGTATGTACTGGTGCAAGTAAATAGGTCAACCTATTCTCCAAAGCACTTGAAGGCAGGACAAGAAGCAATGGATTAGAAAATAACCAAGAAGAGAAGCAATCTAGAAATAAGGAGAAATTTCTTGACAGTGAGAACAATTAATCAGTGGAACAACTTGCCTCCAGAAGTTGTGAATGCTCCAACACTGGATGTTTTTAAGAAGAGGTTGGATAACCATTTATCTGGAATGATATAGGGTTTCATGTTTGAGGAGGTGGTTTGATTAGAAGACCTCCAAGGTCCCTTCCAACTCTGTAATTTTGGTACATTTTAGAAACCATGTTCTATGTGTTTCTACTTGGTGACCCTATCTGTTCACACCTATCTGATTCTTGGTGATTTTATGGACTAGATCTCTCTACAGTTTGTAATCTTTCACAGCTTTATGGTCTGACTGGTGCCTGCTTTGATGGTGTTTAAATACCATGGTTTACAGATGACTGATTTCCTTTTACTGTTCCCCATTCCAACCATAATAACCTTTTCCAGTAAGTTTGATTGGGTGACATGCCGAAATAAGTAAGCAGAATTTGGTAGTTTTGCTTGTGAGCGATATGGCTGGTTTTACACTTTTTAATACTTGGTTCTTTGCACCTTTGCTGTCCCAAGGGATGTGCAGGAGCCTTTACCAGCATCATAGCTAAAACAAGCCAACTTTCCTCCTGTCTAGTTTTTTATGGTCTAGTTTCATCGTTTATATTGATCTTTCCATATAATATTGAATATATATAGAAGCTGTTCTTAAATTGAGATAGGTAGGTAAATAGATAGTTTTATTGCATTTTCCATAACTTAATTAAGCTTTGAGTTAGAAGAAGCAATTGTCATCATCACTACTTGTCTATTCATTTTATAAGTTTTGGATTGAGTCAATTGATTGATTGATTGATTGATTGATTGATTGATTCATTCATTCATTCATCTATTTGAGGTCCAGATTTTTATCAACTATATATATCAGAGTTCCAAGTAATAACTCCATAGAAAGCACAGCTCTGAGGCAGGCAGATCCTTCAAAGAACAATTTTATTGGAGATGTCATATTGGCACAAAGTGGGGAAAAACCAACTCTGAAAGTTCCAGCAGTTTTCACCTGATTAAAGAGTGAAAATTCCCCCCTTTCCCCAAACAACCACATTGTCCAATCAAGGTACTGATTGGTCGCCTGTAACCAGACTACTCCTCTCTCCAGCCACCTGTTGGACTGTCCTTGGTTCCCACAAGAAACTATTTTGTTTTGGCTACAAAACCCCCATCTAACTATGTTCACAGTTCCTATTCCTTCTTCGCATTCTTCGTGGCCAATCCTGAAGCCTTCAAAATAGCCACAGCCAGTTTCACTTCAGAGTTGACACTAGATTATAAAAATAATAGCAATCCACAATGTTCCTTTATATGAATTGCTAAAGGGGGAAATATTACAATACAATACAATACAATACAATACAATACAATACAATACAATACAATACAATACAATACAATACAATACAATAGCAGAGTTGGAAGGGACCTTGTAGGTCTTCTAGACCAACCCCCTGCATGGGCAGGAACCTTATACCATTTCAGACAAATGGCTATCAACCGTATTTGCCGGCGTATAAGATGACTGGGCGTATAAGACGACCCCCCATCATTTCCACTCAAAATATAGAGTTTGTTATATACTCGCTGTATAAGACTACCCCCTCTTCCACACACCTTCCACACACAATGTCTCTGTGGCTCTTTGTCACCTTCCCTCCCTCCCTCCCTGTCTCTCTCTGTTTCTCCCTCCCTGTGTGTACCTGACAGACTCTGATTCCCTCCCTCCGTCTCTCTCTCTCGCTCTAGGCCTCTCTCTCTCTCTGTCACTGTCATTGCACTTCAGACCAGCGGTGGAAACTTGCCTTGTAATTGCACGCGTGGAAAAGCGGCAAGTCTCTGCGTGGCTGCGGATGGTTTCCTCCTCCCCCCCTGTCTCTTTCCCCTCTTGCGCGATGGTTTCCTCCTTTCGCCCTGTCTCTTTCCGTGCAAGTCTCTCTCTCTGTGCAAGTCTTGCGCGGAGGAGAAAGAGACAGGGGGGAAGAGGAAACCATCGCGCGCGAGAGAGACTTGCATGGAGGGGAAACAGACAGGGGGGAAAGAGGAAACCATCGCGCGCGAGAGAGACTTGCATGGAGGAGAAAGAGATAGGGGGAAAGAGGAAACCATCGCGTGTGAGAGAGACTTGCATGGAGGAGAAAGAGACAGGGGGAAAGAGGAAACCATCGCGCGCGAGAGAGACTTGCATGGAGGAGAAAGAGACAGGGGGAAAGAGGAAACCATTGTGCGCGAGAGAGACTTGCATGGAGGAGAAAGAGGAAACCATCGCGTGTGAGAGAGACTTGCATGGAGGAGAAAGAGACAGGGGGAAAGAGGAAACCATCGCGCGTGAGAGAGACTTGCATGGAGGAGAAAGAGACAGGGGGAAAGAGGAAACCATCGCGCGAGAGAGACTTGCATGGAGGAGAAAGAGACAGGGGGAAAGAGGAAACCATCGCGCGCGAGAGAGACTTGCATGGAGGAGAAAGAGACAGGGGGAAAGAGGAAACCATCGCGCGCGAGAGAGACTTGCATAGAGGGGAAAGAGGAAACCATCGCGCGCGAGAGAGACTTGCATGGAGGAGAAAGAGACAGGGGGAAAGAGGAAACCATCGCGCGCGAGAGAGACTTGCATAGAGGGGAAAGAGGAAACCATCGCGCGCGAGAGAGACTTGCATGGAGGAGAAAGAGACAGGGGGAAAGAGGAAACCATCGCGCGAGAGAGAGACTTGCATAGAGGGGAAAGAGGAAACCATCGCGCGTGAGAGAGACTTGCATGGAGGAGAAACAGACAGGGGGAAAGAGGAAACCATCGCGCGAGAGAGAGACTTGCATGGAGGAGAAAGAGACAGGGGGAAAGAGGAAACCATCGCGCGAGAGAGAGACTTGCATGGAGGAGAAAGAGACAGGGGGAAAGAGGAAACCATCGCGCGCGAGAGAGACTTGCATAGAGGGGAAAGAGGAAACCATCGTGCGCGAGAGAGACTTGCATGGAGGAGAAACAGACAGGGGGAAAGAGGAAACCATCGCGCGCGAGAGAGACTTGCATGGAGGAGAAAGAGACAGGGGGAAAGAGGAAACCATCGCGCGCGAGAGAGACTTGCATAGAGGGGAAAGAGGAAACCATCGCGCGCGAGAGAGACTTGCATGGAGGAGAAAGAGACAGGGGGAAAGAGGAAACCATCGCGCGCGAGAGAGACTTGCATAGAGGGGAAAGAGGAAACCATCGCGCGCGAGAGAGACTTGCATGGAGGAGAAAGAGACAGGGGGAAAGAGGAAACCATCGCGCGAGAGAGAGACTTGCATAGAGGGGAAAGAGGAAACCATCGCGCGTGAGAGAGACTTGCATGGAGGAGAAACAGACAGGGGGAAAGAGGAAACCATCGCGCGAGAGAGAGACTTGCATGGAGGAGAAAGAGACAGGGGGAAAGAGGAAACCATCGCGCGAGAGAGAGACTTGCATGGAGGAGAAAGAGACAGGGGGAAAGAGGAAACCATCGCGCGCGAGAGAGACTTGCATAGAGGGGAAAGAGGAAACCATCATGCGCGAGAGAGACTTGCATGGAGGAGAAACAGACAGGGGGAAAGAGGAAACCATCGCGCGCGAGAGAGACTTGCATGGAGGAGAAAGACACAGGGGGAAAGAGGAAACCATCGCGCGAGAGAGAGACTTGCATAGAGGGGTAAGAGGAAACCATCGCGCGCGAGAGAGACTTGCATGGAGGAGAAACAGACAGGGGGAAAGAGGAAACCATCGCGCGCGAGAGAGACTTGCATGGAGGAGAAAGAGACAGGGGGAAAGAGGAAACCATCGCGCGCGAGAGAGACTTGCATGGAGGGGAAAGAGACAGGGGGGACAGAGGAAACCATCGCGCGTAGACTTGTAAGAAGGGGATCTCGCGGATGACCCGACATATAAGACGACCCCCCCACTTGGAGGCATGTTTTTCAGGGCAAAAAACTCGTCTTATACGCCGGCAGATACGGTAACATCTTTTTAAAGACTTCCAGGGTTGGTGCATTCACAACATCTGGAGGCAAGCTGTTCCAGAGGTTAATTGTTCTAACTGTCAGGAAATTTCTCCTTAGTTCTAAGTTGCTTCTCTCCTTGATTAGTTTCCACCCATTGCTTCTTGTCCTGGGCCCAGGTGCCTTGGAGAATAGTTTGACTCCCTCTTCTTTGTGGCACCCTCTGAGATATCGGAACACTGCTATCATGTCTCCCCTGGTCCTTCTCTTCATCAAACTAGACATACCCAGCTCCTGCAACCGTTCTTCATATGTTTTAGTCTCCAGTCCCCTAATCATCTTGGTTGCTCTTCTCTGCTCTCTTTCCAGAGTCTCCACGTCTTTTCTACATCGTGGCGACCAAAACTGTATGCAGTATTCCAAGTGTGGCCTTACCAAGGCACTATACAGTGGCATTAACACTTCACGTGATCTAGATTCTAAATGCTGTGTGAGACCATGAAGATGGCCTCATATTTTACTATCCCTAATAAAATTTCCTTAGTAAAATTACTCTCCAGTTATCCTTTAATTTGTAAATAGTAGCTGTCAAAACCTAAATTCTGTAAAATATTGTCTTGGTTTGTTTCTCCTAAACCTGTTGCTACTTCTTTCTGTGTGGTAGGTACAACCTGTTTCCGTATGTACTGAATCTTGCCCTCCAGGTTATCAGAAGAAAAAAAGAGAACAGGATAAATTCTGCTGCTATGATTGTTCACCGTGCCCAGAGGGGAAGATCTCAAAGTTGAAGGGTAGGCAATGCATTAGATTCTACAACTCTACCTGCAGCATTATTTCAGATAAAGAAGTAGCAACTCTCCCCTTGTTCTTGCATTCATGAGATCCACTGAACTTTTGTACCTAATATCATGCCCTCGTGACATGGACTACTGCAATTCTCTCTACATGGGGCTCCCCTTGAGGTGCACCCGAAGACTTCAGCTTGTCCAGAATGCAGCCGCGCGAGCTATTATGGGAACCTCGAGGTTCACCCACGTAACACCGCTCTTGCGCGAGCTGCACTGGCTGCCTGTCGTCTTTCGGGTGCGCTTCAAGGTGTTAGTTATCATCTTTAAAGCGCTCCATGGCACGGGACCTAGCTATCTGTGGGATCGGATCCTGCCCCATACATCCTCACGGCCGATTCGCTCCCACAGAGAGGGACTTCTCCGGGTGCCGTCCACTAGACTGTGTCAGCGGGCGACGCCCAGGGGAAGGGCCTTCTCTGTGGCGGGCCCAGCCCTCTGGAACGACCTTCCCTCCGAAATTAGAACAACTATGGACCTCCGCTCCTTCCGTCAAAAATTGAAAACATACTTTTTCTGCTTGGCCGGCCTAGGTTAGTCTTCCATTTCTAATTGGGTTTTTAGGGCGTTTAGTTTTAGTACAGTGGGTTTTAGCGCAGGGATAATTTGTTTAATTTTCTATTTTAGCTATTTATGTATTTTATATTTGTATTTTTTAACTTTCCTGTGCACCGCTCCAAGTCCCTTTGGGGAGAGGAGGCGGTCTATAAATAAAATTATTATTAATAATAATAAAATAATAATAATAGTTGAATTTATTAACCGCTCCCTCTCCCCACAGGGACTCGGGGCGGTGCACAGGGAGAATAAAAGCAATAAATATACAAAATACATACCAATTTAAAACAGATTAAACTAATTCCTGTGCTAAAATCACTTAACTAAAAATCCCCACTAAATATAAATATACATTTGAAAACCCATTATTATTATTATTATTATTATTATTATTATTATTATTATTATTATTATTATTATTATTATTATTATTATTATTATTATTATTATTATTATTATTATTATTATTATTATTATTATTATTATTATTATTATTATTATTATTATTATAAGATAGGAAGAAAAAGAAAATTTAAAAAAATCTCATCCTCCCATGCTTTATGCATATCTCTGTGGCCAACTGATACATTTATTAATTAATTTACACAATGATAGAATGTTAGATGTGGAGCTGGATGAATCCATAAAGTTGATTGATGCAAATTATTGACCTGTATATCATCCTCATCATTTAACAACTTCATAATCCCTTGTGGGATGGAGCCTGGGCAACTGAATGGAGCTAGCATGGTGTTTATTGGCCGGATGCCTTTCCCTGTTGCCAATGTGGAGTTTTGTTCAGCAGATATATTGTCATTGTGCCCAGAGAGAGAAATATCTGCCTCTACCTAGGATCAAAGTCACAGCCTCCTGATTGTGAGGTGAGAGCTCCACCTCTAGGCCATCTCACTGCTCCTATCTTCTATGTATTATATTAGTGATAAAATATTTAAGAGGATAAATCGAAATAAATTGAAATAAATAAAAATAACAACAAACAAAACAAAATAACAGTAAAACAAAAAAAGGATTAAAGTTTCAAAACTCTCTATTAACAAACTGTTATTGTAATCCACTTGTAGAAACTTTACCACAGAATTTTATCTATCCCAAACCACCTTAAAAAAATTAAGAATAGTTTGTCCTGGATCAAATATCCCTGCTCATTTCTTATTGTTATATCTTATCAACTACAGTTGATAAATATCAAAAGATAGTTGTCTAATGTGCATGTGACACCCCTCCCCCGCTGCCCCACACATGTGCGCACATCTTTCTTTGCGCATGGGGAGGGCAAAAATGGCACCCCCCCCAGAGGCCCTCCGGAGGCTGGAAACAGCCCATTTTCTGACTTCTGGTGGGCCTGGCTGGTCCATTTTTCACCCTCCCCAGGCTCCAGAAGCTTTCTAGAAGCCTGGGGAGGGCAAAAAATGGCCCAACATGCAAGCTGAAGGTTCAGGAATACACTTCCAGGTTGTCAGTTGGAGTGTTTTTTGCTCCAGAAGCTTTCTAGAAGCCTGGGGAGGGCAAAAAACAGCCCAACACACAAACCGGAAGTCCATTCCCAAACTTCCAGTTTGTGCATTGGGTAGTTTTTTTGCCAAAAATCAAGGCTGAAAATCAACTGGCCAGTGCACACATGCATGCTGAAGCTGACAGGGAAATGCCTTGCCTGCCCTCAGAAATGGCTTTGCATGCCACCTGTGGCACACACCTGCCATAGTCTATCTTCTCATTGAGGTCCAAATAGAAGTGTCTTTACAATTAGGTGTAATAAATCCATCCAATATTTTCTTTTCTTTTTCAGATATGATTGATTGTATTGAATGCCCAGAAGATCAGTATGCTACCAAGAATAAGGATGGATGCATCCCCAAAACAATAAGCTTTCTTTCTTACAATGAACCGTTAGGAATTGGTTTAATGTCGGTGGCTGTTTCCTTTTCTTTGATCACAGTGTTGGTGTTGGGAACATTCATCAAGCACAGAGATACCCCGATTGTCAAAGCCAACAACCGAGATCTCACCTACCTTCTCCTTATCTCCCTTCTTGCTTGCTTCTTGTCTTCTTTGCTCTTTATTGGACAACCAAGGAAAGCCACTTGCTTTCTCCGACAATCTGTTTTTGGCATCATCTTCTCTGTTGCTGTTTCTTCTGTCCTGGCCAAAACTATCACGGTGGTGGTAGCATTCATGGCCACCAAGCCAGGGTCCAAGATGAGGACTTATATGGGGAAAAGACTGTCCAACTCTGTTGTCATTTCCTGTTCTCTGGTTCAAGCAGTTATTTGTATTGTATGGGTGGCAACCTCACCTCCATTCCCAAATTTAGATATGTACTCAATCCCAGGGGAAATTGTAGTAGAATGTAATGAAGGAACCACCATCATGTTTTATCTTGTCTTGGGTTACATGGGTTTCCTATCCCTTATCAGCTTTACAGTAGCTTTCCTAGCCAGGAAGTTGCCTGACACTTTCAATGAAGCCAAGTTCATCACTTTTAGCATGTTGGTGTTTTGTAGTGTTTGGTTGTCTTTTATTCCCACCTACTTGAGCACCAAAGGAAAGTATATGGTAGCTGTGGAGATCTTCTCCATCTTAGCTTCCAGTGCTGGGTTATTGGGTTGCATCTTTTCCCCCAAATGCTACATCATTCTTCTAAAGTCTGAACTGAACACCAAGGAACAGCTGATAAGAAGTAAAAAATGAGGAGTCTCTTATCAGCTGAAATGTTGCAGTGGTTAGAGCACCGTACTGCAGGCTACTTCAGCTGACTGCTAGGTGCAGTTCAGCAGTTCAAATCCCACCAGGCTCAAGGTTGATTCAGCCTTCCATCCTTCCAAGGTGGGCAAACTGAGGACCCAGATTATTGGGGGCAATAGTCTGACTCTGCAAAATGCTTAGATAGGGCTGTAAACCATGGTGAAGCAGTATGTAAGTCTAAGTAATACTGCTATTGCTATTATTAGCAATAAAACAATGGCCTACATTTGTATACTAAAATAGGATTGTTTCTGATTTTATATGAAATTATATAGGGCAGCATGCCTAATCAATCAATTAAAATTTGAACCAACCCACTTAAAGGTGTTCAGTTATTCATACATATTGTAGCAGATTTATTTGAATGTGGAATGAAAAAATAAAATCTGGGATAGCCTGTTCATTTGTTTGTCATTTATGTAGTGTCTAAATGTCATTGGTGTAGTCATTTGGAACAATTCCTCTCTCCTGTTGCCACATCATTCATATTTTCCAGAAACTAAACTTAAAGGAGACCTTTTTATTGCTTGTTTTAAGACAACTGTGAAGACTGAATATCCCATTCGGTCTTTAAACTAAACAAACCCACATTACATCAACCTTTAGTGATAGAGAGGGAGGGAAAGAGAAAGAGATAGGGAGCGAGGGAAAGAGAGAGGCAGAGAGAGAGAGAGAGAAAGAGGCAGAGAATGAGAGGGGGAAAGACAGAGGGAGGGAAAGAGAGAAAAAGAGGCAGAGAGAGAGGGAGAGAAAGAGAGGGAAGGAGGGAAAGGGAGGGAGACATAGAGAGCAAGAGAAAGAGAGAGAGGGAGGGAAAGAGAGAGAAAGAGAGGGGGAAAGAGAGAGCGGTAAGAGAGGGGGAAAGAGAAGGAAAAGGAGAGGCGGGAAATAGAGAAAGAGAAACAGACAGAGAAAGAGAGAAAGAGTGAGAGAACGAGAGAAGGAGGGAAAGAGGAGAAAAGAGAGAGGGAAAGAGAAAAGATAGTACAAAGGTTTTCTTTTATATTGTTGCTAAACTTAATATTTCAATAGCAGAAAAAAATGGGCATATAAGGGAATTTATCATGTTCTTCTTAGAACAACTAGCTGAACTTGTTTATCATTATTTTAGGTAGTAAAACCCCATTATTCAGGTTAAACTGCCCTGTTGGCACTTTGCAATAAATAAGTGAGTTTTGGGTTGCATTTTGGGCACTCAGTCTCTAAAAGGTTCGCCATCACTGGTATAGCGTTTCCTGTCTAGACAGGGGGTTGGACTAAAAGATCTCCAATGTTCCTTCAAACTCTGTTATTCTATTCTATTTGGGGCAAAATATGTCTCCGTAATTGCTTCTCAAATACTTGCTGTTCTCTCATTAAAGAGAACAGCAAATTCTCTTTCCAGCCATTCCAGTGGTGGGATTCAGCCAGTTTGCACATGCCCACTGACTCTGCGTCTTTCTGCAGAGCCCCTCCCATGCCCACATTCAGGGAGGGAGTGAGCAATGGAAAAGGCAGAGTGGACGGGCACATCAAACCAGAGGCCTTTAGGAGAAGTGTATTGTTTGGGGGCAGAAAAGAGTGTGGATGGGCACTGCTCTCATGTTTCTTCTTTTTTTTATTTTGTTGGGGCTGGAGGTGCTTGCTGCCTTGAGTCACCCTACTGCAGGCATGTCCAAAGTCCGGTCCGCGGGCCATTTGCGGCCCGGGGGTCGGTTTAATACAGCCCTCCAACAGAGGGAGTGACTGACAGACACAGAGAGAGACAGAAGGGGAGGGAGGGAAAGACAGAGAGACAGACAGAGAAAGAGAGGGAGGGAGGGAGACGGAGAGAGACACAGAGAGAGAATGACACAGGGAGGGATTTAATCGGAGACAGACGGGAAAAGAGGGAGGGACAGACATACAGAGAGAGGGAGGGAGAGAATCAGAGAGAGTGACACACACAGAGACAGGGAGAGACAGAAAGAGGGAGGGAGAGACAGATAGATAGAGACTGATTAAGTGAGTGAGAGACAGACAGACAGACAGACACACGCACAGAGTGACAGAGAGAAAGAGAGAAAGAGAAAGAGAGAAAGAAAGAAAGAGAAAGAGAAAGAAAGAGAAAGAAAGAGAGACAGAAAGAAAGAGAAAGAGAGAGAGAGAGAGAGAAAGAAAGAGAGAAAGAGAGAGAGTGAGAGAGAAAGGGAAACAGAAAGAAAGAGAAAAAGAGAGAGAGAAAGAAAGAGAGAGAGAGAAATGGAGAGAGAGAGAGGAAGAAAGAGAGAGAGAGAGAAAGAAAGAGAGAAAGAAAGAAAGAAAAAGAGAGAGAGAGAAAGAAAGAAAGAGAGAAAGAGCAAGAGAAATGGAGAGAGAGAGGAAGAAAGAGAAAGAGAGAAAGAGGTAGGTAAGTTTTTTTAAAATTTATTTTCAATACATTGTGAAAACTCAACTGTCAGTTGATCTTAATGTTATGAAATGAAAAGTATGTCATTTGCAATTAACTTGGCATAAAATAATTTATTTGCATTTAATTGTAATGGTTCAAAGAATGTTCGGAAAAATGTTCGGCCCTCCACCATGTTCACTTCATCCAATCTGGCCCTCTTTGAAAAAAGTTTGGACACCATTGCCCTACTGCATTAGCCAATAACAGAGATGGCATCTTAAGAAGCCATGACTTAGTTACGGCATTCAGCACATGATGGAATCCTCTTTCTTTGACCAACTTTCTTGGAGGAAGCGACGGCATCTGCGCGGTGGTGGGTGGAGCAAGCTATGCAGCATGGCACTGCAATGGAGAAATGGGCAACAGAGCAGCTGGTGAGAGGGAAGGCGGAGGCTGCCTTCCCTCTTTCCCTGCTCCTCCCCCCCCCCTCGTGCTGGTTGCTCCATTTGCAGTGCAGTGCCCAGGATCCACTTTGATAGCAGGGAGGGGGGTAATTTAACAACCAGTTTGTGCAGGGTCAGGTTGGCCATCACGGGAGGCTCATCCTGTATGTATGATGGCCAACCTTACTCTGGGCAAACTGGTTGAATCCTTTTTTCATGATTACGTGGCTGCTTTAAAGAATTGCAGATAGTTGCCATTCTGAACTGAACCTGAAGTCCAACTTAGATGTATTGATTAATAATTAATGCAATTGAAGGACCATTCTTTGAATGATGTAATAGATTCTTCCTGTTAACACAGGGCTTGCATTAGCAGACTATCAGGGGAAGGAACATGGTGGCTCAGTGGCTAAGATGCTGAGTTTGTCGATCAGAAAGGTCAGCAGTTCAGCAGTTCGAATCCCTAGCACCTTGTAACAGAGTGAACTCATGTTACTTGTCCCAGCTTCTGCCAACCTAGCAGTTCGAAAGCACGTAAAAAATACAAGTAGAAAAAATAGCAACCATCTTTGGTGGGAAGGTAACCGTGTTCCGTGCACCTTCTGCATTGAGTCATGCCAGCCACATGACCACGGAGACGTTTTTAGACAGCGCTGGTTCTTTGGCTTTGAAACAGAGATGAACATCGCCCCCTAGATTTGGGAATGACTAACACATATGTGTGAGGGGAACCTTTACCTTTAACTTTAATGGAAGGAGAATGAGATACAAGCAAATCTCTTTCTGTGCATGTCTCTCTGGGTCTTAGTCTTAGTCTTAGTCCCTCTCTCTGTGTGTTTCTCTGCATGTGTTCTCTTGGGAAAAGACAACACACTTTGGAGTTAACATTGGAAAGGAGTGGAGTGCAGTAGATACCATGTTTGTGAGTAAAACTGTTACTGCAACTTCATGGTGGCAGATGCAATTATCATACCTGTAATTACTAAAACCAGTTATTTAGTTTTCTTCACCCTATTTGGTGACTTGTAAATATGACTGAAAAAAACAACAATCTTTGACAAGAAAACCTCTGTGTGGCTGAAGGTTGGAAAGAGAAGACCAAAGGGATGGTCCCACTCAGAGAAGTTAATCAGCCATATTTCCTTCTCCCCACTTTATGTTTTGCGGATCTCTGCTGATGTTTTCTAGGTACGCATGTCTCATATTGATAAGAGAGGGAGAGGGTGGGAGGGACAGAGAGAAGATGATCTTTATTTAGAATCATAGAATTCCAGACAGAAGAGATGTTAGAAGTCAGCTAATTCAGCCTCCTTTTTGCAGGCAGAATCTACTAAGTTGCAGGTAATTAGGGCTAGAAGTGAACATAATTGCAAAATGTACCAGACATATTTTTAATGTTCTGGCTTGTGTGCTGCATTTTCTGCAAGGTATGTACTTATACGGATCTGTTTAGAGCAGGAAGAATGAGACGGTGGGAAATGAGGAACTGAAAGTAACGAATAACAGAGAACTTCGAATGCAGACGGGTGTTTGCAGAGAGCGATAGTCAAGAGTGAAAGAGTGAAAAAGAACAAGGAAGTACTATACAATACAATACAATACAATACAATAGCAGAGTTGGAAGGGACCTTGTAGGTCTTCTAGTCCAACCCCCTGCGTGGGCAGGAACCTTATACCATTTCAGAGTTGTAAGTTGTGAAATGTGTGCAGAAAAGTATAAAAAGAATGCCTTGGGCTGTTTGTCTCTGGACCTCATTGCAATGGGTTATTGATGTAAGCTGTGTCATGATAGCTATTCATGTTCCCAATTGTTCATGAAATAAACCTCCGAATCTTAAAGTAAGACTTGTTTTTATTGTATTACTGTCTCTTCTTTCTTTTTATTGGAATATTTCTATGACAATCATCACGGCCAAGGAACTGCTCAGCATCTGTTTGAAAACTCTAGCAACGAAGAACTCGCTACGCCATGTCATTTAAGAATCCAGCCACCTCTCACCCATAAAATAGTCAGACATGTGTTCAGAAGGAAGATTGAATAACAAGATGGTGCAGACTGTGCTATTCCTGCTTATGTGCCCTCACTTGGTGTGCAAATTCATGGCTCGGTCTAAGTCTGTCCCTTTTTTGCACATGTCCTATCAGTCCGGAGATTATGTGATTGGTGGCATCACATCTCAGATTCTTCCCGCTTCTGTTGTGTTTCCTTTCAATTGGCCTCCTTGGTTACAAGAGGGGGAGATAAGCAGGTAGGAGATTCTCTTGTCTTTTTGTTGTGGTTGCATGGGTTTTAACACCCAACATCCTGCAAACTCTAACTTCAACCATTGTGACAGTTATCTTATGCGGTCTCTGCCTTTTCATTTACAATGTTCTTCTCACTGTTTTGTCCCAAAGGTGCTTGTTCCAAAATGCAACTGTTCTTTCTTTCTTTCTTTCTTTCTTTCTTTCTTTCTTTCTTTCTTTCTTTCTTTCTTTCTTTCTTTCTTTCTTTCTTTCTTTCTTTTTCATGACTTTAATATCCATAAAATTTTGCAATCTCTATCT
The DNA here is from genome assembly GCA_039707465.1 of Rhabdophis nuchalis. Classification (NCBI taxonomy): domain Eukaryota; kingdom Metazoa; phylum Chordata; class Lepidosauria; order Squamata; family Natricidae; genus Rhabdophis; species Rhabdophis nuchalis. Next base: position 176,622,687 of record CM077647.1, on the reverse strand, counting down.
TCAAACTTTTTGACCCTTATCTTAAGTGGTCTCCATCTTTTCATTTACAATTTTCTTCTCACTGATTTGTCCCAAAGATGCTTGTTCCAAAATGCAATTGAACTTTCTTTCTTTTTTCTTCATGGCTTTAATATCCATAACATTTTGCAATCTCTATCTCCAAACTTTGTCACACTTATCTTATGCAGTTTCCATCTTTTCATTTATAATTTTCTTCTCATTGTTTTGTCCAAAAGAGTAGAATAGAGTAGAGTAGAGTAGAGTAGAGTAGAGTAGAGTAGAGTAGAGTAGAATAGAATAGAATAGAATAGAATAGAATAGAATTCTTTATGGGCCAAGTGTGATTGGACATACAAGAAATTTGTCTTTGGTGCATATGCTCTCAGTGTACATAAAAAGACAAGATACATTTGTCAGGAATCATAAGGTACAACACTTAATGGTAGTCATAGGGTATAAAGAAGCAATCAGGAAACAATCAAATCAATATAAATCGTAAGGATACAAGCAGCAACTTACAGTCATGTAGTCATAAGTGGGAGGAGATGGGTGATAGGAACAATGAGAAGACTAATAGTAGTAGTAATGCAGCCTTAGTGAATGGTTTGACAGTGTTGAGTGAATCATTTGTTTAGCAGAGTGATGCCGTTTGGGGAAAAAACTGTTCTTGTGTCTAGTTGTCTTTGTGTGCTGTGCTCTATAGCATTGTTTTGAAGGTAGGAGTTGAAACAATTTATGTCCAGGATGCGAGGGGTCTGTAAATATTTTCACATCCTTTTTTTTTTTACTTGTACAGTGTACAGGTTCTCAGTGGAAGGCAGAGTGGCAGTAATTGTTTTTTCTGCAGTTTGAATTATCCTCTGAAGTCTGTGTCTTATCTTGTTGGGTTGCAGAACCAAACCAGACAGTTATAGAGGTGCAGATGGCAGACTCAATTATTCCTCTGTAGAACTGTATCAGTAGGTCCTTGGGCAGTTTGAGCTTCCTGAGTTGGCGCCAGTGGTGAGTTTCAAATTTTTTTAAAACCTACTCTGTAGGTGTCGCCTATTTTGTGGGCGTGGCTTGGAAGTCATGTGACAGGGTGGGAGTGGCCACCTTTTAAAATGTGGTGAAACTCATTTAACAACGCTCTTGCTTAGCAACCAAAAATTTGGCCTCAATTGTGGTGATAAATTCTTTCTTTCTTTCTTTCTTTCTTTCTTTCTTTCTTTCTTTCTTTCTTTCTTTCTTTCTTTCTTTCTTTCTTTCTTTCCTTTCCTTTCCTTTCCTTTCCTTCCCATTGGGTCACTGGCAGCAGCGGGCCAGATTTACTTCCAGGTACGCCGGTGGAACCCCCTCTCACCGGTTCTCTAAATTTCACCAACCGGCTCTCGCGAGTAGGTGTGAGCCTGCAGAAACCCACCACTGGTTGGCGCAGAAAGAACATTCTTTGTTGTGCCTTTTTGATGACGTTTGTCGATGTTAGGTGTCCAAACAGCCAAGGTGTTTGTTCCAAAATGCAATTGAACTTTTTTTCTTTTCTTTTTTCCTTCATGGCTTTAATATCCACAAAATTTTGCACTCTCTATCTTGAACTTTGTTGAACCTTGTGAAATATGTATGCACCTCTATTTTCAGCATAATGACAAACGTTTACCAGCACAACTTAGCTTTGGTGTTTGCCATAAATGAGATTAATAAGAATCCAAAGATTTTGTCCAACATCACACTTGGATTCTGCATCACAGATTCCTATAACCACGAGAGAATGTTCTATCACAGCATGCTCCAGATTCTTTTCAACTCACAGAGATCAGCCCTCAATTACAACTGTGAATTCAAGAAGAAGATAATAGCCACGATTGGAGGATTAAAGTTTGATATTTCCTTCCATGTAGCGGACATCTTAACTCTTTATAAAATTCCACAGGTGAGGTTTTAGTAGGTAGTAGTGGTCTCTTGAGATGCTTTTATTTAATATATTTAGGTTTTTATGTCTACTGATGTTCACACAACATGACATGCAAGTGAGAACCAGAGCAAATCCTACATTAGTAATAATTAGAAATTACATTATTGTTGAATATATGTTTTATTGATACATTTTTTCTTTAAAAACATAAAAAAATCATATCTATCTGAACAGTGTGTTGTCTGGGCATGGTTAATTTTAAGTAAAGATACAACAATAACCAGAATAGAACAGAACAGAACAGAATAGAATAGCAGAGTTGGAAGGGACCTTGGAGGTCTTCTAGTCCAACCCCCTGCTTAGGCAGGAAACCCTACACCACTTCAGACAAATGGTTATCCAGCATCTTCTTAAAAACTTCCAGTGTTGGAGCATTCACAACTTCTGGAGGCAAGTTGTTCCACTGATTAATTGTTGTAACTGTCAGGAAATTTCTCCTCAGTTCTAAGTTGTTTCTCTCCTTAATTAGTTTCCACCCATTGCTTCTTGTTCTACCCTCAGGTGTCTTGGAAAATAGTTTGACTCCCTCTTCTTTGGGGCAACCCCTGAGATATTGGAACATTGCTATCATGTCTCCCCTAGTCCTTCTTTTCATTAAACTAGACATACCCTGTTCCTGCAACCGTTCCTCATATGTTTTAGCCTCCAGTCCCCTAATCATATTTGTTGCTCTTCTCTGCACTCTTTCTAGAGTCTCCACATCCTTTTCACATCATGGCAATCAAAACTGAATGCTGTACTCCAAGTATGGCCTTACTAAGGCATTATAAAGTTTTATTAACACTTCATGTGATCTTGATTCCATCCCTCTGTTTATGCAGCCTAGAACTGTGTTGGCTTTTTTGGCAGTTGCTGCACACTGCTGGCTCATGTTTAAATGGTTGTTGACTGGGACTCCAAGATCCCTCTCACAGTTACTACTATTGAGCAAAGTATTGTGTTCTCCAACTAGTAATCTTAATAGACATATCAATATTAATCACAAAATAATAATACAGTTAGTTTGTCTATCTTGCAAATTTTTCAATACAAATATTTTTATTATTTTTTTAGATTCTTTTTAGTTTCTAACCTCTGTTTCTATTAGTTAGCCATTGGTAAAATAACTCCCATGTTAAATAAATATTCTGTTTCTTCCTTTTCTTTTATTTTAAGTGTCAATATGTCCATCTCAACACATTCCAATATTTTTTCTGTAGAGATCTTATCATTTTTCCAATGTTGTGCAAACATAATACTGGCTGCCCTTACTACGTGTAAAATTAAATACGCATTCCATTTATTATACTGTTCTGGTAAAATACCCAGCAGGAATATTTCTGGTTTCAATTCTATGTGTTGGTTTATAATTTGTTTTGAACCAAATATGTATTTTAGTCCAATATTTTTTTGCCTTTGGACATGACCACCACATATAATAATGTGAGCCTGTTATCCGATTACACTTCCAACATTTAGCTGATACATTTTCAAACATCTTAGAGCAGAGCAGAGCAGAGTAGAGCAGAGCAGAGCAGAGCAGAGCAGAGCAGAATTCTTTATTGGCCAAGTGTGATTGGACACATAAGGAATTTGTCTTTGGTGCATATGTTCTCAGTGTAGACAAGATACATTAATCAAGAATCATAAGGTAGGACACTTAATGATAATTACAAATAAGCAATCAGGAAACAATCAGTATCAATATAAATCATAAGGATACAAGCAACAAAGTTACAGTCATAAGTGGGAGGAGATGGGCGATAGGAACGATATGAGAAGACTAATAGTAATTGTAATGCAGCCTTAGTGAATGGTTTGATAGTGTTGAGGGAATTATTTGTTTAGCAGAGTGATGGCATTCGGGAAAAACTGTTCTTGTGTTTAGTTGTTCTGGTGTGCAGTGCTCTATAGTGTTGTTTTGAGGGTAGGAGTTGAAACAATTTATGTCCAAGATTCAAGGGGTCTGTAAATATTTTTATGGCCCTCTTTTTAACTCGTGCAGTATACAGGTCCGCATTGGAAGGCAGGTTGGCAGTAATTGTTTTTGCTGAAGTTCTGATTATCCTCTGAAGACTGTGTCTGTCTTGTTGGGTTTCAGAACCAAACAAGACACTTATAGAGGTGCATATGACAGACTCAATTATTCCTCCGTAAAACTGTATCAGCAGATCCTTCGGAAATTTATGCTTCCTGAGTTTTTGCTTACCTCTCTGGTGGTAAATGCCACCTATAAAACATTTTATATAAATTTTCCTTATAGGCCGTTGACATTGTTAGTTTACCGTTTATATCCCACAATTTCTGCCATTTATCTAATTCTATTGGGTAACCAAAGTTTTTAGCCCATCCTATCATTGTTTCTTTCATTTGCTCTTTTTCCATTTTAATACTCAATAAGTAGATAGAAATTACATTATTGTTGATGTTCATTCGCTAAATCAAGCCTGATTCTTTTTTTATTTTTTTATTTTAAACTAGCCGTTCCCGGCCACGCATTGCTGTGGCCCAGTCTGGTTAAATGGCCAACCAATCTGTGTGTAGATCTACACCTGCATGCACACACACACACATACACACAACCACCGTTTAACCCCCAACCTACCTACCTGCTATATTTCTCCCCCTCTCCCTCTCCCTCTACTTACCTACCTACTGTATTTCTCCCTCTCCCTCTCTATCCCTCTACCTACCTACCTGCCTACCTACTGTATGTCTCCCTCTCCCTCTCTATCCCTCTACCTACCTACCTACTGTATTTCAACTTCTCCCTCTCTATCCCTCTACCTACCTACCTGCCTAGCTACTGCATTTCTCCCTCCCTCCCTCTATGCCTCTACCTACCTACCTACCTACCTACCCACTGTATTTCTCCCTCTCCCTCTCCCTCTCCCTCTCGATCCCTCTATCTACCTACCTACCTACCTACTGCATTTCTCCCTCTCTATCCCTCTACCTACCTACCTACCTACCTACTGCATTTCTCCCTCTCTATCCCTCTACCTACCTGCTTACCTACTGCATTTCTCCCTCTCTATTTCTCTACCTACCTACCTGCCTACCTACTGTATTTCTCCCTCTCCCTCTCTATCCCTCTACCTACCTACCTACCTACCTACCTACCTACCTACCTACCTACTGCATTTCTCCCTCCCTCTCTCTATCCCTATAGCTGCCTACCTACCTACCTACTGCCTTTCTCCTTGAATCTTATGGACAGAGTATTTTATGTCATAAAGGATGACATAATACCTATGGCCCACTGCTCTCTCTGTATCCATCTACCTACTTTTTTTTACAATTTTTTACATTTCTGTTGTGTGTATCTGACACAGGTGTGACATCTACACAATCTATATATATCATTGGTGCCAAATTTGTAAGGAATGTTATGTGACAATTTGGAAGCAAACGGTGCGGTACTTTCGGAGATTACCTGTTTTGAACAAACTCATAGTTACATTTTTATTTATATAGATTTTATATGAACAATCCATTTTCCATTAATCAGTGTGTCGTCTGGATATAAACAGTTGTGCCAACATCAAAATATATTTATTTATTTATTTATTTTTCATATTTATATCCCGCGCCCATCTCCCACAAAGGGACCCGGGGCGGCGCACAGGAAAATTAAAAATACAAAAATACAAATATACAAAAATACAAAGACTCTTAAAACTATATTAAACCCAACCCTGCACTAAAATATAATTAAAACCCCCAAATTAAAACTTTGATCAACTAAAAGTCAGTTCAGTGTCGGGTAGTTCATAACAGGCTGGCTAGATGAAAAAAGTTTTTATTTTTTTTTATTTTTTTTATTGAAATTTTTATAATATTTTACAATATTTCACCCAGTGCTGTACAAAACAAAAGGAAGAGTTGGTTTCAAGTGTCTTCTGTTATCTTTAAGATCTCCAAAATCCACGTTCTCTAGGTACAGGCGTCAAGGCATCCAAAGTTCCAAGTGCATAGTCCACAAATGGCTTCCAAGTCTTCCAAAAAATATCTTTTTTATAAACCCCCTCTCTGAATTTAATATCACACGTCATTTTATCATTTAAGGCTAATTTCCACATTTCACAGAACCATTCTTCTATTTTAATATTTACCTCTATTTTCCAATATCTTGCTATTACAATCCTACCCATTATAATCATAATTCTAATCAATTCTTTCTCATGTTTTGTTAACTCAGGTTCATTAATTATCAATAACAATATATTTTCTGATCTCAATATTATTATTCTTTTCATCATTTCACCCATCATTTTTTCTAATTGCTGCCAAAACTTTTTAATTTTCACACATTTATACCACATATGTTCATAAGTTCCCACTTCCATATTACATCTCCAACATTTATCGCTCATTTTTTTATCTATCAATGATAATCTTAATGGGGTCCAATACCATTTCCAAACAACCTTAAAATTATGCTCTTTAATCCTTATAGACAAAGTCCTCATGATTCGACTCTTCCAGTTCTCATTACAATCCAAATCCAATATTTTAATCTTAAGGTCTTCCTCCCAGTTCCTTTTCATTACCATTTGTGGATTTCCATCAAAATTTATAATCTTATATATCTTACTAACGAGTCCTTTTAACCCAATTTCATCTTTAATAATTTGAGATACTAAACTTTCAAATTTAGTTTTATTTCTATCTATTTTACATATTCCCTTTACTTTCATAGTCCATTTTTCTACCTGTATTTTTTCGAATCAATTCAACTCCAATCTTTGGATTACTTTTTTTTTCCTACTCTCAATTCCTAGAGCTCTTAACCAATTTACTATATTTCCTATATTTTCATCCTCAATTACTTTATCCCGACTTATATTAGTTTTAATCGGCCAACTTTCAGTTGTCTTCCCCAGGAAAGCTATATCCGGGATCAATTTTTTAACAAATGTATTCCAAATTTTGCTCAGCCCCTTTAACCAATAACTATTAATTGCCTTTGTTTTTGCTCTATCTAGAAACCATATAGACCCAAATCTCTTAATATCTTTTAGCTCCAGATCGCCCCAATGACCATCTCCACCTTTGAGTATTTTTATCACGGTTCGAATATTATACGCCCGATAGTAATTAAGTAGATTGGGAATTCCCAATCCACCCTCTTTTTGATTTTGATACCACATTTTCTTCATTATTCTTGGTTTTTTCCCACCATTACAAAATTTATCCAATTTCTTCTGATATTCTTCTATATCTTTCTCTATCAAATTTAGTGGTAGCATCTCAAACAAAAAATTGAACTTTGGTAACAACATCATTTTACACATTGCAATTCTACCAAACCAAGACAGCTTTATCTCTTTATACTTATCTATCTTTCTCTCTACTTCCTTCAACATCACCTCATAATTAATTTTTTTCAATTCTCTAACTTTAAGTGAAAGTGTTATCCTCAAATATTTCAATGTATTCTTAACTCTTATCCCAAATTGTTCTTGCATATTTTCCCACTCCTTACCATCTTTATTCATTAGTAGTTCAGATTTTGACCAATTTACCTTTAAACCTGTCATTTCTTCAAATTCTATCAAATGTTTATTTATCCTATTTAAATCTTTCTCTATATCTTTCAAAATAATCAAGGTATCATCCGCATACAAATTTATCTTATATCCCTTGTACCCTTCCAATCCTTCATCTTCTTCTATCAATTTAATCAAAACCTCCATAACTAACAAGAATAATGTTGGGGACAAGGGACATCCCTGTCTCGTACCTGCTTCCAATTTAATCTCTCCCGTCATTGTTCCATTCACCTTTACTTTTGCACTACTTTTTTGATACAATTTTGAAATAACATGTATAAATTTATTACCAAAGCCTAATGCCTCAATAATTACCTTAATAGTATCCCATTGTACAGAATCAAAGGCTTTGAAAATATCTAATGATATTATACCTATTTCATCACCATTATTTTCAGCAACGTCTATAATGTTCAATACTCTTCTAATTATATCACTCATATATCTACCTTTAACAAAACCTACTTGATTATAACTTATATATTTATCTATAAAACTATTTAATCTATTACTTATAATAGCTGTAAATATTTTTGCATCCTGGTTGATTAAAGAAATGGGTCGGTAGGACTCGATCCTCTCAAGATCTTTATCAGGTTTAGGAATTATAGATATTACTGTCTTATTCCATGACATCGGGACTTCTCCACCATGTAAAATTCCATTAAATAATTTTTGCAGTCTTGGTGTTATTAGTTCTTTAAATTCTTTATAGAATTCAGCAGGTAATCCCTCTTCTCCTGGGGTCTTCCCTAGTTTTAACTCTTGTATTATTTCGTTGATCTCCTCCTGTGTTATATCTTTTTCCATCAAATCTTTATATGTTGGATCTATTTTTATAGCATATTTTCCAAGATGATTCTTCAATTTTTCTAAATCGATTGGTTTCTTTAAATATAATTTTTGAAAAAAATTCCTAGCTATTTCGCATTTCTCCAATCTCTTATAGCACCTTGTACCTTTTTCATCTATCAGAGAACCAATTTCTCTCTTTTGAGTTTTATTTTTCGCCATCTTTGCCAATAACCTAGAATTTTTATTACTAAATTCAAAAAAATCCCTATTTAAATATCTTAAATTTTTTTTAACTAATTCAATATCTTCTTCTATCAATTTAGTTTTTAATAAGTTCAATTCCTCCAAACATTTTTTATCTTTCGTAAGTGAGAATTGGTTCTCCAATATCTTAATTTGTCTTGTATCCTGTTCTATTTTAGTTTTATATTCCCTATATTTTCTACTTGACAATTTAATACTTTCTCCCCTAAATATTGCTTTCATCGTATCCCAAACAATTTCAAATTTGACCTCTCCATTATCATTCAATCCCCAACTTTCTTCCCATTTTTTGAATATCCATATTTTATCCTCTTCCTTTTTATACAATTTTTCATCATATCTCCAACCTCTTTCCTTTTTCTCAAAGTTAAAATCTATTTCCATCGTAACTTCTGCATGGTCAGAATCCTTAAAAATTCCCACATCTACTTTATCTACATTATTCAACAAATCTTTAGAAACAAAAATATAATCAATTCTTGAATAAGTATTATATACCTTAGAACAAAAAGTATACACCCTTTCAGAACCTTTCAACTCCCTCCAAACATCAACCACACTATTTCGAAGCATCCATTTGTTTAAAATTTCCCCTTTATTTGTTTGTCTAAAGCGGGTAGGATTATTACTATCAATTCTATCCCTAATTAAATTAAAATCCCCCGCCACAATTACTTTCCCTACACTTTCTATTTCCAAAATCTTAGTAATTTTATCAAGAAATCCCTTTTGTTTTTCATTCGGTAAATATAAGTTAACCAATGTCACTTTTTGCTCATTAATATTCCCTATAATTATTAAATATCTTCCTTCTTCATCTCTAATTACTTTTTTTTTCTCAAAGTATACCCTATTTGATATCAATATCGCAACTCCTCTGGCTTTAGAGGTCCCAAAAGATTTTTCATAGATCTGCATACCTTTAATATTCATTCTATTAAAATCCTCCGATTTTTGATGAGTTTCCTGCAAAAATAATATGTCAGGTGAGTCCCTTTTAATTTTAAGCTCCAATCTTTTCCTTTTTATATGATTGCCTGTACCCTTCACGTTCCATGTCATTATTTTTATAAACCGCATTTAAGCAGTAACTTTTTTAATCCTGACCCCTCCTCTTCCTTTATGTGCACACCCAACACCAGACAAAAAAGACATACAAAAAACACAACAAAAACAAACTTAAGACACAACCACAACAAATAACAATTAATCTTCACCCCCCACATCCTCATTCGAGTTACGCCTCCATATAAAGAGTGTGGGGGGGGAACGTGCCCATGGTCGGGTCATTTCTTTCGGGTTATTCTTGTTTTCCACTTTCAAAAAAAGAAGATAACACTGGCTTGTCCCCGCACTCAGCTTCCTGCTTTCTTCTAAGATCCTCCTCCTCAGCTGACGCTCTCTTAGATTCTTCACGGATTTTCTTATGTTCGGACATTGCCGGAGAGATTTCTTTCCGTTTTAAGCTTTTAGGATCTCCACCGACTGCTCCTTTTTCCTCCAATGTTGGGGATTCCACTTGTATTCCACCCATCTTAAGCATATGATCTTTAATTTCTTCTAAATCCTCGTCTTTCTCAACCAGCCCGAGCTTCCGTATCAATGTTATGGCATCCGTTTCCGAAGTAATAGTTTGCATTCTCCCTTTGTAAAAGAATTTCAATTGTTGTAACGGTCTCCAATTATACTTAATATCATTGTCTCTGAGGACTTTTGTAATTGGCTTTAAGAAAAATCTCCATTCCCTGTCTTCCCTAGAAATGTCTTGAAACACTTGAATTTCCTTCCCCTCAAATTTTGGGGGTTCTCCCAGTTCTCTTATTTTTCCCATAACTTCTAATTTATCTCCAAGGTTTGCAAATCTCACAAGGACATTTCTATTGGCTCCACCTTGTCTCTTATAACCAATTCTAAAAACACTTACTAAGTCCGCTGCCATGTATACAGTTGACGCATCAAGTTCATTCAGCCATTTTAACATTCTTTGCTTCAAGTTATCCGCCCTCTCCTCCGGAATCCCGCGAATAACAATATTATATTTTCTTGCTTCTTCTTCCAAAAGACTGATTCTCCTGTCTTGTTGCTGATTTTTCAAAAAAATCCCTTCAAACTTACGATCAGATTGTTCCTCATGAGCAAAAATCTGTTTAATATCATCCTTTATAAAGTTAATTTCCATATTTTGCTTTTCAAAATTAACATTCATGTTATTGACCTCTTCTTTAATATTTTGAACCTCCAATGTCAAATTATCTAAACGATCAGTTACAACAGTCAGTTTTTCTCCAATCGTATTCAATGCTCCTATAATCCATTCAAATTCAGAAGGCTGTAGAGTCATCGTGTCAAATCAGTAATCTCTTTTTTAAAAAAAAATTTTTTTAATTTAAACCTGCCAAGAGGGTCTTTAATGAGGAAAAAAGCAGAAACCCAATGAAAGATAGCTGAGATGGCTTTTAAAAACACCAAGAAGCCATAACAAAAGTAAAAAGGCTGGAATCCTAACTCATAAAATACAAAGCCTGTATTTTTTTTTTTGGCTTGCCAGAAGCTCTTGCTACATCCAGCATAAACAACTCATTTAAGTTCAACAGTTTGCAGTCCACATAACTCTTTCACTTTGTTTATGTCTTGTAGCAGATAAGGAAAACTTACAAATCACAATGCTTGTCAAAGCAGAGGCAAGCTGCCGACGCCGCTTCGATCAAACCTTTGTTCTTTGTTCTCCACGGAGAAACGAAACTTTGAAATTCAAGCAGTCCGGTTTGATCTATCGGTGCAAAAATCAGTCAACACAGTCCTCTGCCTTTCCGACCCCGTTGTAAACAATCTCGGCTTCTAACGGTGCATTTAATCACTTTTAATCCACAGTTTATTAAAAAAAAAAAACCCTACGAAATGGAGGAATGTCCTCAGCTACTCGGCCATAAGCCACGCCCTATGAAAAAAGTTTTTAGGCGCTGGCGGAACAGGCGGAGGTCGGAGATGACATGCAGTTCAGGAAGTAGGTCGTTCCAGAGGGCTGGGCCCGCCACTGAGAAGGCCCTTCCCCTGGGTGTCGCCAACCGGCATTGCCCAGCTGACGGCACCGGGAGAAGACCCTCTCTGTGGGAGCAAATTGGACGTAGGGACCTATGGGGCAGCAGACGGTCTCGCAGGTAACTAGGCCCCGTGCCATGGAGCACCTTGAAGATGGTCATCAATACCTTGTAACACACCCGAAAGGTCACAGGTAGCCAGTGCAGCTCGCACAGGAGAGGTGTTATATGGGATTGCCGTGAGGCTCCCATGATTACCCGCACGGCCGCGTTCTGGACTAACTGCAACCTTCGAGTGCATCTCAAGGGGAGCCCCATGTAGACAGCATTACAGTAGTCCAGACGGGAAGTCACAAGTGCTTGAGTGACTATGTGAAGGGTGTCCTGGTCAAGTAAGGGGCGCAATTGGTGGACCAGGCGAACCTGGTAAAACGCACCCCTGGACACGGCCATCACATGGTCCTCCAGGGACAGCCGGGAATCCAGGAGGACTCCTAAATTGCGCCAGGTGATTTAGCCAGGTGATTCCACGGAGGAATCACCTGGCTAAACCGGGGCGCCGGAAACCACAGCCACTCCGTCTTGGACGGGTTGAGTTTGAGTCTGTTACTGCCCATCCAGATCCGCACGGCCTCCAAACACCGGGACATTACCTCGACGGCATCGTTGGGGTGGTTTGGGGTAGAGATGTACAACTGAGTGTCATCAGCGTACAGATGGTACTCTACCCCAAAACCATGGATAATCTCGCCCAGCGGCTTCATATACGTGTTGAACAGGAGTGGCAAGAGGACTGACCCCTGCGGCACCCCACATGTGAGGGGCCTTGAAGTCGACCTCTGCCCTCCTGTCAACATGAATTGCGACCGACCGGAGAGGTAGGAGGAGAACCACCATAAAACGGTGCCTCCCACCCCCAACCCCCCCAGTCGGCGCAATAGGATACCATGGTCGATGGTATCAAAAGCCGCTGAGAGATCTAACAGGACCAGGATAGAGGAAAAACCCTCCAGAGATCATCCACCAATGCGACCAATGCCGTCTCGGTGCTATGACCAGGTCGAAAGCCGGACTGGCGAGGGTCTAGATAATCAATTTCCTCCAGATACAATCTTATTTATTATTTAATCTCATTTTAGCTTAATTTCCCATACCTTATGTAGCAAATACTCACCGCCCCGGGTCCCTCTGTGGGAGATGGGTGCGGGATATAAGTATGAATTAAAAAAAATAATTCTAATAATCCCATTGTAATTTATTTAGCTCTATTAGTTACGTTGACTATTGGTACATTTTCTACACTTTAGATATCTTCTTTTAAGTACTAATTCTAATATCTATTCTCTAACCACCAGTAAAAAGATTCCCAAATTTATAATAATCTTTTTGTTCTTTCTCTTTGATATCCACTGTCAATCTGTTCATTTCTGCACATTCTAATATTGATCATATCACACCAGGTCCCTCTGTGTCCTTCACTGTCTTCTGGACAGCTTTGTGTTCATTGTGTCTAATCATCTCATTGTCCAGTTTCTCCCTCTCCTTTTTCCTTCACTCTTTCCCAAAAATCAAAGGTTTTGTAAATGAGGATGAGCTTCAGCTTCACTTTATCTCAATGGTGGGTCCCAGATCTTGGTGCAACCGGTATGGTGCAACCGGGCCAGGTGTCCACCACATGAATGTTTGCAGCACGCTGATGCATACTTACCGCCTGCAATGCTCCAGCTGCTCAAATACTGGTAAGGAATGTGGCGGCCAGGTGGGCCCTCCGGAGCACCATACCGGAACAGTACCTTGTGCTCCTGGCAGGCACCAGTACACCTGTACTGGGGTGTACCAGTCGTAACCCACCACTGCTTTATCTTCTGCCAAGCAAAACTCAGGGTTGATTTCCTTTAGCATTGACTGATTTGATCTCCTTACACAGGAAATATAATTTTTAATAAAGTTTTTTTTATTTTTAATCTCATACATACATTCACAAGTATGCAAATTCTCATAGTTATTATTAACATTGTGTGTTAACAATTTTAAACATTCATTTTTCCATATAAAAATTAAAATAACTAATCAGGATTGCGTTTCTTACCATCTCATACAGCCAATTAAACTGCAATCCTACTTTTCTTTCTTTTTCTCCCTCCCTCCCTTCTTCTCTACCTTCTTCTTTCCTCCTCTCCTTTACCTTTTCTTCTTCCTCTTCCTCTCCTCTCCTCCACTCCTCTCCTTTTCTTCCCTTTCATATCCTCTCTCTACTCTTCCTACCCCTCCCTATCCTCCTCTCCTTTCCTCTTTCTTCTTTTCCTCTCCTTTCCTCTCTTCTCTTCTCCTCTTCCTATCTTTCCTCTCTTTCTTTCCTCTTTCTATTGTGATTGCATATTTTCCTCTTCCATCTGGTATATTTTCGGGATGATATTCCAGGGAAAAATATCCCCTTTCCTCGTTATTTCTTCCAGTCTATTATTTACACATACCTCATTCTTTGAGCATATATTTGTATATTAATATTTTTTTCTGTTTTCCCCTCTTCCCCCCTTTTTCATTTAATAGTGGATCATCTGGGTTTCTGTTTCCCTCTTTTTTTCTTTTCTATATTCTTATTCATATTCCTTTTCGAATCAATCATAAAAGCTTCCCCACTTCTTGAAGTACACTGATTCCTCCTTATTCTTTATTCTCAATGTTAACCTATTCATTTCTGCACAATCCAAAATTTTCATTATTATCTCTCCTTCTGAAGGGATCTTGTCTGCTTTCCAATTTTGTGCAAATACAATTCTGGCTGCTGTTGTTACATTTGTAATCAAATATGCATCTTCTTTATTATATTTCTCTGGTAAGATATCCAATGCGAATCTCTCTGGCCTTAACTCTATACGTCAATGTAACATTTTCTCTAACCATATTCTTATTTTAACCCAATAACTCCTTGCTTCTAAGCATGTCAGCCACATATGGTAATACGATAATGGAAGGAAATATCAAAGCGACTGAGTGCAATGTGAAGTCTTTGCATCCCTACAAAATGTGTGTATAGAAAAGATGTGTACAAATCGGCAGTGAGATTTTGATTAATGGGACAAGTCTCAAGAATCTTTCATCTCTTGCCCATAATCAAAGTAGCTCTCTTACTGGTTAGTATCATAATAGTGAATAGGCAAGATTTCACCACTGAAGCCACTCCATTCAAGCAAGCCAGCAGAAATGAATGCCCCAACATTGCAAGTCTTCAAGAAGAAATGTGATATCAAATAGAAGCTTTGTTTGAATGCTTACTGAGAGTAAGACCTAGCTCACTTCCCATTTGATTGTTACCTGTTTAAGAGGGTGAGAGATGGGTACCTCGGTCGATATACCAAACAAATGACCCATTGAGACCCCCATATCAAAACAACTTACCTTAAGTTAACAGATTAACAGAGTTGGAAGGGATCTTATAGGTGATCTCGTCCAACCCCAACTCAAGCAGGAGACCCTACATCAGTGACAGGTAACCTTTTTGTTGTTTGGTGCCAAAAATGCAAGCATGCACAATAGCACATGCATGTGCTGGCATCCATAATGCCAAGCATGCACAACCCCACACACACTCACACTCACCCCCATGTGCGACACATTGCTCACCTCCAAATTGAGCTTGGTATTTCCTCCAGGGGGCGGGGGAAGGATGAAAATGGCCGGAGGCTTTCTTGGAGCCTGGGAAGAGCGAAAATGGCCTTCGAAAGGCCCTCCAGAACCTGGAAATGGATCCCCAGGCTCTGGTCCCCTAAATTTCATCTGCAATGAGTTTAAGTCATGTTTTAATAAAGACATATAACATCACAAAAGAGATTGCATCAAAAATATGAAGTCCTCACATTGGACATAGACAGACAGACAGACAGTTGGTTAACAGAGTTGGAAGGGACCTTGGAAGTCATCTAGTCCAACCCCCCACCCAATCAAGAGACCCTACATGGAAGTCCAGTCTCTTCTTGAAAGTTTCGAGTGGTTAAGCTCCCACAACTTCTGAAGGCCCCTTCTGCTCCATTGCTTGATTGTTCTCACTGTCAGAAAAGGTCTCCTTATTTCAAGCTTGATTCTCTCCTTGATCAGTTTCCATCCATTGTTTTTTGTCTGGCCTTAAGTGCCTTGGAAAATAGCTTGATTCCTCCTCTCTATGACAGCCCTTCAGACTTTGGAAGACTGCTCTCATGTCTCCCCCGGTCCTTCTCTTCACTAGACTGGCTATGCCCAGTTCCTGTAACCACTCTTCATATGTAGAATTACATTCTTCATATATACGTTCTTCGTATGTTCTTCATACATAGAATTACAGAGCTTTCTTCTAACTCATTACTGAAACATCTCTTCGCCTCTTAGCTAGTATATGGATCCTTTTCGTCTAAGGGAAAGAATGGATTGAGCCCTACCTTCTATCGTATGGCCATGAGTGAAGACCACCAGATCCATAGCATCGTTTACCTGCTAAAATATTTTGGATGGACCTGGATTGGCCTCTTTGCTCAAGATGGTGACACTGCAGAGCATTTCCTGGTCTCCCTGGAGGCTTTGTTTTATCAGAATGGAATCTGCTTGGCTTTCACTCAAAGAGTGGTACAGCAGGAGAAACAAAAGCAAGATAACTGGCATAAAATCATGGCCTTGCATGAAAGAATTCATCTTCATTTTACACAAAGCAAAGCAACTATCCTGGTTGTTTATGGAGATACCTTGACCATGATGTGGCTGAATATTTTAATGACCGAACAACATGACAGATGTAATGAAAAGACATGCAATGGAAAAGTATGGATTATGATGGCCCAAATAGATGTTGCATTGATGATTCAACAATTGGACAACATACCGGATCTGTTCCAAGGAACTCTTTCCTTCGTGCTCCATTCCAATGAGATTAATGGCTTTCAACTTTTCTTCAGCTCCTCAGACCTGGGCAGAACGAACAAGACCAATTTCTCAGAGATTTCTGGGAGAAAGCATTCCAATGTCAGTTTATTCTTTTATCAAAATTAAAAAGAAACAAGTGTACCGTGGAGGAGCGCTTGGAGTCCCTCCCTAGGTCACGTTTTGAAATGACCATGAGCGGGCACAGCTATGGCATCTACAATGCCGTTCATGCTGTGGCCCATGCTTTGCATGCTGCAGTCTTATCTCGAGTCCATTCCAGGAGAAATGTGGGTGGCCAAAGGTTTCATGATCTTCAGCCTTGGAAGGTAGTGGTTTACTAATACTTTTTTGTGTCATCCTTTGTATAAGTCATGGTGGCGCAATGGTTAGAATGCAGCATTGCAGGCAAACTCTGCATGCCGCTGCCAGCAGTTCGATTTTGACTGGATCAAGGTTGACACATCCTTCCATTTCATGTAAGTCAGTGAGAATTGGGTGTTCAGTAGAGCTGTGCAGAAAAATCTGCATCTGTGTCTGATTGTTTTGGCATACAAACAGTTTGTGTCCAAGATGTGAGGGGTCTCACCCTCTTTTTTGATCTGCTGATGTGGTCATTATTCTCCTCCTGCTCTTCCTCCTCCTCTCCTTCTTCTCCTCTCCTCCTCCTCCTCCTTGTTTTTTTCTTCTCTACCTCCTGGTGCTTCTCTTCCTCCTCTTCCTCTTCCCCTCCTTCCCCTCCTCCTCCTCGTGCTCCTGCTCCTCCTCTTCTTCTTCCTCTTCTTCTCCTCTTCCTGCTCATGCTCCTCCTCCTCCTCCTCCTCCTCATGCTTCTCCCCCCCTCCTCCTCCTCCTCTCCTCCTCCTCCTCTTCCATATCCATCCTCAGACATTGGCGATCATGTTGGCGATCCTATTTTTATCAATAACCATATGAAAAAAGTGCTGCTGAGTTTTGTCCAAACCAGCCCCTTAGATTTTGAAGCCATGATGTTCTTCTCGCTCCGAGTCCCCTTGGGGAGAGGACGTGGTATATAAAAATAAAATATTATTCTTCTGCCTGAACTTCATTTGCCTTCAATATTTTCCTGGAGGATTAATTTGAAGAATGCCATATTTTCCCAGATGTCACATCTTATGTCCAAAATATTCTAACTTTTGCTTTTTAAAGTTTTGATAATTTGTATTCAAGGTTGATTTTTAATAGGGTTGAATTTGCACATCCTAGCCCAGCAGCACCCATGAAAAGAATTATTTCCCTACTACCTGTCCCAGCCATGCATTGCTGTGGCCCAGTCTGGTTAAACCTATCTATCTACCTACTGTATTTCTCCCACTATCCCTCTACCTACCTACTTACCTACCTACCATATTTCTCCCCCCCTCTCTCTCTATCCCCCTACCTACCTACTTAGCTACTGTATTTCTCCCTCTCTCTCTCTATCCCTCTACCTACCAACTTACCTACCTACCTACCTAGAGAGAGAGGAGAGAGAGGCCGCTGACTCAGCAGCGGTATTGGGGGGAGTTGGCGGCATGGGCAGCAGTGGCGGAGAATAGGCTGCTGACTCAGCAGTGTCCTTGTGGTGGGAGGTTGGTGGCGCGGGCTGCAAGAGAGGCCGCTGACTCAGCAGTGTCCTTGTGGGGGGGAAGTTGGGGGGCAGCAGCAGCAGCAGTGGAGAGGTTGCTGACTCGGCAGTGGCCTTGTGGGGGGGAAGTTGGGAGGGGCAGCGGCAACAACAGTGGAGAGGTCGCTGACTTGGCAGCGGCCTTGTGGTGGGGGAGTTGGCAGTGCGGGTGGCAAGAGAGGTCATGCAAGTGACATGAGGTGAAAAGCGGCTCGGTGGGAGGGGCCACAAAGGGGAGGGGGCAAGGGAGGGAGGGAGGGAAACACACAGAAGAGCTGCAGTTTTACATTTGTGTGGCATGTACCTGGCACCTGTGTGCCATCCGCACAATCTGTACGTATGATTGGTGCTGCCCTTTTAAGGAACGCTGTGTGAAAATTTGGTGGCGATTGGTGCAGTAGTTTCTGAGATTAGCAGTTTAGATCAAACTCATAGTTAACTTTTTATTTATATAGATGTACAAAAGTTGGGGGGGGGAGGTTTGCAAAAAAGAGAAATTAGCAAAGACAAATGTTATTTTAATACATCTGAGAAATGTTTCGTGCACATTGCATATGTCCCATTTCGCTACTACCTAAAATGCTCCAATGTTTGTTTATTTTCCTTCCTCCTTCCCTTTTCCTCCATCTCTCCCTCCCCCTCCCTCCCTCTCTCCCATCCTCCCTCCCCCTCCCCCCCTCTCTCCCTCTCCCCCTCCCTCTCTCCCTCCCTCTCATCCTTCCTCCATCCCTCCCTCTCCATATTCCTCTCCATATCCTTCTCTATCTCCCTCTCCCTTCCACCCTCCCTCTCCCTCTTTCCCTCCCTCTCATCCTTCCTCCATCCCTCCCTCTCCATATCCCTCTCTATCTCCCTCTCTATCTCCCTCTCTCCCTCCCTTCCTTCTCCACCAGCTCCATGGTGTTCTTCAAGGCATATCTTTTAACAACTCGGCTGGAGAAACTGTATCCTTTACTGCAGAAAGAGAAGTGGAGAGTGGCCTTGACATCATCAACCTGCTCCTTTTCCCAAATTCCTCTTTCCAGAGAACAAAAATTGGAAGGGTAAATCCCAAAGCTGCTGAAGGAAAACAAATCACTATTAATGAGGATGCAATTGTATGGCATACAGCTTTTAACCAGGTGTTCTGTCGAATATCCTTTTTTCATTGTTTAGATTGAGGATCTCATGACTAAGAATCTTAGAAGCATAGTATTATAGAATTGGATGTGGCACAGGGTAACGTAAGCCAACCCTCTGCAATATGTAGAATACTATTCTCCAAGGCACCTGAGGGTAGAAAAAGAAGCAATGGGTGGAAACTAATCAAGGAGAGAAGCAACTGAGAACTGAGGAGAAATTTCCTGACAGTGAGAACAATTAATTAGTGGAACAACTTACCTCCAGAAGTTGTGAATACCCCAACACTGGAAGTCTTTAAGAAGATGTTGGGTAGCCATTTGTCTGAAATGTTAAAGGGCTTCCTGCCTGGGCAGGGGGTTGGACTAGAAGACCTCCAAGGTCCCTTCCAACTCTACTATTGTATTGTATTGGATTGTATAACTCCTGTTTAAAATGGAATATTAACTGTAACTGATATTGTATAGAAATTCCATTCAACACATCATGAAAAGTAGCTATCCAACAACGTCTTAGAAAGCTCTATCTTCTCGGATTCCTCTTATCATCATTATCATCATCATCATAAACTTTAATTCATTAAACATGAAACTCAGTCAACTGAACATAATGTATATAATCAATTATGCTAATACAGACAACATATTAAATGGTTCTCCATTTATTTATTTAGCGTATGGCATAGAGCACAAGGAGAGCAGTAATATAATTATATAGAAGAAGCACACAATACAACAGTACAGATATGATGAAAATAGGTAGTCAATTTTGTAAGGTTTGAGGAATTCCAAAAATTATATATACTGTAAGTTATAGGTTTTGTTTTAAAATACATTGAAGTGCCTTAAAATCTGTTTCCAGCAAAGGAGTACAAAACACAACAGGAAAACAAATCTCAGCAGACAGATTTGCATGTATGTGAAAAGTATACTCAGTGGTGGGGTTCAGTCAGTTTGCACCTATTCGGGAGAACTGGTTGTTAACTTTGTAAGCAGTTCGGAGAACCGGTTGTTGGGATAAATCTCCTTTTGTTTTCCCCCCACTTTACAGGGCTAAATCTGTAAGAAAGGCAGGAAGGAAACATTCTGGTGTTGTTGCTAGCCTAATTTTATTGCCCTGCTTACAGAAACTGCCTCTCTGGTTAACCCTTATTACATTGTAACAGGTAAGGCGAAGCGCCCATCGATGTGAGTGACATGGAGATAGCCACTCCCACACAGTCACATGACCACCAAGCCACACCTACCCAGCTAGTCCTAAGTGCAGAGAACTGGCTGTTAAATTATTTGAATTCCACCACTGAGTGTATCAATAGGTCAATACCCCATCCAGATAGTTTTACTGTCAATTCTGAGTCTACAAATCAGCAATGGTGGTTATCTGGCGAATGTTTATGGGTATATTTTGATTCTAAGTTACATTTATGTTGATGGATAGGCGGTCCCTCAATCTTTATGTAATGAATATTGCCAACCGGGTTATCAGAAGAAGAAGAAGGAAGGGAAGACATTTTGTTGTTATGACTGTGCTCCTTGCCCAGAAGGAAAGATTTCAGACCAGAGAGGTAGGTGACGTTGTGTAGACATTATTCAACACACCAAGATAATCTTTTATCGCATGATACTATCCAGATAGAAATTTGAATTCTCCTTTGGTCAGTCACTTTTGGATCTCATCATGGATGAATCCAAGTTGGTTATTTGTTCCGCACCTATATAAAAGTAACTTACTATATTAATTTCACATGATTTAGTACAACTGAGCAAGTCCAGAGGTATTTCTCGAGAAGAGTACTCCACTCCTCTACTCGCAACAGAATATCTTATGCCACCAGGCTCGAAATTTTGGGCATGGACAACCTACAACTATGCCGCCTAAGTGTAATACACACAGTTATCTACTACAACATCCTACCTGTGAATGACTACTTCAGCTTCAACCGCAATAATACACGGGCAAACAATAGATACAAACTCAAGGTAAACCACATCTTAACTCGATTGCAGAAAATATGAGTTAAGCAATAGAGTGGTCAATGCCTGGAATGCACTACCTGACTCTGTTCTTAAACATCCACAAATCACCATAGCTTTAGCCTTAAACTGTCTACTGTTGACTTCACCCCATTCCTAAGAGGTCAGTAGGGGCATGCATAGGTGCACCAGTGTACCTAACATCCCTGTCCTACTGTCCCTATTTATTTGCCCCCATTTCCTGTGTTCTTATTCATCTTTATTCTTATTCCTGTTATCTTGTACATGACTGACTGACTGACTGAATGAATGAACGAGTGAAAGGATAAAAACTTCTTAGTTGAACCTACAACCCTGAGATTTCATGACACACTTCCGTAGCTCAAACTAATGTGCTTCATAGTATGACAATTATAAAGAATCCATAATTTAGCAGGTGACTGTGGTATTTCTATGATGTGTGCTTGAAAGAACTTCTTAATGTTTACATTCTCAGATGCTCGCTGAATCTCTTCCAAAAATATTGGACAAGCCAGGATGGCTGTAGTCCATCCATTAAGGATCACTGGAAGATTTGGGACATTATCTCTTTTACTAGCCAGAAACTAATGTGGTATAGTGGTGAAGGGGCTGGTCTAGCAGTAGAAAGACTTACATTTAAGCCCATTATCTACCATGGAAATTGATGATTGACAGTACAGTGGGATCTCAGGTGCCTACTGTAATCTGTTCCAGGACTTCAGTCAGCACCCAATTTGGTTGTGACCAGAAGCAAGACTAACTGCGCATACACACACACACACACACACACACACACACACAAATGGTGTAGAAGGGGAAATCACCGCAGCAGGGAAAATTGCCATGACCCAAGGATGTATTCATGAAATGAGTGAAGCATTTAGCAGATTTCTTTGGTTGACACTCAAATTGTTCGTAGTCTGAGCCATTCAGGACCCAAGGTCTCACTGTTATGATAAAATTGAGAACTTCTAGAAAGGGAGATAAATAATATTTTTTAAAAAAATTTCATTTATATCCATCCCTTTTTATTTTATAAAAAAAAATTATAAGCAAAGTGAGTCAGTTGGGCTGAGACACTGGGCTAGAATGTGGGAGACCATGAGTTCAAGTCCTACCTTGATTATGAAATCCAGCTGGGGGACGTTGGGCCAGTCATACTTTCTCAACCAGGGTGCCTCACAAGGTTGGTGTTGTGGGGGGAAATAGGAGAAGGAAGGTATGCTCATTACTCTGAGTGGTTGAAAGAAATTTCCTTCTGAGTTCAGTTCCAAGTGGGAGAAAAGACACTAGAAACTGTTTGAAAAGAAGATTTATTGATTAATAGGTTCATATACATTGGAGATCTTGGGTAAAGAAAAAAGGAAGAGATGCTGAGAATGCCTGAATTTTATACATTGGTGGGATTCAAATAATTTAACAACTGGTTCTCTGCCCTAATGACCAGCTGGGTAGGCAGAGCTCAGTGGTCATGTGACTATGTGGGCGTGGGCAACTCAACGTCACTCACATTGATGGGTGCTTTGCCTTAGCTGTTACAATGTAATAAGGGTTAAGCAGAGAGGCAGTTTCCATAAGCAGGGCAATGAAGATTAGGCTAGAAACAACACCAGAATGGTGCCTTCCTGCCTTCCTTACAGGATTAGCCCTGTACAGTGGGAAAAAAACCAAAATGAGATTTCTTCCAATAACCGGTTCTCCAAACTGCTTAGAAAGTTAACAACCAGTTCACCTGAATAGGTGCGAATTGGCTGAATTCCACTACTGGTTTTATACCCTCAGGGAGAACTTTGAAGGTTGTCTTATGAGTGCCAAGTTTGGTTGACTCTTGCTGGGTGATGATGCAATGAAAGGGCTTTGGAATTCCTATTACGGCTCTGCGTGAAGGAGGTAGATCTTTGCTATGTAGAATAGACTGGCTCAGGCCTTAATGGCCCATTGACAAAGGTGAGGTGGGAGATGAGTTTCTGCTTCTCTTTTAAGGGAAATATTCTGCCCTTTTAATATTTCCTAGGATATTTCATTTTCCTAGGAGAGGGGTGGGTACTAGCTTCCTACAGAGTTATTTGTAAAAAAATAATAAAAGTGAAAGTGAAAAGTGAAAACCTGAAAGTGTTGAACACATCTAACTACTCCTTTCACCTCCAATTTTCCCGATAACAAGAACCCTGGGAGTTGGGTTTGGCTTAAAGACAATGATTGGTCTGAACTCACCCAGCTGCCTTTCAAGGGTAAAGTTGGATTAGAACTCATGACCTTCCAATCTCTATCTTGATGTATTAACCACTAACTTCTGAAGACATCCTGTTAACTAGCTGCAGATATCAAAATGCATCAGCAACAACAGGATTAAGTAAGAAATACCTCAATGTGTCATAAGTGTGCTGAAATCTGGTCTTTTTCTTCCAGATATGAAGGAGTGTTTTAGTTGTTCAGAAGATCAGTATGCAAATGAAGACCATACTCAATGCATCCCCAAAGTCATAACTTTCCTCTCCTATGAAGAACCTTTAGGAATCAGTTTAGCTTCTGCTGCTCTGGTTTTCAAGAGTGCAGAAAAGATACATTTGAAATACCAAAAAAGCCAGAAACGAGATTGATTTGAAACACAAAGAAGTCATAGATTTTATACAAAACCCTTCAGTAATGCTCAAAATGCTTTCACTTATTTAAACCTTTTTTTTGGGGGGGGGGAATTTTGGTTAAGATTATAAACTTCATGGGAAGAAAAAAATCCTTACATTGGCAAATGATACTGTATTAGAGAAGGATGTTCTGTAAAGCCAATGTCATTAAAATGGTAGAAAAATTGAGACATCATCCCCCCAAAGATAAAGTCGCCAGGCTGGTACCACTCATGTGGAACAAGGAAAGCATCACTTGCAGGGCAGCTCAAGGTAATTTGTTTGTGCCCCCAAAATATCACAAGGAAGAACATTCTGACTCTTTAGTTATGGTGAAAATGTCCATCTCTTTTAATCAAATGGATAGGAAGCAATCCAACATTCGTCCAATGATTGAGCTAAGGTTTGTATCTGAGAGTTCACCTAATGGCCAAATCCATCACTATCTATTTGAAGATCCACGTGAGTGCAACTAACACCAAGGAAGACTTTCTGGCAGACGGGAAAAGTAGGAAGGACCCTATAGCAATGAATCCACCTGGCCCATTTTCTCCCTTGTGTCCATCTCCCTGGGGTTCAAACGATGCATCATAAGCAAACAGATGCATGCATCTTGATTGTTGCTGAATTTAAACACGCTTTTGCTCAGCAACTGTGGGCCTAGCTAAGAAAATATTATGATTCCCGTAGGAAATAATTATTTTGTTCTTGGTGAGATAATAAGTGTCTGGTGGTTTAATATGGAGAAGCTACCAATTAAAAAAATAAAAAAGGCAAATGACGATAAAAATAGGCTTCATTGTTCAAATTCACATTTGTTTCTTACAATGGAGCAATCCAATCCAATACAATAGCAGAGTTGAAAGGGATCTTGGAGGTCTTCTAGTCCAACCCCCTGCCTAGGCAGGGACCTTATACCATTTCAGACAAATGGCTATCCAACATCTTCTTAAAGACTTCCAGTGTTGGGGCATTTACAACTTCTGGAGGCAAGCTTTTTTCATTGATTAATTGTTCTAAATGTCAGGAAATTTCTCCTCAGTTCTAGGTTGCTTCTCTCCTTGATTAGTTTCCACCCATTGCTTCTTTTTCTACCTTCAGATGCTTTGGAGAATAGTTTGACTCCCTCTTCTTTGTGACAGCCCTTGAGATATTGGAACACTGCTATCATGCCTCTCCAGTCCTTATTTTCATTAAAGTAGACATACCCAGTTCCTGCAACTCTTCTTCATATGTTTTAACCTCCAGTCCTCTAATCATCTTTGTTGCTCTTCTCTGCACTCTTTCTAGAGTCTCCACATCTTTTCTACACTGTGGTCACCAAAACTGGATGCAGGATTCCAAGTGTGGCCTTACCAAGGCCTTAGAAAGTGGTATTAACATTTCACGTGATCTTGATTCTATCCCTCTGTTTAATGTAGCCTAGAACTGTGTTGGCTTTTTTGGGAGCCAGCAGTGTGGAGACTCCTATTTGCCATGTAAAATGAACAGTCGTTTAATAGAGAAGAGGAAATTGTGTTACCTATTAAGGAATGCCAATTCAACAAGATAGAGATTTGGAGGAGGATTTCATCCATGTTTCCAGGCAGAGAATGCTAATGTGAATCAGCAGCAATACTGACATCATAGAATTACATACACACACACGCCAGAGATGGTATTCAGCAGATTCTGACAAGTTCTGGAGAACCGGTAGCGCAAATTTTGTGTAGTTTGGAGAACCAGTAAATACCACCTCTGATTGGCCCCACCCCCCTCTATTCTCTGCTTCCTGAGTCCCAGCTGATCGGAAGGGAATGGAGATTTTGCAGTATCCTTCCCCTGCCATGCCCAACAAGCCATGCCATGCCCAACAAGCCACGCCCACAGAACCGGTAGTAAAAATTTTTGAATCCCACTACTGATGCAAGTGCATGCGTTCATGTGTGTGCGTACACACACACACACACACACGTTTTATTATTTTTACAAATAACTCAAGGCATTCAACATATAATAATAATTAATTTAATAATAATAATTTATTAAATTTCCAAACCGCCCCCTCTCCCCGAAGGGACTCGGGGCGGTGTACAGGAAAATTAAGAACATCTAAAAACATCACAATACATACATAATTAAAACCAAATTAAATAATTAACCCTGTACTAAAATTTATAAAACATTAAAACGTATCCCATTAAAACCTGATTAAACAATTTAAGCTACAGACTGGGGCGAGGAACATAAATTAGGCCAAGCCGGCCTGATGGAACAGATAGGTCTTTATTTTTAGGCGGAAGGAGCGGAGGTCCGTACTAGTTCTAATATCGGGGGGTAGGTCGTTCCAAAGGGTCGGGCCCATCACAGAGAAGGCTCTTCCCCTGGGCGTCACACTTACCCTGGGTCCCCACACTCAGAGAAGTCCCTCTCTGTGGGAGCGAATCGGCCGAAGGGATGTCTGGGGCAGGATACGATCCCACAAATAACTAGGTCCTGTGCCATGGAGCGCTTTAAAGATGGTGACCAACACCTTGAAACGCACCCGAAAGGCCACAGGCAGCCAGTGCAGCTCGCGCAGGAGCGGTGTTACGTGGGAGTATCTGGGAGCTCCCAAAATTGCCCGCGCGGCCGCATTCTGAACCAGCTGTAGTCTTTGGGTGCACCTCAAGGGGAGCCCCATGTAGACAGCACACTATCAAACACACTTTCCTCTTCCTATTTCCCCCCAAATAACAACATTGTGAGGTGTGTTGGACTGAATTCTAAAGTTGGATATGTCATTCATGCCTAAGGTGAGACTAGAACTCAGGGTCTCCTGCTTTCTAGACTGGTGTGGTATTTTATTAGGCATTGCATAATGGAAGGGGTCTCATTCAAAAGACAAGTGGAAGACACAACCAAATCAAACCAAATCAAATCAAAATGTATTATGCCCAACAGCCAGCATATACTCCTAATGGGATGGGTTATATGGAGGACTACATTTTATATAATGTCCCCAAATTTGCAACATTATTAAAATTGGATGTTTAGGTACAGTAGAATGACATTGGTGGATGGAGAGTGAATGATTTTGACCCTTCATGAAAGCATTTTTTAAAAACAGTTAAATGTATGTTAAATGTTCAAAAACTTTTACACTTCAACGAAGACCAATCAGTCCAAAGTGTATCCTCTATGATACTGTATTACAAAAAATGTGTATAAAATATTCATTCGTTTCCCCCATATTTATATAGTGGTTTATGAAGTGAAACTATTAAAAACCCAGAGTTGGAAGCTGTGAACCTTTAGGCATCCTTAAAGTAAATGAAAAAAGTAAGGTTCTACATTTAGGCAAGAAAAACAAAATGCAGTACAGTATATATGATACCTTGCTCAATAGTAGCACCTGTGAGAGGGATCTTGGGAGTCCTAGTGGACAACCATTTAAATAGGAGCCAGCAGTGTGCAGCAACTGCCAAAAAAGCCAACACAGTTCTAGGCTACATAAACAGAAGGATAGAATCAAGATCACGGGAAGGGTTAATACCACTTTATAAGGCCTTGGTAAGGTTACGCTTGGAATACTGCATTCAGTTTTGGTTGCCATGATGTAAAAAAGACTCTGGAAAGAGTGTAGAGAAGAGCAACAAAGAGGATTAGGGGATTGGAGGCTGAAACATACGATAAAGGGTTGCAGGAACTGGGTAGGTCTATTTTAATGAAAGGAGGACTAGGGGAGACATGATAGCAGTGTTCCAATATCTCAGGGGTTGCCCCAAAGAAGAGGGAGTTAAGCTATTCTCCAAAGCACCAGAGGGTAGAACATGAAGCAATGAGTGGAAACTAGTCAAGGAGAGAAGCAACTTAGAACTAAAAAGAAATTTCCTGACAGTTAGAACAATTAATCAGTGAAAAAACTTGCCTCCAGAATTTATGAATACCCCAACCCTGGAAGTTTTTTTTTTTTTTTTATATTGAAAAAGTTTTATTGGTTTTACATTTTTTAACAGGGTAGGGTAATGGTTACAAAGAAATTTTGAGAGCATTCACGTCGGAGTCGTCGGACCTTCCAAGACCTCAAATTACACATCAAAAAAGTTAACATAGAAAACATTTTCCATACCACTACAAGATGAGAGCAAGTACATTTACCTAAATTCTCCCTTCCATGCTGTCAGACATTTACAAAAAGTCCGGATAAGAATATTATGCAAAATTGTTCAAGAAAAATCAAGGCAAAGTTATTTTTTTGATCTAACTTCTTTCTCTCCTCCCTGGCCCCCCTCGGGCGGGGCCGTGGCCCCCTCCGTCCCCCCTGGATCTTCCCCCAGGGCAGAGGAATGTTTTTTAAGAAAGGCTTCCGCCTCAGCAACTGTTTTAATCCTCACTCTTCCTCCTTCCCAGAACACCAGCATCCCTTCAGGGGTCATCCACTTGAACCAAATCCCGTGATCAAACAAGGTTTTAGACAAGAAGGAAAAATTCCTTCTTGCATCTCTAATTTTTCTAGGGATCTGCTTCAAGATAGTGACCGTCTCTTGTTGATAAGTTAAGGGTTTCTCTCTCTGCGCTTTCAGGACTTCCTCTCTGGTTGACCTTCTAACAAATTTCACATGTATCTCTCTAGGCACTTCATTTATCCTGGCATATGCTGAGTTAATTCTATAGGCTAGGTCAATGTCCCCCCTGATCTCATCCTTAGGTTTTTGTAAATAGTCTGCTAAAATTGTGCTCATAAGATCAGGGAGGTATTCACCAGATTCCTCAGAAACATTTCTTTCCATATCCATCCTAGACACATGCCCATTTATTTCCACAACCTCATTAGTAACATTTTTAATTTCCCCCTTGGCCCCCTCCAACCCCCCTTCCAGTTCTTTATTCTTCTGTGTGTTATCCAGCACTTGTCTTCTTGTATCCAACAGCTCCTTCTTGAAAATAATATTTTCAGCCCTCTGGGCCTTTATTTCTGATATCAAAGTTAGTATAGAAGTTTCAAGAGAAGCCATCCTTTGTTCCAAATTTACAAGTGCTGCTTCTTGTGCCATGGTTAAAAGTTAGAGTCACTGCCACCAAGATGGCGTTTTCCGGGTGGGGCTGGTGGGGCAAACCAGGAGCTCAGTTCAGTTCAGGGCTGTGAAGTTGCAAACAATTCAGAAACCAAAAGAGACACAATTTCCCAAATAGTAATAACGAAGGTATTCCAGAGAAGAAGTCACAAATCCATCAAAAGAAATTTTTTTTTCAAAAATCCAGAGAGAGTCCTGCTTTCAAAGAGACGCTGGAAATTTTCCTTAGTTGAAATAGTCAGGCAGGGACAAAAAGAATCCACTTCCACCGCTCATCTCAGCCAGAGGGAGAGAGTAGCAAAATAAGAATTTTTTAAGCTCAGCCAGACCCAGAAACAATGTTGCAAAAAGTCACAATCCACTTTCCTTTGTTAGGAACCGTCCGGAGTGAAAGTTTTCCGCTTTCTCTTTGCAGAGAAGCCATTTTAACGCGCCGCTTAAATCCGAGGGTTTTTTTTTTAAAAATAAACACCCCCCTCCCAGTCCGTTCAGCCTGGCTGGCAGCAAGGTAAAAAAAGTTTTTTTAGAAACTCACTCTCTCCTCGCAGCTGAAGCCTCGGGAGCCCTTCCGACTGAGCCGATCAGCCCTCCTCATTGCTGTAAATGGCGCCGTCTTCCTTAGGCGAAGGGAGAACCCCCCGCTAGCATGTTCTCCCTCACCTGAGCCGCGCCGGGAGCCACTTCCTCCACCGCCGTGGGGGGCGCGCCCCCCGACGAGCCGGCCCTACGGGAGACCCTCAAAAAAGAGGAGTCTCGCCCCCGTTGGGGGGCAGAAGAAGAAACAAAGCGGCGAGCGAGCGCTAGGCTCGCCCGTCGCCGCAGGAGCCGGAACCGGAAACCAACCCTGGAAGTTTTTAAGAAGATGCTGGATAACCATTTGTCTGAAGTGGTGTAGGGTTTCCTGTGTAGGCAGGGGGTTGGACTAGAAGACCTCCAAGGTCCTTTCCAACTCTATTATTCTATTCTATTCTATTCTATTCTATTCTATTCTATTCTATTCTACTCTACTCTACTCTACTCTACTCTACTCTACTCTACTCTACTCTATTATTCTATTCTAAATCTTTCCAATCTCCTAAGAATATAAAGAGATGGATGCTCAATTTTTTTTAAAAAAGTGTTCTTGTATTCAAAGGGCGGGGGGGGGGAAAGGGTTAGGTCAAACAATCTCAGAGAATGGCTGAAAATGTAGCAAAATGAGCACTTCATTTGGAATAGGCAACAATGAATTTTAATAAAAAATCCCATTCCAAAATAACATCTTATTTGATAGAAATAAGGACGTCTATAATTTCCTTTAGCTAGCCAACACTCTACTTAAAAAAAAAATCATTTTACATAGCCAGAAGGAATATATGATGACATTCTCTTTAAAAGTTGTCCCAACGGCTTAGCTCAGGATGCAAAACAATGATGGAACACTTTGGCAAAAAGATGCATCCCAGTAATGCAGGGCTGGAGGGCAAGATGGAGAAGAGTTTAGAGAATTACAAATGATAAAAGCTGAACTAAAAGAGCATTAAATCAAACCATTCTTTATTAGAGTAATTGCCTAGCATACACAGCTAATAAAGCATGTGGCAGAAGGAACAATACATTTTTTCCACTATTTTTTTCTTATTATTAAAATCTGATGAAAATAGAAAGAGATAAAGAAAGTGAATAATTATAACCAGGTATAAAACATTTCTTTAAAAAAAATACATTTATATTTTAGAAACTCTACAATTTTCAAATTTCAAAAAACTCACAACCAACTCCAAACTGATAGCACACGATTCCACTTTAAACTCATGCTCATTGAATGTAATTAACTTTTTACTACATTTATCAAGTGGTTTAAGAATTCAAATATCTCTAGTATCTTATGTTTAACTAGGAAAGTTGGATTCTCATAGCCTTGTTACCTTGGAATGTTGAAAGAGAAAAAGGATCAGTCTAAATAATTTTGGAAAATTATTGAAAATGAGCGTGAATGTTTCTGTTGGAATGGGTGACATTAATAAACATTAATAATCATATTTCCCCATTTTTTCTTTTAATGATTCCGTAAACTCTTGCACTGGGGTGAAGTTGGGACAACTGAATGGAGCTGAGTGTTTATTGACCAAATGCCCTTCCTGATGCCTACATGGAGTTCACAACAAACAATTGCTCATTGTGTCCAGAGAGAGAAATATCTGCCATTACCTAGTTTCGAACTCATAGCCTCCTGATTGTGAGGCGACAGCTCCACTTCTGGGCCACCACACTGCTCAAATCTTAATAATCATAATAATTCTCAATATATCCATATATCGACAGAAATTTTGAAAAAATGTCTATTTTTCTACTTTTTCTGCATGTTTCTGTCAGCAGTTTCTCATTCAATAAAGGTTACATGATGTACTAAGTCCTCTTTATGACTTGCTCTTTGTGGTTTAGCTTAGGCCGGAAAATAATGATGTAACATTTTGGCAAAAATATGCATCCCAGTAATGCAGCACTGGAGGACAAGATGGAGAAGACCTCCACAGCTACCATGGCTTTTCCTTTTGTGCTCAGGTAGGATGGAAAGAAGGAGATCCAAACACTGCAAAAGGCCAACATGCTGAAGGTGATGAACTTGGCTTCATTAAAGCTGTCAGGTAATTTACGGGCAAAGAAAGCCACAATAAAGCTGGCAATCGCCAAGATACCCATGTAGCCCAAGACACAGTAGAAGAAGGAAGCTGAACCCTCATTGCACTGTAAAATCATTTCTTGGGGCTCTGAATGCATGTCCAACTCAGGGAATGGGGGAGATGTTGACAACCAAAGAATACAAATACAGACTTGGATAATAGAGCAGGACAGTACAATAGAAAAAGCCAATCTTTTCCCCACCCATCTCCTCATCTGAGATCCCGGTTTAGTGGCCATGAAAGCCACAACCACTGTGATGGTTTTAGCCAGTACACTGGAAATTGCAACTGAGAAGGTGATGACAAAAGTTGGTTGTCGGAGAAGGCAGGTCACTTTGCCAGGTTGACTGAGGAAGAAAAACAAAGAGAGAAAACAGAGCAGAAGAGAAACTATGAGGGTGTAGGTGAGGGACCTGTTGTTGGCTTTGACAATGGGAGTATTTCTATACTTAATAAAAGTTCTAAGTACCCAAGATGTCAAGAAGAAGAAACCAAGAGCTGCTGAGGCTAAACCAATCCCTACGGGTTCTTCAAAAGTTAGAAATACTACCAGTTTCAAGATGCAGCCTTTCTTTTCTTCATTTGGATAATGATCTTCTGAACATTGAAAACAGTCATCCATATCTGAAAGAAAAGCCAAGACATGATTTTATACATTCCATATTTTTGAAAATGCTATTCTTTATAGGTACCAACTATTATCCCTTTCAGGTATTTTTCTATTGGCTATCAGTTAGATTATGTTCCTTTGGAAATGCAGTTTTTCCATCATTCTATCAATGAGGACTAGCATAAAAAAAGTACAATGGGAAGGGCAATTATTCTATGAAATGCTGTGCTGTCTAATAAATTTTTAAATTGTCAGGGTTCCAAATAGCATCCAAAAGTAAATCAGAGTCCAAGGCAAAGTATTGCTCAAAGTTCCAATTTATTTAAGAAAGTCATGTTGGCACATCTGGGAAAACCCAAATCTGAAAGCTTCATGGTTTTTTCCACCCAGTTGAAAATTCCAGATCTTGCCCCCCCCCCACCACCCATAAATCCATCACATGGTCCAATCTCCCTCTGCCATGCTAGCAATTTCACCCATTCAGTTCCAGTCTGGTGCAGAGTTGCAAAGACAAAAGATGACCTTGGCTTTCTAGAAAGAATTTTGTTATGGCTACATAGCATCTAACTCCATACAATCCCCCCTCCAATTTTCCCACAATAGAAAATGCATAGTAGAATAATAGAAAGGGTGACAGACCAAAGATCCAAAAGAAAAGATGCCTGCAGGCCTGACACAAATTTATTAAAATTTAGACCAATTTGACTTTCCCCATTTTTCTAAAAACACAGAGAAGAAATTTGTGAGAAAGGATATAAGAGTTTAGCTTCTATGGGCAAACTTTATATTCAGAATAGCAGATTGTGACTCACAGGTACAGAAATGAATATTCGCCTTGAAGAACTTAGAAGACTATTTGTTACACTGAAATAGCATATTACAGTTTGCTTAAGTCTATCCAATGAAAACTTGCTGGAATGTCTAACCAGGAGTGGGTTCCTGCCAGTTCTAACCTCTTCTACAGAAGATGTTCTAGAAATCTACAGGGTCGTTTAGAACCTCCCTCCCCCCGCCCATCCACACATCGTCAAGATGAAGAGCGAGAGGAGGCATTCTGGGAGTTGAAGTCCACAAGTCTTAAAGCTGTCAAGTTTGAACACCTCTGGTTTTTTTTTCCTAAAGGGTTAGGGGTGCAAGGGTCTTGTAACTTGACAGCTTTAAGACTTACATGCTTCAAAAGCCAGAGTTTCTGAGCCAACATTTTGGTTGCTAAGCAAGAGCGTTGTTAAGTGAGTTTAACCACATTTTACAAGTTGGCCACGCCCACCCAGTCACATGACTGCCAAGCCACTCCCACCCAGTCACAGGGCTGACAAGCCACTCCCACCCAGTCACATGGCCAGCAAGCCACTCCCACAAAGCAGGCCACACCTACAGAAGAGGTTCTAAAAATTTTTTAAACCCCCCACTATGCCTAACCTACCTTTTTCATTTGAAACCTTCCCTTCTGGACATGGAACACAGTCGTAGCAACAGAATTGCTTTCCTTCCAACCTTCTCTTCCAGGATCCAGGGTGGCAATGGTCATTGCACTGAGAAAATGGAACAACCTGGTAATAAACATAAAAGATTTTGCAAAGGGGAATTTTTAATCAATTTGTATTGTTCTCCTTTACAGTGGGAGGAAGAATATTTGAATTCCTAAAGGGTTAGTCCAGGTGTATTCATAAGGTAAAGGTTTCCATGCCCAGTTGTGTTTGACTCAAGGGGAGAGATGGTATTCTGCCGGTTCATACGGGTTCGGGCAAACCAGTAGTGGTGTTGGCGTGTGGCTCCGCCCACCCACCAAGACATCATCACAAACTTTCTGCACATGGGATCCTGCTACCAAATTGGTAGTGAAGAAAAGAGGATACTATTACTGCTCTAGGGCACAGTGCTCATCTTCATTTCTTGGCCAAGGGAGCCAGCATTGTTCAAAGATATTTTCCATGGTCATGTGGCCAGTGTGGCTACCGTATTTTTCGGAGTATAAGACACCCCTTTTTTCCTCTAAAAAGAGGCTGAAAAGCTGGGTGCGTCTTATAAATTGAATACAGCATTTTTTGCCTCACGAAATCCCAGGCCCTTCACCAAAATGGCTGTGCATAGCCTTATAGAGGCTTCCAGAGAGCTCCTCGGGGCTGGGGAGGGCAGAAATGAGCCTAAAACAGGCCACTCTGCAAGCCTCCCCAAGGCTATTCATGACTTTATTTGAAAAAAAAAAACCGGGCCTGTTTTCGTGAAAAAAGGGCCGTTTTGGGGAGGTTTGCACAGTGCAAAAAACTTTTTTTTTCCCTTTCAGAAGGCTGTTTAGTTACTTGGCAGCTTTAAGACTTGTGGACTTCAGCTCCCAAAAGTCTCCAGCCAGCTATGTCCACAAGCTATGCTGCCTGGAGAATTCTGGGAGTTGAAGTCCACAAGTCTTCAAGTTGCCAGGTTTGGGAACCCCTGAGTTAGAAGGATTGATGAGAATTACATTGATCAAGTACTGTGCCAGCAGAAACAAAATTTTAGGTGCCACAGTGATTTCCTTCTCCAGCACATGGATAAATACACCTGGAAACATCTACCTACCTACTGTATTACTCTCTCCCCCCTTCTATCTACCTATATACCTACCTACATTCTCTCTCTCTCTCTCCCTACCTATCTACTGAATTTCTCGCTCAATTTTTCTCTCTCTATCCCTCTATCTACCTACCTATCTACACTCTCTTTCCCTACCTACTGTATTTCTCTCTCTCCCCCCCTCTATCTACCTATATACCTGCCTACCTTCTCTCTCTCTCTCTCTCCCTATCTATCTACTGTATTTCTCTCTCTCTTTCTCTCTCTCTCTATCCCTTTATCTACCTACCTACCTAACTACTCTCTCTCTCTCTCTCTCACCCTACCTACTGTATTTCTCTCTATTTCTCTCCCTCTCTATCCCTCTATCTACCTATCTACTTAAAAAAATTGCCTCTTCAAAACCTGGGTGTATCTTATACTCTGAAAAATACGATATATGCCAGAGGCACCAGGAGCATTGTTACTTTCCCACCAGAGTGGTACCTATGAATCTACTCACATTTGCATGCTTTTGAATTCCCCATGTGAGAAGGAGCCGAGGCAGGCATGGGAGCTCACCCTATTGCATGGTACTCAGGTCTCAGTTTTCCAGATGACAAGCTCAGTGTCTTTAACTACAGACCCATCACATATTTATACAATCCAATTAAATGTTGACATTATAAGGATGTGCAAAGGGCGTGTTTGGAGAATGGCAGGGTGGATAAAGAAATATATGTGAGTACAAATCCTGTGATTTCAAATGAAAATGTAACCCAAATACGAATACCTGTCTTTTAAATTTCAATTTCATTTTGTACATTTGATGAATGTTGGATCGTTCACAATATTTGTACAGAATAATGCCAATTTTTCTTTCAAAAACATAAATTAGATTTTTAAAGAGACTATGTGCAATATGGGATCACAATGGATCAAGGAAGAGTTGATTAAATGAATCCACACCTGGTTAAAAGCTGGGTGCCAGACAATCACCTCTTCATCAATGAATAATTCCTTTGTGTTGAGAATATGAGGATCCATCTTTCCAATTCTAACTCTCTGAAAGGATCTATTTGGGAAAGTGATCAAGTTGGTGATGTCGAATCCACCAGTTGCTTCTCCTTTCTCATTCAGGAATATTCTCTCCCCAGCTGAATTGTTGAAAGAAATGCCTTGAAGAAATGAATGGAGCTACTTGAAAGAGAATGAAGGAGAGAGAGTTGGAAGGATAAAAATGAAGAAGGGACCAGTATATTTAACTTTCATTTACTCATTCTTCCCATTGCTCTTACAAATATCAAATAAATACACTTAGAATATAGATAATCTATATTTCAGAATAAGACACAGGTCTGTTCTAGTATTAATTTAATGTTATTTCCTTGGAAAAAAATGAAACAACAGCAGTTAAGAAATCAAAATCAAAACAAGATATTAAACAACTTGATTCAGATATGATTTACTGTATATTCACTACTTAAGCAACTAGACAATCATATTTAAATAACTAGACAATAAAATTTGGACCATGTCTAAACTCATCCCACATTGTCTGTTCTTCATTAGTACAAAGTTATTTGACATCCTGAGACCTGATAAATTTCCTTTAGCAATAGTACTTAGACTTATATAATGCTTTACAGTGCTTTACAACCCTCTCTAAGCAGTTTACAGAGTCAGTATATTGCCCCCAATTTGGGTCCTCATTTTACCCACTTCAGAAGGATGGAAAACTGAGTCAATCTTATGCTTGGTGGGATTTGGAGGTGAAAAGTTATTTATACAATGAAAATTGATGCCTACAGTAAATCCCATTGACTATACTGAAATTAATAAAGGCATAGTTTAAGTTCATCCTCTTATTTTATAAACCTAACAGCTTTGTTGTCTCAGTCTCTCTGTTGATATGTGGCCATAGACCAAGGTAAATAAGATATATTAGATTGTGGATGATTGTGGCTAATCACCAAAATACAAGATACCATATTTTTCAGAGTATAAGATGCTCCAGAGTATAAGACGCACCTTAGATTTTAAGGAGGAAAATAATAATACGAAAAATTCTGCCTCTACTTACCAGCATCTATGGTATTCAGGTGACACATGGTAATAAGGTCAGCCAATTAATAGGCATTGTAACTAAGTCAGCCAATGAGGACTATTTGAACTATATAATTTGCTGTGTGAGTAACGAGGAGACAGGAAGGTGCCTAGATTGGCTGAGAACTGAAAGTGAAACTGCTTGTGTTTTGCTTGTATTTATTACTACCTTGGAAAACCTGCTTTTGGTAATGTAGTGTATATTATTATTATTATTATTATTATTATTATTATTATTATTATTATTATTATTATTATTATTATTATTATTATTATTATTATTATTATTATTTTGAATCCTGCTTAACCAGTTACTTGTGTGTGCTTTCTGAATGTGATTGCTGCTGCAAACTCTGACCAGCCAGGTCAGCTTCAGCACTTATTGTAGCCTGATTCAGCATAGATGATTGGCGGGTGGATTGGACTGCTGGAATACCCTCAATCAGCTGTTCCAGGCTGCAGGGATTGCCACAGACCATCACTGCCTCTATGCCTCACGTTTTTGGCCTCTGGTGGGGGTGGGTGGGGCTACATTCAGTGTATAAGACACACCCAAATTTTAACCCTCTTTTTTTAGGTGGGAAAGGTTATACTCCAAAAAAATACAGTAAGTATGGCATGAAAATATTACCTGCCAAGGAAGCAGATTTGGAAAGTCAACCTTTTGAATCTCTCTCAGTTGGGATTTCTATTGATCTGTGAGTATAGGTCAAAACAAGCCATACTCAGCAGTGGATGAGAATGGCTATTCACTAAAACAAAAGATAGGTACAGCATCTTTTGAGACATTACCTTCCAAGGCTGAAGATCTGGAAATTCAAACCTCTTTTGGGATTGTGAGCTCACTTCTTCATGCAAAGAATGTGCCACTGCATAAACAGCATTGTAGATGCTGTAGCTTTGGCCAGTCATCTGAAACTCGAACAGAGGACCAGGTAGATTCTCCAACTTCTCTTCTCCAGTACAAGTTTCAGTAATCATAGATGAAGAGAATTCTGTATTTGAAAATGAACAATCGAACAATTGCTCCCAAACCTCTTGAAGGAATCCATCCTTGTGAAGGTTTGAAGGTTGGATGACTTGAAGAAATTCTTTAAAGCCTCGAACTTCTCTGGAATGCACCGTAAAGGAAAGAGCCCCATGGAACAACTGGAAATCCCAACTCCTTTGAGTTCCCATCAGGATGAAATCAATTGGATTCATCAGGATCCAAACCTTTCTAAATAGCACACTCTCTTTATTTTCAGGATCACGTAGAAACATGATAGATCTCAGCCACACTATTGTGAATGATTCTCCATGGACAAGAAAAACATTTGCTTTCTGATCTACAAGTTTATCAGAAATAATTGAGACTGAATTAGACAATTTGGATAAGTCTCCCAAATGGATATGTTGTGGAATGTTTTCTGTGAAAGCTAAACAGATCCCATTCTGTGAAAGCAACGGCTGCAGTTTCTGCAAAAAATGCTCTTCCTTATTTTCAGAAGCAAAGAGTCCAATCCACGTCCATCCAAAATGGAGAAGAAGTTGGATAAGTCCAGTGTACTGATGGTCCTCTTTTGGGACCATGCAATAAAGTGGAAATAACTCAGTAATCTGAAAGTCTTCTTGGGCAAAGGAACCATAAGTCAACTAAATAAAAAGAGAAATTCATTATTCATGAAAATCATGGGGGAAATATGAAGACTGCTTGTTAAAAACTTAATGAAGCTCTCCCTACGTTGAATATTTGTCCAATTCTATGAAGATTATGACAATTCTGATGAAAAAACAGAAGCAACTAAAGTTCCTTGATGAAACATTTTCTCATCTCAAATGTAACTAGATTACAACCATATTCAGTTTACTGACACAGAGTTCCAGTATGTTCATCCCATTAGAACATCTGGAAACTTGCTAACTATCTGAGCTTCTGAGTTCTTCTCAGCCTAAGGAAAGGATTTTTAAGAATTAGACTTCCCTTATTTTTAGCAGATAAAATAAAATACTTATACATGAAATACAATACAATACAATACAATACAATACAATAGCAGAGTTGGAAGGGACCTTGTAGGTCTTCTAGTCCAACCCCCTGCGTGGGCAGGAACCTTATACCATTTCAGACAAA
Source organism: Rhabdophis nuchalis (assembly GCA_039707465.1). Lineage (NCBI taxonomy): Eukaryota > Metazoa > Chordata > Lepidosauria > Squamata > Natricidae > Rhabdophis > Rhabdophis nuchalis. The sequence goes on along the minus strand of CM077647.1, from coordinate 176,583,797 downwards.
TGGCTATCTAACATCTTTTTAAAGACTTCCAGGATTGGGGCATTCACAACTTCTGGAGGCAAGCTGTTCCAGAGGTTAATTGTTCTAACTGTCAGGAAATTTCTCCTTAGTTCTAAGTTGCTTCTCTCCTTGATTAGTTTCCACCCATTGCGTCTTGTCCTGCCCCCAGGTGCCTTGGAGAATAGTTTGATTCCCTCTTCTTTGTGGCACCCTCTGAGATATCAGAACACTGCTATCATGTCTCCCCTGGTCCTTCTCTTCATCAAACTAGACATACCCAGCTCCTGCAGCCGTTCTTCATATGTCTTAGTCTCCAGTCCCCTAATCATCTTGGTTGCTCTTCTCTGCACTCTTTCCAGAGTCTCCACGTCTTTTCTACATCGTGGCGACCAAAACTGTATGCAGTATTCCAAGTGTGGCCTTACCAAGGCACCATACAGTGGCATTAACACTTCACGTGATCTAGATTCTATCCCTCTGTTTATGCATGAAAGACTAAGCCCATGAGATACTGGAGGCATAGAAAGAATTAATCAGGTCTTCATTTACTACAATTATTATAAAGCTCTTCAAAGGACTTCAGTTACAGGAATTGGGTATGTAGAGTTTGATAAAAAGAAGGACTAGAGGAGACATGACAACAATGTTGCATTATTTGAGGGTCTCCTACAAAGAAGAGAGAGTCACACTATTTTTCAAAGCACCAAAAGGCAAGGCAACAAACAATGGATGGAAACGAACCAAGGAGCAAAGCAACCTAGAACTAAAGAGAAATTTCCAAACGGTGAAAATAATTAACCAACGGAACAACTTGTCTTCAGAGGTTGTGAATTCTCCACCACTGGAAGCTTTCGAAAAGAGGCTAGACAATCATTTATCTGAAATGGTATAGGGTCTCCTGATTGAAGAGGGGGTTGAACTAGAAGACCTCCAATTATCCTTCCAAGTCAATTATTCCATGTTCTATGTGGTAGCTAGCCTTTTCTACCCTTTTGAGACAACTCCCAATAGTGGTCAAACCACAATGTTAAATGACCCTCTCAAATAATATTAATTTTGTACTGTAATTTGTGATTCAAATTTTAAAGTTCTAATCTATGATTGTAATAAAAGATTTAGATTTTGTTGACTGTTGTTGTCTTTTTGAGCCAACATATTGAGTTGTGGGAACAATTGCAGAAGGGAGAGAAAAGGGAACAAAATTGAAGTCCTGCAGAATGATATTAACTTAGCACTGAGGAGAAATTTCCTGACATTGAGAACATTTAATCAGTGGAACAGAAGTTGCCTCCAGAAGTTGTGATGCCCCAACACTGGAAGTCTTTAAGAAGATGATGGATAACCATTTGTCTGATATGGTGTGAGGTTTCCTGCTTGACCAGGAGGTTGGACTAGAAGACCTCCAAGGTCCCTTCCAATTCTGTTATTCTATATTATTCTACCTACCTACCTACCTAGTATCTATCTGTCTGTCTGTCCATCCACCCACCCCCCCAACCCCCCCACCCCACCCACCCACCCACCCACCCACCCACCCACCCACCCACCCACCCATCCATCCATCCATCCATCCATCCATCCATCCATCCATCCATCCATCTATCTATCTATCTATCTATCTATCTATCTATCTATCTATCTATCTATCTAGGGTATGGAGGCTAAAACATATGGACTGGAGGCTAAACCATATGAAGAATGGTTGCAGGAACTGGGTATGTCTAATTTAATGAGAAGGACATGGGGAGACATGATAGCAGTGTTCGAATATCTCAGGGGCTGCCACAAAGAAGAGGGAATCAATCTATTCTCCAAAGCACCAGAAGGCAGAAGAAGAAGCAATGGGTGGAAACTAATCCAAGAGAGAAGCAACTTAGAAATGAGAAGAAATTTACTGACAGTTAAGAACAATTAATCAGTGGAACTGCTTGCCTCCAGAAGTTGTGAATGCCCCAACACTGCAAGTCTTTAAGAAGATGTTGGATAGCCATTTGTCTGAAACAGTATAGGGCTTCCTGCCTAGGCAGGGAGTTGAACTAGAAAACCTCCAAGGTCCCTTCCAACTCTTCTATTGTATTGTATTGTATATGGCAAAATACTAACTAACCCTATAGTACCAATCAGGGCTATGTTCTTACCGGCATTGGTATTGGCTTGCTTCACTTGCTTCACTCACACACGCCCCAGATGTGCATAGCACATGCATGCACAGTTCACTGTAAATTGCTCTGCATATGCACAAAGACCATGAACAGCTAATAAAAAAAACATGCTGGCAATGGCACTGAAGACCAGGGAACCGGTTTGGGGGCGTGGGGGTGGCCAGCCTGGGTCACTGCCAGTTCTGCAACTCAGGCCAAATTACCACTACCGGATCACCCAAACTGGTGCGGACCTGTAGAAATCCACCTCTGGCCCCAATCCTTCAACAATTGGTAAGGAAAACAGTTGAATTTTATACTAAACTACTTTTATCACACATCAACCAAATAATAGCAAGGTGACCTATTGCAGCATGGCAGTCAAAACACAGGTATGGTTGTAACAAAAGTTGTGGTTTTTTAAAAATTAGATTACCTTGAGAGAGCCTAAAGAATTGTGGGGGGGAAAGCAGAAAGGAAAGGAAAGTGTATTTAACTGAAATCCTGCAGAAAAGTATAGCAAACAACTAGTATCTACTATTAATTACAAAATAGCTTTCCTCTCTCACTCTATCCCAAACTACCTGTGGAATTTTGTAGACATTTACACTTTCTGCCATAAAGGATGATGTATCAGGACCTAACCCTCCAATGATGGCGATGAGATTCTTCTGGCTATCACATTTGTAGTTTGGGACAAATTCCTGGGATTTGAAAAGCAGGTCCAGAGTGGTGCGATAGGTCATCCTTGGGTTGTTGTAACTATCGTAGATGTGGAACCCAAGAGTGACGTTAGGTAAGATCTGGGAGCCCTCGTTGATCTCCTTCACAGCAAAGGCCAAGGCGAGGACGTGCTGGTAGAACTTTGTTATTAAACTGCAAATAGTTTAAACACCCCCAACTAACAAAATAAGTTGACAATTCTTTTATGGTGAAAGCATTAATATATGAGTAACAACAACTTCTGTCTCTCTTGTAAGTAAGGAGATGGGAGTCTTAGTAAAAACACTCAATAATTTGTATAGTTTTCAATTATGTAGAGGGTTTCCTTGATTTGCAACAACTACAGCAGTGGCCAAAATTATGGGAATCCTTTTTTTCTGGGGCGGGGGGGAGTGTAGTTTTGAGGTTTGATGGCACCATTTTTTTTAGTAGTACCATAAATTTACATATTAATTGGAAACATAATTTAATCAAGAATGTAATGCAATGAAGTTTGTTCAATTATCTGTATTCTATAAAAAGTTATAGATCAGAAGGGATCCAGCAATAAATCCCAATTAATAAAAGCAATCATTCAATCTTGGTTTCATATTATAACAGCTGCAGAACTAAAAAACTTCGTTCACTCCATGGGAAGACATTGTAAGGCTGTAACTCATGCTTAAGGTTACCCAACTAACTTTCATGATTATAATTTTTGTATATCTCATTTTTTCTATGGTGATAATTTTTGTATATCTCATTTTTTTCTGTGTGTTTCAATTTTCTTCTTTATAACTGCTATACTAATAGCAAATCCTTCACAAAAGTTATTGCATTTCATTCTTGATTGAATTATCTTTCTATTGATATATAATTTTAAGGTACTACTCCAATGGTTATTAGCCATCTAACCTAAAAAAAAACAACCCTCTACGCTTTTTCCAAAACGTTTCCGCAATTTTCGGCCACTACTGTATGCATAGAGCAAAATTGTGATTTTTTTTTCAAGCTACAAGGATCACTCATTTAATATATGTATGTCGTGCGAGTAGTGACTGCGCAGACTAGATCATTTTAATTATCTTATATTCACTAAATATGCTCCAAATGACTTCCTCCACCATAATTTCATACATTTCACGAGTAAGACTTTAATGAAAAGAAAATGATTTGTTTCCTTGTATGAAAGACAAGGAAGCAAGAGGAAGTTTATATTTAAAAAAAACATGCATTTATTCTCAAAGAATTATTAGTCATATAAATGATTTTGGGAGATCTGGCTAAAATGAATGGAAAGGGAAAAAAAATCCTTACAGTGGTAAATCATAAGGTTTTAGAGAAGGATGTTCCTTAAATTCAATTTCAAAAAAGTGGTAAATTATCTGAGACACCATCCCACCTATGATGAGGTCACCAGGCTGGTACCACTCATGGGGAACAGGGAAAGCATCACTCACAGGGAAGCTCAGAGTAACTGCTTTCTGCACCAAGAGCATCAGCAGGAACAACATCTTCAGGCATTTGTCATAGGGAAAATATTTGTGTCTCCTGTCCATAAGGAAGTTTGTATTTTAGTGGGTCATTCAATGATTGAGCCAAGGTTTATATCTGACCATGCACCTAATCAGAAATCCCATTGTTTTCTATTTGAAGTTCCATGCATGTGCAAATTTGTACACTGACTATCACTAGGATTGAACAGGTGTTCAGGAATAAAAGAAAGGAGGGAGGAAACTTGTAAGAATGAGTCTGATTTTTATCCCATTGTGCCAAACTCCCTGGGGTTCAAGAGTTACTTTATAACCAAATAGATACCTTAAGTGTTGCTGAATTTAAATACCTTTATGCACAGACCTTGAAGTTTTGGGCTAGCTAAATGAAATACAATTCCTGTAGGATATAATTATTTTGTTTTTGGTGAGAGAATAAGTGGTTCAACTTTTTTTTTTCAAATGAGCATATGCTAATGAAAGTAATCTAAGCGGCATTGGCAATTAAAAATGCCCTCAAGTATTGAAATTCATGTTCATATAATATAATACAATACAATAGCAGAGTTGGAAGAGACCTTGGAGGTCTTCTAGTCCAACCCCATGCCTAGGCAGGAAAACCTATACCATTTCAGACAAATGGCTTTCCAACATCTTCTTAAAGACTTCCAGTGTTGGGGCATTCAAAACTTCTGGAGGCAAACTGTTCCACTGATTAATTAAAAATGCCCTCAAGTATTGAAATTCAAGTATTGAAATTAATGGTCACCACGATGTAGAAAAGATGTAAAGATTCTAGAAGGAGTGCAGAGAAGAGCAACAAAGATGATTAGGGGACTGGAGACTAAAACATATGAAGAACAGTTGCAGGAACTGGGTATGTCTAGTTTAATAAAAAGAAGGATTAGGGGAGACATGATAGCAGTGTTCCAATATCTCAGGGGTTGCCACAAAGAAGAGGGAGTCAAACTATTCTCCAAAGCACCTGAGGGCAGAACAAGAAGCAATGGGTGGAAAGTAATCAAGGAGAGAAGCAACTTAGAACTGAGGAGAAATTTCCTGACAGTTAGGAAAATTAATCAGGGGAATATCTTGTCTCCAGAAGTTGTGAATGCCCCAACACTGCAAGTCTTCAAGAAGATGTTGGATAGCCATTTGTCTGAAATGGTATAGGGTTTCCTGCCTAGGCAGGGAGTTGGATTAGATGACCTCCAAGGTCCCTTCCAACTCTGCTATTGTATTGTAATTGTCCTATCGGTTAGGAAATTTCTCCTCTGTTCTTAATTGACCATTAATTTCAATACTTGAATTTCAATACTTGAGGGCATTTTTAATTAATCAGTGGAACAGTTTGTTCACAATATCCTCTCTTGAATGGATTGCCAAATCTGCATTTCTAAAAGTTGGTCCCTTAGTTTCCACTTGGGGCAGAGAGCTGAGGCTCTGAGTTTCTGTCTTGGCAGCATTCAAAAATCCAGGACACGTGAAATAATCATTAGTTAAAATCATTCTGCTCAAGACTGTTTTCTGAGGAAAAATATGGAGGCAGGTCGCTGCTTTAAACTGTTTAATACGAACTGAACCAAACTGTAACAAAGAACTACCCATCTGACAGCTCTTATATAGAGTCAGCTGTCAGACGATTAACCAATAGAGAATCTATAATTCTCCCACCCAAACTGTGAACTTTAGCCAATGGGAGTGCTTAATAGTAAGTCTGAGGACTTAGCACCCCTTCCCCCTGGATTGTGCAGACATAGTCTCGCAAATGGGCCGGTCTATGGCGGATCCGACCCGAATGCTGTGGCATCTTCTCGGCCACCGTAGGAGATGAATATTCTTCCCCCGCCACTTTGGTCGATGGTGATGCATCGGGTGGATCATGGGCTGCCTCCAATGCTGGAAAGTCAGGAGCAACAGGTACGTCATCTGCTGAGATTGCCTCCGGACATGACAGTTGTGGGCAGGGTGAACTTGGGCTTTCCGCCTTGCTGGTGACAGGGGGTATGTTGTCAAACATGGCTGACTGTTGTTGTTGTGGTTGCGCCTTGCACTCATCACCCACTGGCAACTCACGGCGGCGCAGCTGGTCCACATGGTGCCGCCATTGCCGACTGTTCTCTAACAGGACCCTGCAAGAGCAGGGCCCGGTTACATGGAGAATATGTCCAGAGACCCATTTAGGCTCCCCTCCGAAATTCCGTGCAAATACCCAGTCCCCAGGGGCAAAATTCCTAATGCGAGCCCCATTCCTTATAGGAGTATCCGATTCATTTGAGGGGTGCAAACGATCTAGGAAAGTCCTGAAACGCCATCCCATAATGAGTTCTGCTGGGCTTTTGCCTGTCTCGGGACTTGGGGTCGCATGCTGAGTGAGGAGATAGGTGGACACATTAGACAGCCAGTTCCCAGGGCCCATTCTTACCAATGCTTCCTTAGCTGCTCGTATGGCTTGTTCGGCCCGGCCATTACTAGCTGGGTGGTAAGGAGCTACTGAAGTGTGGCGGATTCCTAATTTTGCTAAGAATGTTTGGAACGTGGCCGGTGCTAAGTGAGGGGCATTATAAGACACTATAATGTCTGGAAGACCATGGGTAGAAAATATGCACTGCAACACTTGAACAGTGGCCTCAGAGGTGGTTGAACTCATAGGAACTAGTTCTACCCACCTAGAAAATGCATCAACTAATATCAAAATGTTATGCCCCTGGACAGGTCCCGCAAAGTCCATATGTCCGATCGCTGCACCTCACTGCGGGGAGGCGGAACCGGACATTCCTATATGGTTCCGCCCCAGGCTCCTGATGGACCCGATAAGGTTCCAAAGGGAGCTTGGTCCAATTCCTGTGGACTTGCCCCGCGACTCGACTGAGGACCTAGTGGCCGCATGGCTAAGTGCGGCCACGGGGGCCTTGGACCGAGTCGCGCCCTTGCGGCCTCTCTTGCGGCGACGAACCACCTGGGCTCCTTGGTTTACCGAGGGGCTCAGTGAGATGAAGTGCCACTAGAGAGCAGATGGAGATCATCTCACTCCGAAGCCGACCGAACACTAGTGAGAGACCATATTAGGACTTACTTAGTGGCGATAAGAGTGGCCAAACGCGAGTATTGTGCCACTCTTATTGCATCTGCAGATAACCGCCCTGCCGCCCTGTTTGGGGTGACCCACTCCTTCCTTCAACAGAGGCCGCGAGAGGCCCCTTTACAGGGTCGAGCAGAGGAATTTGGGATTTATCTGCAGGAGAAAATCACTCGGATTCAGAGCGAGTTACCCTCCATCGACAGTGGCCCAGTAGAGCGTGCCGAGGCTGTTCTTGTGACACCATCATGGGAGGAGTTTGATTTTCTTACCATCGAGGATATGGACAAGTTGTCAAAGAGACTTAGGGCCACCACATGTTTATTGGACCCGTGTCCCTCCTGGCTTGTACTGGCATCCTGGGAGACGACACGAGGCTGGCTCCAGGGCATTGTCAACGCATCTTTGAGTGAGGGGTCCTTGCCTGCCGTCTTGAAAGAGGCGGTAGTAAGGCCCCTCCTCAAGAAGCCGTCCCTGGATCCAGCATTATTAGAGAACTGCCGTCCGGTCTCCAACCTTCACTTTTTAGTGAAGGTTGTTGAGAGTGTGGTGGCTCAACAGTTTCCGCGACACTTGGAGGAAGTTGATTATCTAGACCCGCGCCAGTCCGGCTTCCGACCCGGGCACAGCACCGAGACGGCATTGGTCGCGTTGGTTGATGATCTCTGGAGGGCGCAGGATAGAGAATATTCTTCTATCCTAGTCCTATTAGACCTCTCAGCGGCTTTTGATACCATCGACCATGGTATCCTATTGCGCCGACTGGGGGGGTTGGGGCTGGGAGGCACCGTTTTGCGGTGGTTCTCGTCCTACCTCTCTGGTCGGTCGCAATGTGTGTTGGCAGGGGGGCAGAGGTCGACTTCGAGGCCCCTCATATGTGGGGTACCTCAAGGGTCGGTCCTCTCACCCCTACTGTTCAACACATATATGAAGCCGCTGGGTGAGATCATCCGTGGTTTTGGGGTGGGATATCATCTGTAAGCTGATGATACTCAGATGTACATATCCACCCCAGACCACCCCAACGATGCAGTCGAGGTTATGTCCCGGTGTTTGGAGGCCGTACGGATCTGGATGGGTAGTAACAAACTCAAGCTCAACCCGTCCAAGACTGAATGGCTGTGGCTTCCGGCACCCCGTTTCAGCCAGATTATTCCAACTCTGGCCATTGGGGGCGAAACACCCCCCCCCCTGTGGAGAGGGCGTGCAATTTGGGTGTCCTCCTGGACTCCCGGCTTTTTATGGAGGACCATGTGGCAGCCGTGGCCAGGGGGGCGTTCCATCAGGTACACCTGATGCACCAATTGCACCGCTTACTGGACCGGGGTTCCTTACGCACAGTCACTCAAGCACTCGTGACGTCTCGACTCGACTACTGTAATGCTCTCTACATGGGGCTTCCCTTGAGGTGCATCCGAAAGCTACAGTTAATCCAGAACGCAGCCGCACGGGTGATTACGGGAGAGCCTAGACACTCCCATATAACACCAATCCTGCGCGAGCTGCACTGGCTTCCTGTGGTCTTTCGGGTGCGCTTCAAGGTTTTAACGACCATCTTTAAAGCGCTCCATGGCTCGGGGCCTAGTTATATGTGAGACCGCCTCCTGCCCCATACATCCCTTAGACCGATACGCTCCCACAGAGAGGGCCTCCTCAGGGTGCCGTCGGCTGGACAACGCCGACTGGCGACACCCAGGGGGAGAGCCTTCTCTGTGGCAGGACCAGCCCTTTGGAATGACTTGCCCCCTGAACTCCGTACCATTTCTGACCTCCGCCTCTTCCGCAAGTGTCTGAAGACACACCTATTCCAACTAGCCGGCCTTGCGTAGCCTCCAATACCGACTCGTAGATAGTTTTAAAATGGGGATGTTAATTCGGTTTTAGCACAGGCCCTTAGTTGAATACGTTTTTTTTTAAGTTTTATATGTTTTGTATGTTTTTTAATGTTCCTGTGCGCCGCCCTTGGTCCGTTTGGAGAAGGGCGGGGTATAAATTCAATAAATAAATAAATAAATAAATAAAGGAATTCGTGACCAAGGTCCCCGGGGCATCTCCCATGCCCGGGGTGGCACTGCTGGAGGTGAGGGGCATGACAATTGACATGGTGAGCAAGAAGATACCCAATCTGTTATATCACTATCCAATTTGGGCCACCAGACATAGCTGCGGCCCAAAGTCTTCATCCTCGCTATGCCCGGGCGGCCCAAATGTAAATGGATGAAAACAGGGTTACGCAACATTTGGGGCACAACCACTCTATCACCCCATAACAGGCAACCCCTCAATTCAGATAACTCTAACCACCGACGGTAGTATGGCAGCACATTCTCCGGAACCTTCTCCCTCGGCCACCCCCTTGTTACCCAACCCATTTGAAATTAAAGAATATTTTGCAGAGTGGCTGGCAATGTCCCTCGCCGATAAAGGCAAATCCATGTCAGCAATCAGGAGGACCTCCGTCTCCTGAGCCTCCTCCACCTTCACTTCGGGCAAAGGACACCTACTGAGGGCATCGGCATGTCCCATTTGCTTACCGGGACGGTATTCCAAACGATACAAATAGGTGGCCAGGAATACTGTCCAACGAGACATTCTGGAGGACAGAATGGCCGGAGAAGGCCGATCACCTGCCAATAACCCTAACAAAGGCTTGTGATCAGTTAGTAACACAAAATGTCTACCGTATAAATAATGGTGAAAGTGTTTTATCCCAGCTATAGCAGCCAGCGCCTCCTTGTCCACTTGGCTGTAATTCCTTTCAGCCTTGGACAAGGAGCACGAAAAATAGGCTATAGGAGCCTCTCGGCCATTGGGATAATGGTGGCTCAGGACAGCTCCCAGTCCGAACAGTGAAGCATCACAGGCCAGCAACAGCGGCAAGGATGTATCGTACTGCATTAAAACAACCAAAGATGTCAGAAGGGACTTGACAGCCACAAAGGCGTGTGTCTCAAGGTTGCCCCATTTCCAAACTGCCGAGCTGTCGAGCAGTCTGTGTAATGGCTCTGCCATGGAAGCCTTATGGGGTACAAACATGGAATAAAAATTCAAAAGCCCCAAAAAAGCCTTCAATTCAACTTTAGACTTTGGTGCTGGAGCGGATTTGACTGCTTCAACCTTGGACAGCATCGGATAAATACCTCAAGCGTCAATTTGGAATCCTAAAAATTCAACCTCACGAACTCCAATCTTACATTTGGCCTTCTTTAGATGGAGCAACGCCTCCCTAAAACGCACTAAAATTCTTCTCAATTTAGAGACTAATTCCTCCCATGAATCAGCTGCCACTAACACATCATCAAAATAAGGAAGGACCCCCGGTAAGCCATGGAGCAATCGCTCCATAATACTTTGAAAAATACCGGGGGCCACAGATACCCCGAATTGGAGACTTTTGCAATGGAACGCACCCTGGTGCGTGACTATGGTTTGGGTGTCTGCAGTAGCATCATCAACAGGCAGCTGTTGATACGCCTGTGCTAAATTGAGCTTAGCAAAGATCTGTCCTCAGCCCAAAGAGTGCAGCAGATGCTGCACCACTGGAACCGGTACGGGTTAGCTTGTAACGCCCTGTTTAATGTCGAACGGTAATCTGCACAGATACTAATGGACCCATCTGATTTCAATGGGATCACTACGGGGGTTTCCCATTTGGCATAATCCACCGCTTCTAAAACCCTCTGGGCTTTTACCTTATCAAGCTCCTTGTCCACTTTTTCTCTGAAAGGGCGGATGGCACTCTACGAGCCTTAAGGCGCACCGGCGCACCTGTGGGTCAAGATTAAAAGGAACAGGAGACCCTTTATATTTACCTAATGGGTTACTGAAAACATCAGCGAACTCCTGGAACAAGTCTTCCACAGTGGTCGAATGTTGGATCTCGTTGACCCCCGAAATAGCCAGACCCAAAGAGGCAAACCAATCTAACCCTAATAGTGTAGCCAATGGGTCAGCAACAACAATCAATGGCAAGGTACCCTTGAACGTGCCATACTCAATGCCAAATTCCCCAGAGCCTAGTATGTTAATAGCATTCCCTTGATAATCCCTAAGCCTGCATTTACTGGGGCCCAGGCACTCCATGGAGATAGAGGGAACTAATTTTTTCAGGGTACCCCATGCAATGATGGATTTAGTGGAGCCGGTATCAATCTCCATCTTGCAGGGGCATCCCTCTAACAGAATTGTTAAGAACAATTTTTTACCACCCGACCTCCCAGTGAAAGCAGTGTTAACCACCCAGTCAGCACCCTCAGAACAATCCCCAATGTCATGACAGTTTGCCCCAGATCTGTCCTTCCGATGGTCAGTTTGCCGGGGCGGAGGTCGGCTAGCCAAAAGCTCAGGCGAAGGCAGAGGAGCCTTGCAAACGTAGGCCAGGTGACCCCTCTTCCCACAACGATGGCACTGCACGTTCTTGAACTTGCATGAAGATCGCCTATAATTCCCGCCACAGCTGAAACAGCCCGTCTGAGAGGTGGTAGAAGGTCTTCCTTGCCACGCTGCAGACATCATCATGAGGTGGCACACCTCAGACTCCTCACTCGGCTGGCCATCGTAATCACAAAATGTCTGGTCAGACAGGGCAGACACAGGCAACAAAGGCTTGCCAGCATGATATCTTTGAATTTCAGCCGCAGAATGAGTTGATTGTTCAGCCACACTTGCCTCATCAACAGCAATCTGCAACGTTAATTCAGAACGAGCAAGCAGCCTGCGCTGCAATTTTGCATCATTGGTGCCCCAAATCAATTGCTCTAAAAGTGCCTCATCAAGATTAGCAAATTCACAATGTATAGCAGCACTCCTCAACGATGCCAAATACTGGCTCACAGACTCGCCCTCCTTCTGACAGCACCACCGAAATGCGTAGCATCTGGCAAAACGGGATGGTGAGGGGGCATAATATCCTTTTAAGTCTAGTCATCAACACATCCCAAGGCAGGGAATGTGCAAGAGCTGGAGCTGCTAATGCTCTAGCAGTAGAAAACATAGCTGGCCCACAGGCACTCAGAAAAAAACCAGTCTTGCGCTCCTCGGAAATGTCACCAAGATCACTTGCGATCATAAAACAGTCAAAATACTCGATAAAAGCATCCCACGACTCTCTCTCTGGGACAAATCGGGCAAACGCAGGAACATTTGACATCTTCGTCACCAGTGCTCAAGACTGTTCTCTGTGGTAAAAACATGGAGGCAGGGAGCTGCTTTAAACTGTTTAATACGAACTGAACCAAACTGTAACAAAGAACCACCCATCTGACAGCTCTCATATAGAGTCAGCTGTCAGACGATTAACCAGTAGAGAACCTGTAATTCTCCCGCCCAAACTGGGTGCGACCTTTAGCCAATGGGAGTGCTTGATAGTAAGTCTAAGGACTTAGAACTTTCGCTAACTATCATTTGAAAGAATCAAAAGCTGTAAAACTAAAACAGGAAAAGATCCAGTCAAATCACTCTTTATGATGCTTATGGGCCTGCATACGTTTCTAGTAAAGGATGAGATAGAAGGAAGAATACATTTCATTTCCCTTCACTAATTCTTTTGTATTATTAAAATAATAGGTTACAGTGGACATAAGTGGAGGACTAGAGAGTGAGCATGATTAAATAACAACAACATAGTATTTAGTATTTATTAGATTTGTATACCGCTCTTCTCCCTTTCGGGACTCAGGGCGGTGTACAGGCAGCGATAAAAATCAATAATACAAAACATAACATATATTAAAATATATTATATAATTAGCCTGTCCTTAAAACCCCTGCTAAAAACCCCTACTAAAACAGTTTAAAACTATGATAGGCTGGCCGCACGAAATAAATAGGTCTTCAAGGCCCGACAGAAAAGGCGCAGGTCCGTGGACGTCCGTAGGTCAGGGGGTAGGTCATTCCAGAGGGCAGGGGCTGCCACAGAGAAGGCTCTCCCCCTGGGGGTCGCCAGCCAACATTGCCTGGCCAATGGCATCCTGAGGAGGCCCTCCCTGTGGGAGCGCACTGGTCGGTGGTTGGTGTTTGGTAGCAGGAGGCGGTCTTGCAAATAGCCAGGTCCCTTGCCATGAAGCGTTTTGAAGATGGTCACTAATATCTTGAAGCGCACCTGGAAAGGCACAGGCAGCCAGTGCAGCTCACACAGGAGAGGTGTCACATGGGAGCGCCTAGATGCTCCCAAAATCCCCCACGCGGCTGCGTTCTGAACCAACTGGAGCCTCCGGGTGCACCTCAAGGGAAGCCCCATGTAGAGCGCATTGCAATAGTCCAGGCGGGAGATGACGAGGGCTTGAGTGACTGTGCTTAAAGCATCACGATCCAGAAAGGGGCGCAACTGGCGTATCAGGCGAACTTGATAAAAAGCCCCCCTGGCCACGTCTGTCATATGATCTTCCAGAGACAGCCAAGAGTCCAGGAGGAGTCCAGGTAACGAGCCCTCTCTGTAGCGGCCAATGACTCGCCCCCAATAGCCACCAACTGGCTATACCATGACGCTGGAAGCCACAGCCACTCGGTCTTGGATGAGTTGAGTCGGAGCCTGTTTCTCCCCATCCAGACTCGCACGGCCTCCAGACACTGGGACATCACTTCCACGGCATCTTTGGGGTGATCCGGGGTAAAGATGTACAACTGAGTGTCGTCAGCGTACTGATGGAACTCTACCCCGAAACCACGGATGATCTCTCCCAACGGCTTCATATAGATGTTGAACAGGAGGGGCGAGAAAACCGACCTCTGTGGGACCCCACAAGTGAGGTACCTTGATGTCGACCTCTGCCCTCCTGCCAACACAAATTGCAACCGGTCAGAGAAGTAGGAGTAGAACCACCATAAAATGGTGCCCCCCCACCCACAGCCCCTCCAGCCGGCGCAGCATGATACCATGGTCGATGGTATCAAAAGCCACTGAGAGATCTAACAGGACCAGGATATAGGAACAACCCCTATCCCGGGCCCTCCAGAGATCATCCAGAGATCATCCACCAATGCGACCAATGACGTCTCTGTGCTGTACCCAGGCCGGAAGCCGGACTGGCGCGAGTCCAGATAGACAGCATCATCCAGGTGCTGAGAGAGCTGCCACGCCACCACACTTTCAACAACCTTTGCAAGAAATCGAAGGTTGGAGACAGGACGGTAGTTGGCCAACACAGCCGGGTCCAAGGAAGGCTTCTTGAGGAGGGGCTTCACCACTGCCTCTTTCAAGGCGGCCGGCAGAAACCCTTCACTCAAAGAAGCGTTGACAATTCCCTGGAGCCAGCCTCGTGTAACCTCCCGGGAGGCCAGTACGAACCAGGAGGGACACGGGTCCAATAAACATGTGGTGGCGTTCAGTCGCCCCAGCATCCTGTCCATGTCCTCAGGAGTCACAGGATCGAACTCCTCCCAGATAGCATTCTCAAGACCTGACTCGATCAGCCCGTCTGAACTACTCCAATCGGAGGCCAACCCATCCTGAATCTGATCCATTTTATCATGCAGATAACACCCAAATTCCTCCGCATGACCCTGCAAGGGGGAATCCTGCGCCCTCAGGTGAAGAAGGGAGCGGGTCCCCCTAAACAGGGTGGTAGGCCGGTTATCTGCAGATGCGATAAGAGCAGAGAAATAGTTACATTTCACCGCTCTTATCGCCACTAGGTAGGTCTTTAAATACGGTCTTACCAGTGTCCATTCAGACTCGGAGCGGGTCACTCTATAACAGTGATGGTGAAACTTTTTTTTATGGTGTGCCAAAATGGTGCACGTGTGCTACTGTGCATGTGTGCCCACACCAATTCCATCCTCCCTGCCCACTGGCATATGATGGCATGAGAATCCTTTGCACATGCAGACATGACACCTCCCTAGGCTCCAGAGGCTTTTCTAAAGCCTGGGGAAGGCAAAAATGGCCTCCCCCCGATCCCCTGGAAGCCGGAAATGGATCATTTCAAAACTTCCAGTTGACCCATTGGGGCTGTTTTTTCACCCTGCCCATGCTTCAGGAAAGACTCCGGAGGCTGGGGAGGGTGAAAAAATAGCTCCACAGCTGAACCGGAAGTTTGGAAATGAACTTCCAGTTGGGCAATTTGGGCTGTTTTTCACCCTCTCCAGCCTCTGGAGTCTTTCCTGAAGCATGGGGAAGGTGAAAATGGCCTCCCTCAGCCCTCCGGAAAAGTGAAAAGGGAGATGGCTGGCGCGCGTGTGTGTGCTGGAATTGATGGCTGGCATGCCAGAAAATATGACTCCTTGTGCCACCTGTGGCACCCCTGCCATACTTTCACCATCACGGCTCTATAACATTCGCCTTTCACTGACCCCACACCTATCTGAAAAGGAATATCCCTCTGATACTGTGTTAAATACATCTTTATAATATGTAATTCCCTTTTTACTACATTTTTGAAGTCATTTATAAATAAAAAATATAAAAATCATGAAAATGGCAAAGTCCCCTGAGCAGGTACACTTGGTGGGATCCAGAAGAAGGGCCTTCTCCATGGTGGCTCCCTCTCTCTGGAACATAATCCCTTCAGAAAAACGACTGTCCCCCACTTTGACAATCTTACATAAGGCCCTGATGGCCTAGTTTTGCCACAAGGCCTAGGAAACACTGAGTGGGATGGAGCCCAACAAATGGCTTATTTGATTGTATTTTTTCACTGGGGGTGGATATGATTTTTAATTTTTATTTTTGTCTATATTGTGTTTTATTGCTTATAAGGTGCCGAGAGTCACTATGAGCAAGTAGACAGTTATATAAATTTTCCACATTAATAAATTTTAAAAACCTGCAAACATTGAACATGATTTGATTCAATATCTCTAATCTTCTAACTAGAAAAAATGGATTTCCAATGTCCTTCTGTCTTGTGGTATTGAAAGACAGAAGGTGTATAATTAAATAATATTGGAGAATGATTGTAAATGGAGCAGGATGAGCTTTTTGTTTTTGCAATTGGCAACTACAATAAATCTTAGTGAGCAGGATAATTTCTCCATTAATCCTCTCTTGTCAGAATTAATAATTTCTATATGTATCCTACAGATAGCAAACAATCCTCCTCTTTTTTTGTGTAGCGATTTCTCAAAGCCAGAAATATCACATGATGTACTAATTTCTCTTTCTGAGTTGCTCCCTGTGGTTGAGGTTAGGCCGCAAAACAATGATGTAGCATTTTGGCAGGAATATGCATCCCAGTAAGGCAGCACTGGAGGCCAAGATGGAGAAGACCTCCACAGCTACCATGGCTTTTCCTTTTGTGCTCCGATAGGCTGGAAAGAAGGTGATCCACACACTACAAAAGGCCAACATGCTGAAGGTGATGAACTTGGCTTCGTTAAAGCTGTCAGGTAATTTACGGGCAAGGAAAGCCATAATAAAGCTGGCAATGGCCAAGATACCCATGTAGCCCAAGACACAGTAGAGGAAAAAAGGTGACCCCTCGTTGCATTGTAAAATCATTTCTTGGAGTTCTGAATGCATGTCTAACACAGGGAATGGGGGAGATGTTGACAACCAAAAAACACAAATACATACTTGGAAGAGAGAACAGGAAAGGACAATAGAAAAGGCCAATCTTTTCCCCACCCATTTTCTCATCTGAGATCCAGGTTTAGTGGCCATGAAAGCCACAACCACAGTGATGGTTTTGGCCAGGACACTAGAAATGGCCACTGAAAAAGTGATGCCAAACATTGATTGTCGGAGAAGGCAGGTCACTTTGCTAGGCCGGCTGAGGAAGAGCAAAGAGGAGAGAAAACAGAGCAGAAGAGAGACAAGGAGGGTGTAGGTGAGGGACCTGTTGTTGGCTTTGACAATGGGAGTCTCCTTGTGCTTAATAAATGTTCCAAGTACCCAAGAGGTCAAGAAGAAGAAACAAAGAGCTGCTGAGGTTAAACCAATTCCTAAGGTTTCTTTAAAACCTAGAAAGACCAGCAGTTTCAGGATACATACATTCTTCCCTTTATTTGGATAATGATCTTCTGGACATTCAAAACAGTCATTCATATCTGAAAGAAATTTCAAGGAAAGTTTTTATGCATTCCATATTTTTGAAAAAACAATAAATTTATTAAAATTTAGACCATTTTGACTTTTCCTATTTTTCCAAAACACAGAGAAGTAATCTGTGGGAATGGAAATAAGAGTTTATGGTTAGGGTCCTATGGCCAAACTTTATATTCAGAACAACAGATTGTGATTTACAAGTATAGAAATGATTCCTCAATTGTGCAGAGATGGACAGGTTAACTACGGAATGAAAAGATACAGAAGAAACAAATTATTATATGATTTGGAACATATGGTATAATTGGCTAGAAAATAGATGTAAAGACCATACATTAAGTTTACTTAAGAGGTGTATTAAATATTTGTAAATATTGATACAGGTTAAAACTAAAAGGTATTATGTACATATATGAATAATTATACAATATATAGAATAGTGATGTATATAATTGGAAAGAAAGAACATTGAAATAGCCACAATGTAAATATGAGTTATATCAATACTGCGATGATGTAAAGAGTGGAAATGCAGTATAAATGTCGCAACATGTCTAATAGAAATTATTTTTTTTTGAAAAAAAGAAATGAAGTGAATATTTGAAGAACTCACAAAACTCACAAAACTATTTGCTACACTAAAGTAGTTTATTACCGTTTGTTTAGGATTATCTAATGACAAGTGGAATGTCTAACCTACCTATTTGATTTGAAATCTTCCTTTCTGGGCAAGGAACACAGTTGTAGCAACAGAATTGTTTTCCTTCCAACCCTTTCTTCCAGTATCCAGGGGAGCAATGGTCATTACACTGAGAAAATGGAATAACCTGGTGATAAACATAAATTCCTAAAGGGTTAGTCCAGGTTTATGTATAAGTAAAGGTGTCCCTGTTCAGTTGTGTTCAACTCTAGGACACAGTGCTCATCTCTGTTTCTTGGCCAAGGGAGCCAGCATTGTCGGAAGATATTTTCTTTTTATTATAAAGATTTTTTTAATTTTTTCATGTTCGTAACATATAATCACATGTATACTATTATATAGCCAACATCATATTGTATTATTGAACTAGCTGTACCCGCCACGTGTTGCTGTGGTCAAGTTTGGTTAAATGAAAAAGTTTCCCCTCATAGACCCTCTCAGCAACCCCCTTCCTTCTCTGCCTCTCCCTCGCCTCCCTCTCTTACTCTACCTACCTACCTACCATATTTCTTCCTCCCCTCTATCTACCTACCTACCTACCTACCTACCTACCTACCTACCTACCGTATTTCTCCCTCTCACATTTCTCTTTTGCCTCCTGCTTTTCCAAATTCTGATTTATGGTATCTGGTTGATTAAAACTTCCCACACAGTCAAGGTTAGGTTATCAGTTATCAGTGAGAAGAAGTGCTTCGTCTTGATTTTTTGGAGTTGCTTAAGATACATTAGTTGGAAGAAGTTCAAATTAAGTAAATCCTCCAGAATGTTTGGTTTCTATTTCAAATCCAAAACCAAATTTAGAGTTTATATTTGAGTGGGTTTGTCATTTCTCTGCTTTCTCCCTTTCTCTCCAAAATTGTTTCAAACAATTAGCTTTTGGGGTGGCTGGTGTTTCAACCCTCACACACCCCAGCTGGAAAACCTCCTGTCAAATCCCCCAAAGATATTTTCCATGGTCATGTGGCCAACGGGGCTATGTGCCAAAGGCACCAGGAGCATTGTTACCTTCCCACCAAAGTGGTACATATGAATCTACTCACATTTGCATGCTTTTGAATTCCTAGGTGAGGAGGAGCTGAAGCAGGCATGGGAGCTCACCCTATTGCATGATGCTCAGGTCTCAGCTATCCAGCTGACAAGCTCAGTGTCTTTAACCATTGAGCTATTGCATATTTATTCTATCCATTAAAATGTTGATATTATAAGGATGTGCAAAGGACGTGTTTGGAGAATGGCAGGGTAGATAAAGAGATATATGTGATTACAACTCCTGTGATTTCAAATGGATATGCAACCCAAATATGAATTTAAATTGTAATGTCATTTTGTAAATTTGATGAATGCTTGATCGTTTACAATATTTGTACAGAATATGTCATTTTTTTCAAAAACACTTATTAGATTTCTAAAGAGATTGTGTTCAATATGGGATCATAAGGTATCAAGGAATAGTTGATTAAATGAATCCACACCTGGTTAAAAGCTGGGTGCCAGACAATCACCTCTTTGTCAATGATTAATCCCTTCACATTGGGAATTTGAGGATCCATCTCTCCAATTCTAACTCTCTGAAAGGATCTATTTGGGAAAGTGATAGAGTTGGTGATGTCGAATCCACCAGTTGCTTCTCCTTTCTCATTCAGGAATATTCTCTCCCCAGCTGTATTGTTGAAAGAAATGCCTTGAAGAAATGAATGGAGCTACTTGAAAAAGAATGAAAGGGAGATAGAGTTGAAAGGATAGTAATTGCCAGTATTTTGAATTTTCACTTAGTCATTCTTCTCATTGCTCTAACAAATATCAAATAAGTACACTTACAATATAGATAATCTATATTTCAGAGAATGACACAGGTCTGTTCTAGAAATAATGTAATGTTACTTACAGAGGAAAAATAGAACAGCAGGTAACAAATCAAAATCAGAATGAGGTATTGATATCATACAACTTGATTCAGATATAATTTATATTCACTATTTAAACAACCAAATAATCAAATTTGGACCATATCTAAACTCATCCCACATTGTTTGTTATTCATTAGTACAAAGGTATTTGATATCCTGAAACCTGACAAATTTCCTTCAACCATATTTCATCCTCTGAGACTCAATTGACAGAGAGACAGACACACATTCAGAGATACAGAGAATTGGAGAGAGAGGAGAGGGAGAGAGGGAGATAGAGAGAGGGAGATAGAGAGGGAGAAAGAACATAGAGTTCTTTCAAAGGGTGGAGGTCACAGCTGAAAAGGACTGAGATTTGGTCCATTCCTCTTGAATATTGATAGAGAGAGAATGCTGTACATCCCAACTCTAAAATGTTCATGAGCCAAAGGGAAATGCATTAGAGAACTAGCTGAGGATAATTTTAGATAGCAATAGCACTTAGACTTATTGCCTCTGGAGATTCTCGGTCATCCAGGTCATTGGTTTTTCAAGAGGCAACAGGGCTTTCTGGTTTTTCTTTGAAGGTGTTACACTTCTCATCCAAGAAGCTTCTTCAGCTCTGATTAGATGGCGGGGAAGGATTTATACTTCTTGCAGAAAGTGGTCATTTGCATTCTTTCAACAAGTCATTAAGGTTATCTGGAGCTTTATCTGAGTCATGAGGGTCACCTGAGTCCTCCAAATGGGTGTGGCGCCTTCTTGGAACTGTTGAAAGGACTATGTTGTAGATTGGAGATAGATGATGTTGTATCCCTCCCTGCCTGGTAGGTCCTACACGAGGAACAGGCAGCACTTCTGAAAATGCTACCTTGGAAGTTCAGGACTTCAATCTTCTTCCTAGCAACCTGAATTTGGTTTCCAGGACTGATTGCTTTGCCTTCCCAACATCATTGGTACCAACGTGTACCACGACCTCCCCCTCTGTTGAGAGAGGGCTATTCAATTTTGACATAGATGGCCTCTATGGTTTCCTATGATGTGACTTCTCTCTTCACCTGCATTCCAACTACTGAAGCTCTCATGGTAGTGAAACATGATTGCTACAAGACAGCACCATAGGTGATAGAACCAACCTCAGCCCAGATCACATGTATGTGCCATGCTGGACTTCTGATTGACAACTATTTTAAGTGCAATCAAGGTGTCTGTAGACAAAAACCCAGATGCACCAGGAGTTCACCTGTGTCCCCCATTGTAGCCAATCTTTACATGGAAGAGGTAGAAGCAAATGTAGGAAAGATTACCTGCCAAGGCTGCAGATTTGGAAATTCAACCTTTTTAATCTTTCTCGGTTGGGATTTTGAGCTCACAGCCTGGTGCAAAGAATGCGCCACTGCATAAACAGCATTGTAGATGCTGTAACTTTGGCCAGTCATCTTAAATTCAAACAGAGGACCAGGTAGATTCTCCAACTTCTCCTCTCCAGTACAAGTTTCAGTAATCGTAGATGAAGACAATTCTGTTTTTGAAAATGAACAATTGAATAAATCTGCCCAAACCTCTTGAAGGAATCCATCTTTGGGAAGGTTTGAAGGTTGGATGACTTGAAGAAATTCTTTAAAGCCTCGAACTTCTCTGGAATGCACCGTAAAGGAAAGAGCCCCATGGAACATCTGGAGATCCCATCTCTTTTGAAATCCCATCAGGATAAAATCAATTGGACTCATCAAGATCCAAACCTTCCTCAATAATGCACTCTCTTTATTTTCAGGATCCCATAGAAACATGATTGTTCTGAGCCACACTATTGTGATGGATTCTCCATGGAGAAGAAAAACATTCGCTTTTGGATCCATCAATTTATTAGAAATAACTGAGATTGAGTCTAACAATTCTGACATATTTTCCAAATCGAGATATTGTGGAATTTTTTGTGTGAAAGCTGAACAGACCCCGTTCTGTGAAAACAATGGCTGCAGTTTCTGAAAAAAACGCTCTTCCTTATTTTCAAAAGCAAAGACTCCTATCCACGTCCATCCAAAATAGAGAAGAAGCTGTATAATTCCACCATATTGATGCTCCTCTTTTGGGACCATGTAATAAAGTGAAAATAACTCAGTAATCTGAAAGTCTTCTTGGGCAAAGGAACCATAAGTCAACTAAACAAACAGAAAAGAGAAGTTTGTTACTCATAAAAAACATGGTGAAAATATGAAGAAGACTGTGGGATAGAAACTCAATGAAGCTCTCCGTACATGGAACATTTGTCCAATTCTATGTAGATTATGACATTTGCTGGAAAAGAGAAACAATTATAATTCCTTGATATAATAATTTCCCATCTGAAATATAACTAGATTACAACCACACTCAGTTTCCTAATACAGAGTTCTAGTATGTTCATTCCCTTAGAACATCTGGAAACTTGCTAAAGTATCTGAGTTTTTGAGCTCTTCTCAGCCTAAGGAAAGCTTTCTTAAGAACTAGACTTACTGGATTACCGTCTTCCCTTATTTGTAGCAGATAAAATAAAATAATTATACATGGAAGACTATGCCCATGAGTTTTTGGAGGAATAGAATTTATCATCTCTTCATTTACTGCAATTATTATAGAGATCTTCAAAAGTACCACGTGGCCCCAGTACGTCAACAATTTCCAGCCAAATCAGTTGAGTTTGACATTCAGTTATTATTTCCAGACCCAACCAAGATATAGCAAGGGAAGTTGTCACCTATTGTCAGGTAATTTGGTGAAATTGGGAGCTGAGTTGAGGGGAGCAGTGAAAATGCTGATAGCTTTGATTTCAAGAAGTGGCTGAAAGGAGATCCTCCCTAAAACCATGAGACATGATAGCAGTGTTCCAATATTTGAGGAGCTCCTACAAAAACGAGGGAGTCAAACTATTTTCCAAAGCATCAAAAGGCAACATGAGAACCATGGATGGAAACTAACCAAGGAAAGAAGCAACCTAGAACTAGGGAGAAACTTCCTAATGGTGAAAACAATTAACCAATGGAACAACTTGCCTTCAGATGTCATCACTGGAGGCTTTCCAAAAGAGACTGGGACGTATTTTGTCTGAAATGGTATAGGGCCTCCTGCTTGCAGACAAGATTGGACAAGAAGACCTCTAATGACCCTTCCAACTCTATTATTCTATGTCCTATGTGATAGCCAGCCTTTTCTATCCTCCTCTTCACACACCTCCATATGTCACCATAGATCGGTGGTCAATTCAAAACATCAGGTGACCCTCTCCAATAAGATTAATTTGTACTTTAATTTGTGATTTAAATTAATAAAGGATTTAGGTATTTTTTTCGACTCATTTTTTGAGCCAACATCTTGAGTTGTGGGTAGAATTGCAGAAAGGAGAAAAAAGAGAGAGCAAAATTGAAGTCCTGCAAAATGACATGGCAAAATATTAATCCTACAGCACCAATCCTTCAACAATGGCTTAAAAACCCACTAAATTACTTTTATTGTACACCAAGCAAATTGTAGCAAGAAGAGTTGTGACCCATTGCTGGTTTTCGTCAAAGCACATGTAATAAAAGATTTTGATTCAATTGGATTGCCTTGAGTATGGGAAAAAAAGATGAGAGGTGATAAAAGTGTATTTAATTGAATTCCTGGAGAAAGGAATGGCAAGCAACTAGTATCTACTATTAATTACAAAATAATTTTCTCTCTCAGTCCACCCAAAACTACCTGTGGAACTTTGTAGATATTTATACTTTCTGCCATAAAGGATGATGTATCAGGACCTAAACCTCCAATGATGGCCATGAGATTCTTCTGGCTATCACATTTGTAGTTTGGGACAAATTCCTGGGATTTGAAAAGCAGGTCCAGAGTGGTGCGATAGGTCATTCTTGGGTTGTGGTAACTGTCATAGATGTGGAACCCGAGAGTGACGTTAGGTAAGATCTGGGAGTCCTCATTGATCTCCTTCACAGCAAAGGCCAAGACGAGGACGTGCTGGTAGAATTTGGTTATTACACTGCAAATAGTTTAAACACCCCCCATTGAACAAAATAAGTTGATCACTCTATTATGGTAAAAGCATTCATATATGAGCAACAACCATTTCTGTCCCTGTTGTAAGTGAGAAGATGAGAGTCTTTGTAAAACACTCAATAAGTTCTATAGTTTTCAACCACACACAGCATTTCCATGATTTGCAAAAAATATGTATTGAACAAAGTTGTGATTTTTTTTGAAGATATGGCATGTAGTTCTATTTTGTATTCTACAAAATAGAATACAGCCAGCAAGTATCACTCTTTTAATATATGTAAGTAATGCAGGGTTTGACTGCATAGACTGGACAATTATACTCTCTAAATGTTCTCAAAAATTTTTCTCCAAAAGACTTCTCGCACCTTCATTTCATGCATTTGGTGAATAAGACTTTAATAAAACGAGAAGAAAATGATTTGTTTTTGAGATATGTTTGAAAGACAAGAAAGCAAGAGTATTTTTATATAAAAGCCATGCATTTATTCTCAAAGAACTATTAGTCATAGAAGCAATTTTGGGATATCTAGTTCAGTTTACAAAATGAATGGAAAGATAAATAGAACACAATGGAACAGAACAGAATTCTTTATTGGCCAAGTGTGACTGGACACAAAATTAATTTGTCTCTGGTTCCTAAAAGAAGAGTTATGAAAAGAAAAAAAAATACATTCATCAAGACTCATAAGATACAACACTTAACGATAGCCATATGTTACTAATAAGCAATCAAATCATACTAGGAAAGAACTAAAACAATATAAAACAATCCTTACAGTGGTAAATCATAACGTTTTAGAGGAGGAAGTTTTTTAAATTCAATTCCAAAAACATTGTGAATCATCTGAGACACCATCCCACCCACGATGAGGTCACCAGGCTGGTACCACTCATGGGGAACAGGAAAAATATTGCTCGCAGGGCAGCTCAGAGTAACTGCTTTTTGCACCAAGAGCATCAGAAGTAACAACATCTTCAGGCATTTGTCATAGGGAAAATATTTGTGTCTCCTCTCCATAAGGAAGTTTGTATTTTAGTGGTTCATTCAATGATTGAGCCAAGGTTTATATCTGACCATGCACCTAATCAGAAATCCCATCGTTTTCTATCTGAAGTTCCATGCATGTGCAAATTTGTACACTGACTATCACTAGGATTGAACAGATGTTCAGGAATAAAAGAAAGGAGGGAGGAAACTTGTAAGAATGAGTCTGATTTTTATCCCATTGTGCAAAACTCCCTGGGGTTCAAGAGTTACTTTATAACCAAATAGATACCTTAAGTGTTGCTGAATTTAAATACCTTTATGCACAGACCTTGAGGTTTTGGGCTAGCTAAATGAAATACAATTCCTGTAGGATATAATTATTTTGTTTTTGGTGAGAGAATAAGTGGTTCAACTTTTTTTTTCAAATGAGCAAATGCTAATGAAAGTATTCTAAGGGACATTGGCAATTAAAAAGGCCCTCAAGTATTGAAATTAATGTTAATATAATATAATACAATACAATAGCAGAGTTGGAAGAGACCTTGGAGGTCTTCTAGTCCAACCCCATGCCTAGGCAGGAAACCCTATACCATTTCAGACAAATGGCTATCCAACATCTTTTTAAAGACTTCCAGTGTTGGGGCATTCAAAACTTCTGGAGGCAAACTGTTCCACTGATTATTTAAAAATGCCCTCAAGTATTGAAATTCAAGTATTGAAATTAATGGTCACCATGATGTAGAAAAGATGTAAAGACTCTAGAAGGAGTGCAGAGAAGAGCAACAAAGATGATTAGGGGACTGGAGACTAAAACATATGAAGAACAGTTGCAGGAACTGGGTATGTCTAGTTTAATAAAAAGAAGGATTAGGGGAGACATGATAGCAGTGTTCCAATATCTCAGGGGTTGCCACAAAGAAGAGGGAGTCAAACTATTCTCCAAAGCACCTGAGGGTAGAACAAGAAGCAATGGGTGGAAAGTAATCAAGGAGAGAAGCAACTTAGAACTGAGGAGAAATTTCCTGACAGTTAGGACAATTAATCAGTGGAACATCTTGTCTCCAGAAGTTGTGAATGCCCCAACACTGCAAGTCTTCAAGAAGATGTTGGATAGCCATTTGTCTGAAATGGTATAGGGTTTCCTGCCTAGGCAGGAAGTTGGATTACATGACCTCCAAGGTCCCTTCCAACTCTGCTATTGTATTGTAATTGTCCTATCGGTTAGGAAATTTCTCCTCAGTTCTAAATTGCTTCTCTCCTTGATTACTTTCCGCCCATTGCTTCTTGTAATGCCCTCAGGTGCATCTGAGAGCTAATCCTACCTTTGTTCACAATATCCTCTCTTGAATGGATTGCCAAATCTGCATTTCTAAGAGTTGGTCCCTTAGTTTCCACTTGGGGCAGAGAGCTGAGGCTCTGAGTTTCTGTCTTGACAGCATTCAAAAATCCAGGACACGTGAAATAATCATTAGTTAAAATCATTCTGCTCAAGACTGTTCTCTGAGGAAAAACATGGAGGCAGGGAGCTGCTTTAAACTGTTTAATACGAACTGAACCAAACTGTAACAAAGAACCACCCATCTGACAGCTCTTATATAGAGTCAGCTGTCAGACGGTTAACCAATAGAGAACCTATAGTTCTCCCACCCAAACTGTGAACTTTAGCCAATGGGAGTGCTTGATAGTAAGTCTGAGGACTTAGCACCCTTTCCCCCTGGATTGTGCAGACATAGTTTCGCAAATGGGTGGGTCTACGGCGGATCCGACCCGAACGCTGTGGCATCTGCTCGGCCACTGTAGGAGATGAATATTCTTCCCCCGCCACTTTGGTCGATGGTGATGCATCGGGTGGATCATGGGCTGCCTCCAATGCTGGAAAGTCAGGAGCAACAGGTACGTCATCTGCTGAGATCGCCTCCGGACATGACAGTTGTTGGCAGGGTGAACTTGGGCTTTCCGCCTTGCTGGTGACAGGGGGTATGTTGTCGAACGTGGCTGACTGTTGTTGTTGTTGTGGTTGCACCTTGCACTCATCACCCACTGGCAACTCGCGGCGGCGCAGCTGGTCCACATGGCGCCGCCATTGCCGACTGTCCTCTAACAGGACCCTGTAAGAGCAGGGCCCAGTTACATGGAGAATATGTCCAGAGATCCATTTAGGCTCCCCTCCGAAATTCCGTGCAAATACCCAGTCCCCAGGGGCAAAATTCCTAATGCTAGCCCCATCCCTTATAGGAGTATCCGATTCATTTGAGGGGTGCAAACGATCTAGTAAAGTCCTGAAACGCCGTCCGATAAGGAGTTCTGCTGGGCTTTGGCCTGTCTACGCATGCTGAATGAGTAGATAGGTGGACACATTAGACAGCCAGTTCCCAGGGCCCATTCTTACCAATGCTTCCTTAGCTGCTCATATGGCTTGTTCAGCCCGGCCATTACTAGCCGGGTGGTAAGGAGCTACTGTGGTGGATTCCTAATTTTGCTAAGAAAGTTTGGAATGTGGCCGGTGTTAATTGAGGGGCATTATAAGACACTATAGTGTCTGGAAGACCATGGGTAGCAAATATGCGCTGCAACACTTGAACAGTGGCCTCAGAGGTGGTTGAGCTCATAGGAACTAGTTCTACCCACCTAGAAAATGCATCAACTAATATCAAAATGTTATGCCCCTGGACCGGTCCCGCAAAGTCCATATGAACTCGTGACCAAGGTCCCCGGGGCATCTCCCATGCCCGGGGTGGCACTGCTGGAGGTGAGGGGCATGACAATTGACACGGTGAGCAAGAAGATACCCAATCTGTTATATCACTATCCAATTTGGGCCACCAGACATAGCTGCGGCCCAAAGCCTTCATCCTGGCTATGCTCGGGTGGCCCAAATGTAAATGGATGAGAACAGGGTTACGCAACATTTGGGGCACAACCACTCTATCACCCCATAACAGGCAACCCCTCAATTCAGATAACTCTAACCACCGACGGTAGTATGGCAGCACATTCTCCGGAACCTTCTCCCTCGGCCACCCCCTTGTTACCCAACCCATTTGAAATTAAAGAATATTTTGCAGAGTGGCTGGCAATGTCCCTCGCCATTAAAGGCAAATCCATGTCAGCAATCAGGAGGACCTCTGTCTCCTGAGCCCCCTCCACCTTCACTTCGGGCATAGGACACCTACTGAGGGCATCGGCATGTCCCATTTGCTTACCGGGACGGTATTCCAAACGATACAAATAGGTGGCCAGGAATACTGTCCAACGAGACATTCTGGGGTACAGAATGGCCGGAGAAGGCCGATCACCTGCCAATAACCCTAAAAAAGGCTTGTGATCAGTTAGTAACACAAAATGTCTACCGTATAATACAATAATACAATAGCAGAGTTGGAAGGGACCTTGTAGGTCTTCTAGTCCAACCCCCTGCATGGGCAGGAATCTTATACCATTTCAGACAAATGGCTGTCTAACATCTTTTTAAAGACTTCCAGGGTTGGGGCATTCACAACTGCTGGAGGCAAGCTGTTCCAGAGGTTAATTGTTCTTACTGTTAGGAAATTTCTCCTTAGTTCTAAGTTGCTTCTCTCCTTGGTTAGTTTCCACCCATTGCTCCTTGTCCTGCCCCCAGGTGTCTTGGAGAAAAGTTTGACTCCCTCTTCTTTGTGGCACCCTCTGAGATATCGGAACACTGCTATCATGTCTCCCCTGGTCCTTCTCTTCATCAAACTAGACATACCCAGTTCCTGCAGCCGTTCTTCATATGTCTTAGTCTCCAGTCCTCTAATCATCTTGGTTGCTCTTCTTTGCACTCTTTCCAGAGTCTCCACGTCTTTTCTACATCGTGGCGACCAAAACTGTATGCAGTATTCCAAGTGTGGCCTTACCAAGGCACTATACAGTGGCATTAACACTTCACGCGATCTAGATTCTATCCCTCTGTTGATGCAGCCTAGAACTGTGTTGGCTTTTTTGGCAGCTGCTGCACACTGCTGGCTCATATTTAAATGGTTGTCCACTAGGATTCCGAGATCCCTCTCACAGTTGCTACTATTGAGCAAGGTACCACCTATACTGTACTTGTGCATTTGGTTTTTCTTGCCTATATGTAGGACCTTACTTTTTTCACAATTGAATTTCATTTTATTAGACAGTGCCCAATGTTCAAGTTTGTCTAGATCCTTCTGTATCTTAAGCCTATCTTCTGGAGTGTTGGCTATTCCTGCCAGCTTGGTGTCGTCTGCGAATTTGATGAGTTCCCCATTTATCCCCTCATCCAAATCGTTGATGAAGATGTTAAAGAGTACTGGGCCTAAAACAGAGCCTTGGGGGACTCCACTGCATACTTCCTTCCATGTAGATGCAGTTCCATTGAGGACTACACGTTGAGTGCGGTTGGTCAGCCAGTTACGAATCCATTTGGTGGTGGTGCTGTCTAACCCACAATTTTCTACTTTATCTAATAGTAGGTTATGGTCTACTTTATCAAATGCCTTACTGAAGTCCAGGTAAATTATATCAACAGCATTCCTCTGGTCCACTGATTTTGTTACTTTGTCAAAGAATGCAATTAGATTTGTCTGGCATGATCTGTTTTTGACAAACCCATGTTGGCTTTTGGCTATTACTTTGTTTGCTTCTAGGTGTTCACTTATTTGTTGTTTAATTATCTTTTCCAGAATCTTTCCTGGTATTGAGGTCAGGCTGATGGGTCTATAGTTTCCTGGATCTGTTTTTTTTCCTTTTTTGAAAATGGGAACCACATCTGCTCTTTTCCAGTCTTCTGGCAGTTCCCCGGTGCTCCAGGATCTCTGAAAGATATAGTTCAGTGGTTCTGAGATCTCGTCTGCCAGTTCCTTCAGAACCCTGGGGTGTAATCCATCCGGTCCTGGTGATTTGAACTCGTCCAGGGCAGACAGGTGCTCACTTACCATTTTCTTCTCTATTTCAACTTGTGTTCCTAATCTGATATTTGTGGTGCTGTTTTTGATTGATTGGACTGTTTTATCCCTTTGTGTAAAGACAGATGCAAAGAAAGAGTTAAATAGTTCTGCTTTCTCCCTGTTGCTTATCATCTTCTTGCCATTTTCTCCCAGCAGTGGACCAATTGTTTCCTTAACTTTTTTCTTATTTTTAACATGTTGGAAGAAGCTTTTTTTGTTATTTTTTACTTTTTTGGCAAGCCTTTCTTCATTGTGAGCCTTAGCTTTCCTCACTTCATCTTTACAGGCTCGGGCTATTTGCTGATATTTTGCCTTGGTTATGTCCCCCTTTTTCCACTTTTTATATTTATCCTTTTTGTCTTTCAATTTGTCAGAGAGTTCTTTATGCAGCCATGCTGGTTTCTTTTGGGAACTGTTATTTTTCTTCTTCATTGGTATTGCGCTGGACTGGGCTTTTATAATCTCATTTTTCAAAATTTCCCAAGCTTCTTGAGTTGTTTTCCCCTTGAGGATTCTCATCCATGGAATCCTTCCCAAGCTCTCTCTGAGTTTGTTGAAATTAGCTCTCTTGAAGTCTAAGACTCTAGTTTGACTTTGTTCAACTACTTTTGTTTGCATAATGTTGAATTCCAGTATTTCATGATCGCTTGCCCCCAAAGTTCCTGTAGCTTCTACACCTTCTATCATTTCCTCTCTGTTAGTGAGAATTAAGTCCAATATTGCTGATCCCCTTGTTCCCTTCTCTACCTTTTGGGAAACAAAGTTGTCTGCTAGGTTTGTTAGGAACCTGTTGGATCTTCCACTTGGTGCAGAGTTTGTTTCCCAATTGATGTCGGGGTAGTTAAAATCTCCCATTACTATTGCAGTGTGCTTCCTACATACCTTAGTTAGCTGGTTAGCAAAAAGTACATCCACTTCCTCTGCTTGGTTGGGTGGCCTGTAGTATAGACCTATGACAATATCATTCCCCCCCCAACCGTATAAATAATGGTGAAAGTGTTTTATCCCAGCTATAGCAGCCAGTGCCTCCTTGTCCACTTGGCTGTAATTCCTTTCAGCCTTGGACAAGGAGCACGAAAAATAGGCTATAGGAGCCTCTCGGCCATTGGGATAATGGTGGCTCAGGACAGCTCCCAGTCTGAACAGGGAAGCATCACAGGCCAGCAACAGCAGCAAGGACGGATCGTACTGCATTAAAATAGCCAAAGATGTCAGAAGGGACTTGACAGCCGCAAAGGCGCGTGTCTCATGGCTGCCCCATTTCGAAACTGCTGAGCTGTCGAGCAGTCTGTGTAACGGTTCGGCCATGGAAGCCTTATGGGGTACAAACATGGAATAAAATTAAAAAGCCCCAAAAAAGCCTGCAATTCAACTTTAGACTTTGGTGCTGGAGCAGATTTGACTGCTTCAACCTTGGACAGCATCGGATGAATACCTCGAGCGTCAATTTGGAATCCTAAAAATTCAACCTCACGAACTCCAATCTTACATTTGGCCTTCTTTAGATGGAGCCCCGCCTCCCTAAAATGCACTAAAATTTCTCTCAATTTAGAGACTAATTCCTCCCATGAATCAGCCGCCACTAACACATCATCAAAATAAGGAAGGACCCCCGGTAAGCCATGGAGCAATCGCTCCATAATACTTTGAAAAATACCGGGGGCCACAGATACCCCGAATTGGAGACTTTTGCAATGGAACGCACCCTGGTGCATGACTATGGTTTGGGTATCTGCAGTAGCATCATCAACAGGCAGCTGTTGATACACCTGTGCTAAATTGAGCTTAGCAAAGATCTGTCCTCAGCCCAAAGAGTGCAGCAGATGCTGCACCACTGGAACCGGGTACGGGTTAGCTTGTAACGCCCTGTTTAATGTCGAACGGTAATCCGCGCAGATCCTAATGGACCCATCTGATTTCAATGGGATCACTACAGGGGTTTCCCTTTTGGCATAATCCACCGCTTCTAAAAACCCTCTGGGCTTTTACCTTATCAAGCTCCTTGTCCACTTTTTCTCTGAAAGGGCGAATGGCACTCTACGAGCCTTAAGGCACACTGGCGCACCTGTGGGTCAAGATTAAAAGGAACAGGAGACCCTTTATATTTACCTAATGAGTTACTGAAAACATCAGTGAACTCCTGGAACAAGTCTTCCACCGTGGTCAAATGTTGGATCTCGTTGACCCCCGAAATAGCCAGACCCAAAGAGGCAAACCAATCTAACCCTAATAGTGTAGCCAATCGGTCAGCAACAACAATCAATGGCAAGGTACCCTTGAACGTGCCATACTCAACACCAAATTCCCCAGAGCCTAGTATTTTAATAGCATTCCCTTGATAATCCCTAAGCCTGCATTTACTGGGGCCCAGGCGCTCCATGGAGATAGAGGGAACTAATTTTTTCAGGGTACTCCATGCAATGATGGATTTAGTGGAGCCGGTATCAATCTCCATCTTGCAGGGGCATCCCTCTAACAGAATTGTTAAGAACAATTTTTTACCACCCGACCTCCCAGTGAAAGCAGTGTTAACCACCCAGTCAGCACCCTCAGAACAATCCCCAATGTCATGACAGTTTGCCCCAGATCTGTCCTTCCGATGGTCAGTTTGCCGGGATGGAGGTCGGCTAGCCAAAAGCTCAGGCGAAGGCAGAGGAGCCAGGTGACCCCTCTTCCCACAACGACGGCACTGCATGTTCTTGAACATGCATGAAGATCGCCTATAATTCCCGCCACAGCTGAAACTGCCCGTCTGAGAGGTGGTAGAAGGTCTTCCTTGCCGCGCTGCAGACATCATCTTGAGGTGGCACATCTCAGACTCCTCACTCGGCTGGCCATCGTAATCACAAAATGCCTGGTCAGACAGGGCAGACACAGGCAACAAAGACTTGCCAGCATGATATCTTTGAATTTCAGCCGCAGAATGAGCTGATTGTTCAGCCGCCCTTGCCTCATCAACAGCAATCTGCAACGTTAATTCAGAACGAGCAAGCAGCCCGCACTGCAATTTTGCATCATTGGTGCCCCAAATCAATTGCTCTAAAAGTGCCTCATCAAGATTAGCAAATTCACAATGTATAGCAGCACTCCTCAATTATGCCAAATACTGGCTCAAAGACTCGCCCTCCTTCTGACAGCATAACCGAAATGCGTAGCGTCTGGCAAAACGGGATGGTGAGGGGGCATAATGTCCTTTTAAGTCTAGTCATCAACACATCCCAAGGCAGGGAATGTACAAGAGCTGGAGCTGCTAATGCTCTAGCAGTAGAAAACATAGCTGGCCCACAGGCACTCAGAAAAAAACCAGTCTTGCGCTCCTCGGAAATGTCACCAAGATCACTTGCGATCATAAAACAGTCAAAATGCTCGATAAAAGCATCCCACGACTCGCTCTCTGGGACAAATGGGGCAAACGCAGGAACATTTGACATCTTCGTCACCATGCTCAAGACTTTTCTCTGAGGTAAAAACATGGAGGCAGGGAGCTGCTTTAAACTGTTTAATACGAACTGAACCAAACTGTAACAAACAACCACCCATCTGACAGCTCTCATATAAAGTCAGCTGTCAGACGATTAACCAATAGAGAACCTGTAATTCTCCCGCCCAAACTGAGTGCGACCTTTAGCCAATGGGAGTGCTTGATAGTAAGTCTGAGGACTTAGCACATTCGCTAACTATTATTTGAAAGAATCAAAAGCTGTAAAACTAAAACAGGAAAAGATGCAGTCAAATCACTCTTTATAATAATAATAAATAATAATAATAAATTTTATTTGTAGCCCGCTCTCTCTCTCCAGAGGGACTCGAGGCGGGGCACAGGAAAATTAAAAAACAATAAACACAAACAGAATACATAATTTAAAATCACAATTAAACAAATCCTGCGCTAAAAACATCTATAAAAACTAAAAACTGTCCCTAAAACCCCTTAACACTACAAATAATTAAAATTACCCTAAAACCCCAGGACAAGGAGGCTATCCCAAGCCGGCCAGATGGAAAAAGTAGGTTTTCAATTTGAGACGGAAGGAGCGGAGGTCCGTGGTCGTCCTAATATCGGGGGGAAGTTCGTTCCAGAGGGCCGGGCCCGCCACAGAGAGAGCCCTTCCCCTGGGTCTCGCCCGCTGACACAGTCTAGTGGACGGCACCCGGAGAAGCCCCGCTCTGTGGGAGCGAATCGGCCGTGAGGATGTATGGGGCAGGATCTTATGGGCCTGCATACGCTTCTAGTAAAGGATGAGATAGAAGGAAGAATACATTTCATTTCCCTTCACTAATTCTTTTGTATTATTAAAAGAATAGGTTACAGTGGACATAAGTGGAGGACTAGAGAGTGAGCATGATTAAAAAACAACAACATAGTATTTAGTATTTATTAGATTTGTATACTGCTCTTCTCCCTTTAGGGACTCAGGGCGGTGTACAGGCAGCGATAAAAATCAATAATACAAAACATAACATATATTAAAATATATTACATAATTAGCCTGTCCTTAAAACCCCTGCTAAAAACATCTACTAAAACAGTTTAAAACTATGATAGGCTGGCCGCACAAAATAAATAGGTCTTCAAGGCCCGACAGAAAAGGCGCAGGTCAGTTGACATCCATAGGTCAGGGGGTAGGTCATTCCAGAGGGCAGGGACTGCCACAGAGAAGGCTCTCCCCCTGGGGGTCGCCAGCCAACATTGCCTGGCCGATGGCACCCTGAGGAGGCCCTCCCTGTGGGAGCGCACTGGTCGGTGGTTGGTGTTTGGTAGCAGGAGGCGGTCTTGCAAATAGCCAGGTCCCTTGCCATGAAGCGTTTTGAAGATGGCCACTAATATCTTGAAGCGCACCTGGAAAGCCACAGGCAGACAGTGCAGCTGACGCAGGAGAGGTGTCACATGGGAGCGCCTAGATGCTCCCAAAATCCCCCATGCGGCTGCATTCTGAACCAACTGGAGCCTCCGGGTGCACCTCAAGGGAAGCCCCATGTAGAGCGCATTGCAATAGTCCAGGCAGGAGATGATGACGGCTTGAGTGACCGTGCTTAAAGCATCACGATCCAGAAAGGGGCGCAACTGGCGTATCAGGCGAACTTGATAAAAAGCCCCCCTGGCCACGTCTGTCATATAATCTTCCAGAGACAGCCAAGAGTCCAGGAGGAGTCCAGGTAGCGAGCCTTCTCTGTAGGGACCAATGACTCTCCCCCAATAGCCAGCGATGGCACCAACTGGCTATACCATGATGCTGGAAGCCACAGCCACTCGGTCTTGGATGAGTTGAGTCGGAGCCTGTTTCTCCCCATCCAGACTCGCACGGCCTCCAGACACTGGGACATCACTTCCACGGCATCTTTGGGGTGATCCGGGGTAAAGATGTACAACTGAGTGTCGTCAGCATACTGATGGAACTCTACCCCGAAACCATGGATGATCTCTCCCAACGGCTTCATATAGATGTTGAACAGGAGGGGCGAGAGGACCGGCCTCTGTGGGACCCCACAAGTGAGGTACCTTGATGTCGACCTCTGCCCTCCTGCCAACACAAATTGCAACCGGTCGGAGAGGTAGGAGGAGAACCACCGTAAAATGGTGCCCCCCACCCCCAGCCCCTCCAGCTGGCACAACATGATACCATGGTCGATGGTATCAAAAGCCACTGAGAGATGTAACAGGACCAGGATATAGGAACAACCCCTATCCCGGGCCCTCCAGAGATCATCCAGAGATCATCCACCAATGCGACCAATGACGTCTCTGTGCTGTACCCAGGCCGGAAGCCGGACTGGCGTGAGTCCAGATAGACAGCTTCATCCAGGTGCTGAGAGAGCTGCCACGCCACCACACTTTCTACAACCTTCACAAGAAATTGAAGGTTGGAGACAGGACGGTAGTTGGCCAACACAGCCAGGTCCAAGGAAGGCTTCTTGAGGAGGGGCTTCACCACCGCCCATTTCAAAGCGGCCGGCAGAAACCCCTCACTCAAAGAAGCGTTGACAATTCCCTGGAGCCAGCCTCGTGTAACCTCCCGGGAGGCCAGTACCAACCAGGAGGGACACGGGTCCAATAAACATGTGGTGGCGTTCAGTCGCCCCAGCATCCTGTCCATGTCCTCAGGAGTCACAGGATCGAACTCTTCCCAGATAGCATTCTCAAGACGTGCCTCGGTCAGCCCGTCTGAACTACTCCAATCAGAGGCCAACCCATCCTGAATCTGATCCATTTTATCATGCAGATAACACCCAAATTCCTCCGCATGACCCTGCAAGGGGGAATCTCGCGTCCTCAGGTGAAGAAGGAAGCGGGTCACCCTAAACAGGGTGGTAGGCCGGTTATCTGCAGATGCGATAAGAGCAGAGAAATAGTTACAATTCACCGCTCTTATCGACACTAGGTAGGTCTTTAAATATGACCTTACAAGTGTCCAGTCAGACACGGAGCGGGTCACTCTATAACAGTGATGGCGAAACTTTTTTTTATGGTGTGCCAAAATGGTGCACGTGTGCTACTGTGCATGTGTGCCCACACCAATTCCATCCTCCCTGCCCACTGGCATATGATGGCATGAGACTCCTTTGCACATGCAGACATGACACCTCCCTAGGCTCCGGAGGCTTTTCTAAAGCCTGGGGAAGACAAAAATGGCCTCCCCCCGATCCCCTGGAAGCCGGAAATGGATCATTTCCAAACTTGCAGTTGACCCATTGGGGCTGTTTTTTCACCTTCCCCATGCTTCAGGAAAGACTCCGGAGGCTGGGGAGGGTGAAAAAATAGCTCCAAAAGCTGAACCGGAAGTTTGGAAATGAACTTCCAGTTGGGCAATTTGGGCTGTTTTTCACCCTCCTCAGCCTCTGGAGTCTTTCCTGAAGCATGGGGAAGGTGAAAATGGCCTCCCTCAGCCCTCCGGAAAAGTGAAAAGTGAGATGGCTGGCGCGCGCATGTGTGCTGGAATTGATGGCTGGCATGCCAGAAAATATGACTCCTTGTGCCACCTGTGGCACCCCTGCCATACTTTCACCATCACGGCTCTATAACATTCGCATTTCACTGACCCCACACCTATCTAAAAAGGAATATCCCTCTGATACTGTGTTAAATACATCTTTATAATATGTAATTCCCTTTTTACTACATTTATGAAATCATTTATAAATAAAAAATATAAAAATCATGAAAATGGCAAAGTCCCCTGAGTACACTTGGTGGGATCCAGAAGAAGGGCCTTCTCCATGGTGGCTCCCTCCCTCTGGAACATAATCCCTTCAGAAAAACGACTGTCCCCCACTTTGACAATCTTACATAAGGCCCTGATGGCCTAGTTTTGCCACAAGGCCAGGAAACACTGAGTGTTATGGAGCCCAACTAATGGCTTATTTGACTGTATATTTTCACTGGGGGTGGATATGATATTTAATTTTTATTTTTGTCTATGTTGTGTTTTATTGCTTATAAGGTGCCTAGAGTCACTATGAGCAAGTAGAAAGTTATATAAATTTTCTACATTAATAAATTTTAAAAACCTGCAAACATTGAACATGATTTGATTCAATATCTCTAATCTTCTAACAAGAAAACTGGATTTCCAATGTCCTTCTGTCTTGTGGTATTGAAAGACAGAAGGTGTATAATTAAATAATATTGGAGAATGATTGTAAATGCAGCAGGATGAGCTTTTTGTTTTTGAAATTGGCAACTACAATAAATCTTAGTGAGCAGGATAATTTCTCCATTAATCCTCTCTTGTCAGAATTAATAATTTCTATATGTATCCTACAGATAGCAAACAATCCTCCTCTTTTTTTGTGTAGCGATTTCTCAAAGCCAGAAATATCACATGATGTACTAATTTCTCTTTCTGAGTTGCTCCCTGTGGTTGAGGTTAGGCCGCAAAACAATGATGTAGCATTTTGGCAGGAATATGCATCCCAGTAAGGCAGCACTGGAGGCCAAGATGGAGAAGACCTCCACAGCTACCATGGCTTTTCCTTTTGTGCTCCGATAGGCTGGAAAGAAGGAGATCCACACACTACAAAAGGCCAACATGCTGAAGGTGATGAACTTGGCTTCGTTAAAGCTGTCAGGTAATTTACGGGCAAGGAAAGCCATAATAAAGCTGGCAATGGCCAAGATACCCATGTAGCCCAAGACACAGTAGAGGAAAAAAGGTGACCCCTCATTGCATTGTAAAATCATTTCTTGGAGTTCTGAGTGCATGTCCAACTCAGGGAATGGGGGAGATGTTGACAACCAAAGAACACAAATACATACTTGGAAGAGAGAACAGGAAAGGACAATAGAAAAGGCCAATCTTTTCCCCACCCATTTTCTCATCTGAGATCCTGGTTTAGTGGCCAAGAAAGCCACAACCACAGTGATGGTTTTGGCCAGGACACTAGAAATGGCCACTGAAAAAGTGATGCCAAACATTGATTGTCGGAGAAGGCAGGTCACTTTGCTAGGCCGGCTGAGGAAGAGCAAAGAGGAGAGAAAACAGAGCAGAAGAGAGACAAGGAGGGCGTAGGTGAGGGACCTGTTGTTGGCTTTGACAATGGGAGTCTCCTTGTGCTTAATAAATGTTCCAAGTACCCAAGAGGTCAAGAAGGAGAAAAAAAGAGCTGCTGAGGTTAAACCAATTCCTAAGGTTTCTTTAAAATTTAGAAAGACCAGCAGTTTCAGGATACATACATTCTTCCCTTTATTTGGATAATGATCTTCTGGACATTCAAAACAGTCATTCATATCTGAAAGAAATGTCAAGGAAAGTTTTTATACATTCCATATTTTTGAAAAAACAATAAATTTATTAAAATTTAGACCATTTTGACTTTTCCTATTTTTCCAAAACACAGAGAAGTAATCTGTGGGAATGTAAATAAGAGTTTATGGTTAGGGTCCTATGGGCAAACTTTATATTCAGAACAACAGATTGTGATTTACAAGTATAGAAATGATTCCTCAATTGTGCAGAGATGGACAGGTTAACTATGGAATGAAAAGATACAGAAGAAACAGATTATTATATGATTTGGAACATATGGTATAATTGGCTAGAAAATAGATGTAAAGACCATACATAAAGTTTACTTAAGAGGTGTATTAAAATGGAAAGGTATATATTTGTAAATATTGATACAGGTTAAAACTAAAAGGTATTATGTACATATATAAATAATTATACAATATATAGAATAGTGATGTATATAATAGGAAAGAAAGAACATTGAAATAGCCACAATGTAAATATGAGTGATATCAATACTGCAATGCTGTAAAGTCCAAGACTGAGTGGCTGTGATTTCCGGCACCCCGGTTCAGCCAGATTACTCCAACTCTGGCCATTGGGGGCGAAACACCGGCCCCCGTGGAGAGGGCGCAAAATTTGGGTGTCCTCCTGGATTCCCGGCTGTCCATGGAAGACCATGTGGCGGCCCTGGCCAGGGGGACGTTTCATCAGGTTCGCCTGATGCGCCAATTGCGTCCCTTACTGGACCGGGCTGCCCTTCGCACAGTCACTCAGGCCCTCGTGACATCCCGACTCGACTACTGTAATGCTCTCTACATGGGGCTTCCCTTGAGGTGCACTCGAAAGCTACAGTTAGTGCAGAATGCAGCCGCGCGGGTGATTACGGGAGCTCCTAGATGCTCCCATATAACACCGATCCTGCGCGAGCTGCACTGGCTTCCTATGGCCTTTTGGGTGCGCTTCAAGGTTTTGACGACCATCTTCAAAGCGCTCCATGGCTCGGGACCTAGTTATATGCGAGACAGTCTCCTGCCCCATACATCCCTCAGACCGATACGCTCCCACAGAGAGGGCCTTCTCAGGGTGCCGTCGGCCGGACAATGCCGGCTGGCGACACCCAGGGGAAGGGCCTTCTCTGTGTCGGGCCCTGCCCTGTGGAACGACCTACCCCCTGAACTTTGTACCATCACTGACCTTCGCCTCTTCCGCCAGTGTTTGAAAACACATTTATTTCACCAAGCCGGCCTTTCATAGCCTCCACTGTGGACTAGTATAGATAGTTTTTTAAAAGGGGGGTTTTAATTGGTTTTTTAAAAGGGGGGTTTTAATTGGCAGGATTCCATATTTAATAGATTTTTAAATTTTGTATTTTGGTATTTTTGTATTGTTGTATTTTGTTTTAACTTTCCTGTGCGCCGCCCTGGGTCCATTCGGAGAAGGGCGGGATATAAATTGAATAAAATAAATAAAAAAATAAAATAAAGAGTGGAAATGCAGTATAAATGTCGTGGGTCCTAAACAGATCCCAAAAAAGATTAGAGAGGTGAGGAGGAAGTATTCCTTCTTATCTAAAAAATTATTTAACCACGGGATTTGGTTTAAGTGGGCGATGCCAGAAGGGATGTTGGTGTTTTGCGATGAAGGAAGAGTAAGGATTAAAACAGTTGTTGAGGCGGAAGCCTTTCTTAAAAAACATTCCTCTATCCTGGGGGAAGATCCAGGGGGGACAGAGGGGGCCACGGCCCCGCCCGCTGGGGGCCAGGAAGGAGAACAAGAAGATACAATTGCCAAGAGACTTAGGTCTAAAAAATGACTTTGCTTTTTATTAATACAGTATAACTTTTTATCTGGATGTTTGTACACGATTGCCAGCATAGAATTTAGAATTTATGATGTATGCACTTGTTTTCACCTTGCAGTATTATTGGAAAATGTATTACCAATTTCTTATTATGAAGCCCCGGAGGGGCCAACGACCTCGACGTGAAAGTTCTCAAAATATTTTTGTATTTCACCCTACCCCTACCCTACCTTAAAAAATTTGTAAAAACCAATAAAACTTTTTCAATATAAAAAAAATGTCGTGGGTCCTCTGCGGAGAAGGGCGGGATATAAATATAAATAAATAAATAAAGTAACATGTCTAATAAAAATTATTTTTTTAAAAAAAGAAATGAAGTGAATATTTGAAGAACTCACAAAACTCACAAAACTATTTGCTACACTAAAGTAGTTTATTACAGTTTGCTTAGGATTATCTAATGACAAGTGGAATGTCTAACCTACCTATTTGATTTGAAATCTTCCTTTCTGGGCAAGGAACACAGTTGTAGCAACAGAATTGTTTTCCTTCCAACCCTTTCTTCCAGTATCCAGGGGAGCAATGGTCATTACACTGAGAAAATGGAATAACCTGGTGATAAACATAAATTCCTAAAGGGTTAGTCCAGGTTTATGTATAAGTAAAGGTTTCCCTGTTCAGTTGTGTTCAACTCTAGGACACAGTGCTCATCTCTGTTTCTTGGCCAAGGGAGACAGCCAAGATATTTTCTTTTTATTATAAAGTTTTTTTAAATTTTTTCATGTTCATAACATATAATCACATGTATACTCTTATATAGCCAACATCATATTGTATTATTAAACTAGTTGTACCCCCTCTATCCACCTACTTACCTACCTACCTACCTATCTACCTACCGTATTTCTCCCTCTCCATCCCGCTACATACCTACCCACCGTATTCTCTCTCTCTCTACCCACCTACCTAGAGAGAGAGGAGAGAGGGTCGCTGACTTGGTAGCAGCCTTGTGGGAGGGGGAGTTTGGAAGAGGGGGGCACTGGTCGCGGTGTTTGAGTGGTGAGGTGGCAGGGTGGAAGGAGGTGGGGGGTTGCAGCATTGGGAGCACAAGTAT
Source organism: Rhabdophis nuchalis (assembly GCA_039707465.1). Lineage (NCBI taxonomy): Eukaryota > Metazoa > Chordata > Lepidosauria > Squamata > Natricidae > Rhabdophis > Rhabdophis nuchalis. The sequence continues at coordinate 176,542,225 of CM077647.1, read as the reverse complement.
TGCGAGAGGTGAGGTGGGAGGGAGGAGGCGGGGGGCATGGCGCAGGTAGCTTGGTTGCAGGCATGGCGAGTTGGGAGGGGGGAGGAGGCAGGGGCGTGGCGCAGGGAGCTCCGTTGCAGGCATGGAGAGTTGGGAGAGTGGAGGAGGCAGGGTGGCTCAGGCAGACTGACATCCGCCCCTCCTCCAGAAACCGTGGCGTCAGTCCTGGAAGAAAACGGAAACATACAAAAACACCAAGAGGGACAGAGACAAACAGACAATACCCACAGAAAAATATAACAGTGTTTAAGGCTTGTCAGGATATTTAGCATAAAATTTCTTAAGCAGTTTAGGGGCTCGAACGTGGCGTTTATCCACCCACTCGGTATGAGAAGGAGGGAAATCCCTCCACGAGAAAAGGTATTGAATCTTATTTCTCCACACCCTAGAATCCAAAACGTCTTTTACTTTGTAATGGGGTTCACCGGAAATGAATAACGGTGGCGGGAGTGTAGATTGTAGTGGCTGAAGATAAGATGTGTGTTCAGGCTTCAAGAGATGGACATGGAAAATCGGGTAAAGGCGACGATAGGTTTTTGGTAAATCCAGTTTGACTGACACGGAGCTGATGATCTTAACAATGGGGAAAGGTTCATTCTATTTCGGGTCCAATTTCCTACATTTTTGGGGGCTCTCCAAGAATCTAGTAGAGAGGTAAACACGGTCACCAATTTTATAATCTGGAGGGGCAATTCGTTTCTTGTCAGTATACAATTTATGAGATTGGTGAGCATCATCCAGCGTTTTTCGCGCCACCGGCCAAAATGACGATATCTTACTACTCCATTCCAAGAAGAGAGGGAATGGTAGGAGACTCGTGTGGCAACTCGGGAATAAGCACAAAGTCTTGACCGTAGATCAATTTGAAGGGAGTCATACCGGTGCTGCTATGAACGGAATTGTTTTAAGCCACCTCAGCATGGGTTAAGAGGTCGGCCCAATCGTCCTGTTGGTAATTAATGAAACATCGCAAATATTGTTTCAAAACGGAATTAGCCCTCTCACAAGCTCTGTTCGTCTGCGGGTGGTGAGAGGAGCTCAATCCCTGGGAGGAGCCAATCATCTTCAAGAATTCCTTCCAAAACCAAGAAGTGAACTCCTCTATCAGAAATAATACATCGAGGAACTCCGTGTAGGCGATAAATGTGAGTCAGGAAAAGTGCCCTGGCTGTCTCTAGCCGCTGTGTACGCTCATCTTTCTCTGCCAGGTTCCCTCCCGTTCAGGGTTTCTGTTTCTCTCTTCTTGGTAATAACCCGCCCAGAGGGTCGGGGGAGCGTTTTCCCTCTCTCTCCCTGCTGCGTTTCAATTTATCAGCCCTCGAAATTAATTTCCTCATCTGGCACCTCCCAGGAGGGGGGAGAGAGGGCCCTTCTGCGTCTAGTAGTTACTCCCCAAGTGGGTTCTTCAAACATTCCTTTCCTGCCTACTCCCTCTGACCATCGGTGACGAACTGATTTATCTTCAGATTCACCTCCCAGGCTAAGATCCTTTAAAAGTTCAACGACTGACCTGTCTTCGGCTTGCTGGACATCTGGACTGGAAACGGGGGCTGGATCGGGGGGGGTTATATTTGGAGCCGTGGCTCCCAGTAAATCTTCTTTCCGCGCGTCTGACATTTTTGAATGTTTTATTTTCTCACTCGCTGCTGAAGCGGTTAGCTCAGAGACAAGGTAATTGGATTCCTTGCTTTTTTGTCATGACTGTTCCCATCATAAATCAAGGAAGAACACACTTGACTTCATTTAGAAGGTTCAAGGCTACTTTTACTGATAATGATAAGGCTTCAGCCAAAGTCAAGCAAGGAATGAAACATTTAGGCGTGCAATATACGTAACAAAGCATAACCCAACCCTTAAGCCCCTTTGACCTCAGCATATTGTCCAATGCAAAGTCAGCCACGACATCAGGTGCAGTTCCATCTCAGGGTCATCATCAGAATGGAATGCAGTCCGTTAGCTCATGTGATAAGGACTGCGGCCGTCTCTCTCCGCCTCCTGCTCCTTTAGTAGCTTAGCAACCCCAGCCCTCCCCCCGTTTCACTATGTCAGGTGCTGCATGCAAAAGCAGAGACTGACACATGGAGAGTTGGGAGGGGGAAGGAGGCAGGGGGGGTGGCGCAGGGAGCTCCATTGCAGGCATGGAGAGTTGGGAGGGGGAGGAGGCAGGGGGCATGGTGCAGAGAGCTCTGTTGCAGGCATGGAGAGTTGGGAGGGGGGAGGAGGCAAGGTGGCTCAGGCAGCTGCGTTGCAGGCATGGAGAGTTGGGAGGGGGGAGGCAGGGGTGGTGGTGTAGGGAGCTCCGTTGAAGGCATGGAGAGTTGGGAAGGGGGAGGAGGCAGGGGGGGCTGGCAAGTGAGTGAGGAAAACACAAAAGAGCTGCAGTTGTACATTGGTGTGGTTTGTACTTGCCACCAGTGTGCCATGTCCACACAATTTGTACGTATCATTGGTGCTGCACTTGTAAGGAACGTTGTGTGAAAATTGGTGGTGATTAGCGGTTTTGAACAAACTCATAGTTATTTTTTTATTTATATAGATGTTTACAGTACATCAAGTCATCTTACCATCAACTCCCAAAACAATTATAGGATCCTGTGCTCTCCATACACCATATTTGTAACTTACCCATCACTTTTTTTCTCCTCTCTCCTCCCCCTCCCTCCCTCCTTTCTTCCCTCTGTCATCCTTCCCTTCTCTACTTGCCCTTTCTCTCTCCTTTTCTGCTCTCCCCTTTCCCCTCATTTCTCTCCTCCTCTTCCACCCACTGCCCTCTCTCCTATCCCTCTCTTCTTCCCTCACCTCTCTTCTCTACTTCCAACTCATTTACTTGGTGTATTAGAGCTTCTGAGCATGCTCCATTTTATGTTGATGGTATTTATAGTTCCTTTTCAATATACATATTTAATTTTAACATGTATTCTCCTTCATTTTTATAAAAAAAAACTAGAACAAAAAGTATACATCTATAGTCATCGTGCTTTTAAACCCATCCCTCCTGCCTAATTTTGGCCGAGATGTAGACCTGGTTACAATTCCCAGCTATTCATTATTACTTTTATATAACTATACATCCTTCAATGCCCCCAATTTGTGATTCTATTTATTAAATCTCAACAGTTTCCCATTGTAGGTGCATTTCATGTTCACTCTCCATTTTTCCATATCTTGGATTAGATTACCTTTAATTGTCTATAAATGGCAATCCTCGTTGTTCAATGTTCATTATAATTCCCTTAATCCATTATATAGAATAACAAGCAGTAAACATCTCACTTTATTCATCATCTTAAATGTTCCATACATGTCTATGTTTCATATGTTTTTAACCCAAGCTTAGTCCTTCTATTGTCATATTCAATCAATTCACAACTCAGTTTAATTATCATGTATAAAAGTGAATCACAAACCTCTACAACCTCCCCATATCAGTTTCATATTTATCCATATTCCATATATTTTAACCTTTGTTTTGGTATCTTTCCATTATTATAGTCAACCAGTTAGCAACTCCATTTTATTGTCATATTTAGGAATACAATATTCCCTTTTGTTGGGACATTTCCCCTTTTTATAATTTTCCCTATACCACTGCCAAGAACAATGGAGTTTTTGGTCTGCTTTTTATTTCCCTCCATTTCTACCCCTTCATTGTCTTGCCCCCTTTCTCCTTTGAATTCTTCTTTAGTTATCTGCTTTTCTGGAATAAGAATTCTATTTTGGCTTGATTTTAATGATTTGTGCACATTTTTTTAAATAGTTTCACGTATTTCTTCAAATTCCCAGTTTTCCATGATCCAGTTCCAAAGTTACAGTTAGTTATACAGTTCTTATTTCAGATTTATGATCCACCTTAAATTTATCCACTTCAGCTGCTGTGGGGAAGAGCAATGGGAGCCATCTTGCCCCAACACTTTAAGAAGTCTTTAAGAAGTCTTTAAGAAGATGTTGGATAGCCATTTGTCTGAAATGTTATAGGGTTTCCTGCCTAGACAGGGGGTTGGAGTAGAAGACCTCCAATGTCCCTTCCAACTCTGCTATTGTATTTTATTGTATTGTATCTTGGTCTTTTGTTCTTCCTTAATGTCCAGTTCCAAAATTGCAGTTAGTTATATAAGTCTTATTTCGAGATTCTGGTCCACCTTAAATTCAGTTAATTCAACTTCTGTGAAACCGGAAGAGAATCTGGGGCCATCTTAATCTTTTGCAAAGAAAAAAAAGGAAGAAAGAGGGGGGAAACCCTTCATATTTCCCAGTTCTTGACTCTGTTATTATCCTTTCCCTTGCCACCTTCCACCTCCGGTCGACTACAGCTGCTCAAAATATATCAATTGGAACAAACTTTCAAACAGCCAGATTCACGTACATTTCTCTTTTGCTTCCTGCTTTTCCAAATTCTGATTTATGGAAGCTGGTTGATTAAAACTTCCCACACAGTCAAGGTTAGGTTATCAGTTATCAGTGAGAAGAAGTGCTTCTTCTTGATTTTTTGGAATTACTTAAGATACATTAGTTGGAAGAAGTTCAAATTAAGTAAATCCTTCAGAATGTTTGGTTTCTATTTCAAACCCAAAACCAAATTTAGAGTTTATATTTGAGTGGGTTTGTCATTTCTCTGCTTTCTCCCTTTCTCTCCGAAATTGTTTCAAACAAATAGCTTTTGGGGTGGCTGGTGTTTCAACCCTCCGTTTTCCTTTTCTTTCTTTCTTTCTTTTTGAAAAAATCCCGCTCTGACCATCAATATTATTTATGCTCTCAAGTCTTCTTTGCCTTTTCCAAGTTTGATTTATGGCTGTGGGTTAGATAGACTGTTCTTTTGTCTCTTCCTCACCTTCCTGTTCATTTGCTTTGACTTGAAATCAGCATCTTGTCAGTCATATTGCAGGCTGCTGCCCCGATTCCGATTCATAGGGCAAATCTCTGACCTACAAGGGATCTGTTACCTCCCTCTCGGTCTGATGAGATGCTGCCCCTCTTTACCCCCGATCCGGGGGAGGGTCTGATCCAAATAATAATAATAATAATAATAATAATAATAATAATAATAATAATAATAATAATAATAATAATAATTTAATATTTGTATAACCGCTCCCTCTCCCCATAGGGACTCGGGGCGGTGCACAGGTAGAATAAAAACAGTAAAAATATACAGACATTTCTTAAAAACAAATTAAACCTAACCTGCGCTAAAATTCCCCATTAAAACTAAGCTATACTAAAAACTACCCAATAAAACCCCAGAGACAGAGAGACTATCCCAGGCCGGCCAGACAGAAAAGATGAGTTTTCAATTTAAGATGGAAGGAGTGGAGGTCCGTGGTCGTCCTAATATCGGGGGGAAGGTCGTTCCAGAGGGCCGCGCCCACCACAGAGAGAGCCCTTCCCCTGGGCGTCGCCCGCTGACAAAGTCTAGTAGACGGCACCCAGAGAAGTCCCTCTCTGTGGGAGCGAATCGGCCGTGAGGATGTATGAGGCAGGATCTGATCCCGCAGGTAGCTAGGTCCCGAGCCATGGAGCGCTTTAAAGATGATAATTAACACCTTGAAGCGCACCCGGAAGACGACAGGTAGCCAGTGCAGCTTGCGCAAGAGCGGTGTTACATGGGTAGACCTGACGGTTCCCATAATTGCTCGCGCGGCTGCATTCTGGACTAGCTGAAGTCTCCGGGTGCACCTCAAGGGGAGCCCCATGTAGAGAGAGTTACAATAGTCCAGTCGGGATGTCACGAGCGTGTGAGTGACTGTGCGAAGGGCGTCCCGATCCAATAGGGGGCGCAATTGGCGAACAAGGTGAACCTGGTAAAACGCCCTCCTGGCCACGGCTGTCACCTGATCTTCCATGGACAGCCGGGCATCCAGGAGGACACCCAAATTGCGCGCCCCATCCACAGGGGCAAGATGTTCGCCCCCTATGGCCAGCGATGGAGTGAGCTGGTTGAATCGGGCAGCCGGAAACCACAGCCACTCGGTCTTGGTCGGGTTGAGCCTGAGTCCGTTACTTCCCATCCAGATCCGCACGGCTTCCAGGCACTGGCACATCACCGCTACGGCATCGTTGGGGTGGTTTGGGGTAGATATATACAACTGAGTGTCATCAGCGTATAGATGGTACTCTACCCCAAAACCACGGATGATCTCACCCAGCGGCTTCATGTATGTGTTAAACAGGAGGGGCGAGAGGACCGACCCCTGAGGCACCCCACATGTGAGGGGTCTCGAGGTCGACCTCTGCCCCCCTGCCAACACAAATTGCGATCGGCCAGAGAGGTAGGAGGAGAACCACCGTAAAACGGTGCCTCCCAACCCCCCCAGCCGATGCAATAGGATACCATGGTCGATGGTATTGAAAGCCGCCGAGAGGTCTAATAGGACCAGGATGGAGGAACAACCCCCATCTCTGGCCCTCCAGAGATCATCAACCAACGCGACCAATGCCGTCTCGGTGCTATGCACGGGCCGAAAGGCGGACTGGCGCGGATCTAGATAATCAACTTCCTCCAGGTGACGGGGAAACTGTTGTGCCACCACACTCTCGACAACCTTCGCCAGAAAGGGAAGGTTGGAGATTGGACGGTAGTTGTTTAAAAGAGCTGGATCCAAAGGATCCCAAGAGTTAGTTTGTCAGACAGTATTCATATGAGGCTCTTCAGAGCTCACACCCCCCAGGTCTGTCCAGCTGGAAAACCTTCTGTCAAATCCCCCAAAGATATTTTCCATGGTCATGCGGCCAACGAGGCTATATGCCAGAGGCACCAGGAGCATTGTTACCTTCCCACCAAAGTGGTACATATGAATCTACTCACATTTGCATGCTTTTGAATTCCTAGCTGAGGAGGAGCTGAAGCAGGCATAGGAGCTCACCCTATTGCATGATGCTCAGGTCTCAGCTATCCAGCTGACAAGCTCAGTGTCTTTAACCATTGAGCTATTGCGTATTTATTCTGTCCATTAAAATGTTGATATTATAAGGATGTGCAAAGGACGTGTTTGGAGAATGGCAGGGTAGATAAAGAGATATATGTGATGACAACTCCTGTGATTTCAAATGGATATGCAACCCAAATATGAATTTAAATTGTAATGTCATTTTGTAAATTTGATGAATGCTTGATCGTTTACAATATTTGTACAGAATATGTCATTTTCTTCAAAAACACTTATTAGATTTCTAAAGAGATTGTGTTCAATATGGGATCATAAGGAATCAAGGAATAGTTGATTAAATGAATCCACACCTGGTTAAAAGCTGGGTGCCAGACAATCACCTCTTCGTCAATGATTAATCCGTTCACATAGGGAATTTGAGGATCCATCTCTCCAATTCTAACTCTCTGAAAGGATCTATTTGGGAAAGTGATCAAGTTGGTGATGTCGAATCCACCAGTTGCTTCTCCTTTCTCATTCAGGAATATTCTCTCCCCAGCTGTATTGTTGAAAGAAATGCCTTGAAGAAATGAATGGAGCTACTTGAAAAAGAATGAAAGGGAGATAGAGTTGAAAGGATAGTGTTTGCCAGTATTTTGAATTTTCACTTAGTCATTCTTCCCATTGCTCTAACAAATATCAAATAAGTACACTTACAATATAGATAATCTATATTTCAGAGAATGACACAGGTCTGTTCTAGAAATAATGTAATGTTAATTACAGAGGAAAAATAGAGCAGCAGGTAACAAATCAAAATCAGAATGAGGTATTGATATCATACAACTTGATTCAGATATAATTTATATTCACTATTTAAACAACCAAATAATCAAATTTGGACCATATCTAAACTCATCCCACATTGTTTGTTATTCATTAGTACAAAGGTATTTGATATCCTGAAACCTGACAAATTTCCTTCAACCATATTTCAGCCTCTGAGACTCAATTGACAGAGAGACAGACACACATACAGAGATAAAGAGAATTGGAGAGAGAGGAGAGGGAGATAGAGAGAGGGAGATAGAGAGGGAGAAAGAACATAGAGTTCATTCAAAGGGTGGAGGTCACAGCTGAAAAGGACTGAGATTTGGTCCATTCCTCTTGAATATTGATAGAGAGAGAATGCTGTACATCCCAACTCTAAAATGTTCATGAGCCAAAGGGAAGTGCATTAGAGAACTAGCTGAGGATAATTTTAGATAGCAATAGCACTTAGACTTATTCCCTCTGGAGATTCTCAGTCATCCAGGTCATTGGTTTTTCAAGAGGCAACAGGGCTTTCTGGTTTTTCTTTGAAGGTGTTACACTTCTCATCCAAGAAGCTTCTTCAGCTCTGATTAGATGGCAGGGAAGGATTTATACTTCTTGCAGAAAGTGGTCATTTGCATTCTTTCAGCAAGTCATTAAGATTATCTGGAGCTTTATCTGAGTCATGAGGGTCACCTGAGTGCTCCAAATGGGTGTGGCGCCTTCTTGGAACTGTTGAAAGGACTGTGTTGTAGATTGGAGATAGATGATGTTGTATCCCTCCCTGCCTGGTAGGTCCTACACGAGGAACAGGCAGCACTTCTGAAAATGCTACCTTGGAAGTTCGGGACTTCAATCTTCTTCCTAGCAACCTGAATTTGGTTTCCAGGACTGATTGCTTTGCCTTCCCAACATCATTGGTACCAATGTGTACCACGACCTCCCCCTCTGTTGAGAGAGGGCTATTCAATTTTGACATAGATGGCCTCTATGGTTTCCTATGATGTGGCTTCTCTCTTCACCTGCATTCCAACTACTGAAGCTCTCATGGTAGTGAAACATCATTGCTACAAGACAGCACCATAGGTGATAGAACCAACCTCAGCCCAGATCACATGTATGTGCCATGCTGGACTTCTGATTGACAACTATTTTAAGTGCAATCAAGGTGTCTGTAGACAAAAACCCAGATGCACCAGGAGTTCACCTGTGTCCCCCATTGTAGCAAATCTTTACATGGAAGAGGTAGGAAAGATTACCTGCCAAGGCTGCAGATTTGGAAATTCAACCTTTTTAATCTTTCTCGGTTGGGATTTTGAGCTCACTGCTTCATGCAAAGAATGCGCCACTGCATAAACAGCATTGTAGATGCTGTAACTTTGGCCAGTCATCTGAAATTCAAACAGAGGACCAGGTAGATTCTCCAACTTCTCTTCTCCAGTACAAGTTTCAGTAATCGTAGATGAAGACAATTCTGTATTTGAAAATGAACAATTGAATAAATCCGCCCAAACCTCTTGAAGGAATCCATCTTTGGAAAGGTTTGAAGGTTGGATGACTTGAAGAAATTCTTTAAAGCCTCGAACTTCTCTGGAATGCACCGTAAAGGAAAGAGCCCCATGGAACATCTGGAGATCCCATCTCCTTTGGAATCCCATCAGGATAAAATCAATTGGACTCATCAAGATCCAAACCTTCCTCAATAATGCACTCTCTTTATTTTCAGGATCCCATAGAAACATGATTGTTCTGAGCCACACTATTGTGATGGATTCTCCATGGACAAGAAACACATTCACTTTTGGATCCATCAATTTATTAGAAATAACTGAGATTGAATTTAACAATTCTGGCATTTTTTCCAAGTCGAGATATTGTGGAATTTTTTGTGTGAAAGCTAAACAGACCCCGTTCTGTGAAAGCAATGGCTGCAGTTTCTGAAAAAAACGCTCTTCCTTATTTTCAAAAGCAAAGACTCCTATCCATGTCCATCCAAAAGAGAGAAGAAGCTGTATAATTCCACCATATTGATGCTCCTCTTTTGGGACCATGTAATAAAGTGGAAATAACTCAGTAATCTGAAAGTCTTCTTGGGCAAAGGAACCATAAGTCAACTAAACAAACAGAAAAGAGAAGTTTGTTACTCATTAAAATCATGGTGAAAATATGAAGAAGACTGTGGGATAGAAACTCAATGAAGCTCTCCGTACATGGAACATTTGTCCAATTCTACGTAGATTATGACATTTGCTGGGAAAGAGAAACAATTATAATTCCGTGATATAATAATTTCCCATCTGAAATATAACTAGATTGCAACCACACTCAGTTTCCTAATACAGAGTTCTAGTATGTTCATTCCCTTAGAACATCTGGAAACTTGCTAAAGCATCTGAGTTTTTGAGCTCTTCTCGGCCTAAGGAAAGCTTTCTTAAGAACTAGACTTACTGGATTACCGTCTTCCCTTATTTGTAGCAGATAAAATAAAATAATTATACATGGACGACTATGCCCATGAGTTTTTGGAGGAATAGAATTTATCATCTCTTCATTTACTGCAATTATTATAGAGATCTTCAAAAGTACCACGTGGCCCCAGTACGTCAACAATTTCCAGCCAAATCAGTTGAGTTTGACATTCAGTTATTATTTCCAGACCCAACCAAGATATAGCAAGGGAAGTTGTCACCTATTGTCAGGTAATTTGGTGGAATTGGGAGCTGAGTTGAGGGGAGCAGTGAAAATGCTGATAGCTTTGATTTCAAGAAGTAGCTGAAAGGAGATCCTCCCTAAAACCATGAGACATGATAGCAGTGTTCCAATATTTGAGGAGCTCCTACAAAAACGAGGGAGTCAAACTATTTTCCAAGGCATCAAAAGGCAACATGAGAACCATGGATGGAAACTAACCAAGGAAAGAAGCAACCTAGAACTAGGGAGAAACTTCCTAATGGTGAAAACAATTAACCAATGGAACAACTTGCCTTCAGATGTCATCACTGGAGGCTTTCCAAAAGAGACTGGGACGTGATTTGTCTGAAATGGTATAGGGCCTCCTGCTTGCAGACAAGATTGGACAAGAAGACCTCTAATGACCCTTCCAACTCTATTATTCTATGTCCTATGTGATAGCCAGCCTTTTCTATTAGGTATTTTTTTTGACTCATTTTTTGAGCCAACATCTTGAGTTGTGGGTAGAATTGCAGAAAGGAGAAAAAAGAGAGAGCAAAATTGAAGTCCTGCAAAATGACATGGCAAAATATTAATCCTACAGCACCAATCCTTCAACAATGGCTTAAAAACCCACTAAATTAGTTTTATCGTACACCAAGCAAATTGTAGCAAGAAGAGTTGTGACCCATTGCTGGTTTTCAGTCAAAGCACATGTAATAAAAGATTTTGATTCAATTGGATTGCCTTGAGTATGGGAAAAAAAGATGAGAGGTGATAAAAGTGTATTTAACTGAATTCCTGGAGAAAGGAATGGCAAGCAACTAGTATCTACTATTAATTACAAAATAATTTTCTCTCTCAGTCCACCCAAAACTACCTGTGGAACTTTGTAGATATTTATACTTTCTGCCATAAAGGATGATGTATCAGGACCTAACCCTCCAATGATGGCCATGAGATTCTTCTGGCTATCACATTTGTAGTTAGGGACAAATCCTTGAGATTTGAAAAGCAGGTCCAGAGTGGTGCGATAGGTCATCCTTGGGTTGTGGTAACTGTCATAGATGTGGAACCCAAGAGTGATGTTAGGTAAGATCTGGGAGTCCTCATTGATCTCCTTCACAGCAAAGGCCAAGGCGAGGACGTGCTGGTAGAATTTGGTTATTACACTGCAAATAGTTTAAACACACCCCATTGAACAAAATAAGTTGATCACTCTATTATGGTAAAAGCATTCATATATGAGCAACAACCATTTCTGTTCCTGTTGTAAGTGAGAAGATGAGAGTCTTTGTAAAACACTCAATAAGTTCTATAGTTTTCAGCCACATACAGCATTTCCATGATTTGCAACAAATATGTATTGCACAAAGTTGTGGTTTTTTTTTTGAAGATATGGCATGTATTTCTATTTTGTATTCTACAAAATAGAATGCAGCCAGCAAGTATCACTCTTTTAATATATGTAAGTAATGCAGGGTTTGACTGCATAGACTGGATAATTATACTCTCTAAATGTTCCCCAAATTTTTTCTCCAAAAGACTTCTTGCACCTTCATTTCATGCATTTGGTGAATAAGACTTTAATACAATGAGAAGAAAATGATTTGTTTTTCAGATATGTTTGAAAGACAAGAAAGCAAGAGTAAGTTTATATAAAAGCCATGCATTTATTCTCAAAGAACTATTAGTCATAGAAGCAATTTTGGGATATCTAGCTCAGTTTAGAAAATGAATGGAAAGAAAAATAGAACACAATGGAACAGAACAGAATTCTTTATTGGCCAAGTGTGACTGGACACAAAATTAATTTGTCTCTGGTTCCTAAAAGAAGAGTTATGAAAAGAAAAAAAAATGCATTCATCAAGACTCATAAGATACAACACTTAACGATAGCCATATGTTACTAATAAGCAATCAAATCATACTAGGAAACAACTAAAACAATATAAAACAATCCTTACAGTGGTAAATCATAACGTTTTAAAAGAGGAAGTTTTTTAAATTCAATTCCATAAACATTGTGAATCATCTGAGACACCATCCCACCCACGATGAGGTCACCAGGCTGGTACCACTCATGGGGAACAGGAAAAATATTGCTCGCAGGGCAGCTCAGAGTAACTGCTTTATGCACCAAGAGCATCAGAAGGAACAGAATCTTCAGGCATTTGTCATAGGGAAAATATTTGTGTCTCCTCTCCATAAGGAAGTTTGTATTTTAGTGGGTTATTCAATGATTGAGCCAAGGTTTATATCTGACCATGCACCTAATCAGAAATCCCATCGTTTTCTATCTGAAGTTCCATGAATGTGCAAATTTGTACACTGACTATCACTAGGATTGAACAGATGTTCAGGAATAAAAGAAAGGAGGGAGGAAACTTGTAAGAATGAGTCTGATTTTTATCCCTTTGTTCCAAACTTCTTGGGGTTCAAGAGTTACTTTATCATCTTGAAGCAGATCCCAAAAAAGATTAGGGAGATGAGAAGGAGGTACTCCTTCTTATCCAAAAAATTGTTTGATCACGGGATCTGGTTCAAGTGGGCGATGCCCGAAGGGATGCTGGTGTTCTGGGAAGGAGGAAGAGTGAGGATTAAAACAGTTGTTGAGGCGGAAGCCTTTTTAAAAAAACATTCCTCTTTCCTGGGGGAAGATCCAGGGGGGGCAGGGGGGGGGCACGGCCCCGCCTGCTGGGGGCCTGGAAGGAGAGATAGAAGACACAATTGCCAAGAGACTTAGATCCAAAAAATAACTTTGCCTTGATTTTTGAGTAATATTGTATAACATGCGTATCTGGATTTTTGCAAATGACTGACAGCATTGAATTGAGAATTTAGAAATATGTACTTGTTTTCACCTTGTAGTTTTATGGAAAATGCTTTTTGTTACCAATTTATTATGAAGCCCCGAAGGGGCCAATGACTTCGACGCGAAAGCTCTACAAATTTCTTTGTATCCCTTACCCTACCCTACTGAAAAAATTGTAAAAACCAATAAAACTTTTTCAATATAAAAAAAAAGAGTTACTTTATCATCAAATAGATACCTTAAGTGTTGCTGAATTTAAATACCTTTATGCACAGACCTTGAGGTTTTGGGCTAGCTAAATGAAATACAATTCCAGTAGGATATAATTATTTTGTTTTTGGTGAGAGAATAAGTGGTTCAACTTTTTTTTTTCAAATGAGCAAATGCTAATGAAAGTAATCTAAGGGGCATTGGCAATTAAAAATGCCCTCAAGTATTGAAATTCATGTTAATATAATATAATACAATACAATAGCAGAGTTGGAAGAGACCTTGGAGGTCTTCTAGTCCAACCCCATGCCTAGGCAGGAAACCCTATACCATTTCAGACAAATGGCTATCCAACATCTTCTTAAAGACTTCCAGTGTTGGGCATTCAAAACTTCTGGAGGCAAACTGTTCCACTGATTAATTAAAAATGCCCTCAAGTATTGAAATTCAAGTATTGAAATTAATGGTCACCACGATGTAGAAAAGATGTAAAGACTCTAGAAGGAGTGCAGAGAAGAGCAACAAAGATGATTAGGGGACTGGAGACTAAAACATATGAAGAACAGTTGCAGAACAAGAAGCAATGGGTGGAAACTAATCAAGGAGAGAAGCAACTTAGAACTGAGGAGAAATTTCCTGACAGGACAATTAATCAGTGGAACATCTTGTCTCCCGAAGTTGTGAATGCCCCAACACTGCAAGTCTTCAAGAAGATGTTGGATAGCCATTTGTCTGAAATGGTATAGGGTTTCCTGCCTAGGCAGGGAGTTGGATTAGATGACCTCCAAGGTCCCTTCCAACTCTGCTATTGTATTGTAATTGTCCTATCGGTTAGGAAATTTCTCCTCAGTTCTAAATTGCTTCTCTCCTTGATTACTTTCCACCCATTGCTTCTTGTAATGCCCTCAGGTGCATCTGAGGGCTAATCCTACCTTTGTTCACAATATCCTCTCTTGAATGGATTGCCAAATCTGCATTTCTAAGAGTTGGTCCCTGAGTTTCCACTTGGGGCAGAGAGCTGAGGCTCTGAGTTTCTGTCTTGACAGCATTCAAAAATCCAGGACACGTGAAATAATCATTAGTTAAAATCATTCTGCTCAAGACTGTTCTCTGAGGAAAAACATGGAGGCAGGGAGCTGCTTTGAACTGTTTAATACGAACTGAACCAAACTGTAACAAAGAACCACCCATCTGACAGCTCTTATATAGAGTCAGCTGTCAGACGGTTAACCAATAGAGAACCTATAGTTCTCCCACCCAAACTGTGAACTTTAGCCAATGGGAGTGCTTGATAGTAAGTCTGAGGACTTAGCACCCTTTCCCCCTGGATTGTGCAGACATAGTTTCGCAAATGGGCGGGTCTACGGCGGATCCGACCCGAACGCTGTGGCATCTGCTTGGCCACTGTAGGAGATGAATATTCTTCCCCCACCACTTTGGTCGATGGTGATGCATCGGGTGGATCATGGGCTGCCTCCAATGCTGGAAAGTCAGGAGCAACAGGTACGTCATCTGCTGAGATCGCCTCCGGACATGACAGTTGTTGGCAGGGTGAACTTGGGCTTTCCGCCTTGCTGGGGACAGGGGGTATGTTGTCAAACGTGGCTGACTGTTGTTGTTGTTGTGGTTGCGCCTTGCACTCATCACCCACTGGCAACTCGCGGCGGCGCAGCTGGTCCACATGGCGCCGCCATTGCCGACTGTCCTCTAACAGGACCCTGTAAGAGCAGGGCCCGGTTACATGGAGAATATGTCCAGAGATCCATTTAGGCTCCCCTCCGAAATTCCGTGCAAATACCCAGTCCCCAGGGGCAAAATTCCTAATGCTAGCCCCATCCCTTATAGGAGTATCCGATTCATTTGAGGGGTGCAAACGATCTAGTAAAGTCCTGAAACGCCGTCCCATAAGGAGTTCTACTGGGCTTTTGCCTGTCTACGCATGCTGAATGAGTAGATAGGTGGACACATTAGACAGCCAGTTCCCAGGGCCCATTCTTACCAATGCTTCCTTAGCTGCTCATATGGCTTGTTCAGCCCGGCCATTACTAGCCGGGTGGTAAGGAGCTACTGTGGTGGATTCCTAATTTTGCTAAGAAAGTTTGGAATGTGGCCGGTGTTAATTGAGGGGCATTATAAGACACTATAGTGTCTGGAAGACCATGGGTAGCAAATATGCGCTGCAACACTTGAACAGTGGCCTCAGAGGTGGTTGAGCTCATAGGAACTAGTTCTACCCACCTAGAAAATGCATCAACTAATATCAAAATGTTATGCCCCTGGACCGGTCCCGCAAAGTCCATATGAACTCGTGACCAAGGTCCCCGGGGCATCTCCCATGCCCGGGGTGGCACTGCTGGAGGTGAGGGGTATGACAATTGACACGGTGAGCAAGAAGATACCCAATCTGTTATATCACTATCCAATTTGGGCCACCAGACATAGCTGCGGCCCAAAGCCTTCATCCTGGCTATGCCCGGGTGGCCCAAATGTAAATGGATGAGAACAGGGTTACGCAACATTTGGGGCACAACCACTCTATCACCCCATAACAGGCAACCCCTCAATTCAGATAACTCTAACCACCGACGGTAGTATGGCAGCACATTCTCCGGAACCTTCTCCCTCGGCCACCCCCTTGTTACCCAACCCATTTGAAATTAAAGAATCTTTTGCAGAGTGGCTGGCAATGTCCCTCGCCGATAAAGGCAAATCCATGTCAGCAATCAGGAGGACCTCCGTCTCCTGAGCCCCCTCCACCTTCACTTCGGGCAAAGGACACCTACTGAGGGCATCGGCATGTCCCATTTGCTTACCGGGACGGTATTCCAAACGATACAAATAGGTGGCCAGGAATACTGTCCAACGAGACATTCTGGGGTACAGAATGGCCGGAGAAGGCCGATCACCTGCCAATAACCCTAAAAAAGGCTTGTGATCAGTTAGTAACACAAAATGTCTACCGTATAAATAATGGTGAAAGTGTTTTATCCCAGCTATAGCAGCCAGCGCCTCCTTGTCCACTTGGCTGTAATTCCTTTCAGCCTTGGACAAGGAGCACGAAAAATAGGCTATAGGAGCCTCTTGGCCATTGGGATAATGGTGGCTCAGGACAGCTCCCAGTCCGAACAGTGAAGCATCATAGGCCAGCAACAGCGGCAAGGATGTATCGTACTGCATTAAAACAACCAAAGATGCCAGAAGGGACTTGACAGCCGCAAAGGCGCGTGTCTCATGGCTGGCCCATTTCCAAACTGCCGAGCTGTCGAGCAGTCTGTGTAACGGCTCGGCCATGGAAGCCTTATGGGGTACAAACATGGAATAAAAATTCAAAAGCCCCAAAAAAGCCTGCAATTCAACTTTCGACTTTGGTGCTGGAGCGGATTTGACTGCTTCAACCTTGGACAGCATCGGATAAATACCTCGAGCATCAATTTGGAATCCTAAAATTTCAACCTCACGAACTCCAATCTTACATTTGGCCTTCTTTAGATGGAGCAACGCCTCCCTAAAACGCACTAAAATTCCTCTCAATTTAGAGACTAATTCCTCCCATGAATCAGCCGCCACTAACACATCATCAAAATAAGGAAGGACCCCCGGTAAGCCATGGAGCAATCGCTCCATAATACTTTGAAAAATACCCGGGGCCACAGATACCCCAATTTGGAGACTTTTGCAATGGAACGCACCCTGGTGCGTGACTATGGTTTGGGTGTCTGCAGTAGCATCATCAACAGGCAGTTGTTGATACGCCTGTGCTAAATTGAGCTTAGCAAAGATCTGTCCTCAGCCCAAAGAGTGCAGCAGATGCTGCACCACTGGAACCGGTACGGGTTAGCTTGTAACGCCCTGTTTAATGTCGAACGGTAATCTGCACAGATACTAATGGACCCATCTGATTTCAATGGGATCACTACGGGGGTTTCCCATTTGGCATAATCCACCGCTTCTAAAACCCTCTGGGCTTTTACCTTATCAAGCTCCTTGTCCACTTTTTCTCTGAAAGGGCGGATGGCACTCTACGAGCCTTAAGGCGCACCGGCGCACCTGTGGGTCAAGATTAAAAGGAACAGGAGACCCTTTATATTTACCTAATGGGTTACTGAAAACATCAGTGAACTCCTGGAACAAGTCTTCCACAGTGGTTGAATGTTGGATCTCGTTGACCCCCAAAATAGCCAGACCCAAAGAGGCAAACCAATCTAACCCTAATAATGTAGCCAATGGGTCAGCAACAACAATCAATGGCAAGGTACCCTTGAACGTGCCATACTCAACACCAAATTCCCCAGAGCCTAGTATGTTAATAGCATTCCCTTGATAATCTCTAAGCCTGCATTTACTGGGGCCCAGGCACTCCATGGAGATAGAGGGAACTAATTTTTTCAGGGTACCCCATGCAATGATGGATTTAGTGGAGCCGGTATCAATCACCATCTAACAGAATTGTTAAGAACAATTTTTTACCACCCGACCTCCCAGTGAAAGCAGTGTTAACCACCCAGTCAGCACCCTCAGAACAATCCCCAATGTCATGACAGTTTGCCCCAGATCTGTCCTTCCGATGGTCAGTTTGCCAGGACGGAGGTCGGCTAGCCAAAAGCTCAGGCGAAGGCAGAGGAGCCCTGCAAACGTAGGCCAGATGACCCCTCTTCCCACAACGATGGCACTGCACGTTCTTGAACATGCATGAAGATCGCCTATAATTCCCGCCACAGCTGAAACAGCCCGTCTGAGAGGTGGTAGAAGGTCTTCCTTGCCACGCTGCAGACATCATCTTGAGGTGACACACCTCAGACTCCTCACTCGGCTGGCCATCGTAATCACAAAATGCCTGGTCAGACAGGGCAGACACAGGCAACAAAGGCTTGCCAGCATGATATCTTTGAATTTCAGCGGCAGAATGAGCTGATTGTTCAGCCGCCCTTGCCTCATCAACAGCAATCTGCAACGTTAATTCAGAACGAGCAAGCAGCCTGCACTGCAATTTTGCATCATTGGTGCCCCAAATCAATTGCTCTAAAAGTGCCTCATCAAGATTAGCAAATTCACAATGTATAGCAGCACTCCTCAATTATGCGAAATACTGGCTCAAAGACTCGCCCTCCTTCTGACAGCACCACCGAAATGTGTAGCGTCTGGCAAAACGGGATGGTGAGGGGGCATAATGTCCTTTTAAGTCTAGTCATCAACACATCTCAAGGCAGGGAATGTGCAAGAGCTGGAGCTGCTAATGCTCTAGCAGTAGAAAACATAGCTAGCCCACAGGCACTCAGAAAAAAACCAGTCTTGCGCTCCTCGGAAATGTCACCAAGATCACTTGCGATCATAAAACAGTCAAAATGCTCGATAAAAGCATCCCACGACTCTCTCTCTGGGACAAATGGGGCAAACGCAGGAACATTTGACATCTTCGTCACCAGTGCTCAAGACTGTTCTCTGAGGTAAAAACATGGAGGCAGGTCGCTGCTTTAAACTGTTTAATATGAACTGAACCAAACTCTAACAAAGAACCACCCATCTGACAGCTCTCATATAGAGTCAGCTGTCAGACGATTAACCAATAGAGAACCTGTAATTCTCCCGCCCAAACTGGGTGCGACCTTTAGCCAATGGGAGTGCTTGATAGTAAGTCTAAGGACTTAGAACTTTCGCTAACTATTATTTGAAAGAATCAAAAGCTGTAAAACTAAAAAAGGAAAAGATCCAGTCAAATCACTCTTTATGATGCTTATGGGCCTGCATACGCTTCTAGTAAAGGATGAGATAGAAGGAAGAATACATTTCATTTCCCTTCACTAATTCTTTTGTATTATTAAAAGAATAGGTTACAGTGGACATAGGTGGAGGACTAGAGAGTGAGCATGATTAAAAAACAACAACATAGTATTTAGTATTTATTAGATTTGTATACCGCTCTTCTCCCTTTCGGGACTCAGGGCGGTGTACAGGCAGCGATAAAAATCAATAATACAAAACATAACATATATTAAAATATATTACATAATTAGCCTGTCCTTATAACCCCTGCTAAAAACCCCTACTAAAACAGCTTAAAACTATGATAGGCTGGCCGCACGAAATAAATAGGTCTTCAAGGCCCGACAGAAAAGGCGCAGGTCCGTGGACGTCCGTAGGTCAGGGGGTAGGTCATTCCAGAGGGCAGGGGCTGCCACAGAGAAGGCTCTCCTCCTGGGGGTCGCCAGCCAACATTGCCTGGCCGATGGCACCCTGAGGAGGCCCGCCCTGTGGGAGCGCACTGGTCGGTGGTTGGTGTTTGGTAGCAGGAGGCGGTCTTGCAAATAGCCAGGTCCCTTGCCATGAAGCGTTTTGAAGATGGTCACTAATATCTTGAAGCGCACCTGGAAAGCCACAGGCAGCCAGTGCAGCTCACGCAGGAGAGGTGTCACATGGGAGCGCCTAGATGCTCCCGAAATCCCCCACGCGGCTGTGTTCTGAACCAACTGGAGCCTCCGGGTGCACCTCAAGGGAAGCCCCATGTAGAGCGCATTGCAATAGTCCAGGCGGGAGATGACGAGGGCTTGAGTGACCGTGCTTAAAGCATCACGTTCAAGAAAGGGGCACAACTGGCGTATCAGGCGAACTTGATAAAAAGCCCCACTGGCCACGTCTGTCATATGATCTTCTAGAGACAGCCAAGAGTCCAGGAGGAGTCCAGGTAGCGAGCCCTCTCTGTAGGGGCCAATGACTCGCCCCCAATAGCCAGCGATGGCACCAACTGGCTATACCATGATGCCGGAAGCCACAGCCACTCGGTCTTGGATGAGTTGAGTCGGAGCCTGTTTCTCCCCATCCAGACTCGCACGGCCTCCAGACACTGGGACATCACTTCCACGGCATCTTTGGGGTGATCCGGGGTAAAGATGTACAACTGAGTGTCATCAGCGTACTGATGGAACTCTACCCCGAAACCACGGATGATCTCTCCCAACGGCTTCATATAGATGTTGAACAGGAGGGGCGAGAGGACCGACCTTTGTGGGACCCCACAAGTGAGGTACCTTGATGTTGACCTCTACCCTCCTGCCAACACAAATTGCAACCGGTCGGAGAGGTAGGAGGAGAACCACCGTAAAATGGTGCCCCCCTTCCAGCCGGCGCAGCATGATACCATGGTCGATGGTATCAAAAGCCACTGAGAGATGTAACAGGACCAGGATATAGGAACAACCCCTATCCCGGGCCCTCCAGAGATCATCCAGAGATCATCCACCAATGCGACCAATGACGTCTCTGTGCTGTACCCAGGCCGGAAGCCGGACTGGTGCGAATCCAGATAGACAGCTTCATCCAGGTGCTAAGAGAGCTGCCACGCCACCACACTTTCAACAACCTTCGCAAGGAATCGAAGGTTGGAGACAGGACGGTAGTTGGCCAACACAGCCGGGTCCAAGGAAGGCTTCTTGAGGAGGGGCTTCACCACTGCCTCTTTCAAGGCGGCCGGCAGAAACCCCTCACTCAAAGAAGCGTTGACAATTCCCTGGAGCCAGCCTCGTGTAACCTCCCGGGAGGCCAGTACCAACCAGGAGGGACACGGGTCCAATAAACATGTGGTGGCGTTCAGTCGCCCCAGCATCCTGTCCATGTCCTCAGGAGTCACAGGATCGAACTCTTCCCAGATAGCATTCTCAAGACCTGCCTCGGTCAGCCCGGCTGAACTACTCCAATCGGAGGCCAACCCATTCTGAATCTGATCCATTTTATCATGCAGATAACACCCAAATTCCTACGCATGACCCTGCAAGGGGGAATCCCGCGCCCTCAGGTGAAGAAGGGAGCGGGTCACCCTAAACAGGGTGGTAGGCCGGTTATCTGCAGATGCGATAAGAGCAGAGAAATAGTTACATTTCACCGCTCTTATCGCCACTAGGTAGGTCTTTAAATACGACCTTACCAGTGTCCAGTCAGACTCGGAGCGGGTCACTCTATAACAGTGATGGTGAAACTTTTTTTTATGGTGTGCCAAAATGGTGCACGTGTGCTACTGTGCATGTGTGCCCACACCAATTCCATCCTCCCTGCCCACTGGCACATGATGGCATGAGACTCCTTTGCACATGCAGACATGACACCTCCCTAGGCTCCGGAGGCTTTTCTAAAGCCTGGGGAAGACAAAAATGGCCTCCCCCCGATCCCCTGGAAGCCGGAAATGGATCATTTCCAAACTTCCAGTTGACCCATTGGGGCTGTTTTTTCACCCTGCCCATGCTTCAGGAAAGACTCCGGAGGCTGGGGAGGGTGAAAAAATAGCTCCACAGCTGAACCGGAAGTTTGGAAATGAACTTCCAGTTGGGCAATTTGGGCTGTTTTTCACCCTCTCCAGCCTCTGGAGTCTTTCCTGAAGCATGGGGAAGGTGAAAATGGCCTCCCTCAGCCCTCCGGAAAAGTGAAAAGTGAGATGGCTGGCGCGCGCATGTGTGCTGGAATTGATGGCTGGCATGCCAGAAAATATGACTCCTTGTGCCACCTGTGGCACCCCTGCCATACTTTCACCATCACGGCTCTATAACATTCGCATTTCACTGACCCCACACCTATCTAAAAAGGAATATCCCTCTGATACTGTGTTAAATACATCTTTATAATATGTAATTCCCTTTTTACTACATTTATGAAGTCATTTATAAATAAAAAATATAAAAATCATGAAAATGGCAAAGTCCCCTGAGCAGGTACACTTGGTGGGATCCGGAAGAAGGGCCTTCTCCATGGTGGCTCCCTCCCTCTGGAACATAATCCCTTCAGAAAAACGACTGTCCCCCACTTTGACAATCTTACATAAGGCCCTGATGGCCTAGTTTTGCCACAAGGCCTAGGAAACACTGAGTGGGATGGAGCCCAACAAATGGCTTATTTGACTGTATTTTTTCACTGGGGGTGGATATGATATTTAATTTTTATTTTTGTCTATATTGTGTTTTATTGCTTATAAGGTGCCTAGAGTCATTATGAGCAAGTAGACAGTTATATAAATTTTCTACATTAATAAATTTTAAAAACCTGCAAACATTGAACATGATTTGATTCAATATCTCTAATCTTCTAACAAGAAAACTGGATTTCCAATGTCCTTCTGTCTTGTGGTATTGAAAGACAGAAGGTGTATAATTAAATAATATTGGAGAATGATTGTAAATGCAGCAGGATGAGCTTTTTGTTTTTGCAATTGGCAACTACAATAAATCTTAGTGAGCAGGATAATTTCTCCATTAATCCTCTCTTGTCAGAATTAATAATTTCTATATGTATCCCACAGATAGCAAACAATCCTCCTCTTTTTTTGTGTAGCGATTGCTCAAAGCCAGAAATATCACATGATGCACTAATTTCTCTTTCTGAGTTGCTCCCTGTGGTTGAGGTTAGGCCGCAAAACAATGATGTAGCATTTTGGGAGGAATATGCATCCCAGTAAGGCAGCACTGGAGGCCAAGATGGAGAAGACCTCCACAGCTACCATGGCTTTTCCTTTTGTGTTCCGATAGGCTGGAAAGAAGGAGATCCACACACTACAAAAGGCCAACATGCTGAAGGTGATGAACCTGGCTTCGTTAAAGCTGTCAGGTAATTTATGGGCAAGGAAAGCCATAATAAAACTGGCAATGGCCAAGATACCCATGTAGCCCAAGACATAGTAGAGGAAAAAAGGTGACCCCTCATTGCATTGTAAAATCATTTCTTGGAGTTCTGAGTGCATGTCCAACTCAGGGAATGGGGGAGATGTTGACAACCAAAGAACACAAATACATACTTGGAAGAGAGAACAGGAAAGGACAATAGAAAAGGCCAATCTTTTCCCCACCCATTTTCTCATCTGAGATCCAGGTTTAGTGGCCATGAAAGCCACAACCACAGTGATGGTTTTGGCCAGGACACTAGAAATGGCCACTGAAAAAGTGATGCCAAACATTGATTGTCGGAGAAGGCAGGTCACTTTGCTAGGCCGGCTGAGGAAGAGCAAAGAGGAGAGAAAACAGAGCAGAAGAGACACAAGGAGGGTGTAGGTGAGGGACCTGTTGTTGGCTTTGACAATGGGAGTCTCCTTGTGCTTAATAAATGTTCCAAGTACCCAAGAGGTCAAGAAGAAGAAAAAAAGAGCTGCTGAGGTTAAACCAATTCCTAAGGTTTCTTTAAAACTTAGAAAGACCAGCAGTTTCAGGTTACATCCTTTCTTTTCTTTATTTGGATAATGATCTTCTGGACATTCAAAACAGTCATTCATATCTGAAAGAAATGTCAAGGAAAGTTTTTATACATTCCATATTTTTGAAAAAACAATACATTTATTAAAATTTAGACCATTTTGACTTTTCCTATTTTTCCAAAACACAGAGAAGTAATCTGTGGGAATGGAAATAAGAGTTTATGGTTAGGGTCCTATGGGCAAACTTTATATTCAGAACAACAGATTGTGATTTACAAGTATAGAAATGATTCCTCAATTGTGCAGAGATGGACAGGTTAACTACGGAATGAAAAGATACAGAAGAAACAGATTATTATATGATTTGGAACATATGGTATAATTGGCTAGAAAATAGATGTAAAGACCATACATAAAGTTTACTTAAGAGGTGTATTAAAATGGAAAGGTAAATATTTGTAAATATTGATACAGGTTAAAACTAAAAGGTATTATGTACATATATGAATAATTATACAATATATAGAATAGTGATGTATATAATTGGAAAGAAAGAACATTGAAATAGCCACAATGTAAATATGAGTGATATCAATACTGCGATGCTGTAAAGAGTGGAAATGCAGTATAAATGTCGCAACATGTCTAATAGAAATTATTTTTTTTTGAAAAAAAGAAATGAAGTGAATATTTGAAGAACTCACAAAACTCACAAAACTATTTGCTACACTAAAGTAGTTTATTACCGTTTGTTTAGGATTATCTAATGACAAGTGGAATGTCTAACCTACCTATTTGATTTGAAATCTTCCTTTCTGGGCAAGGAACACAGTTGTAGCAACAGAATTGTTTTCCTTCCAACCCTTTCTTCCAGTATCCAGGGGAGCAATGGTCATTACACTGAGAAAATGGAATAACCTGGTGATAAACATAAATTCCTAAAGGGTTAGTCCAGGTTTATGTATAAGTAAAGGTTTCCCTGTTCAGTTGTGTTCAACTCTAGGACACAGTGCTCATCTCTGTTTCTTGGCCAAGGGAGCCAGCATTGTCGGAAGATATTTTCTTTTTATTATAAAGATTTTTTTTTATTTTTTCATGTTCGTAACATATAATCACATGTATACTATTATATAGCCAACATCATATTGTATTATTGAACTAGCTGTACCCGCCACGTGTTGATGTGGTCAAGTTTGGTTAAATGAAAAAGTTTCCCCTCATAGACCCTCTCAGCAACCCCCTTCCTTCTCTGCCTCTCCCTCGCCTCCCTCTCTTCCTCTACCTACCTACCTACCATATTTCTTCCCCCCCTCTACCTTCCTTCCTACCTACCTACCTACCTACCTACCTACCTACCTACCGTATTTCTCCCTCTCACATTTCTCTTTTGCCTCCTGCTTTTCCAAATTCTGATTTATGGTATCTGGTTGATAAAAACTTCCCACACAGTCAAGGTTAGGTTATCAGTTATAAGTGAGAAGAAGTGCTTCGTCTTGATTTTTTGGAGTTGCTTAAGATACATTAGTTGGAAGAAGTTCAAATTAAGTAAATCCTCCAGAATGTTTGGTTTCTATTTCAAATCCAAAACCAAATTTATATTTTATATTTGAGTAGGTTTGTCATTTCTCTGCTTTTTCCCTTTCTCTTCAAAATTGTTTCAAACAAATAGCTTTTGGGGTGGCTGGTGTTTCAACCCTCCGTTTTCCTTTTCTTTGTTTCTTTCTTTTTGAAAAAATCCCACTCTGACCATCAATATTATTTATGCTCTCAAGTCATCTTTGCCTTTTCCAAGTTTGATTTATGGCTGTGGGTTAGATAAATTTTCTTACTGGTCTTTTGTCTCTTCCTCACCTTCCTGTTCCTTTGCTTTGACTTGAAATCAGCATCTTGTCAGCCATATTGCAGGCTGCTGCCCCGATTCCGATTCATAGGGCAAATCTCTGACCTACGAGGGATCTGTTACCTCCCTCTCGGTCTGATGAGATGCAGCCCCTCTTTGCCCCCCCTCCGGGAGGGGGTCTGATCCAAAAAAGGATCCCCAGAGTTAGTCAGACAGTATTCATATCAGGCTCTTCAGAGCTCACACCCCTGTCCAGGTCTGTCCAGCTGGAAAACCTCCTGTCAAATCCCCCAAAGATATTTTCCATGGTCATGTGGCCAATGGGGCTATGTGCCAAAGGCACCAGGAGCATTGTTACCTTCCCACCAAAGTGGTACATATGAATCTACTCACATTTGCATGCTTTTGAATTCCTAGGTGAGGAGGAGCTGAAGCAGGCATGGGAGCTCACCCTATTGCATGATGCTCAGGTCTCAGCTATCCAGCTGACAAGCTCAGTGTCTTTAACCATTGAGCTATTGCATATTTATTCTATCCATTAAAATGATGATATTATAAGGATGTGCAAAGGACGTGTTTGGAGAATGGCAGGGTAGACAAAGAGATATATGTGATTACAACTCCTGTGATTTCAAATGGATATGACACACAAATATGAATTTAAATTGTAATGTCATTTTGTAAATTTGATGAATGCTTGATCGTTTACAATATTTGTACAGAATATGTCATTTTTTTCAAAAACACTTATTAGATTTCTAAAGAGATTGTGTTCAATATGGGATCATAAGGTATCAAGGAATAGTTGATTAAATGAATCCACACCTGGTTAAAAGCTGGGTGCCAGACAATCACCTCTTCATCAATGATTAATCCCTTCACATTGGGAATTTGAGGATCCATCTCTCCAATTCTAACTCTCTGAAAGGATCTATTTGGGAAAGTGATCAAGTTGGTGATGTCGAATCCACCAGTTGCTTCTCCTTTCTCATTCAGGAATATTCTCTCCCCAGCTGTATTGTTGAAAGAAATGCCTTGAAGAAATGAATGGAGCTACTTGAAAAAGAATGAAAGGGAGATAGAGTTGAAAGGATAGTAATTGCCAGTATTTTGAATTTTCACTTAGTCATTCTTCCCATTGCTCTATCAAATATCAAATAAGTACACTTACAATATAGATAATCTATATTTCAGAGAATGACACAGGTCTGTTCTAGAAATAATGTAATGTTACTTACAGAGGAAAAATAGAACAGCAGGTAACAAATCAAAATCAGAATGAGGTATTGATATCATACAACTTGATTCAGATATAATTTATATTCACTATTTAAACAACCAAATAATCAAATTTGGACCACATCTAAACTCATCCCACATTGTTTGTTATTCATTAGTACAAAGGTATTTGATATCCTGAAACCTGACAAATTTCCTTCAACCATATTTCATCCTCTGAGACTCAATTGACAGAGAGACAGACACACATACAGAGATACAGAGAATTGGAGAGAGAGGAGAGGGAGAGAGGGAGATAGAGAGAGGGAGATAGATAGGGAGAAAGAAAATAGAGTTCTTTCAAAGGGTGGAGGTCACAGCTGAACATGACTGAGATTTGGTCCATTCCTCTTGAATATTGATAGAGAGAGAATGCTGTACATCCCAACTCTAAAATGTTCATGAGCCAAAGGGAAGTGCATTAGAGAACTAGCTGAGGATAATTTTAGATAGCTATAGCACTTAGACTTATTGCCTCTGGAGATTCTCGGTCATCCAGGTCATTGGTTTTTCAAGAGGCAACAGGGCTTACTGGTTTTTCTTTGAAGGTGTTACACTTCTCATCCAAGAAGCTTCTTCAGCTCTGATTAGATGGTGGAGAAGGATTTATACTTCTTGCAGAAGGTGGTCATTTGCATTCTTTCAGCAAGTCATTAAGGTTATCTGGAGCTTTATCTGAGTCATGAGGGTCACCTGAGTACTCCAAATGGGTGTGGCGCCTTCTTGGAACTGTTGAAAGGACTGTGTTGTAGATTGGAGATAGATGATGTTGTATCCCTCCCTGCCTGGTAGGTCCTACACGAGGAACAGGCAGCACTTCTGAAAATGCTACCTTGGAAGTTCGGGACTTCAATCTTCTTCCTAGCAACCTGAATTTGGTTTCCAGGACTGATTGCTTTGCCTTCCCAACATCATTGGTACCAACGTGTACCACAACCTCCCCCTCTGTTGAGAGAGGGCTATTCAATTTTGACATAGATGGCTTCTATGGTTTCCTATGATGTGACTTCTCTCTTCACCTGCATTCCAACTACTGAAGCTCTCATGGTAGTGAAAAATGATTGCTACAAGACAGCACCATAGGTGATAGAACCAACCTCAGCCCAGATCACATGTATGTGCCATGCTGGACTTCTGATTGACAACTATTTTAAATGCAATCAAGGTGTCTGTAGACAAAAACCCAGATGCACTAGGAGTTCACCTGTGTCCCCCATTGTAGCCAATCTTTACATGGAAGAGGTAGAAGCAAATGTAGGAAAGATTACCTGCCAAGGCTGCAGATTTGGAAATTCAACCTTTTTAATCTTTCTCGGTTGGGATTTTGAGCTCACAGCCTGGTGCAAAGAATGTGCCACTGCATAAACAGCATTGTAGATGCTGTAACTTTGGCCAGTCATCTGAAACTCGAACAGAGGACCAGGTAGATTCTTCAACTTCTCCTCTCCAGTACAAGTTTCAGTAATCGTAGATGAAGACAATTCTGTATCTGAAAATGAACAATTGAATAAATCTGCCCAAACCTCTTGAAGGAATCCATCTTTGGGAAGGTTTGAAGGTTGGATGACTTGAAGAAATTCTTTAAAGCCTCGAACTTCTCTGGAATGCACCGTAAAGGAAAGAGCCCCATGGAACATCTGGAGATCCCATCTCCTTTGGAATCCCATCAGGATAAAATCGATTGGATTCATCAAGATCCAAACCTTCCTCAATAATGCACTCTCTTTATTTTCAGGATCCCATAGAAACATGATTGTTCTGAGCCACACTATTGTGATGGATTCTCCATGGACAAGAAAAACATTCGCTTTTGGATCCATCAATTTATTAGAAATAACTGAGATTGAGTCTAACAATTCTGACATTTTGTCCAAGTCGAGATATTGTGGAATTTTTTGTGTGAAAGCTAAACAGACCCCGTTCTGTGAAAGCAATGGCTGCAGTTTCTGAAAAAAACGCTCTTCCTTATTTTCAAAAGCAAAGACTCCTATCCATGTCCATCCAAAATAGAGAAGAAGCTGTATAATTCCACCATATTGATGCTCCTCTTTTGGGACCATGTAATAAAGTGGAAATAACTCAGTAATCTGAAAGTCTTCTTGGGCAAAGGAACCATAAGTCAACTAAACAAACAGAAAAGAGAAGTTTGTTACTCATAAAAATCATGGTGAAAATATGAAGAAGACTGTGGGATAGAAACTCAATGAAGCTCTCCGTACATGGAACATTTGTCCAATTCTATGTAGATTATGACATTTGCTGGAAAAGAGAAACAATTATAATTCCTTGATATAATAATTTCTCATCTGAAATATAACTAGATTACAACCACACTCAGTTTCCTAATACAGAGTTCTAGTATGTTCATTCCCTTAGAACATCTGGAAACTTGCTAAAGTATCTGAGTTTTTGAGCTCTTCTCAGCCTAAGGAAAGCTTTCTTAAGAACTAGACTTACTGGATTACCTTCTTCCCTTATTTGTAGCAGATAAAATAAAATAATTATACATGGAAGACTATGCCCATGAGTTTTTGGAGGAATAGAATTTATCATCTCTTCATTTACTGCAATTATTATAGAGATCTTCAAAAGTACCACGTGGCCCCAGTACGTCAACAATTTCCAGCAAAATCAGTTGAGTTTTACATTCAGTTATTATTTCCAGACCCAACCAAGATATAGCAAGGGAAGTTGTCACCTATTGTCAGATAATTTGGTGGAATTGGGAGCTGCGTTGAGGGGAGCAGTGAAAATGCTGATAGCTTTGATTTCAAGAAGTGACTGAAAGGAGATCCTCCCTAAATAGCAGTGTTCCAATATTTGAGGAGCTCCTACAAAAACGAGGGAGTCAAACTATTTTCCAAAGCATCAAAAGGCAACATGAGAACCATGGATGGAAACTAACCAAGGAAAGAAGCAACCTAGAACTAGGGAGAAACTTCCTAATGGTGAAAACAATTAACCAATGGAACAACTTGCCTTCAGATGTCATCACTGGAGGTTTTCCAAAAGAGACTGGGACGTGATTTGTCTGAAATGGTATAGGGCCTCCTGCTTGCAGACAAGATTGGACAAGAAGACCTCTAATGACCCTTCCAACTCTATTATTCTATGTCCTATGTGATAGCCAGCCTTTTATATCCTCCTCTTCACACACCTCCATATGTCACCATAGATCGTGGTCAATTCAAAACATCAGGTGACCCTCTCCAATAAGATTAATTTGTACTTTAATTTGTGATTTAAATTAATAAAGGATTTAGATATTTTTTTTGACTCATTTTTTGAACCAACATTTGAGTTGTGGGTAGAATTGCAGAAAGGAGAAAAAAGAGAGAGCAAAATTGAAGTCCTGCAAAATGACATGGCAAAATATTAATCCTACAGCACCAATCCTTCAACAATGGCTTAAAAACCCACTAAATTACTTTTATTGTACACCAAGCAAATTGTAGCAAGAAGAGTTGTGACCCATTGCTGGTTTTCGGTCAAAGCACATGTAATAAAAGATTTTGATTCAATTGGATTGCCTTGAGTATGGGAAAAAAAGATGAGAGGTGATAAAAGTGTATTTAATTGAATTCCTGGAGAAAGGAATGGCAAGCAACTAGTATCTACTATTAATTACAAAATAATTTTCTCTCTCAGTCCACCCAAAACAACCTGTGGAACTTTGTAGATATTTATACTTTCTGCCATAAAGGATGATGTATCAGGACCTAACCCTCCAATGATGGCCATGAGATTCTTCTGGCTATCACATTTGTAGTTTGGGACAAATTCCTGGGATTTGAAAAGCAGCTCCAGAGTGGTGCGATAGGTCATCCTTGGGTTGTGGTAACTGTCATAGATGTGGAACCCAAGAGTGATGTTAGGTAAGATCTGGGAGTCCTCATTGATCTCCTTCACAGCAAAGGCCAAGGCGAGGACGTGCTGGTAGAATTTGGTTATTACACTGCAAATAATTTAAACACCCCCCATTGAACAAAATAACTTGATCACTCTATTATGGTAAAAGCATTCATATATGAGCAACAACCATTTCTGTCCCTGTTGTAAGTGAGAAGATGAGAGTCTTTGTAAAACACTCAATAAGTTCTATAGTTTTCAACCACATACAGTATTTCCATGATTTGCAACAAATATGTATTGAACAAAGTTGTGATTTTTTTTGAAGATATGGCATGTATTTCTATTTTGTATTCTACAAAATAGAATACAGCCAGCAAGTATCACTCTTTTAATATATGTAAGTAATGCAGGGTTTGACTGCATAGACTGGATAATTATACTCTCTAAATGTTCCCCAAAATTTTTCTCCAAAAGACTTCTCGCACCTTAATTTCATGCATTTGGTGAATAAGACTTTAATACAACAAGAAGAAAATGATTTGTTTTTCAGATATGTTTGAAAGACAAGAAAGCAAGAGTAAGTTTATATAAAAGCCATGCATTTATTCTCAAAGAACTATTAGTCATAGAAGCAATTTTGGGATATCTAGCTCAGTTTAGAAAATGAATGGAAAGAAAAATAGAACACAATGGAACAGAACAGAATTCTTTATTGGCCAAGTGTGACTGGACACAAAATTAATTTGTCTCTGGTTCCTAAAAGAAGAGTTATGAAAAAAAAAATACATTCATCAAGACTCATAAGATACAACACTTAACGATAGCCATATGTTACTAATAAGCAATCAAATCATACTAGGAAAGAACTAAAACAATATAAAACAATCCTTACAGTCGTAAATCATAACGTTTTAGAGGAGGAAGTTTTTTATATTCAATTTCAAAAACATTGTGAATCATCTGAGACACCATCCCACCCACGATGAGGTCACCAGGCTGGTACCACTCATGGGGAACAGGAAAAATATTGCTCGCAGGGCAGCTCAGAGTAACTGCTTTCTGCACCAAGAGCATCAGAAGGAACAACATCTTCAGGCATTTGTCATAGGGAAAATATTTGTGTCTCCTCTCCATAAGGAAGTTTGTATTTTAGTAGTTCATTCAATGATTGAGCCAAGGTTTATATCTGACCATGCACCTAATCAGAAATCCCATCGTTTTCTATCTGAAGTTCCATGCATGTGCAAATTTGTACACTGACTATCACTAGGATTGAACAGATGTTCAGGAATAAAAGAAAGGAGGGAGTAAAATTGTAAGAATGAGTCTGATGGAGCCATTATTATCCCATTGTGCCAAACTCCCTGGGGTTCAAGAGTTACTTTATCACCAAATAGATACATTAAGTGTTGCTGAATTTAAATACCTTTATGCACAGACCTTGTGGTTTTGGGCTAGCTAAATGAAATACAATTCCTGTAGGATATAATTATTTTGTTTTTGGTGAGAGAATAAGTGGTTCAACTTTTTTTTTCAAATGAGCAAATGCTAATGAAAGTAATCTAAGGGACATTGGCAATTAAAAATGCCCTCAAGTATTGAAATTCATGTTAATATAATATAATACAATACAATAGCAGAGTTGGAAGAGACCTTGGAGGTCTTCTAGTCCAACCCTATGCCTAGGCAGGAAACCCTATACCATTTCAGACAAATGACTATCCAACATCTTCTTAAAGACTTCCAGTGTTGGGGCATTCAAAACTTCTGGAGGCAAACTGTTCCACTGATTAATTAAAAATGCCCTCAAGTATTGAAATTGAAGTATTGAAATTAATGGTCACCACAATGTAGAAAAGATGTAAAGACTCTAGAAGGAGTGCAGAGAAGAGCAACAAAGATGATTAGGGGACTGGAGACTAAAACATATGAAGAACAGTTGCAGGAACTGGGTATGTGTAGTTTAATAAAAAGAAGGATTAGGGGAGACATGATAACAGTGTTCCAATATCTCAGGGGTTGCCACAAAGAAGAGGGAGTCAAACTATTCTCCAAAGCACCTGAGGGCAGAACAAGAAGCAATGGGTGGAAAGAAATCAAGGAGAGAAGCAACTTAGAACTGAGGAGAAATTTCCTGACAGTTAGGACAATTAAGCAGTGGAACATCTTGTCTCCAGAAGTTGTGAATGCCCCAACACTGCAAGTCTTCAAGAAGATGTTGGATAGCCATTTGTCTGAAATGGTATAGGGATTCCTGCCTAGGCAGGAAGTTGGATTAGATGACCTCCAAGGTCCCTTCCAACTCTGCTATTGTATTGTAATTGTCCTATCGGTTAGGAAATTTCTCCTCAGTTCTAAATTGCTTCTCTCCTTGATTACTTTCCACTCATTGCTTCTTGTAATGCCCTCAGGTGCATCTGAGGGCTAATCCTACTTTGTTCACAATATCCTCTCTTGAATGGATTGCCAAATCTGCATTTCTAAGAGTTGGTCCCTTAGTTTCCACTTGGGGCAGAGAGCTGAGGCTCTGAGTTTCTGTCTTGACAGCATTCAAAAATCCAGGACACGTGAAATAATTATTAGTTAAAATCATTCTGCTCAAGACTGTTCTCTGAGGAAAAACATGGAGGCAGGGAGCTGCTTTAAACTGTTTAATACGAACTGAACCAAACTGTAACAAAGAACCACCCATCTGACAGCTCTTATATAGAGTCAGCTGTCAGACGATTAACCAATAGAGAATCTATAATTCTCCCACCCAAACTGTGAACTTTACCCAATGGGAGTGCTTGTTAGTAAGTCTGAGGACTTAGCACCCCTTCCCCCTGGATTGTGCAGACATAGTCTCGCAAATGGGCGGGTCTATGGCGGATCCGACCCGAACGCTGTGGCATCTTCTCGGCCACCTTAGGAGATGAATATTCTTCCCCCGCCACTTTGGTCGATGGTGATGCATCGGGTGGATCATGGGCTGCCTCCAATGCTGGAAAGTCAGGAGCAACAGGTACGTCATCTGCTGAGATTGCCTCCGGACATGACAGTTGTGGGCAGGGTGAACTTGGGCTTTCCGCCTTGCTGGTGACAGGGGGTATGTTGTCAAACATGGCTGACTGTTGTTGTTGTGGTTGCGCCTTGCACTCATCACCCACTGGCAACTCACTGCGGCGCAGCTGGTCCACATGGTGCCGCCATTGCCGACTGTTCTCTAACAGGACCCTGTAAGAGCAGGGCCCGGTTACATGGAGAATATGTCCAGAGACCCATTTAGGCTCCCCTCCGAAATTCCGTGCAAATACCCAGTCCCCAGGGGCAAAATTCCTAATGCGAGCCCCATTAATGAGTTCTGCTGGGCTTTTGCCTGTCTCGGGACTTGGGGTCGCATGCTGAGTGAGGAGATAGGTGGACACATTAGACAGCCAGTTCCCAGGGCCCATTCTTACCAATGCTTCCTTAGCTGCTCGTATGGCTTGTTTGGCCCGGCCATTACTAGCTGGGTGGTAAGGAGCTACTGAAGTGTGGCGGATTCCTAATTTTGCTAAGAATGTTTGGAACGTGGCCGGTGCTAAGTGAGGGGCATTATAAGACACTATAATGTCTGGAAGACCATGGGTAGAAAATATGCGCTGCAACACTTGAACAGTGGCCTCAGAGGTGGTTGAACTCATAGGAACTAGTTCTACCCACCTAGAAAATGCATCAACTAATATCAAAATGTTATGCCCCTGGACAGGTCCCGCAAAGTCCATATGTCCGATCGCTGCACCTCACTGCGGGGAGGCGGAACCGGACATTCCTATATGGTTCCGCCCCAGGCTCCTGATGGACCCGATAAGGTTCCAAAGGGAGCTTGGTCCAATTCCTGTGGACTTGCCCCGCGACTCGACTGAGGACCTAGTGGCCGCATGGCTAAGTGCGGCCACGGGGGCCTTGGACCGAGTCGCGCCCTTGCGGCCTCTCTTGCGGCGACGAACCACCTGGGCTCCTTGGTTTACCGAGGGGCTCAGTGAGATGAAGTGCCACTAGAGAGCAGATGGAGATCATCTCACTCCGAAGCCGACCGAACACTAGTGAGAGACCATATTAGGACTTACTTAGTGGCGATAAGAGTGGCCAAACGCGAGTATTGTGCCACTCTTATTGCATCTGCAGATAACCGCCCTGCCGCCCTGTTTGGGGTGACCCACTCCTTCCTTCAACAGAGGCCGCGAGAAGCCCTTTACAGGGTCGAGCAGAGGAATTTGGGATTTATCTGCAGGAGAAAATCACTCGGATTCAGAGCGAGTTACCCTCCATCGACAGTGGCCCAGTAGTCTTGTGACACCATCATGGGAGGAGTTTGATTTTGTTACCATCGAGGATATGGACAAGTTGTCAAAGAGACTTAGGGCCACCACATGTTTATTGGACCCGTGTCCCTCCTGGCTTGTACTGGCATCCTGGGAGACGACACGAGGCTGGCTCCAGGGCATTGTCAACGCATCTTTGAGTGAGGGGTCCTTGCCTGCCGTCTTGAAAGAGGCGGTAGTAAGGCCCCTCCTCAAGAAGCCGTCCCTGGATCCAGCATTATTAGAGAGCTGCCGTCCGGTCTCCAACCTTCACTTTTTAGTGAAGGTTGTTGAGAGTGTGGTGGCTCAACAGTTTCCGCGACACTTGGAGGAAGTTGATTATCTAGACCCGCGCCAGTCCGGCTTCCGACCCGGGCACAGCACCGAGACGGCATTGGTCGCGTTGGTTGATGATCTCTGGAGGGCGCGGGATAGAGAATATTCTTCTATCCTAGTCCTATTAAACCTCTCAGCGGCTTTTGATACCATCGACCATGGTATCCTATTGCGCCGACTGGGGGGGTTGGGGCTGGGAGGCACCGTTTTGCGGTGGTTCTCGTCCTACCTCTCTGGTCGGTCGCAATGTGTGTTGGCAGGGGGGCAGAGGTCGACTTCGAGGCCCCTCATATGTGGGGTACCTCAAGGGTCGGTCCTCTCACCCCTACTGTTCAACACATATACGAAGCCGCTGGGTGAGATCATCCGTGGTTTTGGGGTGGGATATCATCTGTAAGCTGATGATACTCAGATGTACATATCCACCCCAGACCACCCCAACGATGCAGTCGAGGTTATGTCCCGGTGTTTGGAGGCCGTACGGATCTGGATGGGTAGTAACAAACTCAAGCTCAACCCGTCCAAGACTGAATGGCTGTGGCTTCCGGCACCCCGTTTCAGCCAGATTATTCCAACTCTGGCCATTGGGGGCGAAACACCACCACCCCCTGTGGAGAGGGCGTGCAATTTGGGTGTCCTCCTGGACTCCCGGCTTTTTATGGAGGACCATGTGGCAGCCGTGGCCAGGGGGGCGTTCCATCAGGTACACCTGATGCACCAATTGCACCGCTTACTGGACCGGGGTGCCTTACGCACAGTCACTCAAGCACTCGTGACGTCTCGACTCGACTACTGTAATGCTCTCTACATGGGGCTTCCCTTGAGGTGCATCCGAAAGCTACAGTTAATCCAGAACGCAGCCGCACGGGTGATTACGGGAGAGCCTAGACACTCCCATATAACACCAATCCTGCGCGAGCTGCACTGGCTTCCTGTGGTCTTTCGGGTGCGCTTCAAGGTTTTAACGACCATCTTTAAAGCGCTCCATGGCTCGGGGCCTAGTTATATGTGAGACCGCCTCCTGCCCCATACATCCCTTAGACCGATACGCTCCCACAGAGAGGGCCTCCTCAGGGTGCCGTCGGCCGGACAATGCCGACTGGCGACACCCAGGGGGAGAGCCTTCTCTGTGGCGGGACCAGCCCTTTGGAAAGACTTGCCCCCTGAACTCCGTACCATTTCTGACCTCCGCCTCTTCCGCAAGTGTCTGAAGACACACCTATTCCAACTAGCCGGCCTTGCGTAGCCTCCAATACCGACTCGTAGATAGTTTTAAAATGGGGATGTTAATTCGGTTTTAGCACAGGCCCTTAGTTGAATACGTTTTTTTTTTAAAGTTTTATATGTTTTGTATGTTTTTTAATGTTCCTGTGCGCCGCCCTTGGTCCGTTTGGAGAAGGGCGGGGTATAAATTCAATAAATAAATAAATAAATAAATAAATAAAGGAATTCGTGACCAAGGTCCCCGGGGCATCTCCCATGCCCGGGGTGGCACTGCTGGAGGTGAGGGGCATGACAATTGACACGGTGAGCAAGAAGATACCCAATCTGTTATATCACTATCCAATTTGGGCCACCAGACATAGCAGGGGCACAAAGCCTTCATCCTAGCTATGCCCGGGTGGCCCAAATGTAAATGGATGAGAACAGGGTTACGCAACATTTGGGGCACAACCACTCTATCACCCCATAACAGGCAACCCCTCAATTCAGATAACTCTAACCACCGACGGTAGTATGGCAGCACATTCTCCGGAACCTTCTCCCTCGGCCACCCCCTTGTTACCCAACCCATTTGAAATTAAAGAATCCTTTGCAGAGTGGCTGGCAA
The DNA here is from genome assembly GCA_039707465.1 of Rhabdophis nuchalis. Classification (NCBI taxonomy): domain Eukaryota; kingdom Metazoa; phylum Chordata; class Lepidosauria; order Squamata; family Natricidae; genus Rhabdophis; species Rhabdophis nuchalis. The sequence continues at coordinate 176,505,191 of CM077647.1, read as the reverse complement.
TGTCCCTCGCCGATAAAGGCAAATCCATGTCAGCAATCAGGAGGACCTCCGTCTCCTGAGCCTCCTCCACCTTCACTTCGGGCAAAGGACACCTACTGAGGGCATCGGCATGCCCCATTTGCTTACCGGGACGGTATTCCAAACGATACAAATAGGTGGCCAGGAATACTGTCCAACGAGACATTCTGGAGGACAGAATGGCCGGAGAAGGCCGATCACCTGCCAATAACCCTAACAAAGGCTTGTGATCAGTTAGTAACACAAAATGTCTACCGTATAAATAATGGTGAAAGTGTTTTATCCCAGCTATAGCAGCCAGCGCCTCCTTGTCCACTTGGCTGTAATTCCTTTCAGCCTTGGACAAGGAGCACGAAAAATAGGCTATAGGAGCCTCTCAGCCATTGGGATAATGGTGGCTCAGGACAGCTCCCAGTCCGAGCAGTGAAGCATCACAGGCCAGCAACAGCGGCAAGGACGTATCGTACTGCATTAAAACAACCAAAGATGTCAGAAGGGACTTGACAGCCGCAAAGGCGTGTGTCTCAAGGCTGGCCCATTTCCAAACTGCCGAGCTGTCGAGCAGTCTGTGTAACGGCTCGGCCATGGAAGCCTTATGGGGTACAAACATGGAATAAAAATTCAAAAGCCCCAAAAAAGCCTGCAATTCAACTTTAGACTTTGGTGCTGGAGCGGATTTGACTGCTTCAACCTTGGACAGCATCGGATAAATACCTCGAGCATCAATTTGGAATCCTAAAATTTCAACCTCATGAACTCCAATCTTACATTTGGCCTTCTTTAGATGGAGCAACGCCTCCCTAAAACGCACTAAAATTCCTCTCAATTTAGAGACTAATTCCTCCCATGAATCAGCCGCCACTAACACATCATCAAAATAAGGAAGGACCCCCGGTAAGCCATGGAGCAATCGCTCCATAATACTTTGAAAAATACCCGGGGCCACAGATACCCCAATTTGGAGACTTTTGCAATGGAACGCACCCTGGTGCGTGACTATGGTTTGGGTGTCTGCAGTAGCATCATCAACAGGCAGTTGTTGATACGCCTGTGCTAAATTGAGCTTAGCAAAGATCTGTCCTCAGCCCAAAGAGTGCAGCAGATGCTGCACCACTGGAACCGGGTACGGGTTAGCTTGTAACGCCCTGTTTAATGTCGAATGGTAATCCGCACAGATCCTAATGGACCCATCTGATTTCAATGGGATCACTATAGGGGTTTCCCATTTGGCATAATCCACCGCTTCTAAAACCCCCTGGGCTATTACCTTATCAAGCTCCTTGTCCACTTTTTCTCTGAAAGGGCGAATGGGACTCTACGAGCCTTAAGGCACACTGGCGCCACCTGTGGGTCAAAATTAAAAGAAACAGGAGACCCTTTATATTTACCTAATGGGTTACTGAAAACATCAGCGAACTCCTGGAACAAGTCTTCCACAGTGGTCAAATGTTGGATCTCGTTGACCCCCGAAATAGCCAGACCCAAAGAGGCAAACCAATCTAACCCTAATAGTGTAGCCAATGGGTCAGCAACAACAATCAATGGCAAGGTACCCTTGAACGTGCCATACTCAATGCCAAATTCCCCAGAGCCTAGTATGTTAATAGCATTCCCTTGATAATCTCTAAGCCTGCATTTACTGGGGCCCAGGCACTCCAGGGAGATAGAGGGAACCAATTTTTTCAGGGGACCCCATGCAATGATGGATTTAGTGGAGCCGGTATCAATCTCCATCTTGCAGGGGCATCCCTAAACAATTTTTTACCACCCGACCTCCCAGTGAAAGCAGTGTTAACCACCCAGTCAGCACCCTCAGAACAATCCCCAATGTCATGACAGTTTGCCCCAGATCTGTCCTTCCGATGGTCAGTTTGCCAGGACGGAGGTCGGCTAGCCAAAAGCTCAGGCGAAGGCAGAGGAGCCCTGCAAACGTAGGCCAGATGACCCCTCTTCCCACAACGACGGCAATGCACGTTGTTGAACTTGCATGAAGATCGCCTATGATTCCCGCCGCAGCTGAAACAGCCCGTCTGAGAGGCGGTAGAAGGTCTTCCTTGCCGCGCTGCAGCCATCATCTTGAGGCGACACACCTCAGACTCCTCACTCGGCTGGCCATCGTAATCACAAAATGCCTGGTCAGTCAGGGCAGACACAGGCAACAAAGGCTTGCCAGCATGATATCTTTGAATTTCAGCTGCAGAATGAGCTGATTGTTCAGCCGCCCTTGCCTCATCAACAGCAATCTGCAACGTTAATTCAGAACGAGCAAGCAGCCTGCGCTGCAATTTTGCATCATTGGTGCCCCAAGTCAATTGCTCTAAAAGTGCCTCATCAAGATTAGCAAATTCACAATGTATAGCAGCACTCCTCAATTATGCCAAATACTGGCTAACAGACTCGCCCTCCTTCTGACAGCACCATTGAAATGCGTAGCGTCTGGCAAAACGGGATGGTGAGGGGGCATAATGTCCTTTTAAGTCTAGTCATCAACACATCCCAAGGCAGGGAATGTGCAAGAGCTGGAGCTGCTAATGCTCTAGCAGTAGAAAACATAGCTAGCCCACAGGCACTCAGAAAAAAACCAGTCTTGCGCTCCTCGGAAATCTCACCAAGATCACTTGCGATCATAAAACAGTCAAAATGCTCGATAAAAGCATCCCACGATTCTCTCTCTGGGACAAATCGGGCAAATGCAGGAATATTTGACATCTTCTTCACCAATGCTCAAGACTGTTCTCTGAGGTAAAAACATGGAGGCAGGTCGCTGCTTTAAACTGTTTAATACGAACTGAACCAAACTGTAACAAAGAACCACCCATCTGACAGCTCTCATATTGAGTCAGCTGTCAGACGATTAACCAATAGAGAACCTGTAATTCTCCCGCCCAAACTGGGTGCGACCTTTAGCCAATGGGAGTGCTTGATAGTAAGTCTAAGGACTTAGAACTTTCGCTAACTATTATTTGAAAGAATCAAAAGCTGTAAAACTAAAAAAGGAAAAGATCCAGTCAAATCACTCTTTATGATGCTTATGGGCCTGCATACGTTTCTAGTAAAGGATGAGATAGAAGGAAGAATACATTTCATTTCCCTTCACTAATTCTTTTGTATTATTAAAAGAATAGGTTACAGTGGACATAAGTGGAGGACTAGAGAGTGAGCATGATTAAATAACAACAACATAGTATTTAGTATTTATTAGATTTGTATACCGCTCTTCTCCCTTTCGGGACTCAGGACGGTGTACAGGCAGCGATAAAAATCAATAATACAAAACATAACATATATTAAAATATATTACATAATTAGCCTGTCCTTAAAACCCCTGCTAAAAAACCCTACTAAAACAGTTTAAAACTATGATAGGCTGGCCGCACGAAATAAATAGGTCTTCAAGGCCCGACAGAAAAGGCGCAGGTTCGTGGACGTCCGTAGGTCAGGGGGTAGGTCATTCCAGAGGGCAGGGGCTGCCACAGAGAAGGCTCTCCCCCTGGGGGTCGCCAGCCAACATTGCCTGGCTGATGGCACCCTGAGGAGGCCCTCCCTGTGGGAGCGCACTGGTCAGTGGTTGGTGTTTGGTAGCAGGAGGCGGTCTTGCAAATAGCCAGGTCCCTTGCCATGTAGCGTTTTGAAGATGGTCACTAATATCTTGAAGTGCACCTGGAAAGCCACAGGCAGCCAGTGCAGCTCACGCAGGAGAGATGTCACATGGGAGCGCCTAGATGCTCCCAAAATCCCCCACGCGGCTGCATTCTGAACCAACTGGAGCCTCCGGGTGCACCTCAAGGGAAGCCCCATGTAGAGCGCATTGCAATAGTCCAGGCGGGAGATGACGAGGGCTTGAGTGACCGTGCTTAAAGCATCACAATCCAGAAATGGGCGCAACTGGCGTATCAGGCGAACTTGATAAAAAGCCCCCCTGGCCACGTCTGTCATATGATCTTCCAGAGACAGCCAAGAGTCCAGGAGGAGTCCAGGTAGCGAGCCCTCTCTGTAGGGGCCAATGACTCGCCCCCAATAGCCAGCGATGGCACCAACTGGCTCTACCGTGATGCCGGAAGCTACAGCCACTCGGTCTTGGATGAGTCGGAGCCTGTTTCTCCCCATCCAGACTCGCACGGCCTCCAGACACTGGGACATCACTTCCACGGCATCTTTGGGGTGATACGGGGTAAAGATGTACAACTGAGTGTCGTCAGCGTACTGATGGAACTCTACCCCAAAACCACGGATGATCTCTCCCAACGGCTTCATATAGATGTTGAACAGGAGGGGCGAGAGGACCGACGTCTGTGGGACCCCACAAGTGAGGTACCTTGATGTCGACCTCTGCCCTCCTGCCAACACAAATTGCAACCAGTCGGAGAGGTAGGTTGAGAACCACCGTAAAATGGTGCCCCCCACCCCCAGCCCCTCCAGCAGGCGCAGCATGATACCATGGTCGATGGTATCAAAAGCCACTGAGAGATCTAACAGGACCAGGATATAGGAACAACCCCTATCCCGGGCCCTCCAGAGATCATCCAGAGATCATCCACCAATGCGACCAATGACGTCTCTGTGCTGTACCCAGGCCGGAAGCCGGACTGGCGCGAGTCCAGATAGACAGCTTCAGCCAGGTGCTGAGAGAGCTGCCACGCCACCACACTTTCAACAACCTTCGCAAGAAATCGAAGGCTGGAGACAGGACGGTAGTTGGCCAACACAGCCGGGTCCAGGGAAGGCTTATTGAGGAGGGGTTTGACCACCGCCTCTTTCAAGGCGGCCGGCAGAAACCCCTCCCTCAAAGAAGCGTTGACAATTCCCTGGAGCCAGCCTTGTGTAACCTCCCGGGAGGCCAGTACCAACCAGGAGGGACACGGGTCCAATAAACATGTGGTGGCGTTCAGTCGCCCCAGCATCCTGTCCATGTCCTCAGGAGTCACAGGATCGAACTCTTCCCAGATAGCATTCTCAAGACCTGCCTCGGTCAGCCCGGCTGAACTACTCCAATCGGAGGCCAACCCATCCTGAATCTGATCCATTATATCATGCAGATAACACCCAAATTCCTCCGCATGACCCTGCAAGGGGGTATCCTGCGCCCTCAGGTGAAGAAGGGAGCGGGTCCCCCTAAACAGGGTGGTAGGCCGGTTATCTGCAGATGCGATAAGAGCAGAGAAATAGTTACATTTCACTGCTCTTATCGCCACTAGGTAGGTCTTTAAATACGACCTTACCAGTGTCCAGTCAGACTCGGAGCGGGTCACTCTATAACAGTGATGGTGAAACTTTTTTTTATGGTGTGCCAAAATGGTGCACGTGTGCTACTGTGCATGTGTGCCCACACCAATTCCATCCTCCCTGCCCACTGGCACATGATGGCATGAGACTCCTTTGCACATGCAGACATGTCACCTCCCTAGGATCCGGAGGCTTTTCTAAAGCTTGGGGAAGGCAAAAAAGGCCTCCCCCCAATCCCCTGGAAGCCGGAAATGGATCATTTCCAAACTTCCAGTTGACCCATTGGGGCTGTTTTTTCACCCTGCCCATGCTTCAGGAAAGACTCCGGAGGCTGGGGAGGGTGAAAAAATAGCTCCACAGCTGAACCGGAAGTTTGGAAATGAACTTCCAGTTGGGCAATTTGGGCTGTTTTTCACCCTCTCCAGCCTCTGGAGTCTTTCCTGAAGCATGGGGAAGGTGAAAATGGCCTCCCTCAGCCCTCCGGAAAAGTGAAAAGTGACATGGCTGGCGCGCGCATGTGTGCTGGAATTGATGGCTGGTATGCCAGAAAATATGACTCCTTGTGCCACCTGTGGCACCCCTGCCATACTTTCACCATCACGGCTCTATAACATTCGCATTTCACTGACCCCACACCTATCTAAAAAGGAATATCCCTCTGATACTGTGTTAAATACATCTTTATAATATGTAATTCCCTTTTTACTACATTTATGAAGTCATTTATAAATAAAAAATATAAAAATCATGAAAATGGCAAAGTCCCCTGAGCAGGTACACTTGGTGGGATGCAGAAGAAGGGCCTTCTCCATGGTGGCTCCCTCCCTCTGGAACATAATCCCTTCAGAAAAACGACTGTCCCCCACTTTGACAATCTTACATAAGGCCCTGGTGGCCTAGTTTTGCCACAAGGCCTAGGAAACACTGAGTGGGATGGAGCCCAACAAATGGCTTATTTGACTGTATTTTTTCACTGGGGGTGGATATGATATTTAATTTTTATTTTTGTCTATATTGTGTTTTATTGCTTATAAGGTGCCTAGAGTCACTATGAGCAAGTAGAGTTATATAAATTTTCTACATTAATAAATTTTAAAAACCTGCAAACATTGAACATGATTTGATTCAATATCTCTAATCTTCTAACAAGAAAACTGGATTTCCAATGTCCTTCTGTCTCGTGGTATTGAAAGACCGAAGGTGTATAATTAAACAATATTGGAGAATGATTGTAAATGCAGCAGGATGAGCTTTTTGTTTTTGCAATTGGCAACTACAATAAATCTTAGTGAGCAGGATAATTTCTCCATTAATCCTCTCTTGTCAGAATTAATAATTTCTATATGTATCCTACAGATAGCAAACAATCCTCCTCTTTTTTTGTGTAGCGATTTCTCAAAGCCAGAAATATCACATGATGTACTAATTTCTCTTTCTGAGTTGCTCCCTGTGGTTGAGGTTAGGCCGCAAAACAATGATGTAGCATTTTGGCAGGAATATGCATCCCAGTAAGGCAGCACTGGAGGCCAAGATGGAGAAGACCTCCACAGCTACCATGGCTTTTCCTTTTGTGCTCCGATAGGCTGGAAAGAAGGAGATCCACACACTGCAAAAGGCCAACATGCTGAAGGTGATGAACTTGGCTTCGTTAAAGCTGTCAGGTAATTTACGGGCAAGGAAAGCCATAATAAAGCTGGCAATGGCCAAGATACCCATGTAGCCCAAGACACAGTAGAGAAAAAAAGGTGACCCCTCGTTGCATTGTAAAATCATTTCTTGGAGTTCTGAGTGCATGTCTAACTCAGGGAATGGGGGAGATGTTGACAACCAAAGAACACAAATACATACTTGGAAGAGAGAACAGGAAAGGACAATAGAAAAGGCCAATCTTTTCCCCACCCATTTTTTCATCTGAGATCCAGGTTTAGTGGCCAAGAAAGCCATAACCACAGTGATGGTTTTGGCCAGGACACTAGAAATGGCCACTGAAAAAGTGATGCCAAACATTGATTGTCGGAGAAGGCAGGTCACTTTGCTAGGCCGGCTGAGGAAGAGCAAAGAGGAGAGAAAACAGAGCAGAAGAGAGACAAGGAGGGTGTAGGTGAGGGACCTGTTGTTGGCTTTGACAATGGGAGTCTCCTTGTGCTTAATAAATGTTCCAAGTACCCAAGAGGTCAAGAAGAAGAAACAAAGAGCTGCTGAGGTTAAACCAATTCCTAAGGTTTCTTTAAAACTTAGAAAGACCAGCAGTTTCAGGATACATACATTCTTCCCTTTATTTGGATAATGATCTTCTGGACATTCAAAACAGTCATTCATATCTGAAAGAAATGTCAAGGAAAGTTTTTATACGTTCCATATTTTTGAAAAAACAATAAATTTATTAAAATTTAGACCATTTTGACTTTTCCTATTTTTCCAAAACACAGAGAAGTAATCTGTGGGAATGGAAATAAGAGTTTATGGTTAGGGTCCTATGGGCAAACTTTATATTCAGAACAACAGATTGTGATTTACAAGTATAGAAATGATTCCTCAATTGTGCAGAGATGGACAGGTTAACTACGGAATGAAAAGATACAGAAGAAACAGATTATTATATGATTTGGAACATATGGTATAATTGGCTAGAAAATAGATGTAAAGACCATACATAAAGTTTACTTAAGAGGTGTATTAAAATGGAAAGGTATATATTTGTAAATATTGATACAGGTTAAAACTAAAAGGTATTATGTACATATATAAATAATTATACAATATATAGAATAGTGATGTATATAATTGGAAAGAAAGAACATTGAAATAGCCACAATGTAAATATGAGTGATATCAATACTGCGATGCTGTAAAGAGTGGAAATGCAGTATAAATGTCGCAACATGTCTAATAAAAATTAATTTTTTTTAAAAAAAGAAATGAAGTGAATAGTTGAAGAACTCACAAAACTCACAAAACTATTTGCTACACTAAAGTAGTTTATTACAGTTTGCTTAGGATTATCTAATGACAAGTGGAATGTCTAACCTACCTATTTGATTTGAAATCTTCCTTTCTGGGCAAGGAACACAGTTGTAGCAACAGAATTGTTTTCCTTCCAACCCTTTCTTCCAGTATCCAGGGGAGCAATGGTCATTACACTGAGAAAATGGAATAACCTGGTGATAAACATAAATTCCTAAAGGGTTAGTCCAGGTTTATGTATAAGTAAAGGTTTCCCTGTTCAGTTGTGTTCAACTCTAGGACACAGTGCTCATCTCTGTTTCTTGGCCAAGGGAGCCAGCATTGTCGGAAGATATTTTCTTTTTATTATAAAGATTTTTTTAATTTTTTCATGTTCGTAACATATAAACTCATGTATACTATTATATAGCCAACATCATATTGTATTATTGAACTAGCTGTACCCGCCACGTGTTGCTATGGTCAAGTTTGGTTAAATGAAAAAGTTTCCCCTCATAGACCCTCTCAGCAACCCCCTTCCTTCTCTGCCTCTCCCTCGCCTCCCTCTCTTACTCTACCTACCTACCTACCATATTTCTTCCCCCCTCTATCTACCTACCTACCTACCTACCTACCTACCTACCTACCTACCTACCTGCCTACCGTATTTCTCCCTCTCACATTTCTCTTTTGCCTCCTGCTTTTCCAAATTCTGATTTATGGTATCTGGTTGATAAAAACTTCCCACACAGTCAAGGTTAGGTTATCAGTTATCAGGGAGAAGAAGTGCTGCTTCTTGATTTTTTGGAGTTGCTTAAGATACATCAGTTGGAAGAAGTTCAAATTTAGTAAACCCTTCAGAATGGTTGGTTTCTATTTCAAATCCAAAACCAAATTTATAGTTTATATTTGAGTGGGTTTGTCATTTCTCTGCTTTCTCCCTTTCTCTCTGAAATTGTTTCAAACAAATAGCTTTTGGGGTGGCTGGTGTTTCAACCCTCCGTTTTCCTTTTCTTTCTTTCTTTCTTTTTGAAAAAATCCCGCTCTGACCATCAATATTATTTATGCTCTCAAGTCTTCTTTGCCTTTTCCAAGTTTGATTTATGGCTGTGGGTTAGATAGACAGTTCTTTTGTCTCTTCCTCACCTTCCTGTTCATTTGCTTTGACTTGAAATCAGCATCTTGTCAGCCATATTGCAGGCTGCTGCCCCGATTCCGATTCATAGGGCAAATCTCTAAACTAGGAGGGATCTGTTACCTCCCTCTCAGTCTGATGAGATGCTGCCCCTCTTTGCCCCCCCTCCAGGGGGGGGTCTGATCCAAAAAAGGATCCCCAGAGTTAGTCAGACAGTATTCATATGAGGCTCTTCAGAGCTCACACCCCCCAGGTCTGTCCAGCTGGAAAACCTCCTGTCAAATCCCCCAAAGATATTTTCCATGGTCATGTGGCCAACGGGGCTATGTGCCAAAGGCACCAGGATCATTGTTACCTTCCCACCAAAGTGGTACCTATGAATCTACTCACATTTGCATGCTTTTGAATTCCTAGGTGAGGAGGAGCTGAAGCAGGCATGGGAGCTCACCCTCTTGCATGATGCTCAGGTCTCAGCTATCCAGCTGACAAGCTCAGTGTCTTTAACCATTGAGCTATTGCATATTTATTCTATCCATTAAAATGTTGATATTATAAGGATGTGCAAAGGACGTGTTTGGAGAATGGCAGGGTAGATAAAGAGATATATGTGATTACAACTCCTGTGATTTCAAATGGATATGCAACCCAAATATGAATTTAAATTGTAATGTCATTTTGTAAATTTGATGAATGCTTGATCGTTTACAATATTTGTACAGAATATGTCATTTTTTTCAAAAACACTTATTAGATTTCTAAAGAGATTGTGTTCAATATGGGATCATAAAGTATCAAGGAATAGTTGATTAAATGAATCCACACCTGGTTAAAAGCTGGGTGCCAGACAATCACCTCTTTGTCAATGATTAATCCCTTCACATTGGGAATTTGAGGATCCATCTCTCCAATTCTAACTCTCTGAAAGGATCTATTTGGGAAAGTGATCAAGTTGGTGATGTCGAATCCACCAGTTGCTTCTCCTTTCTCATTCAGGAATATTCTCTCCCCAGCTGTATTGTTGAAAGAAATGCCTTGAAGAAATGAATGGAGCTACTTGAAAAAGAATGAAAGGGAGATAGAGTTGAAAGGATAGTAATTGCCAGTATTTTGAATTTTCACTTAGTCATTCTTCCCATTGCTCTATCAAATATCAAATAAGTACACTTACAATATAGATAATCTATATTTCAGAGAATGACACAGGTCTGTTCTAGAAATAATGTAATGTTACTTACAGAGGAAAAATAGAACAGCAGGTAACAAATCAAAATCAGAATGAGGTATTGATATCATACAACTTGATTCAGATATAATTTATATTCACTATTTAAACAACCAAATAATCAAATTTGGACCACATCTAAACTCATCCCACATTGTTTGTTATTCATTAGTACAAAGGTATTTGATATCCTGAAACCTGACAAATTTCCTTCAACCATATTTCATCCTCTGAGACTCAATTGACAGAGAGACAGACACACATACAGAGATACAGAGAATTGGAGAGAGAGGAGAGGGAGATAGAGAGAGGGAGATAGAGAGGGAGAAAGAACATAGAGTTCATTCAAAGGGTGGAGGTCACAGCTGAAAAGGACTGAGATTTGGTCCATTCCTCTTGAATATTGATAGAGAGAGAGTGCTGTACATCCCAACTCTAAAATGTTCATGAGCCAAAGGAAAGTGCATTAGAGAACTAGCTGAGGATAATTTTAGATAGCAATAGCACTTAGACTTATTGCCTCTGGAGATTCTCGGTCATCCAAGTCATTGGTTTTTCAAGAGGCAACAGGGCTTTCTGGTTTTTCTTTGAAGGTGTTACACTTCTCATCCAAGAAGCTTCTTCAGGTCTGATTAGATGGTGGGGAAGGATTTATACTTCTTGCAGAAAGTGGTCATTTGCATTCTTTCAGCAAGTCATTAAGGTTATCTGGAGCTTTATCTGAGTCATGAGGGTCACCTGAGTGCTCCAAATGGGTGTGGCGCCTTCTTGGAACTGTTGAAAGGACTGTGTTGTAGATTGGAGATAGATGATGTTGTATCCCTCCCTGCCTGGTAGGTCCTACACGAGGAACAGGCAGCACTTCTGAAAATGCTACCTTGGAAGTTCGGGACTTCAATCTTCTTCCTAGCAACCTGAATTTGGTTTCCAGGACTGATTGCTTTGCCTTCCCAACATCATTGGTACCAACGTGTACCACGACCTCCCCCTCTGTTGAGAGAGGGCTATTCAATTTTGACATAGATGGCCTCTATGGTTTCCTATGATGTGGCTTCTCTCTTCACCTGCATTCCAACTACTGAAGCTCTCATGGTAGTGAAAAATGATTGCTACAAGACAGCACCATAGGTGATAGAACCAACCTCAGCCCAGATCACATGTATGTGCCATGCTGGACTTCTGATTGACAACTATTTTAAATGCAATCAAGGTGTCTGTAGACAAAAACCCAGATGCACCAGGAGTTCACCTGTGTCCCCCATTGTAGCCAATCTTTACATGGAAGAGATAGAAGCAAATGTAGGAAAGTTTACCTGCCAAGGCTGCAGATTTGGAAATTCAACCTTTTTAATCTTTCTCGGTTGGGATTTTGAGCTCACTGCTTCATGCAAAGAATGTGCCACTGCATAAACAGCATTGTAGATGCTGTAGCTTTGGCCAGTCATCTGAAATTCAAACAGAGGACCAGGTAGATTCTCCAACTTCTCTTCTCCAGTACAAGTTTCAGTAATCGTAGATGAAGACAATTCTGTATTTGAAAATGAACAATTGAATAAATCCGCCCAAACCTCTTGAAGGAATCCATCTTTGGGAAGGTTTGAAGGTTGGATGACTTGAAGAAATTCTTTAAAGCCTCGAACTTCTCTGGAATGCACCGTAAAGGAAAGAGCCCCATGGAACATCTGGAGATCCCATCTCCTTTGGAATCCCATCAGGATAAAATCAATTGGACTCATCAAGATCCAAACCTTCCTCAATAATGCACTCTCTTTATTTTCAGGATCCCATAGAAACATGATTGTTCTGAGCCACACTATTGTGATGGATTCTCCATGGACAAGAAAAACATTCGCTTTTGGATCCATCAATTTATTAGAAATAACTGAGATTGAATTTAACAATTCTGGCATTTTGTCCAAGTTGAGATATTGTGGAATTTTTTGTGTGAAAGCTAAACAGACCCCGTTCTGTGAAAGCAATGGCTGCAGTTTCTGAAAAAAACGCTCTTCCTTATTTTCAAAAGCAAAGACTCCTATCCATGTCCATCCAAAATAGAGAAGAAGCTGTATAATTCCACCATATTGATGCTCCTCTTTTGGGACCATGTAATAAAGTGGAAATAACTCAGTAATCTGAAAGTCTTCTTGGGCAAAGGAACCATAAGTCAACTAAACAAACAGAAAAGAGAAGTTTGTTACTCATAAAAATCATGGTGAAAATATGAAGAAGACTGTGGGATAGAAACTCAATGAAGCTCTCCGTACATGGAACATTTGTCCAATTCTATGTAGATTATGACATTTGCTGGAAAAGAGAAAAAATTATAATTCCTTGATATAATAATTTCTCATCTGAAATATAACTAGATTACAACCACACTCAGTTTCCTAATACAGAGTTCTAGTATGTTCATTCCCTTAGAACATCTGGAAACTTGCTAAAGTATCTGAGTTTTTGAGCTCTTCTCAGCCTAAGGAAAGCTTTCTTAAGAACTAGACTTACTGGATTACCTTCTTCCCTTATTTGTAGCAGATAAAATAAAATAATTATACATGGAAGACTATGCCTATGAGTTTTTGGAGGAATAGAATTTATCATCTCTTCATTTACTGCAATTATTATAGAGATCTTCAAAAGTACCACGTGGCCCCAGTACGTCAACAATTTCCAGCAAAATCAGTTGAGTTTGACATTCAGTTATTATTTCCAGACCCAACCAAGATATAGCAAGGGAAGTTGTCACCTATTGTCAGGTAATTTGGTGGAATTGGGAGCTGAGTTGAGGGGAGCAGTGAAAATGCTGATAGCTTTGATTTCAAGAAGTGGCTGAAAGGAGATCCTCCCTAAAACCATGAGACATGATAGCAGTGTTCCAATATTTGAGGAGCTCCTACAAAAACGAGGGAGTCAAACTATTTTCCAAAGCATCAAAAGGCAACATGAGAACCATGGATGGAAACTAACCAAGGAAAGAAGCAACCTAGAACTAGGGAGAAACTTCCTAATGGTGAAAACAATTAACCAATGGAACAACTTGCCTTCAGATGTCATCACTGGAGGCTTTCCAAAAGAGACTGGGACGTGATTTGTCTGAAATGGTATAGGGCCTCCTGCTTGCAGACAAGATTGGACAAGAAGACCTCTAAAGACCCTTCCAACTCTATTATTCTATGTCCTATGTGATAGCCAGCCTTTTCTATCCTCCTCTTCACACACCTCCATATGTCACCATAGATCGGTGGTCAATTCAAAACATCAGGTGACCCTCTCCAATAAGATTAATTTGTACTTTAATTTGTGATTTAAATTAATAAAGGATTTAGATTTTTTTTTACTCATTTTTTGAGCCAACATCTTGAGTTGTGGGTAGAATTGCAGAAAGGAGAAAAAAGAGAGAGCAAAATTGAAGTCCTGCAAAATGACATGGCAAAATATTAGTCCTACAGCACCAATCCTTCAACAATGGCTTAAAAACCCACTAAATTACTTTTATTGTACACCAAGCAAATTGTAGCAAGAAGAGTTGTGACCCATTGCTGGTTTTCGGTCAAAGCACATGTAATAAAAGATTTTGAATCAATTGGATTGCCTTGAGTATGGGAAAAAAAGATGAGAGGTGATAAAAGTGTATTTAATTGAATTCCTGGAGAAAGGAATGGCAAGCAACTAGTATCTACTATTAATTACAAAATAATTTTCTCTCTCAATCCACCCAAAACTACCTGTGGAACTTTGTAGATATTTATACTTTCTGCCATAAAGGATGATGTATCAGGACCTAAACCTCCAATGATGGCCATGAGATTCTTCTGGCTATCACATTTGTAGTTTAGGACAAATTCCTGGGATTTGAAAAGCAGGTCCAGAGTGGTGCGATAGGTCATCCTTGGGTTGTGGTAACTGTCATAGATGTGGAACCCGAGAGTGACATTAGGTAAGATCTGGGAGTCCTCATTGATCTCCTTCACAGCAAAGGCCAAGGCGAGGACGTGCTGGTAGAATTTGGTTATTACACTGCAAATAGTTTAAACACCCCCCATTGAACAAAATAAGTTGATCACTCTATTATGGTAAAAGCATTCATATATGAGCAACAACCATTTCTGTCCCCGTTGTAAGTGAGAAGATGAGAGTCTTTGTAAAACACTCAATAAGTTCTATAGTTTTCAACCACATACAGCATTTTCATGATTTGCAACAAATATGTATTGAACAAAGTTGTGATTTTTTTTGAAGATATGGCATGTATTTCTATTTTGTATTCTACAAAATAGAATACAGCCAGCAAGTATCACTCTTTTACTATATGTAAGTAATGCAGGGTTTGACTGCATAGACTGGATAATTATACTCTCTAAATGTTCTCCAAAATTTTTCTCCAAAAGACTTCTCGCACCTTCATTTCATGCATTTGGTGAATAAGACTTTAATACAACGAGAAGAAAATGATTTGTTTTTGAGATATGTTTGAAAGACAAGAAAGCAAGAGTATTTTTATATAAAAGCCATGCATTTATTCTCAAAGAACTATTAGTCATAGAAGCAATTTTGGGATATCTAGCTCAGTTTAGAAAATGAATGGAAAGAAAAATAGAACACAATGGAACAGAACAGAATTCTTTATTGGCCAAGTGTGACTGGACACAAGATTAATTTGTCTCTGGTTCCTAAAAGAAGAGTTATGAAAAGAAAAAAAAATACATTCATCAAGACTCATAAGATACAACACTTAACGATAGCCATATGTTACTAATAAGCAATCAAATCATACTAGGAAAGAACTAAAACAATATAAAACAATCCTTACAGTGGTAAATCATAATGTTTTAGAGGAGGAAGTTTTTTAAATTCAATTCCAAAAACATTGTGAATCATCTGAGACACCATCCCACCCACGATGAGGTCACCAGGCTGGTACCACTCATGGGGAACAGGAAAAATATTGCTCGCAGGGCAGCTCAGAGTAACTGCTTTTTGCACCAAGAGCATCAGAAGTAACAACATCTTCAGGCATTTGTCATAGGGAAAATATTTGTGTCTCCTGTCCATAAGGAAGTTTGTATTTTAGTGGTTCATTCAATGATTGAGCCAAGGTTTATATCTGACCATGCACCTAATCAGAAATCCCATCGTTTTCTATTTGAAGTTCCATGCATGTGCAAATTTGTACACTGACTATCACTAGGATTGAACAGATGTTCAGGAATAAAAGAAAGGAGGGAGCAAACTTGTAAGAATGAGTCTGATTTTTATCCCATTGTGCCAAACTCCCTGGGGTTCAAGAGTTACTTTATCACCAAATAGATACATTAAGTGTTGCTGAATTTAAATACCTTTATGCACAGACCTTGAGGTTTTGGGCTAGCTAAATGAAATACAATTCCTGTAGGATATAATTATTTTGTTTTTGGTGAGAGAATAAGTGGTTCAACTTTTTTTTTCAAATGAGCAAATGCTAATGAAAGTAATCTAAGGGACATTGGCAATTAAAAATGCCCTCAAGTATTGAAATTCATGTTAATATAATATAATACAATACAATAGCAGAGTTGGAAGAGACCTTGGAGGTCTTCTAATCCAACCCCATGCCTAGGCAGGAAACCCTATACCATTTCAGACAAATGGCTATCCAACATCTTTTTAAAGACTTCCAGTGTTGGGGCATTCAAAACTTCTGGAGGCAAACTGTTCCACTGATTAATTAAAAATGCCCTCAAGTATTGAAATTCAAGTATTGAAATTCAAGTATTGAAATTAATGGTCACCATGATGTAGAAAAGATGTAAAGACTCTAGAAGGAGTGCAGAGAAGAGCAACAAAGATGATTAGGGGACTGGAGACTAAAACATATGAAGAACAGTTGCAGGAACTGGGTATGTCTAGTATAATAAAAATAAGGATTAGGGGAGACATGATAGCAGTGTTCCAATATCTCAGGGGTTGCCACAAAGAAGAGGGAGTCAAACTATTCTCCAAAGCACCTGAGGGCAGAACAAGAAGCAATGGGTGGAAAGTAATCAAGGAGAGAAGCAACTTAGAACTGAGGAGAAATTTCCTGACAGTTAGGACAATTAATCAGTGGAACATCTTGTCTCCAGAAGTTGTGAATGCCCCAACACTGCAAGTCTTCAAGAAGATGTTGGATAGCCATTTGTCTGAAATGGTATAGGGTTTCCTGCCTAGGCAGGAAGTTGGATTAGATGACCTCCAAGGTCCCTTCCAACTCTGCTATTGTATTGTAATTGTCCTATCGGTTAGGTAATTTCTCCTCAGTTCTAAATTGCTTCTCTCCTTGATTACTTTCCACCCATTGCTTCTTGTAATGCCCTCAGGTGCATCTGAGAGCTAATCCTACCTTTGTTCACAATATCCTCTCTTGAATGGATTGCCAAATCTGCATTTCTAAGAGTTGGTCCCTTAGTTTCCACTTGGGGCAGAGAGCTGAGGCTCTGAGTTTCTGTCTTGACAGCATTCAAAAATCCAGGACACGTGAAATAATCATTAGTTAAAATCATTCTGCTCAAGACTGTTCTCTGAGGAAAAACATGGAGGCAGGGAGCTGCTTTAAACTGTTTAATACGAACTGAACCAAACTGTAACAAAGAACCACCCATCTGACAGCTCTTATATAGAGTCAGCTGTCAGACGATTAACCAATAGAGAACCTATAATTCTCCCACCCAAACTGTGAACTTTAGCCAATGGGAGTGCTTGTTAGTAAGTCTGAGGACTTAGCACCCCTTCCCCCTGGATTGTGCAGACATAGTCTCGCAAATGGGCGGGTCTACGGAGGATCCGACCCGAACACTGTGGCATCTGCTCGGCCACCGTAGGAGATGAATATTCTTCCCCTGCCACTTTGGTCGATGGTGATGCATCGGGTGGATCATGGGCTGCCTCCAATGCTGGAAAGTCAGGAGCAACAGGTACGTCATCTGCTGAGATCGCCTGCGGACATGACAGTTGTGGGCAGGGTGAACTTGGGCTTTTCGCCTGGCTGGTGACAGGGGGTATGTTGTCGAACGTGGCTGACTGTTGTTGTTGTGGTTGCGCTTTGCACTCATCACCCACTGGCAACTCGCGGCGACGCAGCTAGTCCACATGGCGCCTCTATTGCCGACTGTCCTCTAACAGGACCCTGTAAGAGCAGGGCCTGGTTACATGGAGAATATGTCCAGAGACCCATTTAGGCTCCCCTCCGAAATTCCGTGCAAATACCCAGTCCCCAGGGGCAAAATTCCTAATGCTAGCCCCATCCCTTATAGGAGTATACGATTCATTTGAGGGGTGCAAACGATCTAGTAAAGTCCTGAAACGCCGTCCAATAAGGAGTTCTGCTGGGCTTTTGCCTGTCTTGGGACTTGGGGTCGCATGCTGAATGAGTAGATAGGTAGACACATTAGACAGCCAGTTCCCAGGGCCCATTCTTACCAATGCTTCCTTAGCTGCTCGTATGGCTTGTTCGGCCCGGCCATTACTAGCTGGGTGGTAAGGAGCTACTGAAGCGTGGTGGATTCCTAATTTTGCTAAGAATGTTTGGAATGTGGCCGGTGTTAATTGAGGGGCATTACAAGACACTATAGTGTCTGGAAGACCATGGGTAGCAAAAATGCGCTGCAACACTTGAACAGTGGCCTCAGAGGTGGTTGAGCTCATAGGAACTAGTTCTACCCACCTAGAAAATGCATCAACTAATATCAAAATGTTATGCCCCTGGACCGGTCCCACAAAGTCCATATGAACTCGTGACCAAGGTCCCCGGGGCATCTCCCATGCCCGGGGTGGCACTGCTGGAGGTGAGGGGCATGACAATTGACACGGTGAGCAAGAAGATACCCAATCTGTTATATCACTATCCAATTTGGGCCACCAGACATAGCTACGGCCCAAAGTCTTCATCCTCGCTATGGCCGGGTGGCCCAAATGTAAATGGATGAAAACAGGGTTACGCAACATTTGGGGCACAACCACTCTATCACCCCATAACAGGCAACCCCTCAATTCAGATAACTCTAACCACCGACGGTAGTATGGCAGCACATTCTCCGGAACCTTCTCCCTCGGCCACCCCCTTGTTACCCAACCCATTTGAAATTAAAGAATCTTTTGCAGAGTGGCTGGCAATGTCCCTCGTCAATAAAGGCAAATCCATGTCAGCAATCAGGAGGACCTCCGTCTCCTGAGCCCCCTCCACCTTCACTTCGGTCAAAGGACACCTGCTGAAGGCATCGGCATGCCCCATTTGCTTACCGGGACGGTATTCCAAACGATACGAATAGGCGGCCAGGAATACTGTCCAACGAGACATTCTGGAGGACAGAATGGCCGGAGAAGGCCGATCACCTGCCAATAACCCTAACAAAGGCTTGTGATCAGTTAGTAACACAAAATGTCTACCGTATAAATAATGGTGAAAGTGTTTTATCCCAGCTATAGCAGCCAGCGTCTCCTTGTCCACTTGGCTGTAATTCCTTTCAGCCTTGGACAAGGAGCACGAAAAATAGGCTATAGGAGTCTCTCGGCCATTGGGATAATGGTGGCTCAGGACAGCTCCCAGTCCGAACAGTGAAGCATCACAGGCCAGCAACAGCGGCAAGGACGTATCGTACTGCATTAAAACAACCAAAGATGTCAGAAGGGACTTGACAGCCGCAAAGGTGCGTGTCTCAAGGTTGCCCCATTTCCAAACTGCCGAGCTGTCGAGCAGTCTGTGTAACGGCTCGGCCATGGAAGCCTTATGGGGTACAAACATGGAATAAAAATTCAAAAGTCCTAAAAAAGCCTTCAATTCAACTTTAGACTTTGGTGCTGGAGCGGATTTGACTGCTTCAACCTTGGACAGCATCGGATAAATACCTCAAGCGTCAATTTGGAATCCTAAAAATTCAACCTCATGAACTCCAATCTTACATTTGGCCTTCTTTAGATGGAGCAACGCCTCCCTAAAATGCACTAAAATTCCTCTCAATTTAGAGACTAATTCTCCCATGAATCAGCCGCCACTAACACATCATCAAAATAAGGAAGGACCCCCGGTAAGCCATGGAGCAATCGCTCCATAATACTTTGAAAAATACCCGGGGCCACAGATACCCCAATTTGGAGACTTTTGCAATGGAACAAACCCTGGTGTGTGACTATGGTTTGGGTATCTGCAGTAGCATCATCAACAGGCAGCTGTTGATACGCCTGTGCTAAATTGAGCTTAGCAAAGATCTGTCCTCAGCCCAAAGAGTGCAGCAGATGCTGCACCACTGGAACCGGGTACGGGTTAGCTTGTAACGCCCTGTTTAATGTCGAATGGTAATCCGCACAGATCCTAATGGACCCATCTGATTTCAATGGGATCACTATAGGGGTTTCCGATTTGGCATAATCCACCGCTTCTAAAACCCCCTGGGCTATTACCTTATCAAGCTCCTTGTCCACTTTTTCTCTGAAAGGGCGAATGGGACTCTACGAGCCTTAAGGCGCACTGGCGCACCTGTGGGTCAAGATTAAAAGGAACAGGAGAACCTTTATATTTACCTAATGGGTTACTGAAAACATCAGCGAACTCCTGGAACAAGTCTTCCACAGTGGTCGAATGTTGGATCTCGTTGACCCCCGAAATAGCCAGACCCAAAGAGGCAAACCAATCTAACCCTAATAGTGTAGCCAATGGGTCAGCAACAACCATCAATGGCAAGGTACCCTTGAACGTGCCATACTCAACACCAAATTCCCCAGAGCCTAGTATGTTAATAGCATTCCCTTGATAATCCCTAAGCCTGCATTTACTGGTGCCCAGGCACTCCATGGAGATAGAGGGAATCAATTTTTTCAGGGTACCCCATGCAATGATGGATTTAGTGGAGCTGGTATCAATCTCCATCTTGCAGGGGCATCCCTCTAACAGAATTGTTAAGAACAATTTTTTACCACCCGACCTCCCAGTGAAAGCAGTGTTAACCACCCAGTCAGCACCCTCAGAACAATCCCCAATGTCATGACAGTTTGCCCCAGATCTGTCCTTCCGATGGTCAGTTTGCCGGGACGGAGGTCGGCTAGCCTAAAGCTCAGGCGAAGGCAGAGGAGCCCTGCAAAAGTAGGCCAGATGACCCCTCTTCCCACAACGACGGCAATGCACGTTGTTGAACTTGCATGAAGATCGCCTATGATTCCCGCCGCAGCTGAAACAGCCCGTCTGAGAGGCGGTAGAAGGTCTTCCTTGCCGCGCTGCAGCCATCATCTTGAGGCGACACACCTCAGACTCCTCACTCGGCTGGCCATCGTAATCACAAAATGCTTGGTCAGTCAGGGCAGACACAGGCAACAAAGGCTTGCCAGCATGATATCTTTGAATTTCAGCTGCAGAATGAGCTGATTGTTCAGCCGCCCTTGCCTCATCAACAGCAATCTGCAACGTTAATTCAGAACGAGCAAGCAGCCTGCGCTGCAATTTTGCATCATTGGTGCCCCAAGTCAATTGCTCTAAAAGTGCCTCATCAAGATTAGCAAATTCACAATGTATAGCAGCACTCCTCAATTATGCCAAATACTGGCTAACAGACTCGCCCTCCTTCTGACAGCACCATTGAAATGCGTAGCGTCTGGCAAAACGGGATGGTGAGGGGGCATAATGTCCTTTTAAGTCTAGTCATCAACACATCTCAAGGCAGGGAATGTGCAAGAGCTGGAGCTGCTAATGCTCTAGCAGTAGAAAACATAGCTAGCCCACAGGCACTCAGAAAAAAACCAGTCTTGCGCTCCTCGGAAATCTCACCAAGATCACTTGCGATCATAAAACAGTCAAAATGCTCGATAAAAGCATCCCACGATTCTCTCTCTGGGACAAATCGGGCAAATGCAGGAACATTTGACATCTTCTTCACCAGTGCTCAAGACTGTTCTCTGAGGTAAAAACATGGAGGCAGGTCGCTGCTTTAAACTGTTTAATACGAACTGAACCAAACTGTAACAAAGAACCACCCATCTGACAGCTCTCATATAGAGTCAGCTGTCAGACGATTAACCAATAGAGAACCTGTAATTCTCCCGCCCAAACTGGGTGCGACCTTTAGCCAATGGGAGTGCTTGATAGTAAGTCTAAGGACTTAGAACTTTCGCTAACTATTATTTGAAAGAATCAAAAGCTGTAAAACTAAAAAAGGAAAAGATCCAGTCAAATCACTCTTTATGATGCTTATGGGCCTGCATACGTTTCTAGTAAAGGATGAGATAGAAGGAAGAATACATTTCATTTCCCTTCACTAATTCTTTTGTATTATTAAAAGAATAGGTTACAGTGGACATAAGTGGAGGACTAGAGAGTGAGCATGATTAAATAACAACAACATAGTATTTAGTATTTATTAGATTTGTATACCGCTCTTCTCCCTTTCGGGACTCAGGACGGTGTACAGGCAGCGATAAAAATCAATAATACAAAACATAACATATATTAAAATATATTACATAATTAGCCTGTCCTTAAAACCCCTGCTAAAAAACCCTACTAAAACAGTTTAAAACTATGATAGGCTGGCCGCACGAAATAAATAGGTCTTCAAGGCCCGACAGAAAAGGCGCAGGTTCGTGGACGTCCGTAGGTCAGGGGGTAGGTCATTCCAGAGGGCAGGGGCTGCCACAGAGAAGGCTCTCCCCCTGGGGGTCGCCAGCCAACATTGCCTGGCTGATGGCACCCTGAGGAGGCCCTCCCTGTGGGAGCGCACTGGTCAGTGGTTGATGTTTGGTAGCAGGAGGCGGTCTTGCAAATAGCCAGGTCCCTTGCCATGAAGCGTTTTGAAGATGGTCACTAATATCTTGAAGTGCACCTGGAAAGCCACAGGCAGCCAGTGCAGCTCACGCAGGAGAGATGTCACATGGGAGCGCCTAGATGCTCCCAAAATCCCCCACGCGGCTGCATTCTGAACCAACTGGAGCCTCCGGGTGCACCTCAAGGGAAGCCCCATGTAGAGCGCATTGCAATAGTCCAGGCGGGAGATGACGAGGGCTTGAGTGACCGTGCTTAAAGCATCACAATCCAGAAATGGGCGCAACTGGCGTATCAGGCGAACTTGATAAAAAGCCCCCCTGGCCACGTCTGTCATATGATCTTCCAGAGACAGCCAAGAGTCCAGGAGGAGTCCAGGTAGCGAGCCCTCTCTGTAGGGGCCAATGACTCGCCCCCAATAGCCAGCGATGGCACCAACTGGCTCTACCGTGATGCCGGAAGCTACAGCCACTCGGTCTTGGATGAGTCGGAGCCTGTTTCTCCCCATCCAGACTCGCACGGCCTCCAGACACTGGGACATCACTTCCACGGCATCTTTGGGGTGATACGGGGTAAAGATGTACAACTGAGTGTCGTCAGCGTACTGATGGAACTCTACCCCAAAACCACGGATGATCTCTCCCAACGGCTTCATATAGATGTTGAACAGGAGGGGCGAGAGGACCGACCTCTGTGGGACCCCACAAGTGAGGTACCTTGATGTCGACCTCTGCCCTCCTGCCAACACAAATTGCAACCAGTCGGAGAGGTAGGTTGAGAACCACCGTAAAATGGTGCCCCCCACCCCCAGCCCCTCCAGCAGGCGCAGCATGATACCATGGTCGATGGTATCAAAAGCCACTGAGAGATCTAACAGGACCAGGATATAGGAACAACCCCTATCCCGGGCCCTCCAGAGATCATCCAGAGATCATCCACCAATGCGACCAATGACGTCTCTGTGCTGTACCCAGGCCGGAAGCCGGACTGGCGCGAGTCCAGATAGACAGCTTCAGCCAGGTGCTGAGAGAGCTGCCACGCCACCACACTTTCAACAACCTTCGCAAGAAATCGAAGGCTGGAGACAGGACGGTAGTTGGCCAACACAGCCGGGTCCAGGGAAGGCTTATTGAGGAGGGGTTTGACCACCGCCTCTTTCAAGGCGGCCGGCAGAAACCCCTCCCTCAAAGAAGCGTTGACAATTCCCTGGAGCCAGCCTTGTGTAACCTCCCGGGAGGCCAGTACCAACCAGGAGGGACACGGGTCCAATAAACATGTGGTGGCGTTCAGTCGCCCCAGCATCCTGTCCATGTCCTCAGGAGTCACAGGATCGAACTCTTCCCAGATAGCATTCTCAAGACCTGCCTCGGTCAGCCCGGCTGAACTACTCCAATCGGAGGCCAACCCATCCTGAATCTGATCCATTATATCATGCAGATAACACCCAAATTCCTCCGCATGACCCTGAGAGGGGGTATCCTGCGCCCTCAGGTGAAGAAGGGAGCGGGTCCCCCTAAACAGGGTGGTAGGCCGGTTATCTGCAGATGCGATAAGAGCAGAGAAATAGTTACATTTCACTGCTCTTATCGCCACTAGGTAGGTCTTTAAATACGACCTTACCAGTGTCCAGTCAGACTCGGAGCGGGTCACTCTATAACAGTGATGGTGAAACTTTTTTTTATGGTGTGCCAAAATGGTGCACGTGTGCTACTGTGCATGTGTGCCCACACCAATTCCATCCTCCCTGCCCACTGGCACATGATGGCATGAGACTCCTTTGCACATGCAGACATGTCACCTCCCTAGGATCCGGAGGCTTTTCTAAAGCTTGGGGAAGGCAAAAAAGGCCTCCCCCCAATCCCTTGGAAGCCGGAAATGGATCATTTCCAAACTTCCAGTTGACCCATTGGGGCTGTTTTTTCACCCTGCCCATGCTTCAGGAAAGACTCCGGAGGCTGGGGAGGGTGAAAAAATAGCTCCACAGCTGAACCGGAAGTTTGGAAATGAACTTCCAGTTGGGCAATTTGGGCTGTTTTTCACCCTCTCCAGCCTCTGGAGTCTTTCCTGAAGCATGGGGAAGGTGAAAATGGCCTCCCTCAGCCCTCCGGAAAAGTGAAAAGTGAGATGGCTGGCGCGCGCATGTGTGCTGGAATTGATGGCTGGCATGCCAGAAAATATGACTCCTTGTGCCACCTGTGGCACCCCTGCCATACTTTCACCATCACGGCTCTATAACATTCGCATTTCACTGACCCCACACCTATCTAAAAAGGAATATCCCTCTGATACTGTGTTAAATACATCTTTATAATATGTAATTCCCTTTTTACTACATTTATGAAGTCATTTATAAATAAAAAATATAAAAATCATGAAAATGGCAAAGTCCCCTGAGCAGGTACACTTGGTGGGATGCAGAAGAAGGGCCTTCTCCATGGTGGCTCCCTCCCTCTGGAACATAATCCCTTCAGAAAAACGACTGTCCCCCACTTTGACAATCTTACATAAGGCCCTGGTGGCCTAGTTTTGCCACAAGGCCTAGGAAACACTGAGTGGGATGGAGCCCAACAAATGGCTTATTTGACTGTATTTTTTCACTGGGGGTGGATATGATATTTAATTTTTATTTTTGTCTATATTGTGTTTTATTGCTTATAAGGTGCCTAGAGTCACTATGAGCAAGTAGAGTTATATAAATTTTCTACATTAATAAATTTTAAAAACCTGCAAACATTGAACATGATTTGATTCAATATCTCTAATCTTCTAACAAGAAAACTGGATTTCCAATGTCCTTCTGTCTCGTGGTATTGAAAGACCGAAGGTGTATAATTAAACAATATTGGAGAATGATTGTAAATGCAGCAGGATGAGCTTTTTGTTTTTGCAATTGGCAACTACAATAAATCTTAGTGAGCAGGATAATTTCTCCATTAATCCTCTCTTGTCAGAATTAATAATTTCTATATGTATCCTACAGATAGCAAACAATCCTCCTCTTTTTTTGTGTAGCGATTTCTCGAAGCCAGAAATATCACATGATGTACTAATTTCTCTTTCTGAGTTGCTCCCTGTGGTTGAGGTTAGGCCGCAAAACAATGATGTAGCATTTTGGCAGGAATATGCATCCCAGTAAGGCAGCACTTGAGGCCAAGATGGAGAAGACCTCCACAGCTACCATGGCTTTTCCTTTTGTGCTCCGATAGGCTGGAAAGAAGGAGATCCACACACTGCAAAAGGCCAACATGCTGAAGGTGATGAACTTGGCTTCGTTAAAGCTGTCAGGTAATTTACGGGCAAGGAAAGCCATAATAAAGCTGGCAATGGCCAAGATACCCATGTAGCCCAAGACACAGTAGAGGAAAAAAGGTGACCCCTCATTGCATTGTAAAATCATTTCTTGGAGTTCTGAGTGCATGTCCAACTCAGGGAATGGGGGAGATGTTGACAACCAAAGAACACAAATACATACTTGGAAGAGAGAACAGGAAAGGACAATAGAAAAGGCCAATCTTTTCCCCACCCATTTTCTCATCTGAGATCCAGGTTTAGTGGCCATGAAAGCCACAACCACAGTGATGGTTTTGGCCAGGACACTAGAAATGGCCACTGAGAAGGTGATGCCAAACATTGATTGTCGGAGAAGGCAGATCACTTTGCTAGGCCGGCTGAGGAAGAGCAAAGAGGAGAGAAAACAGAGCAGAAGAGAGACAAGGAGGGTGTAGGTGAGGGACCTGTTGTTGGCTTTGACAATGGGAGTCTCCTTGTGCTTAATAAATGTTCCAAGTACCCAAGAGGTCAAGAAGAAGAAACCAAGAGCTGCTGAGGTTAAACCAATTCCTAAGGTTTCTTTAAAACTTAGAAAGACCAGCAGTTTCTGGATACATACATTCTTCCCTTTATTTGGATAATGATCTTCTGGACATTCAAAACAGTCATTCATATCTGAAAGAAATGTCAAGGAAAGTTTTTATACATTCCATATTTTTGAAAAAACAATACATTTATTAAAATTTAGACCATTTTGACTTTTCCTATTTTTCCAAAACACAGAGAAGTAATCTGTGGGAATGGAAATAAGAGTTTATGGTTAGGGTCCTATGGGAAATCTTTATATTCAGAACAACAGATTGTGATTTACAAGTATAGAAATGATTCCTCAATTGTGCAGAGATGGACAGGTTAACTACGGAATGAAAAGATACAGAAGAAACAGATTATTATATGATTTGGAACATATGGTATAATTGGCTAGAAAATAGATGTAAAGACCATACATAAAGTTTACTTAAGAGGTGTATTAAAATGGAAAGGTAAATATTTGTAAATATTGATACAGGTTAAAACTAAAAGGTATTATGTACATATATGAATAATTATACAATATATAGAATAGTGATGTATATAATTGGAAAGAAAGAACATTGAAATAGCCACAATGTAAATATGAGTTATATCAATACTGTGATGCTGTAAAGAGTGGAAATGCAGTATAAATGTCGCAACATGTCTAATAAAAATTATTTTTTTTAAAAAAAGAAATGAAGTGAATATTTGAAGAACTCACAAAACTATTTGCTACACTAAAGTAGTTTATTACAGTTTGCTTAGGATTATCTAATGACAAGTGGAATGTCTAACCTACCTATTTGATTTGAAATCTTCCTTTCTGGGCAAGGAACACAGTTGTAGCAACAGAATTGTTTTCCTTCCAACCCTTTCTTCCAGTATCCAGGGGAGCAATGGTCATTACACTGAGAAAATGGAATAACCTGGTGATAAACATAAATTCCTAAAGGGTTAGTCCAGGTTTATGTATAAGTAAAGGTTTCCCTGTTCAGTTGTGTTCAACTCTAGGACACAGTGCTCATTTCTGTTTCTTGGCCAAGGGAGCCAGCATTGTCCGAAGATATTTTCTTTTTATTATAATTTTTTTTTACATTTTTTCATGTTCATAACATATAATCACATGTATACTCTTATATAGCCAACATCATATTGTATTATTAAACTAGCTGTACCCGCCACACGTTTCTGTGGCCAAGTTTGGTTAAATGAAAAAGTTTCCCCTCATAGACCCTCTCAGCAACCCCCTTCCTTATTTTATTTATTTATTTTATTAAATTTATACCCCGCCCTTCTCCTAGAAAAGGACCCCTCTCTGCCTCCCCCTCGCCTACCTCTCTTACTCTACCTACCTACCGTATTTCTTCCCCCCCTCTATCCACCTACTTACCTACCTACCTATCTACCTACCGTATTTCTCCCTCTCCATCCCGCTACCTACCTACCCACCGTATTCTCTCTCTCTCTCTCTACCCACCAACCTAGAGAGAGAGGAGAGAGGGTCGCTGACTTGGTAGCAGCCTTGTGGGAGGGGGAGTTTGGAAGAGGGGGGCACTGGTCGCGGTGTTTGAGTGGTGAGGTGGCAGGGTGGAAGGAGGTGGGGGGTTGCAGCATTGGGAGCAAAGGCATTGCGAGAGGTGAGGTTTTAATTAACTGCCAACGACTTTTAACATCTGTATTTTTAACATCTGTATTTATCCCAAAACCCACCCGAATTTTATCTGTATAGTTATTGAATTTTATCTATTTAATAATGTATTCCAGAGCAAGCCTGCTATCGCTGCGAGAGTCCCCGCTCTCGCAGGTATGGCCCCTTGATTTATCTAGGGCCCATCTCGATGATGGTATTGTGAATCCGAAGAGATGGGCAAAGCGCGGCCTTAGGGGATTTTTAGTTTTTAATTTATTTAAATTATCTTTTTTAGGGGGCTCGAGGGAGGGGGGTAGATATAGACAGATGGAGATTGAAACAGCGATCAGTAGTAAGGGCCAGGATAGCAGTCGACGGCGGGAAGCGGAAGGCGAAAGGAAGGGGGATACTCGAGTCGTTCCTCAGGAGGGCATACCAATTCAGAGGGTCGTGGGGAGGGGCAGGACCGAGGGGAGACAATTTTCATCCTCCCGGTTGATGGCACGCAGCCGTTGGTTGCAAACGGTTGGGTGCCACAACCCCCGCAGGCTAGGTGGCCAGGGAATACAGAGCCAGGGTCTGCGGCTGATGTTTTGCAACGCCAGGTCCGTTGTCAACAAAGCCCCCCTCATTAGTGACCTTGTGTCAGAGGGGGAGCCGGACCTGGTAGGAATTGCGGAGACCTGGTTGGGCCACGAGGGAGGACATCCCCTCGTTGAAATGTGCCCACCAGGCTACCGCGCATTTCATCAGCCGCGGGCCCTAGGCATGGGTGGTGGGGTAGCGGTCTGTATTAAGGAAGGCCTTGAGCCGAGAGAGACCATTGTGCCTCAGACTTCCGGCTGTGAGTCCCTCTGCGTGAAGTGGGGCCTAGGGAGGCAGTTGGGCTTGCTGGTTGTATACCTGGCTCCCCGCTATGTAGCAGCAGCCCTGCCCGAGCTCCTGGAGGTGATCGCTACGGTGGCAGTGGAGACCCCCAGACTTATAGTCATGGGGGACTTTAATCTGCCATCGTTGGGCGAATCATCCATGGTAGCTCGGGAGTTCATGGCTTCCATGACGGCCATGGACCTGACCCAAGTAATTCAGGGCCCCACCCACGAGGGTGGACATACGCCGGACCTCATCTTTGTCTCGGGCCAATGGAAGAGTGATCTGGGTACAGGGGACATAGGCATCATACCCTTGTCATGGTCAGACCACTCACTTCTCCGGCTGGACTTTCCGACCGCTGCTCCCCTCCGCGGGGAGGCGGAACCAGAGTCACCAATCTGGTACCGCCCCAGGCGCTTGATGGACCCGGATGGGTTCCAGACAGCGCTTGGGCCATTTCCTGTATCCCTGACCCGCGCCCCGATGGAGGACCTCACGGCCGCATGGAATAGTGCGGCCGTGGGAGCCTTAGATCGGGTCGCGCCCTTGCGGCCTCTCTCGCGGCGGTGAACCACCCTGGCTCCTTGGTTTACTGAGGAGCTGCGGGTGATGAAACGCCGCAAGAGATGCCTAGAGAGAAGATGGAGGGCTAGCCGCTCTGAATCTGACCGGACACAGGTAAGAGCCCATTTACGGACTTACATTGTGGCGCTGAGGGTGGCCAAACGCCATCATTGTGCCACTCTCATAGCATCCGCAGAAAACCGCCCTGCCGCCCTGTTTAGGGTGACCCGCGCCCTCCTTCAACAGAGGGAACGGGAAGCCCCGCTACAGGGTAGAGCAGAGGAATTTGTGATTTTTCTGCAGGAGAAAACCGCCCAGATACAGAGTGAGCTAGCCCCCATTCATGGCCCAGTGGGATGCCACGAGAGAGATCTTGTTTGGGAGGAGTTTGACTCCGTTACTTCCGAGGATATGGACAGGCTACGTGGGCGACTGCGAGCCACCACATGTTTATTGGACCCGTGCCCCTCCTGGCTTGTACTGGCATCCTGGGAGGTGACACGAGGCTGGCTCCAAGAGGTTGTCAACGCATCCTTGAGTGAGGGTTCCTTGCCTGCCTCCCTAAAAGAGGCTATGGTGAGGCCCCTCCTCAAGAAGCCCTCTTTGGACCCAGCTCTTTTGAACAACTACCGTCCAGTCTCCAACCTTCCCTTCTTGGCGAAGGTTGTTGAGAGTGTGGTGGCACAACAGTTTCCCCGTCACCTGGAGGAAGTTGACTATCTAGATCCGCGCCAGTCCGGCTTTCGGCCCGGGCATAGCACCGAGACGGCATTGGTCGTGTTGGTAGATGATCTCTGGAGGGCCAGAGATGGGGGATGTTCCTCCATCCTGGTCCTATTAGACCTCTCAGCGGCTTTCGATACCATCGACCATGGTATCCTATTGCATCGGCTGGGGGGGTTGGGGGTGGGAGGCACCGTTTTACGGTGGTTCTCCTCCTACCTCTCTGGCCGATCGCAATTTGTGCGGGCAGGAGAGCAGAGGTCGACCCCGAGACCCCTCACATGCGGGGTGCCTCAGGGGTCGGTCCTCTCGCCTCTCCTGTTTAATGCATACATGAAGCCGCTGGGTGAGATCATCCGTGGTTTTAGGGTAGAGTACCACCTGTACGCTGATGACACCCAGCTGTACATATCTACCCCAAACCACCCCAACGATGCCGTAGCGGTGATGTGCCAGTGCCTGGAAGCCGTGCGGATCTGGATGGGAAGTAACCGACTTAGGCTCAACCCGACCAAGACCGAGTGGCTGTGGTTTCCGGCCGCCCGATTCAACCAGCTCTCTCCAAGCTGGCCATAGGGGGCGAACATCTTGCCCCTGTGGATGGGGCGCGCAATTTGGGTGTCCTCCTGGATACCCGGCTGTCTATGGAAGAGCAAGTGACAGCCGTGGCCAGGAGGGCGTTCTACCAGGTTCGCCTGGTTCGCCAATTGCGCCCCCTATTGGATCGGGACGCCCTTCGCACAGTCACTCATGCCCTCGTGACATCCCGACTGGACTACTGTAACTCTCTCTACATGGGGCTCCCCTTGAGGTGCACCCGGAGGCTTCAGTTAGTTCAGAATGCAGCCGCGCGAGCAATTATGGGGACACCAGGTTCACCCACGTTACACCGCTCTTGCGCGAGCTGCACTGGCTACCTGTCGTCTTCCGG
The DNA here is from genome assembly GCA_039707465.1 of Rhabdophis nuchalis. Taxonomy (NCBI): domain Eukaryota; kingdom Metazoa; phylum Chordata; class Lepidosauria; order Squamata; family Natricidae; genus Rhabdophis; species Rhabdophis nuchalis. Next base: position 176,474,328 of record CM077647.1, on the reverse strand, counting down.
GTGCGCTTCAAGGTGTTAGTTATCAATTTCAAAGCGCTCCATGGCTCGGGACCTAGCTATCTGCGAGATCGGATCCTGCCCCACACATCCTCACGACCGATTCGCTCCCACAGAGAGGGACTTCTCCGGGTGCCGTCCACTAGACTTTGTCAGCGGGCGACGCCCAGGGGAAGGGCTCTCTCTGTGGCGGGCCCGGCCCTCTGGAACGACCTTCCCCCTGATATTAGAACGACCACCGACCTCCGCTCCTTCCGTGCAAAATTGAAGACCTATTTCTTTCGACTGGCCGGCCTTGAATAGTTCTCTCTGTCTATTGATTCCAAGTGTATTTTAATGGGTTTTTAATTTTAATTATTTTTAGCACGGGTATCACTGTTTAATTATATTTTAAAGTATGTATTTTGTATTTATTGTATATTGTTTTTAGCTTCTCCTGTGCACCGCCCCGGGTCCCTGTGGGGAGAGGGTGCGGTTAATAAATTTGAATTTGAATTTGAATTTGAATTTGAGGTGGGAGGGAGGAGGCAGGGGGCATGGCGCAGGTAGCTTGGTTGCAGGCATGGCGAGTTGGGAGGGGGGAGGAGGCAGGGGCGTGGCGCAGGGAGCTCCATTGCAGGCATGGAGAGTTGGGAGAGTGGAGGAGGCAGGGGGTGTGGCACAGGGAGCTTCATTGCAGGCATGGAGAGTTGGGAGGGGGAGGAGGCAGGGGGTGTGGCGCATGGAGCTCTGTTTCAGGTATGGAGAGTTGGGAGGGAGGAGGAGGCAGGGGGCGTGGTGCAGAGAGCTCTGTTGCAGGCATGGAGTGTTGGGAGGGGGGAGGAGGCAAGGTGGCTCAGGCAGCTGCGTTTCAGGAGACTGACATCCGCCCCTCCTCCAGAAACTGTGGCGTCAGTCCTGGAAGAAAACAGAAACATACAAAAACACCAAGAGGGACAGAGACAAACAGACAATACCCACAGAAAAATATAACAGTGGTTAAGGCTTGTCAGGATATTTAGCATAAAATTTCTTAAGCAGTTTAGGGGCTCGAACGTGGCTTTTATCCACCCTCTCGGTATGAGAAGGAGGGAAATCCCTCCACGAGACAAGGTATTGAACCTTATTTCTCCACACCCTAGAATCCAAAACGTCTTTTACTTCGTAATGGGGTTCACCGGAAATGAATAACGGTGGCGGGAGTGTAGATTGTAGTGGCCGAAGATAAGATGTGTGTTCAGGCTTCAAGAGATGGACATGGAAAATCGGGTAAAGGCGATGATAGGTTTTTGGTAAATCCAGTTTGACTGACACGGAGCTGATGATCTTAACAATGGGGAAAGGTTCAATCTATTTCGGGCCCAATTTCCTACATTTTTGGGGGCTCTCCAAGAATCTAGTAGACAGGTAAACACGGTCACCAACTTTATAATCTGGAGGGGCAATTCGTTTCTTGTCAGTATACAATTTATGAGATTGGTGAGCATCATCCAGCGTTTTTCGCGCCACCGGCCAAAATGACGATATCTTAGTACTCCATTCCAAGAAGAGAGGGAACGGTAGGAGACTCGTGTGGCAATTCGGGAATAGGCACAAAGTCTTGACCGTAGATCAATTTGAAGGGAGTCATACTGGTGCTGCTGTGAACGGAATTGTTTTAAGCCACCTCAGCATGGGTTAAGAGGTCGGCCCAATCGTCCTGTTGGTAATTAATGAAACATCGCAAATATTGTTCCAAAACGGAATTAGCCCTCTCACAAGCTCTCTTCGTCTGCGGGTGGTGAGAGAAGCTCAATCCCTGGGAGGAGCCAATCATCTTCAAGAATTCCTTCCAAAACCGAGAAGTGAACTGAACTCCTCTATCAGAAATAATACGTCGAGGAACTCCGTGTAGGCGATAAATGTGATTCAGGAAAAGTGCCCTGGCTGTCTCTAGCCGCTGTGTACGATCATCTTTCTCTGCCAGGTTCCCTCCCGTTCGGGGTTTCTGTTTCTCTCTTCTTGGTAATAACCCACCCAGAGGGTCGGGGGAGCGTTTTCCCCCTCTCTCCCTGCTGCGTTTCAATTTATCAGCCCTCGAAATTAGCTTCTGGGCTTCTTGCCTTAGAAGAATTTCCTCATCTGGCACCTCCCAGGAGGGGGGGGGAGAGGGCCCTTCTGCGTCTAGTAGTTACTCCCCAAGTGGGTTCTTCAAACATTCCTTTCCTGCCTACTCCCTCTGACCATCGGTGACGAACTGATTAATCTTCAGATTCACCTCCCAGGCTAAGATCCTTTAAAAGTTCAACGACTGACCTGTCTTCGGCTTGCTGGACATCTGGACTGGAAACGGGGGCTGGATCGGGGGGGTTGTATTTAGAGCCGTGGCTCCCAGAAAATCTTCTTTCCCCGCGTCTGACATTTTTGAAGGTTTTATTTTCTCACTCGCTGCTAAAGCGGTTAGCTCAGAGACAATGTAATTGGATTCCTTGCTTTTTTGTCATGACTGTTCCCATCATAAATCAAGGAAGAACACACTTGACTTCATTTAGAAGGTTCAAGGCTACTTTTACTGATAATGATAAGGCTTCAGTTAAAGTCAAGCAAGGAATGAAACATTTAGGCGCGCAATATATGTAACAAAGCATAACCCAACACTTAAGCCCCTTTGACCCCAGCATATTGTCCAATGCAAAGTCAGCCACGACATCAGGTGCAGTTCCATCTCAGGGTCATCATCAGAATGGAATGCAGTCCGTTAGCTGATGTGATAAGGACTGCGGCCGTCTCTCTCCCCCTCCTGCTCCTTTAGTAGCTAAGCAACCCCAGCCCTCCCCCCATTTTACTATGTCAGGCGCTGCAGGCAAAAGCAGAGACTGACACATGGAGAGTTGGGAGGGGGGAGGAGGCAGGGGGCGTGGCGCAGGGAGCTCCGTTGCAGGCATGGAGAGTTGGGAGAGTGGAGGAGACAGGGGGTGTAGCGCAGGGAGCTCTGTTGCAGATATGGAGAGTTGGGAGGAGGGAGGAGGCAAGGTGGCTCAGGCAGCTGCATTGCAGGCATGGAGAGTTGGGAGGGGGAGGAGGCAGGGGGCGTGGCGCAGGGAGCTCCGTTGCAGGCATGGAGAGTTGGGAGAGTGGAGGAGGCAGGGGGCGTGGCGCAGGGAGCTCTGTTGCAAGTATGGAGAGTTGGGAGAGTGGAGGAGGCAGGGGGCATGGCGCAGGGAGCTCCATTGCAGGCATGGAGAGTTGGGAGGGGGAGGAGGCAGGGGGTGTGGCGCAGGGAGCTCTGTTGCAGGTATGGAGAGTTGGGAGGGGGTAGGAGGCAGGGGGAGTGGCGCAGGGAGCTCCATTGCAGGCATGGAGAGTTGGGAGGGGGAGGAGGCAGGGGGTGTGGTGCAGGAGCTCTGTTGCAGGCATGGAGAGTTATGGGGGAGGAGGAGGCAAGGTGGCTCAGGCAGCTCCATTGCAGGCATGGAGAGTTGGGAGGGGGAGGAGGCAGGGGGTGTGGTGCAGGGAGCTCTGTTGCAGGTATGGAGAGTTGGGAGGGGGGAGGAGGCAAGGTGGCTCAGGCAGCTGCGTTGCAGGCATGGAGAGTTGGGAGAATGGAGGAGGCAGGGGGAGTGGCGCAGGGAGCTCCATTGCAGGCATGGAGAGTTGGGAGGGGGGAGGAGGCAGGGGGCGTGGTGCAGTGAGGTCTGTTGCAGGCATGGAGAGTTGGGAGGGGGGAGGCAGGGGTGGTTGTGTAGGGAGCTCCATTGCAGGCATGGAGAGTTGGGAGGGGGAGGAGGCAGGGGGTGTGGTGCAGGGAGCTCTGTTGCAGGTATGGAGAGTTGGGAGGGGGGAGGAGGCAGGGGGCGTGGCGCAGGGAGCTCTGTTGCAGGCATGGAGAGTTGGGAGGGGGGAGGCAGGGGTGGTTGTGTAGGCAGGTCCGTTGAAGGCATTGAGAGTTGGGAGGGGGGAGGAAGCAGGGGGGCGTGGCGCAAGGATCTCCGTTGAAGGCATGGAGAGTTGGGAGGGGGGAGGAGGCAGGGGGCGTGGCAAGTGAGTGAGGAAAACACAAAAGAGCTGCAGTTGTACATTGGTGTGGCTTGTACCTGGCACCAGTGTGCCATGTCCACACAATTTGTACGTATCATTGGTGCTGCTCTTGTAAGGAACATTGTGTGAAAATTTGGTGGCGATTACCATCAACTCCCAAAACAATTATTGGATCCTGTGCTCTCCATACACCATATTTGTAACTTACCCATCACTTTTTTTCTCCTCTCTCCTCCCCCTCCCTCCCTCCTTTCTTCCCTCTGTCATCCTTCCCTTCTCTTCTTGCCCTTCCTCTCTCCTTTTCCTCTCTCCCCTTTCCACTCATTTCTCTTCTCCTCTTCCACCCACTGCCCTCTCTCCTATCCCTCTCTTCTTCCCTCACCTCTCTTCTCTACTTCCAACTCATTTACTTGGTGTATTAGAGCTTCTGAGCATGCTCCATTTTATGTTGATGGTATTTATAGTTCCTTTTCAATATACATATTTAATTTTAACATGTATTCTCCTTCATTTTTATAAAAAAAAACTAGAACAAAAAGTATACATCTATAGTCATTGTGCTTTTTAACCCATCCCTCCTGCCTAATTTTGGCCAAGATGTAGACCTGGTTACAATTCCCAGCTATTCTCATCATTACTTTTATATAACTATACATCCTTAAATGCCCCCAATTTGTGATAAATGGCAATCCTCGTTGTTCAATGTTCATTATAATTCCCTTAATCTATTATATAGAATAACAAGCAGTAAACATCTCACTTTATTCATCATCTTAAATGTTCCATACATGTCTATGTTTCATATGTTTTTAACCCAAGCTTAGTTGTCCTTCTATTGTCATATTCAATCAATTCACAACTCAGTTTAATTATCATGTATAAAAGTGAATCACAAACCTCTACAACCTCCCCATATCCGTTTCATATTTATCCATATTCCATATATTTTAAGCTTTGTTTTGGTATCTTTCCATTATTATAGTCAACCAATTAGCAACTCCATTTTATTGTCATATTTAGGAATACAATATTCCCTTTTGTTGGGACATTTCCCTTTTTATAATTTTCCCTATACCACTGCCAAGAACAATGGAGTTTTTGGTCTGCTTTTTATTTCCCTCCATTTCTACCCCTTCATTGTCTTGCCCCCCTCCTCCTTTAGTTATCTGCTTTTCTGGAATAAGAATTCTATTTTGGCTTGATTTTAATGATTTGTGCACATTTTATTTTATAGTTTGTAATTTGGTAGGGTTATTAATATTGGGTTTTTAGCACGGGTAAATGAATTTAATTACATTTTAATTGATATTTATTGTATTTTGTGTTTTTAAGATGCCTGTGCGCCGCCCTGGGTCCTAACAAGGAGAAGGGCGGGGTATAAATTTAATAAAATAAATAAATAAATAAATAGTTTCACGTATTTCTTCAAATTCCCAGTTTTCCATGATCCAGTTCCAAAGTTACAGTTAGTTATAAAGTTCTCATTTCAGATTTATGATCCACCTTAAATTTATCTACTTCAGCTGCTGTGGGGAAGAGCAATGGGAGCCATCTTGTCCCAACACTTTAAGAAGTCTTTAAGAAGTCTTTAAGAAGATGTTGGATAGCCATTTGTCTGAAATGTTATAGGGTTTCCTGCCTAGACAGGGGGTTGGAGTAGAAGACCTCCAATGTCCCTTCTAACTCTGCTATTGTATTTTATTGTATTGTATCTTGGTCTTTTGTTCTTCCTTAATGTCCAGTTCCAAAATTGCAGTTAGTTATACAAGTCTTATTTCGAGGTTCTGGTCCACCTTAAATTCAGTTAATTCAACTTCTGTGAAACCGGAAGAGAATCTGGGGCCATCTTAATCTTTTGCAAAGAAAAAAAAGGAAGAAAGAGGGGGGGAAACCCTTCATATTTCCCAGTTCTTGACTCTGTTATTATCCTTTCCCTTGCCACCTTCCACCTCCAGTCGACTACAGCTGCTCAAAATATATCAATTGGAACAAACTTTCAAACAGCCAGATTCAGGTACATTTCTCTTTTGCTTCCTGCTTTTCCAAATTCTGATTTATGGTATCTGGTTGATAAAAACTTCCCACACAGTCAAGGTTAGGTTATCAGTTATCAGTGAGAAGAAGTGCTTCTTCTTGATTTTTTGGAGATGCTTAAGATACATTAGTTGGAAGAAGTTCAAATTAAGTAAATCCTTCAGAATGTTTGGTTTCTATTTCAAATCCAAAACCAAATTTAGAGTTTATATTTGAGTGGGTTTGTCATTTCTCTGCTTTCTCCCTTTCTCTCCAAAATTGTTTCAAACAAATAGCTTTTGGGGTGGCTGGTGTTTCAACCCTCCGTTTTCCTTTTCTTTCTTTCTTTCTTTTTGAAAAAATCCCACTCTGACCATCAATATTATTTATGATCTCAAGTCTTCTTTGCCTTTTCCAAGTTTGATTTATGGCTGTGGGTTAGATAAATTTTCTTACTGGTCTTTTGTCTCTTCCTAACCTTCCTGTTCATTTGCTTTGACTTGAAATCAGCATCTTATTTATTTTATTATTTATTTTATTTATTAAATTTATACCCCGCCCTTCTCCAAATGGACCCAGGGCGGCGCACAGGGATGTTAAAATAGATACAAAATATATAAAATATATCAAAATTTAAAATACTTATTCTAATAAATAAACCCTGCGCTAAAAACCGAATTAAAATCCCAAATTTAAAACTATCTAATAATCAGTATGGAGGTTACGCTAGGCCGGCTAGGTGGAATAGGTGTGTCTTCAGACACTTGCGGAAGAGGCGGAGGTCGGAGATGGTGCGGAGTTCAGGGGGTAGGTCATTCCAAAGGGCAGGACCCGCCACAGAGAAGGCTCTTCCCCTGGGTGTCGCCAGTCGGCATTGTCCAGCCGACGGCACCCTGAGGAGGCCCTCTCTGTGGGAGCGTATCGGTCTGAGGGATGTATGGGGCAGGAGGCGGTCTCGCATATAACTAGGCCCCGAGCCATGGAGCGCTTTAAAGATGGTCGTCAAGACCTTGAAGCGCACCCGAAAGACCACAGGAAGCCAGTGCAGCTCGCGCAGGATCGGTGTTATGTGGGAGCATCTGGGGGCTCCCGTAATCACCCGCGCGGCTGCGTTCTGGACTAGCTGCAGCATTCGGGTGCACCTCAAGGGGAGCCCCATGTAGAGAGCATTACAGTAGTCGAGTCGAGAGGTGACGAGTGCTTGAGTGACTGTGCGTAAGGCATCCCGGTCCAGTAAGGGGCGCAATTGGCGCATCAGGCGTACCTGATGAAACGCCCCTCTGGCCACGGCTGCCACATGATCTTCCATAGACAGCCGGGAATCCAGGAGGACACCCAAATTGCGCGCCCTCTCCACGGGGGCCGGTGTTTCGCCCCCAATGGCCAGAGTTGGAGTAATCTGGCTGAACCGGGGTGCCGGAAGCCACAGCCACTCAGTCTTGGACTGAGTGGACTCTTGTCAGCCATATTGCAGGCTGCTGCCCCGATTCCGATTCATAGGGCAAATCTCTGACCTACGAGGGATCTGTTACCTCCCTCTCGGTCTGATGAGATGCTGCCCCTCTTTGCCCCCCCTCCAGGGGGGGGGTCTGATCCAAAAAAGGATCCCCAGATTTAGTCAGACAGTATTCATATGAGGCTCTTCAGAGCTCCCACCCCCCAGGTCTGTCCAGCTGGAAAACCTCCTGTCAAATCCCCCAAAGATATTTTCCATGGTCATGTGGCCAACGGGGCTATGTGCCAAAGGCACCAGGAGCATTGTTACCTTCCCACCAAAGTGGTACATATGAATCTACTCACATTTGCATGCTTTTGAATTCCTAGGTGAGGAGGAGCTGAAGCAGGCATGGGAGCTCACCCTATTGCATGATGCTCAGGTCTCAGCTATCCAGCTGACAAGCTCAGTGTCTTTAACCATTGAGCTATTGCATATTTATTCTATCCATTAAAATGTTGATATTATAAGGATGTGCAAAGGACGTGTTTGGAGAATGGCAGGGTAGATAAAGAGATATATGTGATTACAACTCCTGTGATTTCAAATGGATATGCAACCCAAATATGAATTTAAATTGTAATGTCATTTTGTAAATTTGATGAATGCTTGATCGTTTACAATATTTGTACAGAATATGTCATTTTTTTCAAAAACACTTATTAGATATCTAAAGAGATTGTGTTCAATATGGGATCATAAGGTATCAAGGAATAGTTGATTAAATGAATCCACACCTGGTTAAAAGCTGGGTGCCAGACAATCACCTCTTCTTCAATGATTAATCCCTTCACATTGGGAATTTGAGGATCCATCTCTCCAATTCTAACTCTCTGAAAGGATCTATTTGGGAAAGTGATCAAGTTGGTGATGTCGAATCCACCAGTTGCTTCTCCTTTCTCATTCAGGAATATTCTCTCCCCAGCTGTATTGTTGAAAGAAATGCCTTGAAGAAATGAATGGAGCTACTTGAAAAAGAATGAAAGGGAGATAGAGTTGAAAGGATAGTAATTGCCAGTATTTTGAATTTTCACTTAGTCATTCTTCCCATTGCTCTAACAAATATCAAATAAGTACACTTACAATATAGATAATCTATATTTCAGAGAATGACACGGGTCTGTTCTAGAAATAATGTAATGTTACTTACAAAGGAAAAATAGAACAGCAGGTAACAAATCAAAATCAGAATGAGGTATTGATATCATACAACTTGATTCAGATATAATTTATATTCACTATTTAAACAACCAAATAATCAAATTTGGACCATATCTAAACTCATCCCACATTGTTTCTTATTCATTAGTACGAAGGTATTTGATATCCTGAAACCTGACAAATTTCCTTCAACCATATTTCATCCTCTGAGACTCAATTGACAGAGAGACAGACACGCATACAGAGATACAGAGAATTGGAGAGAGAGGAGAGGGAGAGAGGGAGATAGAGAGAGGGAGATAGAGAGGGAGAAAGAACATAGAGTTCTTTCAAAGGGTGGAGGTCACAGCTGAAAAGGACTATTTGGTCCATTCCTCTTGAATATTGATAGAGAGAGAATGCTGTACATCCCAACTCTAAAATGTTCATGAGCCAAAGGGAAGTGCATTAGAGAACTAGCTGAGGATAATTTTAGATAGCAATAACACTTAGACTTATTGCCTCTGGAGATTCTCGGTCATCCAGGTCATTGGTTTTTCAAGAGGCAACAGGGCTTTCTGGTTTTTCTTTGAAGGTGTTACACTTCTCATCCAAGAAGCTTCTTCAGCTCTGATTAGATGGCGGGGAAGGATTTATACTTCTTGCAGAAAGTGGTCATTTGCATTCTTTCAGCAAGTCATTAAGGTTATCTGGAGCTTTATCTGAGTCATGAGGGTCACCTGAGTGCTCCAAATGGGTGTGGCGCCTTCTTGGAACTGTTGAAAGGACTGTGTTGTAGATTGGAGATAGATGATGTTGTATCCCTCCCTGCCTGGTAGGTCCTACATGAGGAACAGGCAGCGCTTCTGAAAATGCTACCTTGGAAGTTCGGGACTTCAATCTTCTTCCTAGTAACCTGAATTTGGTTTCCAGGACTGATTGCTTTGCCTTCCCAACATCATTGGTACCAACGTGTACCAATACAATAGCAGAGTTGGAAGGGACCTTGTAGGTCTTCTAGTCCAACCCCCTGCATGGGCAGGAATCTTATACCATTTCAGACAAATGGCTGTCTAACATCTTTTTAAAGACTTCCAGGGTTGGGGCATTCACAACTGCTGGAGGCAAGCTGTTCCAGAGGTTAATTGTTCTTACTGTTAGGAAATTTCTCCTTAGTTCTAAGTTGCTTCTCTCCTTGGTTAGTTTCCACCCATTGCTCCTTGTCCTGCCCCCAGGTGCCTTGGAGAAAAGTTTGACTCCCTCTTCTTTGTGGCACCCTCTGAGATATCGGAACACTGCTATCATGTCTCCCCTGGTCCTTCTCTTCATCAAACTAGACATACCCAGCTCCTGCAGCCGTTCTTCATATGTCTTAGTCTCCAGTCCTCTAATCATCTTGGTTGCTCTTCTTTGCACTCTTTCCAGAGTCTCCACGTCTTTTCTACATCGTGGCGACCAAAACTGTATGCAGTATTCCAAGTGTGGCCTTACCAAGGCACTATACAGTGGCATTAACACTTCACGCGATCTAGATTCTATCCCTCTGTTGATGCAGCCTAGAACTGTGTTGGCTTTTTTGGCAGCTGCTGCACACTGCTGGCTCATATTTAAATGGTTGTCCACTAGGATTCCGAGATCCCTCTCACAGTTGCTACTATTGAGCAAGGTACCACCTATACTGTACTTGTGCATTTGGTTTTTCTTGCCTATATGTAGGACCTTACTTTTTTCATAATTGAATTTCATTTTATTAGACAGTGCCCAATGTTCAAGTTTGTCTAGATCCTTCTGTATCTTAAGCCTATCTTCTGGAGTGTTGGCTATTCCTGCCAGCTTGGTGTCGTCTGCAAATTTGATGAGTTCCCCATTTATCCCCTCATCCAAATCGTTGCTGAAGATGTTAAAGAGTACTGGGCCTAAAACAGAGCCTTGGGGGACTCCACTGCATACTTCCTTCCATGTAGATGCAGTTCCATTGAGGACTACACGTTGAGTGCGGTTGGTCAGCCAGTTACGAATCCATTTGGTGGTGCTGCTGTCTAACCCACAATTTTCTACTTTATCTAATAGTAGGTTATGGTCTACTTTATCAAATGCCTTACTGAAGTCCAGGTAAATTATATCAACAGCATTCCTCTGGTCCACTGATTTTGTTACTTTGTCAAAGAATGCAATTAGATTCGTCTGGCATGATCTGTTTTTGACAAACCCATGTTGGCTTTTGGCTATTACTTTGTTTGCTTCTAGGTGTTCACTTATTTGTTGTTTAATTATCTTTTCCAGAATCTTTCCTGGTATTGAGGTCAGGCTGATGGGTCTATAGTTTCCTGGATCTGTTTTTTTTCCTTTTTTGAAGATGGGAACCACATCTGCTCTTTTCCAGTCTTCTGGCAGTTCCCCGGTGCTCCAGGATCTCTGAAAGATATAGTTCAGTGGTTCTGAGATCTCGTCTGCCAGTTCCTTCAGAACCCTGGGGTGTAATCCATCCGGTCCTGGTGATTTGAACTCGTCCAGGGCAGACAGGTGCTCACTTACCATTTTCTTCCCTATTTCAACTTGTGTTCCTAATCTGATATTTGTGGTGCTGTTTTTGATTGATTGGACTGTTTTATCCCTTTGTGTAAAGACAGATGCAAAAAAAGAGTTAAATAGTTCTGCTTTCTCCCTGTTGCTTATCATCTTCTTGCCATTTTCTCCCAGCAGTGGACCAATTGTTTCCTTAACTTTTTTCTTATTTTTAACATGTTGGAAGAAGCTTTTTTTTGTTATTTTTTACTTTTTTGGCAAGCCTTTCTTCATTGTGAGCCTTGGCTTTCCTCACTTCATCTTTGTGAGGAAAGCTAAGGCTCACAATGAAGAAAGGCTTGCCAAAAAAGTAAAAAATAACAAAAAAACCACGACCTCCCCCTCTGTTGAGAGAGGGCTATTCAATTTTGACATAGAAGGCCTCTATGGTTTCCTATGATGTGACTTCTCTCTTCACCTGCATTCCAACTACTGAAGCTCTCATGGTAGTGAAAAATGATTGCTACAAGACAGCACCATAGGTGATAGAACCAACCTCAGCCCAGATCACATGTATGTGCCATGCTGGACTTCTGATTGACAACTATTTTAAGTGCAATCAAGGTGTCTGTAGACAAAAACCCAGATGCACCAGGAGTTCACCTGTGTCCCCCATTGTAGCCAATCTTTACATGGAAGAGGTAGAAGCAAACGTAGGAAAGATTACCTGCCAAGGCTGCAGATTTGGAAATTCAACCCTTTGAATCTCTCTCGGTTGGGATTTTGAGCTCACAGCCTGGTGCAAAGAATGCGCCACTGCATAAACAGCATTGTAGATGCTGTAACTTTGGCCAGTCATCTGAAACTCAAACAGAGGACCAGGTAGATTCTCCAACTTCTCCTCTCCAGTACAAGTTTCAGTAATCGTAGATGAAGACAATTCTGTATTTGAAAATGAACAATTGAATAAATCCGCCCAAACCTCTTGAAGGAATCCATCTTTGGGAAGGTTTGAAGGTTGGATGACTTGAAGAAATTCTTTAAAGCCTCGAACTTCTCTGGAATGCACCGTAAAGGAAAGAGCCCCATGGAACATCTGGAGATCCCATCTCCTTTGGAATCCCATCAGGATAAAATCAATTGGACTCATCAAGATCCAAACCTTCCTCAATAATGCACTCTCTTTATTTTCAGGATCCCATAGAAACATGATTGTTCTGAGCCACACTATTGTGATGGATTCTCCATGGACAAGAAAAACATTCGCTTTTGGATCCATCAATTTATTAGAAATAATTGAGATTGAATTTAACAATTCTGGCATTTTGTCCAAGTCGAGATATTGTGGAATTTTTTGTGTGAAAGCTAAACAGACCCCGTTCTGTGAAAGCAATGGCTGCAGTTTCTGAAAAAAACGCTCTTCCTTATTTTCAAAAGCAAAGACTCCTATCCATGTCCATCCAAAATAGAGAAGAAGCTGTATAATTCCACCATATTGATGCTCCTCTTTTGGGACCATGTAATAAAGTGGAAATAACTCAGTAATCTGAAAGTCTTCTTGGGCAAAGGAACCATAAGTCAACTAAACAAACAGAAAAGAGAAGTTTGTTACTCATAAAAATCATGGTGAAAATATGAAGAAGACTGTGGGATAGAAACTCAATGAAGCTCTCCGTACATGGAACATTTGTCCAATTCTATGTAGATTATGACATTTGCTGGAAAAGAGAAACAATTATAATTCCTTGATATAATAATTTCCCATCTGAAATATAACTAGATTACAACCACACTCAGTTTCCTAATACAGAGTTCTAGTATGTTCATTCCCTTAGAACATCTGGAAACTTGCTAAAGTATCTGAGTTTTTGAGCTCTTCTCAGCCTAAGGAAAGCTTTCTTAAGAACTAGACTTACTGGATTACCGTCTTCCCTTATTTGTAGCAGATAAAATAAAATAATTATACATGGAAGACTATGCCCATGAGTTTTTGGAGGAATAGAATTTATCATCTCTTCATTTACTGCAATTATTATAGAGATCTTCAAAAGTACCACGTGGCCCAAGTACGTCAACAATTTCCAGCCAAATCAGTTGAGTTTTACATTCAGTTATTATTTCCAGACCCAACCAAGATATAGCAAGGGAAGTTGTCACCTATTGTCAGATAATTTGGTGGAATTGGGAGCTGAGTTGAGGGGAGCAGTGAAAATGCTGATAGCTTTGATTTCAAGAAGTGGCTGAAATGACTTCCGGTATCCGGCTCCAGCGGAGACGGGCGAGCCTAGGGCTCGCTCGCCGCTTTGTTGCCTTTTCTGCCCCCCCAGGGGGGCGAAACTCTCCGGTTACCGGAGGTTTCCCGCAGGGTCGGCTCAGAGGGAGCGGCCCTCGTCACGGCGGTGGGGAGGGCGCTCCTCTCTGCGACCTAGGAGGAGAGGAACATGCTAGCGGGGGTTTTTTCCTTCCCCAACGGCTGTCGGTGCCATTCGCTTTAATGGAGAGGGCTGAACGGAGAGATCGGGCGGATCGCCGAGGCTTCAGCTGCGAGAGAGAGTGAGTTTAAAAGAACACCTTTTTTTCCTTGCTGCCAGCCAGGCTGAACGGACTGGGAGGGGGGTGTTTAATTTTAAAAAACCCCCCCTCGGATTTAAGCGGCACGTTAAAATGGCTTCTCTGCAAAGAGAAAGCGGAAACTTTCACTCCGGACTGTCTTTAACAAGGGAAAGTGGATTGTGACTTTCTGCAACATTGTTTCTAGGTCTGGCTGAGCTTAAAAAATTTCTTTTTTTTGCTACTCTCTCCCTCTGGCTGCGAGATGGGCGGTGGAAGTGGCTTCACTTTGTCCCTTGCCTGACTATTTCAACTAAGGAAAATTTCCAGCGTCTCTTTGAAAGCAGGACTCTCTCTGGATTTTTGAAATTTTTTTTCTTTTGATGGATTTGTGACTTCTTCTCTGGAATACCTTCGTTATTATTATTTGCTGATTTGGGAAATTGTGTCTCTTTTGGTTTCTGAATGGTTTGCAACTTCACAGCCCTGAACTGAACTGAGCTCCTGGTTTGCCCCACCAGCCCCACCCGGAAAACGCCATCTTGGTGGCAGTGATTTTAACTTTTAACCATGGCACAAGAAGCAGCACTTGTAAATTTGGAACAAAGGATGGCTTCTCTTGAAACTTCTATGCAAACTTTGATATTAGAAATAAAGGCCCAGAGGGCTGAAAATAGTACTTTTAAAAAGGAACTATTGGATACCCGGAAGCAAGTGTTGGAGAATACACAGAAGAATGAAGAATTGGAAGGAGGGCTGGAGGGGGCTAAGGGAGAGATTAAAAATGTTTCTAATGAGGTGGGGGAAATAAATGGGCATGTGTCTAGGATAGATATGGAAAGAATGACATATTTTTTGAGATTTCAGAATGTTCTTGAGGAATCTGGTGAATGCCTACCTGATCTTATGAGTACAATTTTAGCAGACTATTTACAAAAACCTAAGGATGAGATCAGGGGGGACATTGACCTAGCCTATAGAATTAATTCTGCATATGCCAGGATGAATGAAGTGCCTAGAGAGATACATGTGAAATTTGTTAGAAGGTCAACCAGAGAGGAAATCCTGAAATTGCAGAGAGAAAGTCCATTAATTTACCAACTAAAAACGGTCACTATCTTGAAGCAGATTCCTAGAAAGATTCGAGATGCAAGACGGAAATTTTCCTTCTTGTCTAAAACATTGTTTGATCACGGGATTTGGTTCAAGTGGGTGACACCCGAAGGGATGCTGGTGTTCTGGGAAGGAGGAAGAGTGAGGATTAAAACAGTTGCTGAGGCGGAAGCCTTTCTTAAAAAACATTCCTCTGCCCTGGGGGAAGATCCAGGGGGGACGGAGGGGGTCACGGCCCCGCCCGCGGGGGGCCAGGGGGGAGAGAAAGAAGATACAATAGCCAAAAGACTTAGATCTAAAAAATAACTTTGCCTTGATTTTTCTTGAACAATTTTGTATAATATTTCTATCCGGACTTTTTGTAAATGTCTGACAGCATGGAAGGGAGAATTTAGGTAAATGTACTTGCTTTCATCTTGTAGTGGTATGGAAAATGTTTTCTATGTTAACTTTTTTTAATGTGTATTTTGAGGTCTCGGAAGGTCCGACGACTCTGACGTGAATGCTCTCAAAATTTCTTTCTAACCATTACCCTATCCTGTTAAAAAATGTAAAACCAATAAAACTTTTTCAATAAAAAAAAAAAAAAAAAAAAAAAAAAAGAAGTGGCTGAAAGGAGATCCTCCCTAAAACCATGAGACATGATAGCAGTGTTCCAATATTTGAGGAGCTCCTACAAAAATGAGGGAGTCAAACTATTTTCCAAAGCATCAAAAGGCAACATGAGAACCATGGATAGAAACTAGCCAAGGAAAGAAGCAACCTAGAACAAGGGAGAAACTTCCTAATGGTGAAAACAGTTAACCAATGGAACAACTTGCCTTCAGATGTCATCACTGGAGGCTTTCCAAAAGAGACTGGGACGTGATTTGTCTGAAATGGTATAGGGCCTCCTGCTTGCAGACAAGATTGGACAAGAAGACCTCTAATGACCCTTCCAACTCTATTATTCTATGTCCTATGTGATAGCCAGCCTTTTCTATCCTCCTCTTCACACACCTTCATATGTCACCATAGATCGGTGGTCAATTCAAAACATCAGGTGAACCTCTCCAATAAGATTAATTTGTACTTTAATTTGTGATTTAAATTAATAAAGGATTTAGATTTTTTTTTACTCATTTTTTGAGCCAACATCTTAAGTTGTGGGTAGAATTGCAGAAAGGAGAAAAAAGAGAGAGCAAAATTGAAGTCCTGCAAAATGACATGGCAAAATATTAATCCTACAGCACCAATCCTTCAACAATGGCTTAAAAACCCACTAAATTACTTTTATTGTACACCAAGCAAATTGTAGCAAGAAGAGTTGTGACCCATTGCTGGTTTTCGGTCAAAGCACATGTAATAAAAGATTTTGATTCAATTGGATTGCCTTGAGTATGGGAAAAAAAGATGAGAGGTGATAAATGTGTATTTAATTGAATTCCTGGAGAAAGGAATGGCAAGCAACTAGTATCTACTATTAATTACAAAATAATTTTCTCTCTCAGTCCACCCAAAACTACCTGTGGAACTTTGTAGATATTTATACTTTCTGCCATAAAGGATGATGTATCAGGACCTAAACCTCCAATGATGGCCATGAGATTCTTCTGGCTATCACATTTGTAGTTTGGGACAAATTCCTGGGATTTGAAAAGCAGGTCCAGAGTGGTGCGATAGGTCATCCTTGGGTTGTGGTAACTGTCATAGATGTGGAACCCAAGAGTGATGTTAGGTAAGATCTGGGAGTCCTCATTGATCTCCTTCACAGCAAAGGCCAAGGCGAGGACGTGCTGGTAGAATTTGGTTATTACACTGCAAATAGTTTAAACACCCCCCATTGAACAAAATAACTTGATCACTCTATTATGGTAAAAGCATTCATATATGAGCAACAACCATTTCTGTCCCTGTTGTAAGTGAGAAGATGAGAGTCTTTGTAAAACACTCAATAAGTTCTATAGTTTTCAACCACATACAGCATTTCCATGATTTGCAAAAAATATGTATTGAACAAAGTTGTGATTTTTTTTGAAGATATGGCATGTATTTCTATTTTGTATTCTACAAAATAGAATGCAGCCAGCAAGTATCACTCTTTTAATATATGTAAGTAATGCAGGGTTTGACTGCATAGACTGGATAATTATACTCTCTAAATGTTCTCCAAAATTTTTCTCCAAAAGACTTCTCACACCTTCATTTCATGCATTTGGTGAATAAGACTTTAATACAACGAGAAGAAAATGATTTGTTTTTTGAGATATGTTTGAAAGACAAGAAAGCAAGAGTATTTTTATATAAAAGCCAAGCATTTATTCTCAAACTATATAAAAGCCATGCATTTATTCTCAAACTATTAGTCATAGAAGCAATTTTGGGATATCTAGCTCAGTTTAGAAAATGAATGGAAAGAAAAATAGAACACAATGGAACAGAACAGAATTCTTTATTGGCCAAGTGTGACTGGACACAAAATTAATTTGTCTCTGGTTCCTAAAAGAAGAGTTATGAAAAGAAAAAAAAATGCATTCATCAAGACTCATAAGATACAACACTTAACGATAGCCATATGTTACTAATAAGCAATCAAATCATACTAGGAAACAACTAAAACAATATAAAACAATCCCTACAGTGGTAAATCATAACGTTTTAAAAGAGGAAGTTTTTTAAATTCAATTCCATAAACATTGTGAATCATCTGAGACACCATCCCACCCACGATGAGGTCACCAGGCTGGTACCACTCATGGGGAACAGGAAAAATATTGCTCGCAGGGCAGCTCAGAGGAGCTGCTTTTTGCACCAAGAGCATCAGAAGTAACAACATCTTCAGGCATTTGTCATAGGGAAAATATTTGTGTCTCCTGTCCATAAGGAAGTTTGTATTTTAGTGGTTCATTCAATGATTGAGCCAAGGTTTATATCTGACCATGCACCTAATCAGAAATCCCATTGTTTTCGATCTGAAGTTCCATGCATGGTCAAATTTGTACACTGACTATCACTAGGATTGAACAGATGTTCAGGAATAAAAGAAAGGAGGGAGGAAACTTGTAAGAATGAGTCTGATTTTTATCCCATTGTGCCAAACTCCCTGGGGTTCAAGAGTTACTTTATCACCAAATAGATACATTAAGTGTTGCTGAATTTAAATACCTTTATGCACAGACCTTGAGGTTTTGGGCTAGCTAAATGAAATACAATTCCTGTAGGATGTAATTATTTTGTTTTTGGTGAGAGAATAAGTGGTTCAACTTTTTTTTTCAAATGAGCAAATGCTAATGAAAGTAATCTAAGGGACATTGGCAATTAAAAATGCCCTCAAGTATTGAAATTCATGTTAATATAATATAATACAATACAATAGCAGAGTTGGAAGAGACCTTGGAGGTCTTCTAGTCCAACCCCATGCCTAGGCAGGAAACCCTATACCATTTCAGACAAATGGCTATCCAACATCTTTTTAAAGACTTCCAGTGTTGAGGCATTCAAAATTTCTGGAGGCAAACTGTTCCACTGATTAATTAAAAATGCCCTCAAGTATTGAAATTCAAGTATTGAAATTAATGGTCACCATGATGTAGAAAAGATGTAAAGACTCTAGAAGGAGTGCAGAGAAGAGCAACAAAAATGATTAGGGGACTGGAGACTACAACATATGAAGAACAGTTGCAGGAACTGGGTATGCCTAGTTTAATAAAAAGAAGGATTAGGGGAGACATGATAGCAGTGTTCCAATATCTCAGGGGTTACCACAAAGAAGAGGGAGTCAAACTATTCTCCAAAGCACCTGAGGGCAGAAGAAGAAGCAATGGGTGGAAAGTAATCAAGGAGAGAAGCAACTTAGAACTGAGGAGAAATTTCCTGACAGTTAGGACAATTAATCAGTGGAACATCTTGTCTCCAGAAGTTGTGAATGCCCCAACACTGCAAGTCTTCAAGAAGATGTTGGATAGCCATTTGTCTGAAATGGTATAGGGTTTCCTGCCTAGGCAGGAAGTTGGATTAGATGACCTCCAAGGTCCCTTCCAACTCTGCTATTGTATTGTAATTGTCCTATCGGTTAGGAAATTTCTCCTCAGTTCTAAATTGCTTCTCTCCTTGATTACTTTCCACCCATTGCTTCTTGTAATGCCCTCAGGTGCATCTGAGAGCTAATCCTACCTTTGTTCACAATATCCTCTCTTGAATGGATTGCCAAATCTGCATTTCTAAGAGTTGGTCCCTTAGTTTCCACTTGGGGCAGAGAGCTGAGGCTCTGAGTTTCTGTCTTGACAGCATTCAAAAATCCAGGACAAGTGAAATAATTATTAGTTAAAATCATTCTGCTCAAGACTGTTCTCTGAGGAAAAACATGGAGGCAGGGAGCTGCTTTAAACTGTTTAATACGAACTGAACCAAACTGTAACAAAGAACCACCCATCTGACAGCTCTTATATAGAGTCAGCTGTCAGACGATTAACCAATAGAGAACCTATAATTCTCCCACCCAAACTGTGAACTTTACCCAATGGGAGTGCTTGTTAGTAAGTCTGAGGACTTAGCACCCTTTCCCCCTGGATTGTGCAGACATAGTCTCGCAAATGGGCGGGTCTATGGCGGATCCGACCCGAACGCTGTGGCATCTGCTCGGCCACCGTTGGAGATGAATATTCTTCCCCCGCCACTTTGGTCGATGGTGATGCATCGGGTGGATCATGGGCTGCCTCCAATGCTGGAAAGTCAGGAGCAACAGGTACGTCATCTGCTGAGATCGCCTCCGGACATGACAGTTGTTGGCAGGGTGAACTTGGGCTTTCCGCCTTGCTGGGGACAGGGGGTATGTTGTCAAACGTGGCTGACTGTTGTTGTTGTTGTGGTTGCGCCTTGCACTCATCACCCACTGGCAACTCGCGGCGGCGCAGCTGGTCCACATGGCGCCGCCATTGCCGACTGTCCTCTAACAGGACCCTGTAAGAGCAGGGCCCGGTTACATGGAGAATATGTCCAGAGATCCATTTAGGCTCCCCTCCGAAATTCCGTGCAAATACCCAGTCCCCAGGGGCAAAATTCCTAATGCTAGCCCCATCCCTTATAGGAGTATCCGATTCATTTGAGGGGTGCAAACGATCTAGTAAAGTCCTGAAACGCCGTCCCATAAGGAGTTCTGCTGGGCTTTTGCCTGTCTACGCATGCTGAATGAGTAGATAGGTGGACACATTAGACAGCCAGTTCCCAGGGCCCATTCTTACCAATGCTTCCTTAGCTGCTCATATGGCTTGTTCAGCCCGGCCATTACTAGCCGGGTGGTAAGGAGCTACTGTGGTGGATTTCTAATTTTGCTAAGAAAGTTTGGAATGTGGCCGGTGTTAATTGAGGGGCATTATAAGACACTATAGTGTCTGGAAGACCATGGGTAGCAAATATGCGCTGCAACACTTGAACAGTGGCCTCAGAGGTGGTTGAGCTCATAGGAACTAGTTCTACCCACCTAGAAAATGCATCAACTAATATCAAAATGTTATGCCCCTGGACCGGTCCCGCAAAGTCCATATGAACTCGTGACCAAGGTCCCCGGGGCATCTCCCATGCCCGGGGTGGCACTGCTGGAGGTGAGGGGCATGACAATTGACCCGGTGAGCAAGAAGATACCCAATCTGTTATATCACTATCAAATTTGGGCCACCAGACATAGCTGCGGCCCAAAGCCTTCATCCTGGCTATGCCCGGGTGGCCCAAATGTAAATGGATGAGAACAGGGTTACGCAACATTTGGGGCACAACCACTCTATCACCCCATAACAGGCAACCCCTCAATTCAGATAACTCTAACCACCGACGGTAGTATGGCAGCACATTCTCCGGAACCTTCTCCCTCGGCCACCCCCTTGTTACCCAACCCATTTGAAATTAAAGAATATTTTGCAGAGTGGCTGGCAATGTCCCTCGCCAATAAAGGCAAATCCATGTCAGCAATCAGGAGGACCTCCGTCTCCTGAGCCACCTCCACCTTCACTTCGGGCAAAGGACACCTACTGAGGGCATCGGCATGTCCCATTTGCTTACCGGGACGGTATTCCAAATGATACAAATAGGTGGCCAGGAATACTGTCCAACGAGACATTCTGGGGGACAGAATGGCCGGAGAAGGCCGATCACCTGCCAATAACCCTAAAAAAGGCTTGTGATCAGTTAGTAACACAAAATGTCTACCGTATAAATAATGGTGAAAGTGTTTTATCCCAGCTATAGCAGCCAGCGCCTCCTTGTCCACTTGGCTGTAATTCCTTTCAGCCTTGGACAAGGAGCACGAAAAATAGGCTATAGGAGTCTCTCGGCCATTGGGATAATGGTGGCTCAGGACAGCTCCCAGTCTGAACAGGGAAGCATAACAGGCCAGCAACAGCAGCAAGGACGGATCGTACTGCATTAAAACAACCAAAGATGTCAGAAGGGACTTGACAGCCGCAAAGGCGCGTGTCTCATGGCTGCCCCATTTCCAAACTGCTGAGCTGTCGAGCAGTCTGTGTAACGGCTCGGCCATGGAAGCCTTATGGGGTACAAACATGGAATAAAAATTCAAAAGCCCTAAAAAAGCCTTCAATTCAACTTTAGACTTTGGTGCTGGAGCGGATTTGACTGCTTCAACCTTGGACAGCATCGGATGAATACCTCGAGCATCAATTTGGAATCCTAAAATTTCAACCTCACGAACTCCAATCTTACATTTGGCCTTCTTTAGATGGAGCAACGCCTCCCTAAAACGCACTAAAATTCCTCTCAATTTAGAGACTAATTCCTCCCATGAATCAGCCGCCACTAACACATCATCAAAATAAGGAAGGACCCCCGGTAAGCCATGGAGCAATCGCTCCATAATACTTTGAAAAATACCCGGGGCCACAGATACCCCAATTTGGAGACTTTTGCAATGGAACGCACCCTGGTGCGTGACTATGTTTTGGGTGTCTGCAGTAGCATCATCAACAGGCAGTTGTTGATACGCCTGTGCTAAATTGAGCTTAGCAAAGATCTGTCCTCAGCCCAAAGAGTGCAGCAGATGCTGCACCACAGGAACCGGTACGGGTTAGCTTGTAACGCCCTGTTTAATGTCGAACGGTAATCTGCACAGATACTAATGGACCCATCTGATTTCAATGGGATCACTACGGGGGTTTCCCATTTGGCATAATCCACCGCTTCTAAAACCCTTTGGGCTTTTACCTTATCAAGCTCCTTGTCCACTTTTTCTCTGAAAGGGCGGACGGCACTCTACGAGCCTTAAGGCGCACCGGCGCACCTGTGGGTCAAGATTAAAAGGAACAGGAGACCCTTTATATTTACCTAATGGGTTACTGAAAACATCAGTGAACTCCTGGAACAAGTCTTCCACAGTGGTTGAATGTTGGATCTCGTTGACCCCCGAAATAGCCAGACCCAAAGAGGCAAACCAATCTAACCCTAATAATGTAGCCAATGGGTCAGCAACAACAATCAATGGCAAGGTACCCTTGAACGTGCCATACTCAACACCAAATTCCCCAGAGCCTAGTATGTTAATAGCATTCCCTTGATAATCTCTAAGCCTGCATTTACTGGGGCCAAGGCACTCCATGGAGATAGAGGGAACTAATTTTTTCAGGGTACCCCATGCAATGATGGATTTAGTGGAGCCGGTATCAATCACCATCTAACAGAATTGTTAAGAACAATTTTTTACCACCCGACCTCCCAGTGAAAGCAGTGTTAACCACCCAGTCAGCACCCTCAGAACAATCCCCAATGTCATGACAGTTTGCCCCAGATCTGTCCTTCCGATGGTCAGTTTGCCAGGACGGAGGTCGGCTAGCCAAAAGCTCAGGCGAAGGCAGAGGAGCCCTGCAAACGTAGGCCAGATGACCCCTCTTCCCACAACGATGGCACTGCACGTTCTTGAACATGCATGAAGATCGCCTATAATTCCCGCCATAGCTGAAACAGCCCATCTGAGAGGTGGTAGAAGGTCTTCCTTGCCACGCTGCAGACATCATCTTGAGGTGACACACCTCAGACTCCTCACTCGGCTGGCCATCGTAATCACAAAATGCCTGGTCAGACAGGGCAGACACAGGCAACAAAGGCTTGCCAGCATGATATCTTTGAATTTCAGCGGCAGAATGAGCTGATTGTTCAGCCGCCCTTGCCTCATCAACAGCAATCTGCAACGTTAATTCAGAACGAGCAAGCAGCCTGCACTGCAATTTTGCATCATTGGTGCCCCAAATCAATTGCTCTAAAAGTGCCTCATCAAGATTAGCAAATTCACAATGTATAGCAGCACTCCTCAATTATGCGAAATACTGGCTCAAAGACTCGCCCTCCTTCTGACAGCACCACCGAAATGTGTAGCGTCTGGCAAAACGGGATGGTGAGGGGGCTTAATGTCCTTTTAAGTCTAGTCATCAACACATCTCAAGGCAGGGAATGTGCAAGAGCTGGAGCTGCTAATGCTCTAGCAGTAGAAAACATAGCTAGCCCACAGGCACTCAGAAAAAAACCAGTCTTGCGCTCCTCGGAAATGTCACCAAGATCACTTGCGATCATAAAACAGTCAAAATGCTCGATAAAAGCATCCCACGACTCTCTCTCTGGGACAAATCGAGCAAACGCAGGAACATTCGACATCTTCGTCACCAGTGCTCAAGACTGTTCTCTGAGGTAAAAACATGGAGGCAGGTCGCTGCTTTAAACTGTTTAATATGAACTGAACCAAACTCTAACAAAGAACCACCCATCTGACAGCTCTCATATAGAGTCAGCTGTCAGACGATTAACCAATAGAGAACCTGTAATTCTCCCGCCCAAACTGGGTGCGACCTTTAGCCAATGGGAGTGCTTGATAGTAAGTCTAAGGACTTAGAACTTTCGCTAACTATTATTTGAAAGAATCAAAAGCTGTAAAACTAAAAAAGGAAAAGATCCAGTCAAAGCACTCTTTATGATGCTTATGGGCCTGCATACGCTTCTAGTAAAGGATGAGATAGAAGGAAGAATACATTTCATTTCCCTTCACTAATTCTTTTGTATTATTAAAAGAATAGGTTACAGTGAACATAGGTGGAGGACTAGAGAGTGAGCATGATTAAAAAACAACAACATAGTATTTAGTATTTATTAGATTTGTATACCGCTCTTCTCCCTTTCGGGACTCAGGGCGGTGTACAGGCAGCGATAAAAATCAATAATACAAAACATAACATATATTAAAATATATTACATAATTAGCCTGTCCTTATAACCCCTGCTAAAAACCCCTACTAAAACAGCTTAAAACTATGATAGGCTGGCCGCACGAAATAAATAGGTCTTCAAGGCCCGACAGAAAAGGCGCAGGTCCGTGGACGTCCGTAGGTCAGGGGGTAGGTCATTCCAGAGGGCAGGGGCTGCCACAGAGAAGGCTCTCCTCCTGGGGGTCGCCAGCCAACATTGCCTGGCCGATGGCACCCTGAGGAGGCCCGCCCTGTGGGAGCGCACTGGTCGGTGGTTGGTGTTTGGTAGCAGGAGGCGGTCTTGCAAATAGCCAGGTCCCTTGCCATGAAGCGTTTTGAAGATGGTCACTAATATCTTGAAGCGCACCTGGAAAGCCACAGGCAGCCAGTGCAGCTCACGCAGGAGAGGTGTCACATGGGAGCGCCTAGATGCTCCCGAAATCCCCCACGCGGCTGTGTTCTGAACCAACTGGAGCCTCCGGGTGCACCTCAAGGGAAGCCCCATGTAGAGCGCATTGCAATAGTCCAGGCGGGAGATGACGAGGGCTTGAGTGACCGTGCTTAAAGCATCACGTTCAAGAAAGGGGCACAACTGGCGTATCAGGCGAACTTGATAAAAAGCCCCCCTGGCCACGTCTGTCATATGATCTTCTAGAGACAGCCAAGAGTCCAGGAGGAGTCCAGGTAGCGAGCCCTCTCTGTAGGGGCCAATGACTCGCCCCCAATAGCCAGCGATGGCACCAACTGGCTATACCATGATGCCGGAAGCCACAGCCACTCGGTCTTGGATGAGTTGAGTCGGAGCCTGTTTCTCCCCATCCAGACTCGCACGGCCTCCAGACACTGGGACATCACTTCCACCGCATCTTTGGGGTGATCCGGGGTAAAGATGTACAACTGAGTGTCATCAGCGTACTGATGGAACTCTACCCCGAAACCACGGATGATCTCTCCCAACGGCTTCATATAGATGTTGAACAGGAGGGGCGAGAGGACCGACCTCTGTGGGACCCCACAAGTGAGGTACCTTGATGTTGACCTCTACCCTCCTGCCAACACAAATTGCAACCGGTCGGAGAGGTAGGAGGAGAACCACCGTAAAATGGTGCCCCCCACCCCCAGCCCCTCCAGCCGGCGCAGCATGATACCATGGTCGATGGTATCAAAAGCCACTGAGAGATCTAACAGGACCAGGATATAGGAACAACCCCTATGCCGGGCCCTCCAGAGATCATCCAGAGATCATCCACCAATGTGACCAATGACGTCTCTGTGCTGTACCCAGGCCGGAAGCCGGACTGGTGCGAATCCAGATAGACAGCTTCATCCAGGTGCTAAGAGAGCTGCCACGCCACCACACTTTCAACAACCTTCGCAAGGAATCGAAGGTTGGAGACAGGACGGTAGTTGTCCAACACAGCCGGGTCCAAGGAAGGCTTCTTGAGGAGGGGCTTCACCACTGCCTCTTTCAAGGCGGCCGGCAGAAACCCCTCACTCAAAGAAGCGTTGACAATTCCCTGGAGCCAGCCTCGTGTAACCTCCCGGGAGGCCAGTACCAACCAGGAGGGACACGGGTCCAATAAACATGTGGTGGCGTTCAGTCGCCCCAGCATCCTGTCCATGTCCTCAGAAGTCACAGGATCGAACTCTTCCCAGATAGCATTCTCAAGACCTGCCTCGGTCAGCCCGGCTGAACTACTCCAATCGGAGGCCAACCCATTCTGAATCTGATCCATTTTATCATGCAGATAACACCCAAATTCCTACGCATGACCCTGCAAGGGGGAATCCCGCGCCCTCAGGTGAAGAAGGGAGCGGGTCACCCTAAACAGGGTGGTAGGCCGGTTATCTGCAGATGCGATAAGAGCAGAGAAATAGTTACATTTCACCGCTCTTATCGCCACTAGGTAGGTCTTTAAATACGACCTTACCAGTGTCCAGTCAGACTCGGAGCGGGTCACTCTATAACAGTGATGGCGAAACTTTTTTTTATGGTGTGCCAAAATGGTGCACGTGTGCTACTGTGCATGTGGGCCCACACCAATTCCATCCTCCCTACCCACTGGCATATGATGGCATGAGACTCCTTTGCACATGCAGACATGACACCTCCCTAGGCTCCGGAGGCTTTTCTAAAGCCTGGGGAAGGCAAAAATGGCCTCCCCCCGATCCCCTGGAAGCCGGAAATGGATCATTTCCAAACTTGCAGTTGACCCATTGGGGCTGTTTTTTCACCCTGCCCATGCTTCAGGAAAGACTCCGGAGGCTGGGGAGGGTGAAAAAATAGCTCCAAAAGCTGAACCGGAAGTTTGGAAATGAACTTCCAGTTGGGCAATTTGGGCTGTTTTTCACCCTCCCCAGCCTCTGGAGTCTTTCCTGAAGCATGGGGAAGGTGAAAATGGCCTCCCTCAGCCCTCCGGAAAAGTGAAAAGGGAGATGGCTGGCGCGCGCATGTGTGCTGGAATTGATGGCTGGCATGCCAGAAAATATGACTCCTTGTGCCACCTGTGGCACCCCTGCCATACTTTCACCATCACGGCTCTATAACATTCGCATTTCACTAACCCCACACCTATCTAAAAAGGAATATCCCTCTGATACTGTGTTAAATACATCTTTATAATATGTAATTCCCTTTTTACTACATTTATGAAGTCATTTATAAATAAAAAATATAAAAATCATGAAAATGGCAAAGTCCCCTGAGCAGGTACACTTGGTGGGATCCAGAAGAAGGGCCTTCTCCATGGTGGCTCCCTCCCTCTGGAACATAATCCCTTCAGAAAAACGACTGTCCCCCACTTTGACAATCTTACATAAGGCCCTGATGGCCTAGTTTTGCCACAAGGCCAGGAAACACTGAGTGTTATGGAGCCCAACAAATGGCTTATTTGATTGTATTTTTTCACTGGGGGTGGATATGATATTTAATTTTTATTTTTGTCTATGTTGTGTTTTATTGCTTATAAGGTGCCTAGAGTCACTATGAGCAAGTAGAAAGTTATATAAATTTTCTACATTAATAAATTTTAAAAACCTGCAAACATTGAACATGATTTGATTCAATATCTCTAATCTTCTAACAAGAAAACTGGATTTCCAATGTCCTTCTGTCTTGTGGTATTGAAAGACAGAAGGTGTATAATTAAATAATATTGGAGAATGATTGTAAATGCAGCAGGATGAGCTTTTTGTTTTTGAAATTGGCAACTACAATAAATCTTAGTGAGCAGGATAATTTCTCCATTAATCCTCTCTTGTCAGAATTAATAATTTCTATATGTATCCTACAGATAGCAAACAATCCTCCTCTTTTTTTGTGTAGCGATTTCTCAAAGCCAGAAATATCACATGATGTACTAATTTCTCTTTCTGAGTTGCTCCCTGTGGTTGAGGTTAGGCCGCAAAACAATGATGTAGCATTTTGGTAGGAATATGCATCCCAGTAATGAAGCACTGGAGGCCAAGATGGAGAAGACCTCCACAGCTACCATGGCTTTTCCTTTTGTGCTCCGATAGGCTGGAAAGAAGGAGATCCACACACTACAAAAGGCCAACATGCTGAAGGTGATGAACTTGGCTTCGTTAAAGCTGTCAGGTAATTTACGGGCAAGGAAAGCCATAATAAAGCTGGCAATGGCCAAGATACCCATGTAGCCCAAGACACAGTAGAGGAAAAAAGGTGACCCCTCATTGCATTGTAAAATCATTTCTTGGAGTTCTGAGTGCATGTCCAACTCAGGGAATGGGGGAGATGTTGACAACCAAAGAACACAAATACATACTTGGAAGAGAGAACAGGAAAGGACAATAGAAAAGGCCAATCTTTTCCCCACCCATTTTCTCATCTGAGATCCAGGTTTAGTGGCCAAGAAAGCCACAACCACAGTGATGGTTTTGGCCAGGACACTAGAAATGGCCACTGAAAAAGTGATGCCAAACATTGATTGTCGGAGAAGGCAGGTCACTTTGCTAGGCCGGCTGAGGAAGAGCAAAGAGGAGAGAAAACAGAGCAGAAGAGAGACAAGGAGGGTGTAGGTGAGGGACCTGTTGTTGGCTTTGACAATGGGAGTCTTCTTGTGCTTAATAAATGTTCCAAGTACCCAAGAGGTCAAGAAGGAGGAAAAAAGAGCTGCTGAGGTTAAACCAATTCCTAAGGTTTCTTTAAAACTTAGAAAGACCAGCAGTTTCAGGATACATACATTCTTCCCTTTATTTGGATAATGATCTTCTGGACATTCAAAACAGTCATTCATATCTGAAAGAAATGTCAAGGAAAGTTTTTATACATTCCATATTTTTGAAAAAACAATAAATTTATTAAAATTTAGACCATTTTGACTTTTCCTGTTTTTCCAAAACACAGAGAAGTAATCTGTGGGAATGTAAATAAGAGTTTATGGTTAGGGTCCTATGGGCAAACTTTATATTCAGAACAACAGATTGTGATTTACAAGTATAGAAATGATTCCTCAATTGTGCAGAGATGGACAGGTTAACTACGGAATGAAAAGATACAGAAGAAACAGATTATTATATGATTTGGAACATATGGTATAATTGGCTAGAAAATAGATGTAAAGACCATACATAAAGTTTGCTTAAGAGGTGTATTAAAATGGAAAGGTATATATTTGTAAATATTGATACAGGTTAAAACTAAAAGGTATTATGTACATATATAAATAATTATACAATATATAGAATAGTGATGTATATAATAGGAAAGAAAGAACATTGAAATAGCCACAATGTAAATATGAGTGATATCAATACTGCAATGCTGTAAAGTCCAAGACTGAGTGGCTGTGATTTCCGGCACCCCGGTTCAGCCAGATTACTCCAACTCTGGCCATTGGGGGCGAAACACCGGCCCCCGTGGAGAGGGCGCAAAATTTGGGTGTCCTCCTGGATTCCCGGCTGTCCATGGAAGACCATGTGGCGGCGCTGGCCAGGGGGACGTTTCATCAGGTTCGCCTGATGCGCCAATTGCGTCCCTTACTGGACCGGGCTGCCCTTCGCACAGTCACTCAGGCCCTCGTGACATCCCGACTCGACTACTGTAATGCTCTCTACATGGGGCTTCCCTTGAGGTGCACTCGAAAGCTACAGTTAGTGCAGAATGCAGCCGCGCGGGTGATTACGGGAGCTCCTAGATGCTCCCATATAACACCGATCCTGCGCGAGCTGCACTGGCTTCCTGTGGCCTTTTGGGTGCGCTTCAAGGTTTTGACGACCATCTTCAAAGCGCTCCATGGCTCGGGACCTAGTTATATGCGAGACAGTCTCCTGCCCCATATATCCCTCAGACCGATACGCTCCCACAGAGAGGGCCTTCTCAGGGTGCCGTCGGCCGGACAATGCCGGCTGGCGACACCCAGGGGAAGGGCCTTCTCTGTGTCGGGCCCTGCCCTGTGGAACGACCTACCCCCTGAACTTTGTACCATCACTGACCTTCGCCTCTTCCGCCAGTGTTTGAAAACACATTTATTTCACCAAGCCGGCCTTTCATAGCCTCCACTGTGGACTAGTATAGATAGTTTTTTAAAACGGGGGTTTTAATTGGTTTTTTAAAAGGGGGGTTTTAATTGGCAGGATTCCATATTTAATAGATTTTTAAATTTTGTATTTTGGTATTTTTGTATTGTTGTATATTGTTTTAACTTTCCTGTGCGCCGCCCTGGGTCCATTCGGAGAAGGGCGGGATATAAATTGAATAAAATAAATAAAAAAATAAAATAAAGAGTGGAAATGCAGTATAAATGTTGTGGGTCCTAAACAGATCCCAAAAAAGATTAGAGAGGTGAGGAGGAAGTATTCCTTCTTATCTAAAAAATTATTTAACCACGGGATTTGGTTTAAGTGGGCGATGCCAGAAGGGATGTTGGTGTTCTGCGATGAAGGAAGAGTAAGGATTAAAACAGTTGTTGAGGCGGAAGCCTTTCTTAAAAAACATTCCTCTATCCTGGGGGAAGATCCAGGGGGGACAGAGGGGGCCACGGCCCCGCCCGCTGGGGGCCAGGAAGGAGAACAAGAAGATACAATTGCCAAGAGACTTAGGTCTAAAAAATGACTTTGCTTTTTATTAATACAGTATAACTTTTTATCTGGATGTTTGTACACGATTGCCAGCATAGAATTTAGAATTTATGATGTTTGCATTTGTTTTCACCTTGCAGTATTATTGGAAAATGTATTACCAATTTCTTATTATGAATCCCCGGAGGGGCCAACGACCTCGACGTGAAAGTTCTCAAAATATTTTTGTATTTCACCCTACCCCTACCCTACCTTAAAAAATTTGGAAAAACCAATAAAACTTTTTCAATATAAAAAAAATGTCATGGGTCCTCTGCGGAGAAGGGCGGGATATAAATATAAATAAATAAATAAAGTAACATGTCTAATAAAAATTATTTTTTTTAAAAAAAGAAATGAAGTGAATATTTGAAGAACTCACAAAACTCACAAAACTATTTGCTACACTAAAGTAGTTTATTACAGTTTGCTTAGGATTATCTAATGACAAGTGGAATGTCTAACCTACCTATTTGATTTGAAATCTTCCTTTCTGGGCAAGGAACACAGTTGTAGCAACAGAATTGTTTTCCTTCCAACCCTTTCTTCCAGTATCCAGGGGAGCAATGGTCATTACACTGAGAAAATGGAATAACCTGGTGATAAACATAAATTCCTAAAGGGTTAGTCCAGGTTTATGTATAAGTAAAGGTTTCCATGTCCAGTTGTGTTCAACTCTAGGACACAGTGCTCATCTCTGTTTCTTGGCCAAGGGAGCCAGCCAAGATATTTTCTTTTTATTATAAAGTTTTTTTAAATTTTTTCATGTTCATAACATATAATCACATGTATACTCTTATATAGCCAACATCATATTGTATTATTAAACTAGCTGTACCCCCTCTATCCACCTACTTACCTACCTACCTACCTATCTACCTACCGTATTTCTCCCTCTCCATCCCGCTACCTACCTACCCACCGTATTCTCTCTCTCTCTACCCACCTACCTAGAGAGAGAGGAGAGAGGGTCGCTGACTTGGTAGCAGCCTTGTGGGAGGGGGAGTTTGGAAGAGGGGGGCACTGGTCGCGGTGTTTGAGTGGTGAGGTGGCAGGGTGGAAGGAGGTGGGGGGTTGCAGCATTGGGAGCACAAGTATTGCGAGAGGTGAGGTGGGAGGGAGGAGGCGGGGGGCATGGCGCAGGTAGCTTGGTTGCAGGCATGGCGAGTTGGGAGGGGGGAGGAGGCAGGGGCGTGGCGCAGGGAGCTCCGTTGCAGGCATGGAGAGTTGGGAGAGTGGAGGAGGCAGGGGGTGTGGCGCAGGGAGCTCTGTTGCAGGTATGGAGAGTTGGGAGGGAGGAGGAGGCAGGGGGCGTGGTGCAGAGAGCTCTGTTGCAGGCATGGAGAGTTGGGAGGGGGGAGGAGGCAAGGTGGCTCAGGCAGACTGACATCCGCCCCTCCTCCAGAAACCGTGGCGTCAGTCCTGGAAGAAAACGGAAACATACAAAAACACCAAGAGGGACAGAGACAAACAGACAATACCCACAGAAAAATATAACAGTGTTTAAGGCTTGTCAGGATATTTAGCATAAAATTTCTTAAGCAGTTTAGGGGCTCGAACGTGGCGTTTATCCACCCACTCGGTATGAGAAGGAGGGAAATCCCTCCATGAGACAAGGTATTGAATCTTATTTCTCCACACCCTAGAATCCAAAACGTCTTTTACTTTGTAATGGGGTTCACCGGAAATGAATAACGGTGGCGGGAGTGTAGATTGTAGTGGCTGAAGATAAGATGTGTGTTCAGGCTTCAAGAGATGGACATGGAAAATCGGGTAAAGGCGACGATAGGTTTTTGGTAAATCCAGTTTGACTGACACGGAGCTGATGATCTTAACAATGGGGAAAGGTTCAATCTATTTCGGGTCCAATTTCCTACATTTTTGGGGGCTCTCCAAGAATCTAGTAGAGAGGTAAACACGGTCACCAACTTTATAATCTGGAGGGGCAATTCGTTTCTTGTCAGTATACAATTTATGAGATTGGTGAGCATCATCCAGCGTTTTTCGCGCCACCGGCCAAAATGACGATATCTTACTACTCCATTCCAAGAAGAGAGGGAATGGTAGGAGACTCGTGTGGCAACTCGGGAATAAGCACAAAGTCTTGACCGTAGATCAATTTGAAGGGAGTCATACCGGTGCTGCTATGAACGGAATTGTTTTAAGCCACCTCAGCATGGGTTAAGAGGTCGGCCCAATCGTCCTGTTGGTAATTAATGAAACATCGCAAATATTGTTTCAAAACGGAATTAGCCCTCTCACAAGCTCTGTTCGTCTGCGGGTGGTGAGAGGAGCTCAATCCCTGGGAGGAGCCAATCATCTTCAAGAATTCCTTCCAAAACCAAGAAGTGAACTCCTCTATCAGAAATAATACATCGAGGAACTCCGTGTAGGCGATAAATGTGAGTCAGGAAAAGTGCCCTGGCTGTCTCTAGCCGCTGTGTACGCTCATCTTTCTCTGCCAGGTTCCCTCCCGTTCGGGGTTTCTGTTTCTCTCTTCTTGGTAATAACCCGCCCAGAGGGTCGGGGGAGCGTTTTCCCTCTCTCTCCCTGCTGCGTTTCAATTTATCAGCCCTCGAAATTAATTTCCTCATCTGGCACCTCCCAGGAGGGGGGAGAGAGGGCCCTTCTGCGTCTAGTAGTTACTCCCCAAGTGGGTTCTTCAAACATTCCTTTCCTGCCTACTCCCTCTGACCATCGGTGACGAACTGATTTATCTTCAGATTCACCTCCCAGGCTAAGATCCTTTAAAAGTTCAACGACTGACCTGTCTTCGGCTTGCTGGACATCTGGACTGGAAACGGGGGCTGGATTGGCGGGGGTTATATTTGGAGCCGTGGCTCCCAGTAAATCTTCTTTCCCCGCGTCTGACATTTTTGAATGTTTTATTTTCTCACTCGCTGCTAAAGCGGTTAGCTCAGAGACAATGTAATTGGATTCCTTGCTTTTTTGTCATGACTGTTCCCATCATAAATCAAGGAAGAACACACTTGACTTCATTTAGAAGGTTCAAGGCTACTTTTACTGATAATGATAAGGCTTCAGCCAAAGTCAAGCAAGGAATGAAACATTTAGGCGTGCAATATACGTAACAAAGCATAACCCAACCCTTAAGCCCCTTTGACCTCAGCATATTGTCCAATGCAAAGTCAGCCACGACATCAGGTGCAGTTCCATCTCAGGGTCATCATCAGAATGGAATGCAGTCCGTTAGCTGATGTGATAAGGACTGCGTCCGTCTCTCTCCGCCTCCTGCTCCTTTAGTAGCTTAGCAACCCCAGCCCTCCCCCCGTTTCACTATGTCAGGCGCTGCATGCAAAAGCAGAGACTGACACATGGAGAGTTGGGAGGGGGGAGGAGGCAGGGGGTGTGGCGCAGGGAGCTCCATTGCAGGCATGGAGAGTTGGGAGGGGGAGGAGGCAGGGGGCATGGTGCAGAGAGCTCTGTTGCAGGCATGGAGAGTTGGGAGGGGGGAGGAGGCAAGGTGGCTCAGGCAGCTGCGTTGCAGGCATGGAGAGTTGGGAGGGGCGAGGCAGGGGTGGTGGTGTAGGGAGCTCCGTTGAAGGCATGGAGAGTTGGGAAGGGGGAGGAGGCAGGGGGGGCTGGCAAGTGAGTGAGGAAAACACAAAAGAGCTGCAGTTGTACATTGGTGTGGTTTGTACTTGCCACCAGTGTGCCATGTCCACACAATTTGTACGTATCATTGGTGCTGCACTTGTAAGGAACGTTGTGTGAAAATTTGGTGGTGATTAGCGGTTTTGAACAAACTCATAGTTATTTTTTTATTTATATAGATGTTTACAGTACATCAAGTCATCTTACCATCAACTCCCAAAACAATTATAGGATCCTGTGCTCTCCATACACCATATTTGTAACTTACCCATCACTTTTTTTCTCCTCTCTCCTCCCCCTCCCTCCCTCCTTTCTTCCCTCTGTCATCCTTCTCTTCTCTACTTGCCCTTTCTCTCTCCTTTTCCGCTCTCCCCTTTCCCCTCATTTCTCTCCTCCTCTTCCACCCACTGCCCTCTCTCCTATCCCTCTCTTCTTCCCTCACCTCTCTTCTCTACTTCCAACTCATTTACTTGGTGTATTAGAGCTTCTGAGCATGCTCCATTTTATGTTGATGGTATTTATAGTTCCTTTTCAATATACATATTTAATTTTAACATGTATTCTCCTTCATTTTTATAAAAAAAAAACTAGAACAAAAAGTATACATCTATAGTCATCGTGCTTTTAAACCCATCCCTCCTGCCTAATTTTGGCCGAGATGTAGACCTGGTTACAATTCCCAGCTATTCATTATTACTTTTATATAACTATACATCCTTCAATGCCCCCAATTTGTGATTCTATTTATTAAATCTCAACAGTTTCCCATTGTAGGTGCATTTCATGTTCACTCTCCATTTTTCCATATCTTGGATTAGATTACCTTTAATTGTCTATAAATGGCAATCCTCGTTGTTCAATGTTCATTATAATTCCCTTAATCCATTATATAGAATAACAAGCAGTAAACATCTCACTTTATTCATCATCTTAAATGTTCCATACATGTCTATGTTTCATATGTTTTTAACCCAAGCTTAGTCCTTCTATTGTCATATTCAATCAATTCACAACTCAGTTTAATTATCATGTATAAAAGTGAATCACAAACCTCTACAACCTCCCCATATCAGTTTCATATTTATCCATATTCCATATATTTTAACCTTTGTTTTGGTATCTTTCCATTATTATAGTCAACCAGTTAGCAACTCCATTTTATTGTCATATTTAGGAATACAATATTCCCTTTTGTTGGGACATTTCCCCTTTTCATAATTTTCCCTATACCACTGCCAAGAACAATGGAGTTTTTGGTCTGCTTTTTATTTCCCTCCATTTCTACCCCTTCACTGTCTTGCCCCCTTTCTCCTTTGAATTCTTCTTTAGTTATCTGCTTTTCTGGAATAAGAATTCTATTTTGGCTTGATTTTAATGATTTGTGCACATTTTTTTAAATAGTTTCACGTATTTCTTCAAATTCCCAGTTTTCCATGATCCAGTTCCAAAGTTACAGTTAGTTATACAGTTCTTATTTCAGATTTATGATCCACCTTAAATTTATCCACTTCAGCTGCTGTGGGGAAGAGCAATGGGAGCCATCTTGCCCCAACACTTTAAGAAGTCTTTAAGAAGTCTTTAAGAAGATGTTGGATAGCCATTTGTCTGAAATGTTATAGGGTTTCCTGCCTAGACAGGGGGTTGGAGTAGAAGACCTCCAATGTCCCTTCCAACTCTGCTATTGTATTTTATTGTATTGTATCTTGGTCTTTTGTTCTTCCTTAATGTCCAGTTCCAAAATTGCAGTTAGTTATACAAGTCTTATTTCGAGGTTCTGGTCCACCTTAAATTCAGTTAATTCAACTTCTGTGAAACTGGAAGAGAATCTGGGGCCATCTTAATCTTTTGCAAAGAAAAAAAAGGAAGAAAGAGGGGGGGAAACCCTTCATATTTCCAAGTTCTTGACTCTGTTATTATCCTTTCCCTTGCCACCTTCGACCTCCGGTCGATTACAGCTGCTCAAAATATATCAATTGGAACAAACTTTCAAACAGCCAGATTCACGTACATTTCTCTTTTGCTTCCTGCTTTTCCAAATTCTGATTTATGGAAGCTGGTTGATTAAAACTTCCCACACAGTCAAGGTTAGGTTATCAGTTATCAGTGAGAAGAAGTGCTTCTTCTTGATTTTTTGGAATTACTTAAGATACATTAGTTGGAAGAAGTTCAAATTAAGTAAATCCTTCAGAATGTTTGGTTTCTATTTCAAACCCAAAACCAAATTTAGAGTTTATATTTGAGTGGGTTTGTCATTTCTCTGCTTTCTCCCTTTCTCTCCGAAATTGTTTCAAACAAATAGCTTTTGGGGTGGCTGGTGTTTCAACCCTCCGTTTTCCTTTTCTTTCTTTCTTTCTTTTTGAAAAAATCCCGTTCTGACCATCAATATTATTTATGCTCTCAAGTCTACTTTGCCTTTTCCAAGTTTGATTTATGGCTGTGGGTTAGATAGACTGTTCTTTTGTCTCTTCCTCACCTTCCTGTTCATTTGCTTTGACTTGAAATCAGCATCTTGTCAGTCATATTGCAGGCTGCTGCCCCGATTCCGATTCATAGGGCAAATCTCTGACCTACAAGGGATCTGTTACCTCCCTCTCGGTCTGATGAGATGCTGCCCCTCTTTGCCCCCGATCCGGGGGAGGGTCTGATCCAAATAATAATAATAATAATAATAATAATAATAATAATAATAATAATAATAATAATAATAATAATAATAATAATAATAATAATAATAATAATAATAATAATAATTTAATATTTGTATAACCGCTCCCTCTCCCCATAGGGACTCGGGGCGGTGCACAGGTAGAATAAAAACAGTAAAAATATTCAGACATTTCTTAAAAACAAATTAAACCTAACCTGCGCTAAAATTCCCCATTAAAACTAAGCTATACTAAAAACTACCCAATAAAACCCCAGAGACAGAGAGACTATCCCAGGCCGGCCAGACAGAAAAGATGAGTTTTCAATTTAAGATGGAAGGAGCGGAGGTCCGTGGTCGTCCTAATATCGGGGGGAAGGTCGTTCCAGAGGGCCGCGCCCACCACAGAGAGAGCCCTTCCCCTGGGCGTCGCCCGCTGACAAAGTCTAGTAGACGGCACCCAGAGAAGTCCCTCTCTGTGGGAGCGAATCGGCCGTGAGGATGTATGAGGCAGGATCCGATCCCGCAGGTAGCTAGGTCCCGAGCCATGGAGCGCTTTAAAGATGATAATTAACACCTTGAAGCGCACCCGGAAGACGACAGGTAGCCAGTGCAGCTTGCGCAAGAGCGGTGTTACATGGGTAGACCTGACGGTTCCCATAATTGCTCGCGCGGCTGCATTCTGGACTAGCTGAAGTCTCCGGGTGCACCTCAAGGGAAGCCCCATGTAGAGAGAGTTACAATAGTCCAGTCGGGATGTCACGAGCGTGTGAGTGACTGTGCGAAGGGCGTCCCGATCCAATAGGGGGCGCAATTGGCGAACAAGGTGAACCTGGTAAAACGCCCTCCTGGCCACGGCTGTCACCTGATCTTCCATGGACAGCCGGGCATCCAGGAGGACACCCAAATTGCGCGCCCCATCCACAGGGGCAAGATGTTCGCCCCCTATGGCCAGCGATGGAGTGAGCTGGTTGAATCGGGCAGCCGGAAACCACAGCCACTCGGTCTTGGTCGGGTTGAGCCTGAGTCCGTTACTTCCCATCCAGATCCGCACGGCTTCCAGGCACTGGCACATCACCGCTACGGCATCGTTGGGGTGGTTTGGGGTAGATATATACAACTGAGTGTCATCATGGCTCGGGGCCTAGTTATATGCGAGACCGCCTCCTGCCCCATACATCCCTTAGACCGATACGCTCCCACAGAGGGGGCCTTCTCAGGGTGCCGTCGGCCGGACAATGCCGACTGGCGACACCCAGGGGAAGAGCCTTCTCTGTGGCGGGCCCAGCCCTTTGGAATGACCTACCCCCTGAATTACGTACCATCACCGACCTCCGCCTCTTCCGCCAATGTCTTAAGACATATTTGTTTCAACAAGCCGGCCTAGCCTAACCTCCCATAGGGACTTTTAGGTAGTTTTAAATTGGGTTTTTAAAATTTGGTTTTAGCGCAGGATAGGTTATTTAATAGTTTTTTAAATTATATTTATTGTATTTTGTATGTTTTTAAATTTTCCTGTGCGCCGCCCTGGGTCCTTCTTGGAGAAGGGCAGGATATAAATTTAAATAAATTAAAATTAAATTAAATCAGCGTATAGATGGTACTCTACCCCAAAACCATGGATGATCTCACCCAGCGGCTTCATGTATGTGTTAAACAGGAGGGGCGAGAGGACCGACCCCTGAGGCACCCCACATGTGAGGGGTCTCGAGGTCGACCTCTGCCCCCCTGCCAACACAAATTGCGATCGGCCAGAGAGGTAGGAGGAGAACCACCGTAAAACGGTGCCTCCCAACCCCCCCAGCCGATGCAATAGGATACCATGGTCGATGGTATTGAAAGCTGCCGAGAGGTCTAATAGGACCAGGATGGAGGAACAACCCCCATCTCTGGCCCTCCAGAGATCATCAACCAACGCGACCAATGCCGTCTCGGTGCTATGCACGGGCCGAAAGGAGGACTGGCGCGGATCTAGATAGTCAACTTCCTCCAGGTGACGGGGAAACTGTTGTGCCACCACACTCTCGACAACCTTCGCCAGAAAGGGAAGGTTGGAGATTGGACGGTAGTTGTTTAAAAGAGCTGGATCCAAAGGATCCCAATTGTTAGTTTGTCAGACAGTATCCATATGAGGCTCTTCAGAGCTCACACCCCCCAGGTCTGTCCAGCTGGAAAACCTTCTGTCAAATCCCCCAAAGATATTTTCCATGGTCATGCGGCCAACGAGGCTATATGCCAGAGGCACCAGGAGCATTGTTACCTTCCCACCAAAGTGGTACATATGAATCTACTCACATTTGCATGCTTTTGAATTCCTAGGTGAGGAGGAGCTGAAGCAGGCATAGGAGCTCACCCTATTGCATGATGCTCAGGTCTCAGCTATCCAGCTGACAAGCTCAGTGTCTTTAACCATTGAGCTATTGCATATTTATTCTGTCCATTAAAATGTTGATATTATAAGGATGTGCAAAGGACGTGTTTGGAGAATGGCAGGGTAGATAAAGAGATATATGTGATTACAACTCCTGTGATTTCAAATGGATATGCAACCCAAATATGAATTTAAATTGTAATGTCATTTTGTAAATTTGATGAATGCTTGATCGTTTACAATATTTGTACAGAATATGTCATTTTCTTCAAAAACACTTATTAGATTTCTAAAGAGATTGTGTTCAATATGGGATCATAAGGAATCAAGGAATAGTTGATTAAATGAATCCACACCTGGTTAAAAGCTGGGTGCCAGACAATCACCTCTTCGTCAATGATTAATCCGTTCACATTGGGAATTTGAGGATCCATCTCTCCAATTCTAACTCTCTGAAAGGATCTATTTGGGAAAGTGATCAAGTTGGTGATGTCGAATCCACCAGTTGCTTCTCCTTTCTCATTCAGGAATATTCTCTCCCCAGCTGTATTGTTGAAAGAAATGCCTTGAAGAAATGAATGGAGCTACTTGAAAAAGAATGAAAGGGAGATAGAGTTGAAAGGATAGTGTTTGCCAGTATTTTGAATTTTCACTTAGTCATTCTTCCCATTGCTCTAACAAATATCAAATAAGTACACTTACAATATAGATAATCTATATTTCAGAGAATGACACAGGTCTGTTCTAGAAATAATGTAATGTTACTTACAGAGAAAAATAGAACAGCAAGTAACAAATCAAAGGGTGGAGGTCACAGCTGAAAAGGACTGAGATTTGGTCCATTCCTCTTGAATATTGATAGAGAGAGAATGCTGTACATCCCAACTCTAAAATGTTCATGAGCCAAAGGGAAGTGCATTAGAGAACTAGCTGAGGATAATTTTAGATAGCAATAGCACTTAGACTTATTCCCTCTGGAGATTCTCAGTCATCCAGGTCATTGGTTTTTCAAGAGGCAACAGGGCTTTCTGGTTTTTCTTTGAAGGTGTTACACTTCTCATCCAAGAAGCTTCTTCAGCTCTGATTAGATGGCAGGGAAGGATTTATACTTCTTGCAGAAAGTGGTCATTTGCATTCTTTCAGCAAGTCATTAAGGTTATCTGGAGCTTTATCTGAGTCATGAGGGTCACCTGAGTGCTCCAAATGGGTGTGGCGCCTTCTTGGAACTGTTGAAAGGACTGTGTTGTAGATTGGAGATAGATGATGTTGTATCCCTCCCTGCCTGGTAGGTCCTACACGAGGAACAGGCAGCACTTCTGAAAATGCTACCTTGGAAGTTCGGGACTTCAATCTTCTTCCTAGCAACCTGAATTTGGTTTCCAGGACTGATTGCTTTGCCTTCCCAACATCATTGGTACCAATGTGTACCACGACCTCCCCCTCTGTTGAGAGAGGGCTATTCAATTTTGACATAGATGGCCTCTATGATTTCCTATGATGTGGCTTCTCTCTTCACCTGCATTCCAACTACTGAAGCTCTCACGGTAGTGAAACATCATTGCTACAAGACAGCACCATAGGTGATAGAACCAACCTCAGCCCAGATCACATGTATGTGCCATGCTGGACTTCTGATTGACAACTATTTTAAGTGCAATCAAGGTGTCTGTAGACAAAAACCCAGATGCACCAGGAGTTCACCTGTGTCCCCCATTGTAGCAAATCTTTACATGGAAGAGGTAGGAAAGATTACCTGCCAAGGCTGCAGATTTGGAAATTCAACCTTTTTAATCTTTCTCGGTTGGGATTTTGAGCTCACTGCTTCATGCAAAGAATGCGCCACTGCATAAACAGCATTGTAGATGCTGTAACTTTGGCCAGTCATCTGAAATTCAAACAGAGGACCAGGTAGATTCTCCAACTTCTCTTCTCCAGTACAAGTTTCAGTAATCGTAGATGAAGACAATTCTGTATTTGAAAATGAACAATTGAATAAATCCGCCCAAACCTCTTGAAGGAATCCATCTTTGGAAAGGTTTGAAGGTTGGATGACTTGAAGAAATTCTTTAAAGCCTCGAACTTCTCTGGAATGCACCGTAAAGGAAAGAGCCCCATGGAACATCTGGAGATCCCATCTCCTTTGGAATCCCATCAGGATAAAATCAATTGGACTCATCAAGATCCAAACCTTCCTCAATAATGCACTCTCTTTATTTTCAGGATCCCATAGAAACATGATTGTTCTGAGCCACACTATTGTGATGGATTCTCCATGGACAAGAAACACATTCACTTTTGGATCCATCAATTTATTAGAAATAACTGAGATTGAATTTAACAATTCTGGCATTTTTTCCAAGTCGAGATATTGTGGAATTTTTTGTGTGAAAGCTAAACAGACCCCGTTCTGTGAAAGCAATGGCTGCAGTTTCTGAAAAAAACGCTCTTCCTTATTTTCAAAAGCAAAGACTCCTATCCATGTCCATCCAAAAGAGAGAAGAAGCTGTATAATTCCACCATATTGATGCTCCTCTTTTGGGACCATGTAATAAAGTGGAAATAACTCAGTAATCTGAAAGTCTTCTTGGGCAAAGGAACCATAAGTCAACTAAACAAACAGAAAAGAGAAGTTTGTTACTCATTAAAATCATGGTGAAAATATGAAGAAGACTGTGGGATAGAAACTCAATGAAGCTCTCCGTACATGGAACATTTGTCCAATTCTACGTAGATTATGACATTTTCTGGGAAAGAGAAACAATTATAATTCCGTGATATAATAATTTCCCATCTGAAATATAACTAGATTGCAACCACACTCAGTTTCCTAATACAGAGTTCTAGTATGTTCATTCCCTTAGAACATCTGGAAACTTGCTAAAGCATCTGAGTATTTGAGCTCTTCTCGGCCTAAGGAAAGCTTTCTTAAGAACTAGACTTACTGGATTACCGTCTTCCCTTATTTGTAGCAGATAAAATAAAATAATTATACATGGACGACTATGCCCATGAGTTTTTGGAGGAATAGAATTTATCATCTCTTCATTTACTGCAATTATTATAGAGATCTTCAAAAGTACCACGTGGCCCCAGTACGTCAACAATTTCCAGCCAAATCAGTTGAGTTTGACATTCAGTTATTATTTCCAGACCCAACCAAGATATAGCAAGGGAAGTTGTCACCTATTGTCAGGTAATTTGGTGGAATTGGGAGCTGAGTTGAGGGGAGCAGTGAAAATGCTGATAGCTTTGATTTCAAGAAGTAGCTGAAAGGAGATCCTCCCTAAAACCATGAGACATGATAGCAGTGTTCCAATATTTGAGGAGCTCCTACAAAAACGAGGGAGTCAAACTATTTTCCAAGGCATCAAAAGGCAACATGAGAACCATGGATGGAAACTAACCAAGGAAAGAAGCAACCTAGAACTAGGGAGAAACTTCCTAATGGTGAAAACAATTAACCAATGGAACAACTTGCCTTCAGATGTCATCACTGGAGGCTTTCCAAAAGAGACTGGGACGTGATTTGTCTGAAATGGTATAGGGCCTCCTGCTTGCAGACAAGATTGGACAAGAAGACCTCTAATGACCCTTCCAACTCTATTATTCTATGTCCTATGTGATAGCCAGCCTTTTCTATCCTCCTCTTCACACACCTCCATATGTCACCATAGATCGTGGTCAATTCAAAACATCAGGTGACCCTCTCCAATAAGATTAATTTGTACTTTAATTTGTGATTTAAATTAATAAAGGATTTAGATATTTTTTTTGACTCATTTTTTGAACCAACATCTTGAGTTGTGGGTAGAATTGCAGAAAGGAGAAAAAAGAGAGAGCAAAATTGAAGTCCTGCAAAATGACATGGCAAAATATTAATCCTACAGCACCAATCCTTCAACAATGGCTTAAAAACCCACTAAATTAGTTTTATCGTACACCAAGCAAATTGTAGCAAGAAGAGTTGTGACCCATTGCTGGTTTTCAGTCAAAGCACATGTAATAAAAATTTTTGATTCAATTGGATTGCCTTGAGTATGGGAAAAAAAGATGAGAGGTGATAAAAGTGTATTTAACTGAATTCCTGGAGAAAGGAATGGCAAGCAA
Source organism: Rhabdophis nuchalis (assembly GCA_039707465.1). NCBI lineage: Eukaryota > Metazoa > Chordata > Lepidosauria > Squamata > Natricidae > Rhabdophis > Rhabdophis nuchalis. Next base: position 176,431,489 of record CM077647.1, on the reverse strand, counting down.
CTAGTATCTACTATTAATTACAAAATAATTTTCTCTCTCAGTCCACTCAAAACTACCTGTGGAACTTTGTAGATATTTATACTTTCTGCCATAAAGGATGATGTATCAGGACCTAAACCTCCAATGATGGCCATGAGATTCTTCTGGCTATCACATTTGTAGTTTGGGACAAATTCCTGGGATTTGAAAAGCAGGTCCAGAGTGGTGCGATAGGTCATCCTTGGGTTGTGGTAACTGTCATAGATGTGGAACCCAAGAGTGATGTTAGGTAAGATCTGTGAGTCCTCATTGATCTCCTTCACAGCAAAGGCCAAGGCGAGGACGTGCTGGTAGAATTTGGTTATTACACTGCAAATAGTTTAAACACCCCCCATTGAACAAAATAAGTTGATCACTCTATTATGGTAAAAGCATTCATATATGAGCAACAACCATTTCTGTCCCTGTTGTAAGTGAGAAGATGAGTGTCTTTGTAAAACACTCAATAAGTTCTATAGTTTTCAGCCACATACAGCATTTCCATGATTTGCAACAAATATGTATTGCACAAAGTTGTGTTTTTTTTTTTGAAGATATGGCATGTATTTCTATTTTGTATTCTACAAAATAGAATGCAGCCAGCAAGTATCACTCTTTTAATATATGTAAGTAATGCAGGTTTTGACTGCATAGACTGGATAATTATACTCTCTAAATGTTCCCCAAATTTTTTCTCCAAAAGACTTCTTGCACCTTCATTTCATGCATTTGGTGAATAAGACTTTAATACAATGGGAAGAAAATGATTTGTTTTTCAGATATGTTTGAAAGACAAGAAAGCAAGAGTAAGTTTATATAAAAGCCATGCATTTATTCTCAAAGAACTATTAGTCATAGAAGCAATTTTGGGATATCTAGCTCAGTTTAGAAAATGAATGGAAAGAAAAATAGAACACAATGGAACAGAACAGAATTCTTTATTGGCCAAGTGTGACTGGACACAAAATTAATTTGTCTCTGGTTCCTAAAAGAAGAGTTATGAAAAGAAAAGAAAAATACATTCATCAAGACTTATAAGATACAACACTTAACGATAGCCATATGTTACAAATAAGCAATCTAATCATACTAGGAAACAACTAAAACAATATAAAACAATCCTTACAGTGGTAAATCATAACGTTTTAGAGAAGGAAGTTTTTTAAATTCAATTCCAAAAACATTGTGAATCATCTGAGACACCATCCCACCCACGATGAGGTCACCAGGCTGGTACCACTCATGGGGAACAGGAAAAATATTGCTCGCAAGGCAGCTCAGAGTAACTGCTTTATGCACCAAGAGCATCAGAAGGAACAGAATCTTCAGGCATTTGTCATAGGGAAAATATTTGTGTCTCCTCTCCATAAGGAAGTTTGTATTTTAGTGGGTTATTCAATGATTGAGCCAAGGTTTATATCTGACCATGCACCTAATCAGAAATCCCATCGTTTTCTATCTGAAGTTCCATGAATGTGCAAATTTGTACACTGACTATCACTAGGATTGAACAGATGTTCAGGAATAAAAGAAAGGAGGGAGGAAACTTGTAAGAATGAGTCTGATTTTTATCCCTTTGTTCCAAACTTCTTGGGGTTCAAGAGTTACTTTATCATCTTGAAGCAGATCCCAAAAAAGATTAGGGAGATGAGAAGGAGGTACTCCTTCTTATCCAAAAAATTGTTTGATCACGGGATCTGGTTCAAGTGGGCGATGCCCGAAGGGATGCTGGTGTTCTGGGAAGGAGGAAGAGTGAGGATTAAAACAGTTGTTGAGGCGGAAGCCTTTTTAAAAAAACATTCCTCTTTCCTGGGGGAAGATCCAGGGGGGGCAGGGGGGGGCACGGCCCCGCCCGCTGGGGGCCTGGAAGGAGAGATAGAAGACACAATTGCCAAGAGACTTAGATCCAAAAAATAACTTTGCCTTGATTTTTGAGTAATATTGTATAACATGCGTATCTGGATTTTTGCAAATGACTGACAGCATTGAATTGAGAATTTAGAAATATGTACTTGTTTTCACCTTTTAGTTTTATGGAAAATGCTTTTTGTTACCAATTTATTATGAAGCCCCGGAGGGGCCAATGACTTCGACGCGAAAGCTCTAAAAATTTCTTTGTATCCCTTACCCTACCCTACTGAAAAAATTGTAAAAACCAATAAAACTTTTTCAATATAAAAAAAAAGAGTTACTTTATCATCAAATAGATATCTTAAGTGTTGCTGAATTTAAATACCTTTATGCACAGACCTTGAGGTTTTGGGCTAGCTAAATGAAATACAATTCCAGTAGGATATAATTATTTTGTTTTTGGTGAGAGAATAAGTGGTTCAACTTTTTTTTTTTCAAATGAGCAAATGCTAATGAAAGTAATCTAAGGGGCATTGGCAATTAAAAATGCCCTCAAGTATTGAAATTCATGTTAATATAATATAATACAATACAATAGCAGAGTTGGAAGAGACCTTGGAGGTCTTCTAGTCCAACCCCATGCCTAGGCAGGAAACCCTATACCATTTCAGACAAATGGCTATCCAACATCTTCTTAAAGACTTCCAGTGTTGGGCATTCAAAACTTCTGGAGGCAAACTGTTCCACTGATTAATTAAAAATGCCCTCAAGTATTGAAATTCAAGTATTGAAATTAATGGTCACCACGATGTAGAAAAGATGTAAAGACTCTAGAAGGAGTGCAGAGAAGAGCAACAAAGATGATTAGGGGACTGGAGACTAAAACATATGAAGAACAGTTGCAGAACAAGAAGCAATGGGTGGAAACTAATCAAGGAGAGAAGCAACTTAGAACTGAGGAGAAATTTCCTGACAGGACAATTAATCAGTGGAACATCTTGTCTCCCGAAGTTGTGAATGCCCCAACACTGCAAGTCTTCAAGAAGATGTTGGATAGCCATTTGTCTGAAATGGTATAGGGTTTCCTGCCTAGGCAGGGAGTTGGATTAGATGACCTCCAAGGTCCCTTCCAACTCTGCTATTGTATTGTAATTGTCCTATCGGTTAGGAAATTTCTCCTCAGTTCTAAATTGCTTCTCTCCTTGATTACTTTCCACCCATTGCTTCTTGTAATGCCCTCAGGTGCATCTGAGGGCTAATCCTACCTTTGTTCACAATATCCTCTCTTGAATGGATTGCCAAATCTGCATTTCTAAGAGTTGGTCCCTTAGTTTCCACTTGGGGCAGAGAGCTGAGGCTCTGAGTTTCTGTCTTGACAGCATTCAAAAATCCAGGACACGTGAAATAATCATTAGTTAAAATCATTCTGCTCAAGACTGTTCTCTGAGGAAAAACATGGAGGCAGGGAGCTGCTTTGAACTGTTTAATACAAACTGAACCAAACTGTAACAAAGAACCACCCATCTGACAGCTCTTATATAGAGTCAGCTGTCAGACGGTTAACCAATAGAGAACCTATAGTTCTCCCACCCAAACTGTGAACTTTAGCCAATGGGAGTGCTTGATAGTAAGTCTGAGGACTTAGCACCCTTTCCCCCTGGATTGTGCAGACATAGTTTCGCAAATGCGCGGGTCTACGGCGGATCCGACCCGAACGCTGTGGCATCTGCTTGGCCACTGTAGGAGATGAATATTCTTCCCCCACCACTTTGGTCGATGGTGATGCATCGGGTGGATCATGGGCTGCCTCCAATGCTGGAAAGTCAGGAGCAACAGGTACGTCATCTGCTGAGATCGCCTCCGGACATGACAGTTGTTGGCAGGGTGAACTTGGGCTTTCCGCCTTGCTGGGGACAGGGGGTATGTTGTCAAACGTGGCTGACTGTTGTTGTTGTTGTGGTTGCGCCTTGCACTCATCACCCACTGGCAACTCGCGGCGGCGCAGCTGGTCCACATGGCGCCGCCATTGCCGACTGTCCTCTAACAGGACCCTGTAAGAGCAGGGCCCGGTTACATGGAGAATATGTCCAGAGATCCATTTAGGCTCCCCTCCGAAATTCCGTGCAAATACCCAGTCCCCAGGGGCAAAATTCCTAATGCTAGCCCCATCCCTTATAGGAGTATCCGATTCATTTGAGGGGTGCAAACGATCTAGTAAAGTCCTGAAACGCCGTCCCATAAGGAGTTCTGCTGGGCTTTTGCCTGTCTACGCATGCTGAATGAGTAGATAGGTGGACACATTAGACAGCCAGTTCCCAGGGCCCATTCTTACCAATGCTTCCTTAGCTGCTCATATGGCTTGTTCAGCCCGGCCATTACTAGCCGGGTGGTAAGGAGCTACTGTGGTGGATTCCTAATTTTGCTAAGAAAGTTTGGAATGTGGCCGGTGTTAATTGAGGGGCATTATAAGACACTATAGTGTCTGGAAGACCATGGGTAGCAAAAATGCGCTGCAACACTTGAACAGTGGCCTCAGAGGTGGTTGAGCTCATAGGAACTAGTTCTACCCACCTAGAAAATGCATCAACTAATATCAAAATGTTATGCCCCTGGACCGGTCCCGCAAAGTCCATATGAACTCGTGACCAAGGTCCCCGGGGCATCTCCCATGCCCGGGGTGGCACTGCTGGAGGTGAGGGGCATGACAATTGACACGGTGAGCAAGAAGATACCCAATCTGTTATATCACTATCCAATTTGGGCCACCAGACATAGCTGCGGCCCAAAGCCTTCATCCTAGCTATGCCCGGGTGGCCCAGATGTAAATGGATGAGAACAGGGTTACGCAACATTTGGGGCACAACCACTCTATCACCCCATAACAGGCAACCCCTCAATTCAGATAACTCTAACCACCGATGGTAGTATGGCAGCACATTCTCCGGAACCTTCTCCCTCGGCCACCCCCTTGTTACCCAACCCATTTGAAATTAAAGAATCTTTTGCAGAGTGGCTGGCAATGTCCCTCGCCGATAAAGGCAAATCCATGTCAGCAATCAGGAGGACCTCCGTCTCCTGAGCCTCCTCCACCTTCACTTCGGTCAAAGGACACCTACTGAGGGCATCGGCATGCCCCATTTGCTTACCGGGACGGTATTCCAAACGATACAAATAGGTGGCCAGGAATACTGTCCAACGAGACATTCTGGAGGACAGAATGGCCGGAGAAGGCCGACCACCTGCCAATAACCCTAACAAAGGCTTGTGATCAGTTAGTAACACAAAATGTCTACCGTATAAATAATGGTGAAAGTGTTTTATCCCAGCTATAGCAGCCAGCGCCTCCTTGTCCACTTGGCTGTAATTCCTTTCAGCCTTGGACAAGGAGCACGAAAAATAGGCTATAGGAGCCTCTCGGCCATTGGGATAATGGTGGCTCAGGACAGCTCCCAGTCCGAACAGTGAAGCATCACAGGCCAGCAACAGCGGCAAGGATGTATCGTACTGCATTAAAACAACCAAAGATGTCAGAAGGGACTTGACAGCCGCAAAGGCGTGTGTCTCAAGGTTGCCCCATTTCCAAACTGCCGAGCTGTCGAGCAGTCTGTGTAACGGCTCGGCCATGGAAGCCTTATGGGGTACAAACATGGAATAAAATTCAAAAGCCCTAAAAAAGCCTTCAATTCAACTTTAGACTTTGGTGCTGGAGCGGATTTGACTGCTTCAACCTTGGACAGCATCGGATAAATACCTCAAGCGTCAATTTGGAATCCTAAAAATTCAACCTCACGAACTCCAATCTTACATTTGGCCTTCTTTAGATGGAGCCCCACCTCCCTAAAACGCACTAGAATTCCTCTCAATTTAGAGATGAATTCCTCCCATGAATCAGCTGCCACTAACACATCATCAAAATAAGGAAGGACCCCCGGTAAGCCATGGAGCAATCGCTCCATAATACTTTGAAAAATACCCGGGGCCACAGATACCCCAATTTGGAGACTTTTGCAATGGAACGCACCCTGGTGCGTGACTATGGTTTGGGTGTCTGCAGTAGCATCATCAACAGGCAGTTGTTGATACGCCTGTGCTAAATTGAGCTTAGCAAAGATCTGTCCTCAGCCCAAAGAGTGCAGCAGATGCTGCACCACTGGAACCGGGTACGGGTTAGCTTGTAACGCCCTGTTTAATGTCGAACGGTAATCTGCACAGATACTAATGGACCCATCTGATTTCAATGGGATCACTACTGGGGTTTCCCATTTGGCATAATCCACCGCTTCTAAAACCCTCTGGGCTTTTACCTTATCAAGCTCCTTGTCCACTTTTTCTCTGAAAGGGCGAATGGGACTCTACGAGCCTTAAGGCGCACCGGCGCACCTTTGGATCAAGATTAAAAGGAACAGGAGACCCTTTATATTTACCTAATGGGTTACTGAAAACATCAGTGAACTCCTGGAACAAGTCTTCCACAGTGGTTGAATGTTGGATCTCGTTGACCCCCGAAATAGCCAGACCCAAAGAGGCAAACCAATCTAACCCTAATAATGTAGCCAATGGGTCAGCAACAACAATCAATGGCAAGGTACCCTTGAACGTGCCATACTCAATGCCAAATTCCCCAGAGCCTAGTATGTTAATAGCATTCCCTTGATAATCCCTAAGCCTGCATTTACTGGGGCCCAGGCATTCCATGGAGATAGAGGGAACCAATTTTTTCAGGGTACCCCATGCAATGATGGATTTAGTGGAGCTGGTATCAATCTCCATCTTGCAGGGGCATCCCTCTAACAGAATTGTTAAGAACAATTTTTTACCACCCGACCTCCCAGTGAAAGCAGTGTTAACCACCCAGTCAGCACCCTCAGAACAATCCCCAATGTCATGACAGTTTGCCCCAGATCTGTCCTTCCGATGGTCAGTTTGCCGGGACGGAGGTCGGCTAGCCTAAAGCTCAGGCGAAGGCAGAGGAGCCCTGCAAAAGTAGGCCAGATGACCCCTCTTCCCACAACGACGGCAATGCACGTTGTTGAACTTGCATGAAGATCGCCTATGATTCCCGCCGCAGCTGAAACAGCCCGTCTGAGAGGTGGTAGAAGGTCTTCCTTGCCACGCTGCAGACATCATCTTGAGGTGACACACCTCAGACTCCTCACTCGGCTGGCCATCGTAATCACAAAATGCCTGGTCAGACAGGGCAGACACAGGCAACAAAGGCTTGCCAGCATGATATCTTTGAATTTCAGTGGCAGAATGAGCTGATTGTTCAGCCGCCCTTGCCTCATCAACAGCAATCTGCAACGTTAATTCAGAACGAGCAAGCAGCCTGCGCTGCAATTTTGCATCATTGGTGCCCCAAGTCAATTGCTCTAAAAGTGCCTCACCAAGATTAGCAAATTCACAATGTATAGCAGCACTCCTCAATTATGCCAAATACTGGCTAACAGACTCGCCCTCCTTCTGACAGCACCATTGAAATGCGTAGCGTCTGGCAAAACGGGATGGTGAGGGGGCATAATGTCCTTTTAAGTCTAGTCATCAACACATCTCAAGGCAGGGAATGTGCAAGAGCTGGAGCTGCTAATGCTCTAGCAGTAGAAAACATAGCTAGCCCACAGGCACTCAGAAAAAAACCAGTCTTGCGCTCCTCGGAAATCTCACCAAGATCACTTGCGATCATAAAACAGTCAAAATGCTCGATAAAAGCATCCCACGATTCTCTCTCTGGGACAAATCGGGCAAATGCAGGAACATTTGACATCTTCTTCACCAGTGCTCAAGACTGTTCTCTGAGGTAAAAACATGGAGGCAGGTCGCTGCTTTAAACTGTTTAATACGAACTGAACCAAACTGTAACAAAGAACCACCCATCTGACAGCTCTCATATAGAGTCAGCTGTCAGACGATTAACCAATAGAGAACCTGTAATTCTCCCGCCCAAACTGGGTGCGACCTTTAGCCAATGGGAGTGTTTGATAGTAAGTCTAAGGACTTAGAACTTTCGCTAACTATTATTTGAAAGAATCAAAAGCTGTAAAACTAAAAAAGGAAAAGATCCAGTCAAATCACTCTTTATGATGCTTATGGGCCTGCATACGTTTCTAGTAAAGGATGAGATAGAAGGAAGAATACATTTCATTTCCCTTCACTAATTCTTTTGTATTATTAAAAGAATAGGTTACAGTGGACATAAGTGGAGGACTAGAGAGTGAGCATGATTAAATAACAACAACATAGTATTTAGTATTTATTAGATTTGTATACCGCTCTTCTCCCTTTCGGGACTCAGGACGGTGTACAGGCAGCGATAAAAATCAATAATACAAAACATAACATATATTAAAATATATTACATAATTAGCCTGTCCTTAAAACCCCTGCTAAAAAACCCTACTAAAACAGTTTAAAACTATGATAGGCTGGCCGCACGAAATAAATAGGTCTTCAAGGCCCGACAGAAAAGGCGCAGGTTCGTGGACGTCCGTAGGTCAGGGGGTAGGTCATTCCAGAGGGCAGGGGCTGCCACAGAGAAGGCTCTCCCCCTGGGGGTCGCCAGCCAACATTGCCTGGCTGATGGCACCCTGAGGAGGCCCTCCCTGTGGGAGCGCACTGGTCAGTGGTTGGTGTTTGGTAGCAGGAGGCGGTCTTGCAAATAGCCAGGTCCCTTGCCATGAAGCGTTTTGAAGATGGTCACTAATATCTTGAAGTGCACCTGGAAAGCCACAGGCAGCCAGTGCAGCTCACGCAGGAGAGATGTCACATGGGAGCGCCTAGATGCTCCCAAAATCCCCCACGCGGCTGCATTCTGAACCAACTGGAGCCTCCGGGTGCACCTCAAGGGAAGCCCCATGTAGAGCGCATTGAAATAGTCCAGGCGGGAGATGACGAGGGCTTGAGTGACCGTGCTTAAAGCATCACAATCCAGAAATGGGCGTAACTGGCGTATCAGGCGAACTTGATAAAAAGCCCCCCTGGCCACGTCTGTCATATGATCTTCCAGAGACAGCCAAGAGTCCAGGAGGAGTCCAGGTAGCGAGCCCTCTCTGTAGGGGCCAATGACTCGCCCCCAATAGCCAGCGATGGCACCAACTGGCTCTACCGTGATGCCGGAAGCTACAGCCACTCGGTCTTGGATGAGTCGGAGCCTGTTTCTCCCCATCCAGACTCGCACGGCCTCCAGACACTGGGACATCACTTCCACGGCATCTTTGGGGTGATACGGGGTAAAGATGTACAACTGAGTGTCGTCAGCGTACTGATGGAACTCTACCCCAAAACCACGGATGATCTCTCCCAACGGCTTCATATAGATGTTGAACAGGAGGGGCGAGAGGACCGACCTCTGTGGGACCCCACAAGTGAGGTACCTTGATGTCGACCTCTGCCCTCCTGCCAACACAAATTGCAACCAGTCGGAGAGGTAGGTTGAGAACCACCGTAAAATGGTGCCCCCCACCCCCAGCCCCTCCAGCAGGCGCAGCATGATACCATGGTCGATGGTATCAAAAGCCACTGAGAGATCTAACAGGACCAGGATATAGGAACAACCCCTATCCCGGGCCCTCCAGAGATCATCCAGAGATCATCCACCAATGCGACCAATGACGTCTCTGTGCTGTACCCAGGCCGGAAGCCGGACTGGCGCGAGTCCAGATAGACAGCTTCAGCCAGGTGCTGAGAGAGCTGCCACGCCACCACACTTTCAACAACCTTCGCAAGAAATCGAAGGCTGGAGACAGGACGGTAGTTGGCCAACACAGCCGGGTCCAGGGAAGGCTTATTGAGGAGGGGTTTGACCACCGCCTCTTTCAAGGCGGCCGGCAGAAACCCCTCCCTCAAAGAAGCGTTGACAATTCCCTGGAGCCAGCCTTGTGTAACCTCCCGGGAGGCCAGTACCAACCAGGAGGGACACGGGTCCAATAAACATGTGGTGGTGTTCAGTCGCCCCAGCATCCTGTCCATGTCCTCAGGAGTCACAGGATCGAACTCTTCCCAGATAGCATTCTCAAGACCTGCCTCGGTCAGCCCGGCTGAACTACTCCAATCGGAGGCCAACCCATCCTGAATCTGATCCATTATATCATGCAGATAACACCCAAATTCCTCCGCATGACCCTGCAAGGGGGTATCCCGCGCCCTCAGGTGAAGAAGGGAGCGGGTCCCCCTAAACAGGGTGGTAGGCCGGTTATCTGCAGATGCGATAAGAGCAGAGAAATAGTTACATTTCACCGCTCTTATCGCCACTAGGTAGGTCTTTAAATACGATCTTACCAGTGTCCATTCAGACTCGGAGCGGGTCACTCTATAACAGTGATGGTGAAACTTTTTTTTATGGTGTGCCAAAATGGTGCACGTGTGCTACTGTGCGTGTGTGCCCACCCCAATTCCATCCTCCCTGCCCACTGGCACATGATGGCATGAGACTCCTTTGCACATGCAGACATGTCACCTCCCTAGGATCCGGAGGCTTTTCTAAAGCTTGGGGAAGGCAAAAAAGGCCTCCCCCCAATCCCCTGGAAGCCGGAAATGGATCATTTCCAAACTTGCAGTTGACCCATTGGGGCTGTTTTTTCACCCTGCCCATGCTTCAGGAAAGACTCCGGAGGCTGGGGAGGGTGAAAAAATAGCTCCACAGCTGAACCGGAAGTTTGGAAATGAACTTCCAGTTGGGCAAATTGGGCTGTTTTTCACCCTCTCCAGCCTCTGGAGTCTTTCCTGAAGCATGGGGAAGGTGAAAATGGCCTCCCTCAGCCCTCCGGAAAAGTGAAAAGGGAGATGGCTGGCGCGCGCATGTGTGCTGGAATTGATGGCTGGCATGCCAGAAAATATGACTCCTTGTGCCACCTGTGGCACCCCTGCCATACTTTCACCATCACGGCTCTATAACATTCGCATTTTACTGACCCCACACCTATCTAAAAAGGAATATCCCTCTGATACTGTGTTAAATACATCTTTATAATATGTAATTCCCTTTTTACTACATTTATGAAGTCATTTATAAATAAAAAATATAAAAATCATGAAAATGGCAAAGTCCCCTGAGCAGGTACACTTGGTGGGATCCGGAAGAAGGGCCTTCTCCATGGTGGCTCCCTCCCTCTGGAACATAATCCCTTCAGAAAAACGACTGTCCCCCACTTTGACAATCTTACATAAGGCCCTGATGGCCTAGTTTTGCCACAAGGCCTAGGAAACACTGGGTGGGATGGAGCCCAACAAATGGCTTATTTGACTGTATTTTTTCACTGGGGGTGGATATGATATTTAATTTTTATTTTTGTCTATATTGTGTTTTATTGCTTATAAGGTGCCTAGAGTCATTATGAGCAAGTAGACAGTTATATACATTTTCTACATTAATAAATTTTAAAAACCTGCAAACATTGAACATGATTTGATTCAATATCTCTAATCTTCTAAGAAGAAAACTGGATTTCCAATGTCCTTCTGTCTTGTGGTATTGAAAGACCGAAGGTGTATAATTAAATAATATTGGAGAATGATTGTAAATGCAGCAGGATGAGCTTTTTGTTTTTGCAATTGGCAACTACAATAAATCTTAGTGAGCAGGATAATTTCTCCATTAATCCTCTCTTGTCAGAATTAATAATTTCTATATGTATCCTACAGATAGCAAACAATCCTCCTCTTTTTTTGTGTAGCGATTTCTCAAAGCCAGAAATATCACATGATGTACTAATTTCTCTTTCTGAGTTGCTCCCTGTGGTTGAGGTTAGGCCGCAAAACAATGATGTAGCATTTTGGCAGGAATATGCAGCCCAGTAAGGCAGCACTGGAGGCCAAAATGGAGAAGACCTCCACAGCTACCATGGCTTTTCCTTTTGTGCTCCGATAGGCTGGAAAGAAGGAGATCCACACACTACAAAAGGCCAACATGCTGAAGGTGATGAACCTGGCTTCGTTAAAGCTGTCAGGTAATTTACGGGCAAGGAAAGCCATAATAAAGCTGGCAATGGCCAAGATACCCATGTAGCCCAAGACACAGTAGAGGAAAAAAGGTGACCCCTCATTGCATTGTAAAATCATTTCTTGGAGTTCTGAGTGAATGTCTAACTCAGGGAATGGGGGAGATGTTGACAACCAAAGAACACAAATACATACTTGGAAGAGAGAACAGGAAAAAACAATAGAAAAGGCAAATCTTTTCCCCACCCATTTTCTCATCTGAGATCCAGGTTTAGTGGCCATGAAAGCCACAACCACAGTGATGGTTTTGGCCAGGACACTAGAAATGGCCACTGAAAAAGTGATGCCAAACATTGATTGTCGGAGAAGGCAGGTCACTTTGCTAGGCCGGCTGAGGAAGAGCAAAGAGGAGAGAAAACAGAGCAGAAGAGAGACAAGGAGGGTGTAGGTGAGGGACCTGTTGTTGGCTTTGACAATGGGAGTCTCCTTGTGCTTAATAAATGTTCCAAGTACCCAAGAGGTCAAGAAGAAGAAACCAAGAGCTGCTGAGGTTAAACCAATTCCTAAGGTTTCTTTAAAACTTAGAAAGACCAGCAGTTTCAGGATACATACATTCTTCCCTTTATTTGGATAATGATCTTCTGGACATTCAAAACAGTCATTCATATCTGAAAGAAATGTCAAGGAAAGTTTTTATACATTCCATATTTTTGAAAAAACAATACATTTATTAAAATTTAGACCATTTTGACTTTTCCTATTTTTCCAAAACACAGAGAAGTAATCTGTGGGAATGGAAATAAGAGTTTATGGTTAGGGTCCTATGGGAAATCTTTATATTCAGAACAACAAATTGTGATTTACAAGTATAGAAATGATTCCTCAATTGTGCAGAGATGGACAGGTTAACTACGGAATGAAAAGATACAGAAGAAACAGATTATTATATGATTTGGAACATATGGTATAATTGGCTAGAAAATAGATGTAAAGACCATACATAAAGTTTACTTAAGAGGTGTATTAAAATGGAAAGGTAAATATTTGTAAATATTGATACAGGTTAAAACTAAAAGGTATTATGTACATATATGACAAATTATACAATATATAGAATAGTAATATATATAATTGGAAAGAAAGAACATTGAAATAGCCACAATGTAAATATGAGTTATATCAATACTGCGATGATGTAAAGAGTGGAAATGCAGTATAAATGTCGCAACATGTCTAATAGAAATTATTTTTTTTTGAAAAAAAGAAATGAAGTGAATATTTGAAGAACTCACAAAACTCACAAAACTATTTGCTACACTAAAGTAGTTTATTACCGTTTGTTTAGGATTATCTAATGACAAGTGGAATGTCTAACCTACCTATTTGATTTGAAATCTTCCTTTCTGGGCAAGGAACACAGTTGTAGCAACAGAATTGTTTTCCTTCCAACCCTTTCTTCCAGTATCCAGGGGAGCAATGGTCATTACACTGAGAAAATGGAATAACCTGGTGATAAACATAAATTCCTAAAGGGTTAGTCCAGGTTTATGTATAAGTAAAGGTTTCCCTGTTCAGTTGTGTTCAACTCTAGGACACAGTGCTCATCTCTGTTTCTTGGCCAAGGGAGCCAGCATTGTCGGAAGATATTTTCTTTTTATTATAAAGATTTTTTTTTATTTTTTCATGTTCGTAACATATAATCACATGTATACTATTATATAGCCAACATCATATTGTATTATTGAACTAGCTGTACCCGCCACGTGTTGATGTGGTCAAGTTTGGTTAAATGAAAAAGTTTCCCCTCATAGACCCTCTCAGCAACCCCCTTCCTTCTCTGCCTCTCCCTCGCCTCCCTCTCTTCCTCTACCTACCTACCTACCATATTTCTTCCCCCCCTCTACCTACCTACCTACCTACCTACCTACCTACCTACCTACCTACCTACCTACCGTATTTCTCCCTCTCACATTTCTCTTTTGCCTCCTGCTTTTCCAAATTCTGATTTATGGTATCTGGTTGATAAAAACTTCCCACACAGTCAAGGTTAGGTTATCAGTTATAAGTGAGAAGAAGTGCTTCGTCTTGATTTTTTGGAGTTGCTTAAGATACATTAGTTGGAAGAAGTTCAAATTAAGTAAATCCTCCAGAATGTTTGGTTTCTATTTCAAATCCAAAACCAAATTTATAGTTTATATTTGAGTAGGTTTGTCATTTCTCTGCTTTTTCCCTTTCTCTCCAAAATTGTTTCAAACAAATAGCTTTTGGGGTGGCTGGTGTTTCAACCCTCCGTTTTCCTTTTCTTTCTTTCTTTCTTTTTGAAAAAATCCCACTCTGACCATCAATATTATTTATGCTCTCAAGTCATCTTTGCCTTTTCCAAGTTTGATTTATGGCTGTGGGTTAGATAAATTTTCTTACTGGTCTTTTGTCTCTTCCTCACCTTCCTGTTCCTTTGCTTTGACTTGAAATCAGCATCTTGTCAGCCATATTGCAGGCTGCTGCCCCGATTCCGATTCATAGGGCAAATCTCTGACCTACGAGGGATCTGTTACCTCCCTCTCGGTCTGATGAGATGCAGCCCCTCTTTGCCCCCCCTCCGGGAGGGGGTCTGATCCAAAAAAGGATCCCCAGAGTTAGTCAGACAGTATTCATATCAGGCTCTTCAGAGCTCACACTCCTGTCCAGGTCTGTCCAGCTGGAAAACCTCCTGTCAAATCCCCCAAAGATATTTTCCATGGTCATGTGGCCAATGGGGCTATGTGCCAAAGGCACCAGGAGCATTGTTACCTTCCCACCAAAGTGGTACATATGAATCTACTCACATTTGCATGCTTTTGAATTCCTAGGTGAGGAGGAGCTGAAGCAGGCATGGGAGCTCACCCTATTGCATGATGCTCAGGTCTCAGCTATCCAGCTGACAAGCTCAGTGTCTTTAACCATTGAGCTATTGCATATTTATTCTATCCATTAAAATGATGATATTATAAGGATGTGCAAAGGACGTGTTTGGAGAATGGCAGGGTAGACAAAGAGATATATGTGATTACAACTCCTGTGATTTCAAATGGATATGACACCCAAATATGAATTTAAATTGTAATGTCATTTTGTAAATTTGATGAATGCTTGATCGTTTACAATATTTGTACAGAATATGTCATTTTTTTCAAAAACACTTATTAGATTTCTAAAGAGATTGTGTTCAATATGGGATCATAAGGTATCAAGGAATAGTTGATTAAATGAATCCACACCTGGTTAAAAGCTGGGTGCCAGACAATCACCTCTTCATCAATGATTAATCCCTTCACATTGGGAATTTGAGGATCCATCTCTCCAATTCTAACTCTCTGAAAGGATCTATTTGGGAAAGTGATCAAGTTGGTGATGTCGAATTCACCAGTTGCTTCTCCTTTCTCATTCAGGAATATTCTCTCCCCAGCTGTATTGTTGAAAGAAATGCCTTGAAGAAATGAATGGAGCTACTTGAAAAAGAATGAAAGGGAGATAGAGTTGAAAGGATAGTAATTGCCAGTATTTTGAATTTTCACTTAGTCATTCTTCCCATTGCTCTATCAAATATCAAATAAGTACACTTACAATATAGATAATCTATATTTCAGAGAATGACACAGGTCTGTTCTAGAAATAATGTAATGTTACTTACAGAGGAAAAATAGAGCAGCAGGTAACAAATCAAAATCAGAATGAGGTATTGATATCATACAACTTGATTCAGATATAATTTATATTCACTATTTAAACAACCAAATAATCAAATTTGGACCATATCTAAACTCATCCCACATTGTTTGTTATTCATTAGTACAAAGGTATTTGATATCCTGAAACCTGACAAATTTCCTTCAACCATATTTCATCCTCTGAGACTCAATTGACAGAGAGACAGACACACATACAGAGATACAGAGAATTGGAGAGAGAGGAGAGGGAGAGAGGGAGATAGAGAGAGGGATATAGAGAGGGAGAAAGATCACATGTATGTGCCATGCTGGACTTCTGATTGACAACTATTTTAAATGCAATCAAGGTGTCTGTAGACAAAAACCCAGATGCACCAGGAGTTCACCTGTGTCCCCCATTGTAGCCAATCTTTACATGGAAGAGGTAGAAGCAAATGTAGGAAAGATTACCTGCCAAGGCTGCAGATTTGGAAATTCAACCTTTTTAATCTTTCTCGGTTGGGATTTTGAGCTCACAGCCTGGTGCAAAGAATGTGCCACTGCATAAACAGCATTGTAGATGCTGTAACTTTGGCCAGTCATCTGAAACTCGAACAGAGGACCAGGTAGATTCTCCAACTTCTCCTCTCCAGTACAAGTTTCAGTAATCGTAGATGAAGACAATTCTGTATCTGAAAATGAACAATTGAATAAATCCGCCCAAACCTCTTGAAGGAATCCATCTTTGGGAAGGTTTGAAGGTTGGATGACTTGAAGAAATTCTTTAAAGCCTCGAACTTCTCTGGAATGCACCGTAAAGGAAAGAGCCCCATGGAACATCTGGAGATCCCATCTCCTTTGGAATCCCATCAGGATAAAATCAATTGGATTCATCAAGATCCAAACCTTCCTCAATAATGCACTCTCTTTATTTTCAGGATCCCATAGAAACATGATTGTTCTGAGCCACACTATTGTGATGGATTCTCCATGGACAAGAAAAACATTCGCTTTTGGATCCATCAATTTATTAGAAATAACTGAGATTGAGTCTAACAATTCTGACATTTTGTCCAAGTCGAGATATTGTGGAATTTTTTGTGTGAAAGCTAAACAGACCCCGTTCTGTGAAAGCAATGGCTGCAGTTTCTGAAAAAAACGCTCTTCCTTATTTTCAAAAGCAAAGACTCCTATCCATGTCCATCCAAAATAGAGAAGAAGCTGTATAATTCCACCATATTGATGCTCCTCTTTTGGGACCATGTAATAAAGTGGAAATAACTCAGTAATCTGAAAGTCTTCTTGGGCAAAGGAACCATAAGTCAACTAAACAAACAGAAAAGAGAAGTTTGTTACTCATAAAAATCATGGTGAAAATATGAAGAAGACTATGGGATAGAAACTCAATGAAGCTCTCCGTACATGGAACATTTGTCCAATTCTATGTAGATTATGACATTTGCTGGAAAAGAGAAAAAATTATAATTCCTTGATATAATAATTTCTCATCTGAAATATAACTAGATTACAACCACACTCAGTTTCCTAATACAGAGTTCTAGTATGTTCATTCCCTTAGAACATCTGGAAACTTGCTAAAGTATCTGAGTTTTTGAGCTCTTCTCGGCCTAAGGAAAGCTTTCTTAAGAACTAGACTTACTGGATTACCTTCTTCCCTTATTTGTAGCAGATAAAATAAAATAATTATACATGGAAGACTATGCCCATGAGTTTTTGGAGGAATAGAATTTATCATCTCTTCATTTACTGCAATTATTATAGAGATCTTCAAAAGTACCACGTGGCCCCAGTACGTCAACAATTTCCAGCAAAATCAGTTGAGTTTGACATTCAGTTATTATTTCCAGACCCAACCAAGATATAGCAAGGGAAGTTGTCACCTATTGTCAGGTAATTTGGTGGAATTGGGAGCTGAGTTGAGGGGAGCAGTGAAAATGCTGATAGCTTTGATTTCAAGAAGTGACTGAAAGGAGATCCTCCCTAAAACCATGAGACATGATAGCAGTGTTCCAATATTTGAGGAGCTCCTACAAAAACGAGGGAGTCAAACTATTTTCCAAAGCATCAAAAGGCAACATGAGAACCATGGATGGAAACTAACCAAGGAAAGAAGCAACCTAGAACTAGGGAGAAACTTCCTAATGGTGAAAACAATTAACCAATGGAACAACTTGCCTTCAGATGTCATCACTGGAGGCTTTCCAAAAGAGACTGGGACGTGATTTGTCTGAAATGGTATAGGGCCTCCTGCTTGCAGACAAGATTGGACAAGAAGACCTCTAATGACCCTTCCAACTCTATTATTCTATGTCCTATGTGATAGCCAGCCTTTTCTATCCTCCTCTTCACACACCTCCATATGTCACCATAGATCGTGGTCAATTCAAAACATCAGGTGACCCTCTCCAATAAGATTAATTTGTACTTTAATTTGTGATTTAAATTAATAAAGGATTTAGATATTTTTTTTGACTCATTTTTTGAACCAACATCTTGAGTTGTGGGTAGAATTGCAGAAAGGAGAAAAAAGAGAGAGCAAAATTGAAGTCCTGCAAAATGACATGGCAAAATATTAATCCTACAGCACCAATCCTTCAACAATGGCTTAAAAACCCACTAAATTACTTTTATTGTACACCAAGCAAATTGTAGCAAGAAGAGTTGTGACCCATTGCTGGTTTTCGGTCAAAGCACATGTAATAAAAGATTTTGATTCAATTGGATTGCCTTGAGTATGGGAAAAAAAGATGAGATGTGATAAAAGTGTATTTAATTGAATTCCTGGAGAAAGGAATGGCAAGCAACTAGTATCTACTATTAATTACAAAATAATTTTCTCTCTCAGTCCACCCAAAACTACCTGTGGAACTTTGTAGATATTTATACTTTCTGCCATAAAGGATGATGTATCAGGACCTAACCCTCCAATGATGGCCATGAGATTCTTCTGGCTATCACATTTGTAGTTTGGGACAAATTCCTGGGATTTGAAAAGCAGCTCCAGAGTGGTGCGATAGGTCATCCTTGGGTTGTGGTAACTGTCATAGATGTGGAACCCAAGAGTGATGTTAGGTAAGATCTGGGAGTCCTCATTGATCTCCTTCACAGCAAAGGCCAAGGCGAGGACGTGCTGGTAGAATTTGGTTATTACACTGCAAATAATTTAAACACCCCCCATTGAACAAAATAAGTTGATCACTCTATTATGGTAAAAGCATTCATATATGAGCAACAACCATTTCTGTCCCTGTTGTAAGTGAGAAGATGAGAGTCTTTGTAAAACACTCAATAAGTTCTATAGTTTTCAACCACATACAGTATTTCCATGATTTGCAACAAATATGTATTGAACAAAGTTGTGATTTTTTTTGAAGATATGGCATGTATTTCTATTTTGTATTCTACAAAATAGAATACAGCCAGCAAGTATCACTCTTTTAAAATATGTAAGTAATGCAGGGTTTGACTGCATAGACTGGATAATTATACTCTCTAAATGTTCCCCAAAATTTTTCTCCAAAAGACTTCTCGCACCTTAATTTCATGCATTTGGTGAATAAGACTTTAATACAATGAGAAGAAAATGATTTGTTTTTCAGATATGTTTGAAAGACAAGAAAGCAAGAGTAAGTTTATATAAAAGCCATGCATTTATTCTCAAAGAACTATTAGTCATAGAAGCAATTTTGGGATATCTAGCTCAGTTTAGAAAATGAATGGAAAGAAAAATAGAACACAATGGAACAAAACAGAATTCTTTATTGGCCAAGTGTGACTGACACAAAATTAATTTGTCTCTGGTTCCTAAAAGAAGAGTTATGAAAAGAAAAAAAAATACATTCATCAAGACTCATAAGATACAACACTTAACGATAGCCATATGTTACTAATAAGCAATCAAATCATACTAGGAAACAACTAAAACAATATAAAACAATCCTTACAGTGGTAAATCATAACGTTTTAGAGGAGGAAGTTTTTTAAATTCAATTTCAAAAACATTGTGAATCATCTGAGACACCATCCCACCCACGATGAGGTCACCAGGCTGGTACCACTCATGGGGAACAGGAAAAATATTGCTCGCAGGGCAGCTCAGAGTAACTGCTTTCTGCACCAAGAGCATCAGAAGGAACAACATCTTCAGGCATTTGTCATAGGGAAAATATTTGTGTCTCCTGTCCATAAGGAAGTTTGTATTTTAGTGGTTCATTCAATGATTGAGCCAAGGTTTATATCTGACCATGCACCTAATCAGAAATCCCATTGTTTTCTATCTGAAGTTCCATGCATGTGCGAATTTGTACACTGACTATCATTAGGATTGAACAGGTGTTCAGGAATAAAAGAAAGGAGGGAGGAAACTTGTAAGAATGAGTCTGATTTTTATCCCATTGTGCCAAACTCCCTGGGGTTCAAGAGTTACTTTATAACCAAATAGATACCTTAAGTGTTGCTGAATTTAAATACCTTTATGCACAGACCTTGAGGTTTTGGGCTAGCTAAATGAAATACAATTCCTGTAGGATATAATTATTTTGTTTTTGGTGAGAGAATAAGTGGTTCAACTTTTTTTTTTCAAATGAGCAAATGCTAATGAAAGTAATCTAAGGGACATTGGCAATTAAAAATGCCCTCAAGTATTGAAATTCATGTTAATATAATATAATACAATAAAATAGCAGAGTTGGAAGAGACCTTGGAGGTCTTCTAGTCCAACCCCATGCCTAGTCAGGAAACCCTGTACCATTTCAGACAAATGGCTTTCCAACATCTTCTTAAAGATTTCCGTGTTGGGGCATTCAAAACTTCTGGAGGCAAACTTCTCCATTAATCCTTTCTTGTCAGAATTAATAATTTCTATATGTATCCTACAGATAGCAAACAATCCTCCTCTTTTTTTGTGTAGCGATTTCTCAAAGCCTGAAATATCACATGATGTACTAATTTCTCTTTCTGAGTTGCTCCCTGTGGTTGAGGTTAGGCCGCAAAACAATGATGTAGCATTTTGGGAGGAATATGCATCCCAGTAAGGCAGCACTGGAGTCCAAGATGGAGAAGACTTCCACAGCTACCATGGCTTTTCCTTTTGTGTTCCGATAGGCTGGAAAGAAGGAGATCCACACACTACAAAAGGCCAACATACTGAAGGTGATGAACTTGGCTTCATTAAAGCTGTCAGGTAATTTACGGGCAAGGAAAGCCATAATAAAGCTGGCAATGGCCAAGATACCCATGTAGCCCAAGACACAGTAGAGGAAAAAAGGTGACCCCTCGTTGCATTGTAAAATCATTTCTTGGAGTTCTGAGTGCATGTCCAACTCAGGGAATGGGGGAGATGTTGACAACCAAAGAACACAAATACATACTTGGAAGAGAGAACAGGAAAGGACAATAGAAAAGGCCAATCTTTTCCCCACCCATTTTCTCATCTGAGATCCAGGTTTAGTGGCCATGAAAGCCACAACCACAGTGATGGTTTTGGCCAGGACACTAGAAATGGCCACTGAAAAAGTGATGCCAAACATTGATTGTCGGAGAAGGCAGATCACTTTGCTAGGCCGGCTGAGGAAGAGCAAAGAGGAGAGAAAACAGAGCAGAAGAGAGACAAGGAGGGTGTAGGTGAGGGACCTGTTGTTGGCTTTGACAATGGGAGTCTCCTTGTGCTTAATAAATGTTCCAAGTACCCAAGAGGTCAAGAAGGATAAACAAAGAGCTGCTGAGGTTAAACCAATTCCTAAGGTTTCTTTAAAACTTAGAAAGACCAGCAGTTTCAGGATACATACATTCTTCCCTTTATTTGGATAATGATCTTCTGGACATTCAAAACAGTCATTCATATCTGAAAGAAATGTCAAGGAAAGTTTTTATACATTCGATATTTTTGAAAAAACAATACATTTATTAAAATTTAGACCATTTTGACTTTTCCTAATTTTCCAAAACACAGAGAAGTAATCTGTGGGAATGGAAATAAGAGTTTATGGTTAGGGTCGTATGGGCAAACTTTATATTCAGAACAACAGATTGTGATTTACAAGTATAGAAATGATTCCTCAATTGTGCAGAGATGGACAGGTTAACTACGGAATGAAAAGATACAGAAGAAACAGATTATTACATGATTTGGAACTTATGATATAATTGGCTAGAAAATAGATGTAAAGACCATACATAAAGTTTACTTAAGAGGTGTATTAAAATGGAAAGGTAAATATTTGTAGAAATGCAGTATAAATGCTGCAATACTGTCTAATAAAAATTATTTTTTTTTAAAAAGAAATGAAGTGAATATTTGAAGAACTCACAAAACTATTTGTTACACTAAATTAGTTTATTACAGTTTGCTTAGGATTATCTAATGACAAGTGGAATGTCTAACCTACCTATTTGATTTGAAATCTTCCTTTCTGGGCAAAGAACACAGTTGTAGCAACAGAATTGTTTTCCTTCCAACCCTTTCTTCCAGTATCCAGGGGAGCAATGGTCATTACACTGAGAAAATGGAATAACCTGGTGATAAACATAAATTCCTAAAGGGTTAGTCCAGGTTTATGTATAAGTAAAGGTTTCCCTGTTCAGTTGTGTTCAACTCTAGGACACAGTGCTCATCTCTGTTTCTTGGCCAAGGGAGCCAGCCAAGATATTTTCTTTTTATTATAAAGTTTTTTTACATTTTTTCATGTTCATAACATATAATCACATGTATACTATTATATAGCCAACATCATATTGTATTATTACACTAGCTGTACCCGCCACACTTTTCTGTGGCCAAGTTTGGTTAAATGAAAAAGTTTCCCCTCATAGACCCTCTCAGCAACCCCCTTCATTTTCTGCCTATCCCTCGCCTCCCTCTCTTACTCTACCTACCTACCTACTGTATTTCTTCCCCCCCTCTATCCACCTACTTACCTACCTACCTACCTACCTATCTACCTACCGTATTTCTCCCTCTCCATCCCGCTACCTACCTACCTACCATATTTCTCTCTCTCTCTCCCTCTACCTACCTACCTACCATATTTCTCTCTCTATATATATATATATATATCCCTCTACCTACCTACCTACCTACCTACCTACCTACCTACCCACAGTATTCTCTCTTTCTCTCTCTCTCTACCCACCTACCTAGAGAGAGAGGAGAGACGGGCCACTGACCTGGTAGCAGCCTTGTGGAAGGGGGAGTTTGGAAGAGGGGGGCACTGGTTGAGGTGTTTGAGTGGTGAGGTGGCAGAGTGGAAGGAGGTGGGGTGTTGCAGCATTGGGAGCACAGGCATTGTGAGAGGTGAGGTGGGAGGGAGGAGGCGGGGGGCTT